>CM038681.1:631528485-632128485 GCA_021605205.1 Aegilops longissima | reverse complement strand
ACTCCGAAGACATCGGCGGTATGGGCGGCGATGTAGGAGGCGAACAGGAACCAGCGCCTCTGAGGCCTTTGGAAGGCCACCTAGTCGTATGACATATACATGGTGGACACCCCAAAAGAACGGAACGGCGATGGAACAACGGAGGATGACCCGTCCAAGAAACAGCCTAAGCGCCGGTGTCGGTGTCAAAACCGGCGGATCTCGGGTAGGGGGTCCCGAACTGTGCGTCTAGGCGGATGGTAACAGGAGACAAGGGACACGATGTTTTACCCAGGTTCGGGCCCTCTTGATGGAGGTAAAACCCTACGTCCTGCTCGATTGATATTGATATTGTAGATGTTTACAAGAGTGGATCTACCACGAGATCAAGGAGGCTAAACCCTAGAAGCTAGCCTATGGTATGATTGTAAGGGTTGTTGCTCTAGTCCTACGGACTAAAGCCATCCGGTTTATATAGACACCGGAGAGGGCTAGGGTTACATAGAGTCGGTTACAATGGTAGGAGATCTACATATCCGTATCGCCAAGCTTGCCTTCCACGCCAAGGAAAGTCCCATCCGGACACGGGGCGAAGTCTTCAATCTTGTATCTTCATAGTCTTGGAGTCCGGTCGATGATGATAGTCCGGCCAATGATAGTTCGGCTGATGATGGTAGTCCGGCTATCCGGACACCCCCTAATCCAGGACTCCCTCAGTAGCCCCTGAACCAGGCTTCAATGACAATAAGTCCGGTGCGTATATTGCTTGGCATTGCAAGGCGGGTTCCTCCTCCAAATGATAGAAGATTGTGAACACCAGGATAGTGTCCGGCTCTGCAAAATAAATTCCACATTCCACTGTAGAGAGAATAATATATATACACAAGTTCAATCTGCTGACGTTTTCTGCGGCATGACGTCACGCCACTACCAAGCCATTACTCGAATTGTTTTTTACTTTACCACCTCAGCGCATTTAGCGGCGGTTTCCTTAGCATGTCTTGTCGAGCGAGATCGTGTTTCCCTTAATCCGGGATTCTCTTTAATCAGGCGTGGGTAACCCAACCGCGCCATTGATGGTGGCGCTTGGGAGATAGCGAGTTTTACCAGGCGGTGGGGGACGCGAGACTTCGCCCGCCCATATAAGGGATAAGGATTCACCTTCTCACCTCGCCTTCTTCCTCCTTTGCTTATCCATCTCCGGCACTTTTCGAGCTCCAGCGCCCAAGTTCGCGCATCTCATCTCAACCTTCTCCGACCATGTCCGGGCGGGAGGTAAATGGTTGGCCTCCACCGTTAAGGAGGAGCACATCGCCAAACTTCTTGCGGCGCCGGATACCTTTCGGCGATATCGCGACCGGCTGCCGATGAGGGCAGCTCATCCCCACCCCAGGCCCCATGAGAGGGTCGTTTTCCTTCCCCACTTCCTCCATGGACTGGGCTTTCCACTTCACCCCTTTGTCGGGGACTCATGTTCTACTACGGCCTGGATTTCCATGATCTGGCGCGAACTTCATCCTCAACATCTCGGCATTTATCGTGGGTGTGCGAGGCCTTCCTCTGCATCCAGCCCCACTTGACTTGTGGCTCAAGACCTTCAATGTCAAGCGAAGGTAGTGAAGGGCACTCAAGCGGAGTGCGGAGGCGCCATGTTGGGCAAGATGCCCAATGTCCTTTAGTTGAAGGGCCTTCGTGGAATCCGTCAAGGGGTGGCAATCGGGGTGGTTCTATATCACCGAGCAGCGTGACCCTAAATGGCGGCGACCCCGAGTTTAGATCTGATATCCCCACGCAGCTCACCTCACGGAAAGAGAAGGGCTTGCATTGGGGTAGTTGAAGAGCTGACGGGACTCAAGCCTGTATCAGAAAGTGGTGAAGAAGCTCGGGCTGGTTAACGTGGTCAGGTCATGCTCGTCGCTTGATTCTCCCATGCCAAGCGGGCATTCAATCTATGGGAGTTCGATCGGAACAGCACCAGGCTGAGCAGGCTCTTCGACCTGACGTCTGAAAGCGCTGGAAGGTGTTGTTCAAAGCGCCAAAGCCCCACATCCGCGCCGAAGATCGCTGATTTATTTCAGCGCAGCCGGCGAGGTAAGTGATTCTACCTATGCGGGACACTTGTTTTCATAGTTTGACTCTATGCAGGTTTTAATTTCCCTTCTCCTTTGCAGGACTGGATGAGGAAGGCAGAGCAGATTACCTGCCGGCTCCTATGCCGGAAAATCCAGTGGGCGCCCGTCTAAGCGGGGCTGCTGGTTCCGGCACCGCACGTGGTGCGGAGAAGAAAACCAAGAAGGAGGCCACGGGTGCTCGAAAGAGTGCCCGTTTTCAGGTGTCCGAGCGACTCGGGCGGACTCCTCCCGAAAATGAGGAGGAGGAAGAGGACTCTCTCGGAGGAGGAGATGTTGGGTAACGTAGTAATTTCAAAAATTTCCTACGATCACGCAAGACCATGGTCATGGCATAGCGAGAGGGAGAGTGTCCGTCCACGTACCCTCGTGAACCGAAAGAAGCGTTATATCAACGCGGTTGATGTAGTCGTCGTCTTCACGATCCGACCGATCCAAGCACCGTTACTCCGGCACCTCCGAGTTCTTAGCACACGTTCAGCTCGATGGCGATCCCGGGCTCCGATCCAGCAAAGCGTCGGGGAGGAGTTCCGTCAACCTGACGTCGTGGTGGCGATCTTGATGTTCTACCGTCGCGGGGCTTCGCCTAAGCACCGCAACAATATGACCGAGGTGGAATATGGTGGAGGGGCACCGCCTGCGGCTAAGGAGCGATCACGAAGATCAACTTGTGTGTCCTAGGGTGCCCCCTGCCCCGTATATAAAGGAGCAAGGGGAGGGCGGCCAGCCCTTGGGGCGCACCAAGGGAGGGAGTCCTCCTCCTAGTAGGAGTAGGACTCCCTTTCCTAGTCCTACTAGGAAGAGGAAGGGGAAGGAAAGAGAGGAGAGGGAGAGGGAAGGGGCTGCGCCCCCCTCTAGTCAGTCGGACTCCCCATGGAGGCGCACCACCTCCTGGTGCAGCCCTCTCTCCCTCTTGGCCCAATAAGGCCCATAACTTCCCGGGGGTTCGGTAACCCCTCCGGCACTCCGGTTTTCTCCGAAACTTTCGGAACCTTTCGGTGTCGAATATAACCATCAATATATCAATCTTTATGTCTCGACCATTTGAGACTCCTCGTCATGTCGTGATCACATCCGGGACTCGAACTCCTTGGTACATCAAAATACATAAACTCATAATATAACCGTCATTGAAACCTTAAGCGTGCGGACCCTACGGTTCGAGAACTATGTAGACATGACCTAGAACCATTCTCGGTCAATAACCAATAGCGGAACCTGGATGCCCATATTGGTTCCTACATATTCTCTGAAGATCTTTATCGGTCAAACCGCATAACAACATCGTTGTTCCCTTTGTCATCGGTATGTTACTTACCGAGATTCGATCGTCGGTATCCAATACCTAGTTTAATCTCGTTCTCGGAAAGTCTCTTTACTCGTTCCGTAATACATCATCTCACAACTAACTCATTAGTTGCAATGCTTGCAAGGCTTATGTGATGTGTATTACCGAGAAGGCCTAGAGATACCTCTCCGACAATCGGAGTGACAAATCCTAATCTTGATTCATGCCAACTCAACATATACTTTCGGAGACACTTGTAGAGTACCTTTATAATCACCCGATTACGTTGTGACGTTTGGTAGCACACAAAGTGTTCCTCACAGTAGCAGGAGTTGCATAATCTCATAGTTGCAGGAACTTTGTATAAGTCATGAAGATAGCATAAGCAACATACTAAGCGATCAAGTGCTAAGCTAATGAAATGGGTCATGTCAATCACATCATTCTCCTAATGATGTGATCCCATTAATCAAATGACAACACATGTCTATGGTTAGGAAACATAACCATCTTGATTAATGAGCTAGTCAGTGAGGCATACTAGTGACTATCTGTTTGTCTATCTATTCACACATGTATTATGTTTCCGGTTAATACAATTCTAGCATGAATAATAAACATTTATCATGATATAAGGAAATAAATAATAACTTTATTATTGCCTCTAGGGCATATTTCCTTCATCTCCCACTTGCACTAGAGTCAATAATCTAGATTACACAATAATGATTCTAACACCCATGGAGTCTTGGTGCTGATCATGTTTTGCTCGTGGAAGAGGCTTAGTCAGCGGGTCGCAACATTCAGATCCGTATGTATTTTGCAAATCTCTATGTCTCCCACTTGGACTTGGTCCCGAATGGAATTAGGCGTCTTTTGATATGCTTGGTCCTCTTGTGAAATCTGGATTCCTTTGCCAAGGCAATTGCACAATATTGTCACGAGAAGATCTTCATTGGTCCCGATGCACTAGGTATGACACCTAGATCGGAAATGAACTCTTTCATCAGACTCCTTCATTTGCTGCTTCGAAGCAGCTATGTACTCCGCTTCACATGTAGATCCGCCACGGCGCTTTGTTTAGAACTGCACCAAGCGACAGCTCCACCGTTTAATAAAAACACGTATCCGGTTTGCGATTTAGAATCGTCCGGATCAGTGTCAAAACTTACATCGGCGTAACCATTTACGACTAGCTCTTTGTCACCTCCATATCGAGAAACATATCCTTAGTCCTTTTCGGTATTTGGGGATGTTCTTGACCGCTGTCGATGATCCACTCTGGATTACTTTGGTACCTTCCTGCCAAGCTTCTGCTAAGCATATGTCGGTCTGGTACACAGCATTGCATACATGATAGAGCCTATGGCTGAAGCATAGGAACATCTTTCATTTCTCTCTATCTTCTCTGTGGTCGGGCATTGAGTCGACTCAATCTTACACCTTATAATACAGGTAAAAACCTTTCTTTGCTGATCCATTTTGAACTTTTTCAAAACTTTATCAAGGTATGTGCTTTGTGAAAGTCAATTAAGCGTCTTGATCTATCTCTATAGATCTTGATGCCCAATATGTAAGCAGCTTCACGAGGTCTTTCATTGAAAAACTTTTATTCAAGTATCCTTTTATGCTATCCAGAAATTCTATATCATTTCCAATCAACAATATGTCGTCCACATATAATATCGAAATGCTCTGAGCTCCCACTCACTTTCTTGTAAATACAGGCTTCTCCAAAAGTGCATATAAAACCATATCTTTGATCACACTATCAAAGCGTTTATTCTAACTCGAGAGGCTTGCACGGACCATAAATTGATCGTTGGAGCTTGCACACTTTGTTAGCACCCTTTGGATCAACAAAACCTTCTGGTTGCATCATATACAACTCTTCTTCTAGAAATCCATTCAAGAATGCAGTTTTACATCCATTTGCCAAATTTCATAATCATAAAATCGGCAATTGCTAACATGATTCGAGACGGACTTAAGCATCGCTCACGGGTTAGAAAGTCTCATCGTAGTCAACCCCTTGAACTTGTCGAAAACCTTTTGCAACAAGTCGTGCTTTGTAAACAGTTACATTACCATCAGCGTCAGTCTTCTTCTTAAAGATCCATTTATTCTCAATAGCTTGCCGATCATCGGGCAAGTCTACCAAAATCCATACTTTGTTCTCATACATGGATCCCATCTCAGATTTCATGGCTTCAAGCCATTTTGCGGAATCTGGGCTCACCATCGCTTCTTCATAGTTCGTAGGTTCACCATGATCTAGTAGCATGATTTCGAATAGGATTACCGTACCACTGCAGTGCGGATTTTATTCTGGTTGATCTCTGAGTTCGGTGACAACTTGATCTGAAGTTTCATGATCTTCATCATTATCTTCCTCACTAAGCTGGTGTAGGTGTTACGAAACTGATTTACGTGACGAACTACTTTCAATAAGGGAGCTGGTACTATTACCTCATCAAGTTCCACTTTCCTCCCACTCACTTCTTTCGAGAGAAACTCCTTCTCTAGAAAGGATCCATTTTAACAACGAATGTCTTGCCTTCGGATCTGTGATAGAAGGTGTACCCAATTGTCTCCTTTGGGTATCCTATGAAGACACATTTTTCGATTTGGGTTCAAGCTTATCAGGTTGAAGTTTCTTCACATAAGCATCGCAACCCCAAACTTTCGAAGCGACAACTTTGGTTTCTTGCTAAACCATAGTTCATAAGGCGTCGTCTCAGCGGTTTTGACGGTGTCCTATTTAGCGTGAATCGGCCGTCTCAAGAGCATATCCCCAAAATGATAGCGGTAAATCTGTAAGAGACATCATAGATCGCACCATATCCGATAAAGTGCGATTCTGACGTTCGGACACACCATTGCGCTGTGGTGTTCGGGTGGCGTGAGTTCTTGAAACTATTCGCATTGTTTCAAATGTAGACCAAACTCGTAACTCAAATATTCGCCTCCACGATCAGATCGTAGAAACTTTATTTTCTTATTACGATGATTTTCAACTTCACTCTGAAATTCTTTGAACTTTTCAAATGTTTCAGACTTATGTTTCATTAAGTAGATATACCCATATCTGCTTAAATCATCTGTGAAGGTGAGAAAATAACGATATCCGCCACGAGCTTCAACATTCATCGGACCACATACATACGTATGTATGATTTCCAACAAATCTGTTGCTCTCTCCATAGTACGGAGAAGCGGGGTTTTAGTCATCTTGCCCATGAGGCACGGTTACATAAGTGCCAAGTGATTCATAATCAAGTGACTCCAAAAGTCCATCGATATGGAGTTTCTTCATGCGCTTTATACCGATATGACCTAAGCGGCGATGCCACAAATAAGTTGCACTATCATTATCAACTCTGCATCTTTTGGTTTCAACATTATGAATATGTGTATCACTACTATCGAGATTCATTAAAATAGACCACTCTTCAAGGGTGCATGACCATAAAAGATATTATTCATATAAATAGAACAACCATTATTCTCTGATTTAAATGAATAACCGTCTCGCATCAAACAAGATCCAGATATAATGTTCATGCTCAACGCTGGCACCAAATAACAATTATTCAGGTCTAAAACTAATCCCGAAGGTAGATGTAGAGGTAGCGTGCCGATTGCGATCACATCGACTTTGGAACCATTTCCCACGCGCATCGTCACCTCGTCCTTTGCGGTGTTAAGCAATCCGTAGTCCCTGTTTGAGTTGCAAATATTAGCAATGAACCAGTATCAAATACCGGTACTCTGCGAGCTCTAGTAAGGTACACATCAATAACATGTATATCACATATACCTTTGTTCACCTTGCCATCCTTCTTATCCGCCAAATACTTGGGGCAGTTCCGCTTCCAGTGACCAGTCTGCTTGCAGTAGAAGCACTCAGTTTCAGGTTTAGGTCCAGACTTGGGTTTCTTCTCTTGATCAGCAACTTGTTTACTGTTCTTTTTGAAGTTCCCCTTCTTCTTCCCTTTGCCTTTCTTCTTGAAACTAGTGGTCTTATTGACCATCAACACTTGATGCTCCTTCTTGATTTCTACCTCCGCAGCTTTTAGCATTGCGAAGAGCTCAGGCATAGTCTTCACTAACCCTTGCATATTATAGTTCATCACGAAGCCTTTGTAGCTTGGTGGCAGTGATTGAAGAATTACATCAATGACACAATCATCCGGAAGATTAACTCCCAGTTGATTCAAGTGATTGTAATACCCGGACATTTTGAGTATGTGCTCCTTGACGAACTATTCTCCTCCATCTTGCAGCTATAGAACTTATTGGAGACTTCATATCTCTCAATCCGGGCATTACTGTTGAAATATCAACTTCAACTCCTGGAACATCTCATATGCTCCATGCGTTCAAAAGCGTCGTTGAAGACCGGTTCTAAGCCGTAAAGCATGGCACCTGAACTATAGAGTAGTCATCACTTTGCTCGCGGGCGTTCTTAACGTCGTTAGTTGCATCGGCAGCAGGCACTGGCACCTAGCGATGCATCCGGGGCGTAACTCTTACGTGCAGCAATGAGGATAATCCTTGGGTTCTGGACCCAGTCCGTGTAATTGCTACCATCATCTTTCAACTTTGCTTTCTCAAGGAACGCATTAAAATTCAGCGGAACAACGGCACGAGCCATCTATCTACAGATAAACATAGACAAGCAAAATACTATCGGTACTAAGTTCATGATAAATTTAAGTTCAATTAATCATATTACTTAAGAACTCCCACTTAGGCAGACATCTCTCTAGTCATCTAAGTGATCACGTGATCCAAATCAACTAAACCATAACCGATCATCACGTGAGATGGAGTAGTTTTCAATGGTGAACATCTTATGTTGATCATATCTACTATATGATTCACGCTCGACCTTTCGGTCTCCGTGTTCGAGGCCATATCTGCATATGCTAGGCTCGTCAAGTATAACCTGAGTATTCTGCATGTGCAAAACTGGCTTACACCGTTGTAGATGGACGTGAGAGCTTATCACACCCGATCATCACGTGGTGTCTCGACACGACGAACTTTGGCAGCAGTGCATACTCGGGAGAACACTACTTGATAATTTTAGTGAGAGATCATCTTATAATGCTACCGTCAATCAAAGCAAGATAAGATGCATAAAGGATAAACATCACATGCAATCAATATAAGTGATATGATATGGCCATCATCATCTTGTGCTTGTGATCTCCATCTCGAAGCACCGTCATGATCACCATCGTCACCGGGCGCGACACCTTGATCTCCATCGTAGCATCGTTGTCGTCTAGCCAACTATTGCTTCTCGACTATCGCTACCGCTTAGTGATAAAGTAAAGCAATTACATGGCGTTGCATTTCATACAATAAGCGACAACCATATGGCTCCTGCCGATTGCCGATAACTTCGGTTACAAAACATGATCATCTCATACAATAAAATATAGCATCACGTCTTGACCATATCACATCACATCATGCCCTGCAAAAACAAGTTAGGCGTCCTCTACTTTGTTGTTGCAAGTTTTACGTGGCTGCTACGGGCTGAGCAAGAACCGTTCTTACCTCGCATCAAAACCACAGCGATACTTCGTCAAATAGACTCCGTTTAACCTTCTCAAGGACGGGCGTAGCCACTTTCAGTTCAACTAAAGTGAGAGAGGCAGACACCCGCCAGTCACCTTTAAGCAGCGAGTGCTCACAGCGGTGAAACCAGTCTCGCGTAAGCGTCTGGCGTAATGTCGGTCGGGCGCTTCATCTCACAATACCGCTGAACCAAAGTATGACATGCTGGTAGGTAGTATGACTTGTATCGCCCACAACTCACTTGTGTTCTACTCGTGCATATGACATCAAGCGCATAAAACCAGGCTCGGATGCCCTTTGTTGGGTAGCGTAGTAATTTCAAAAATTTTCCTCGATCACGCAAGACCATGGTGATGGCATAGCGAGAGGAGAGTGTCGTCCACGTACCCTCGTGAACCGAAAGCGGAGCGTTATATCAGCGCGGTTGATGTAGTCGTGCGTCTTCACGATCCGACCGATCCAAGCACCGTTACTCCGGCACCTCCGAGTTCTTAGCACACGTTCAGCTCGATGGCGATCCCGGGCTCCGATCCAGCAAAGCGTCGGGGAGGAGTTCCGTCGACTGACGGCGTGGTGGCGATCTTGATGTTCTACCGTCGCGAGGCTTCGCCTAAGCACCGCAACAATATGACCGAGGTGGAATATGGTGGAGGGGCACCGCCTGCGGCTAAGGCGATCACGAAGATCAACTTGTGTGTCCTAGGGTGCCCCCTGCCCCGTATATAAAGGAGCAAGGGGAGGGCGGCCAGCCCTTGGGGCGCACCAAGGGAGGGAGTCCTCCTCCTAGTAGAGTAGGACTCCCTTTCCTAGTCCTACTAGGAAGAGGGAAGGGGAAGGAAGAGAGGAGAGGGAGAGGGAAGGGGGCTGCGCCCCCCCTCCTAGTCAGTCGGACTCCCCATGGAGGCGCACCACCTCCTGGTGCAGCCCTCTCTCTCCCTCTTGGCCCAATAAGGCCCTAACTTCCCGGGGGTTCGGTAACCCCTCGGCACTCCGTTTTCTCCGGAAACTTCGGAACCTTTCCGGTGTCGAATATAACCATCCAATATATCAATCTTTATGTCTCGACCATTTGAGACTCCTCGTCATGTCCGTGATCACATCCGGGACTCGAACTCCTTGGTACATCAAAATACATAAACTCATAATATAACCGTCATTGAAACCTTAAGCGTGCGGACCCTACGGTTCGAGAACTATGTAGACATGACCTAGAACCATTCTCGGTCAATAACCAATAAGCGGAACCTGGATGCCCATATTGGTTCCTACATATTCTCTGAAGATCTTTATCGGTCAAACCGCATAACAACATCGTTGTTCCCTTTGTCATCGGTATGTTACTTACCGAGATTCGATCGTCGGTATCCAATACCTAGTTTAATCTCGTTCGGAAAGTCTCTTTACTCGTTCCGTAATACATCATCTCACAACTAACTCATTAGTTGCAATGCTTGCAAGGCTTATGTGATGTGTATTACGAGAAGGCCTAGAGATACCTCTCCGACAATCGGAGTGACAAATCCTAATCTTGATTCATGCCAACTCAACATATACTTTGGAGACACTTGTAGAGTACCTTTATAATCACCCGATTCGTTGTGACGTTTGGTAGCACACAAAGTGTTCCTCCAGTAAGCAGGAGTTGCATAATCTCATAGTTGCAGGAACTTTGTATAAGTCATGAAGATAGCATAAGCAACATACTAAACGATCAAGTGCTAAGCTAATGAAGGATGGAACAACGGAGGATGACCCGTCCAAGAAACAGCCTAAGCGCCGGTGTCGGTGTCAAAACCGGCGGATCTCGGGTAGGGGGTCCCGAACTGTGCGTCTAGGCGGATGGTAACAGGAGACAAGGGACACGATGTTTTACCCAGGTTCGGGCCCTCTTGATGGAGGTAAAACCCTACGTCCTGCTCGATTGATATTGATATTGTAGATGTTTACAAGAGTGGATCTACCACGAGATCAAGGAGGCTAAACCCTAGAAGCTAGCCTATGGTATGATTGTAAGGGTTGTTGCTCTAGTCCTACGGACTAAAGCCATCCGGTTTATATAGACACCGGAGAGGGCTAGGGTTACATAGAGTCGGTTACAATGGTAGGAGATCTACATATCCGTATCGCCAAGCTTTCCTTCCACGCCAAGGAAAGTCCCATCCGGACACGGGGCGAAGTCTTCAATCTTGTATCTTCATAGTCTTGGAGTCCGGTCGATGATGATAGTCCGGCCAATGATAGTTCGGCTGATGATGGTAGTCCGGCTATCCGGACACCCCCTAATCCAGGACTCCTCAGTAGCCCATGAACCAGGCTTCAATGACGATAAGTCCGGTGCGTATATTGCTTGGCATTGCAAGGCGGGTTCCTCCTCCAAATGATAGAAGATTGTGAACACCAGGATAGTGTCCGGCTCTGCAAAATAAATTCCACATTCCACCGTAGAGATAATATATATACACAAGTTCAATCTGCTGACGTTTTCTGCGGCATGACGTCACGCCACTACCAAGCCATTACTCGAATTGTTTTTACTTTACCACCTCGGCGCATTTAGCGGCGGTTTCCTTAGCATGTCTTGTCGAGCGAGATCGTGTTTCCCTTAATCCGGGATTCTCTTTAATACAGGCGTGGGTAACCCAACGCGCCATTGATGGTGGCGCTTGGGAGATAGCGAGTTTTACCAGGCGGTGGGGGCGCGTAGACTTCGCCCGCCCATATAAGGGATAAGGATTCACCTTCTCACCTCGCCTTCTTCCTCCTTTGCTTATCCATCTCCGCGCTTTTCGAGCTCCAGCGCCCAAGTTCGCGCATCTCATCTCAACCTTCTCCGACCATGTCGGGGCGGGAGGTAAATGGTTGGCCTCCACCGTTAAGGAGGAGCACATCGCCAAACTTCTGTGGCGCGGATACCTTTCGGCGACATCAGCGCACCGGCTGCCGATGAGGGCAGCTCATCCCCACCCCAGGCCCCATGAGAGGTCGTTTTCCTTCCCCACTTCCTCCAGCGGACTGGGCTTTCCACTTCACCCCTTTGTCAGGGGACTCATGTTCTACTACGGCCTGGATTTCCATGATCTGGCGCGAACTTCATCCTCAACATCTCGGCATTTATCGTCGTGTGCGAGGCCTTCCTCTGCATCCAGCCCCACCGACTTGTGGCTCAAGACCTTCAATGTCAAGCGAAGGTAGTGAAGGGCACTCAAGCGGAGTCTTGGGCGCCATGTTGGGCAAGATGCCCAATGTCCTTTAGTTGAAGGGCCTTCGTGGAATCCGTCAAGGGTGGCAATCGGGGTGGTTCTATATCACCGAGCAGCGTGACCCTAAATGGGCGGCGACCCCGAGTTTAGATCTGATATCCCCACGCAGCTCACCTCACGGAAAGAAGGGCTTGCATTGGGGTAGTTCAAGGAGCAGACGGGACTCCAAGCCTGTATCAAGAAGCTGGTGAAGAAGCTCGGGCTGGTTAACGTGGTCCAGTCATGCTCGTCCATGATTCTCCCATGCCAAGGCGGGCATTCAATCTATGGGAGTTCGATCCGGAACAGCACCGGCGCTGAGCAGGCTCTTGACCTGACGTCTGAAAGGCGCTGGAAGGTGTTGTTCAAGGCGCGAAGCCCCACATCCATGATGAAGATCGCTGATTTCGCTCATGGCGCTTGAGCCGGCGAGGTAAGTGATTCTACCCTATGCGGGACACTTGTTTTCATAGTTTGACTCTATGCGGGTTTTAATTTCCCTTCTCCTTTGACGGGACTGGATGAGGAAGGCGAGCAGATTACCTGCCCGGCTCCTATGCGAGAAAATCCGAGTGGGCGCCCGTCTAAGCGGGGCTGCTGGTTCCGGCACCTGCGTGGTGCGGAGAAGAAAACCAAGAAGGAGGCCACGGGTGCTCGAAAAGAGTGCCCGTTTTCAGGTGTCCGACGACTCCGGGGCGGTCTCCTCCCCCGAAAATGAGGAGGAGGAAGAGGACTCTCTCCCAGAGGAGGGAGATGTTGGGTAACGTAGTAATTTCAAAAATTTTCCTCACGATCACGCAAGACCATGGTGATGGCATAGCGAGAGGGAGAGTGTCCGTCCACGTACCCTTGTAGACGAAAGCGGGCGTTATATCAAGCGGTTGATGTAGTCGTGCGTCTTCACGATCCGACCGATCCAAGCACCGTTACTCGGCACCTCCGAGTTCTTAGCACACGTTCAGCTCGATGGCGATCCCGGGCTCGATCCAGCAAAGCGTCGGGAGGAGTTCCATCAACCTGACGTCGTGGTGGCGATCTTGATGTTCTACCGTCGCGGGGCTTCGCCTAAGCACCGCAACAATATGACCGAGGTGGAATATGGTGGAGGGGGCACCGCCTGCAGCTAAGGCGATCACGAAGATCAACTTGTGTGTCCTAGGGTGCCCCCTGCCCCGTATATAAAGGAGCAAGGGGAGGGCGGCCAGCCCTTGGGCGCACCAAGGGAGGAGTCCTCCTCCTAGTAGGAGTAGGACTCCCCTTTCCTAATCCTACTAGGAAGAGGGAAGGGGAAGGAAAGAGAGGAGAGGGAGAGGAAGGGGCTGCGCCCCCTCCTAGTCAATTCGGACTCCCCATGGAGGCGCACCACCTCTGGTGCAGCCCTCTCTCCCCTCTTGGCCCAATAAGGCCCATAACTTCCCGGGGGTTCGGTAACCCCTCGGCACTCCGGTTTTCTCCGGAAACTTTGGAACCTTTCGGTGTCGAATATAACCATCAATATATCAATCTTTATGTCTCGACCATTTGAGACTCCTCGTCATGTCCGTGATCACATCCAGGACTCGAACTCCTTGGTACATCAAAATACATAAACTCATAATATAACCGTCATTGAAACCTTAGCGTGCGGACCCTACGGTTCGAGAACTATGTAGACATGACCTAGAACCATTCTCGGTCAATAACCAATAGCGGAACCTGGATGCCCATATTGGTTCCTACATATTCTCTGAAGATCTTTATCGGTCAAACCGCATAACAACATCGTTGTTCCCTTTGTCATCGGTATGTTACTTACCCGAGATTCGATCGTCGGTATCCAATACCTAGTTTAATCTCGTTACGGAAAGTCTCTTTACTCGTTCCGTAATACATCATCTCACAACTAACTCATTAGTTGCAATGCTTGCAAGGCTTATGTGATGTGTATTACCGAGAAGGCCTAGAATACCTCTCCGAGCAATCGGAGTGACAAATCTAATCTTGATTCATGCCAACTCAACATATACTTTCGGAGACACTTGTAGAGTACCTTTATAATCACCCGATTCGTTGTGACGTTTGGTAGCACACAAAGTGTTCCTCACAGTAAGCGGGAGTTGCATAATCTCATAGTTGCGAGGAACTTTGTATAAGTCATGAAGATAGCATAAGCAACATACTAAGCGATCAAGTGCTAAGCTAATGAAATGGGTCATGTCAATCACATCATTCTCCTAATGATGTGATCCCATTAATCAAATGACAACACATGTCTATGGTTAGGAAACATAACCATCTTCGATTAATGAGCTAGTCCAGTAGAGGCATACTAGTGACTATCTGTTTGTCTATCTATTCACACATGTATTATGTTTCCGGTTAATACAATTCTAGCATGAATAATAAACATTTATCATGATATAAGGAAATAAATAATAACTTTATTATTGCCTCTAGGGCATATTTCCTTCAGGAGAGAGGAAGAGGAAGGCTTCCCCAACAGGGGAGGCCGAAGGGTCCAAGAGGGGAAGGACTATTCCCCCGGACAGCTCCGCCAACATCAACGTTGGCGAGGAAGAATGGCCTTCAAGGGCCAGGCCTCGGCGAGATCGTAAGTATCCAGTTCTGAATGATTTATAATTTCTTTTACATGTCACATAGTGTCATTCGATGCCGCATGCTGCATGTAGTCCGGCCGGTGATGATCTCCCCACTTCATCGGCGGGTCGTTGGCTCCGTCGGATGTAGACTCCATCCCGACCGCCTCCACCCCCGCGACACCGAGGGGCCGAGGTGGGATCCCAGAAAGGACCCATCGGGGAGGCTCGGGCGCCACAAGGTGTCCTCCGGACTTTGCGCCGGACTCCACATCAGAACCCGCGGTGGATCGAGTCCGGCGGCCCCTTGAGCGAAGGCAAGACCGTGGCGGGCGGCTTCGTCAAGCTGGGCGCCGAGCAATTTGTTGGCGCTGCTGAGCGCTTCCATCGAGGAAGAACACCGCACTATTATGAGTGCGGTGATCGAAAAGTGCAGCTTCGCCAAGAGCGGGCTGACCGAAGCCTGCAATAGCCTTCTATCGGGCTTTGAGGTAGAAGTTAAAATATGCAATGTAATACCGCATAGACAGTAGCCCCGATGCTCGGTTCGGTGTTGGAAAGAAAAGCGGATGAGGATCTGAAAAAAAGATATACGTGAGGTTGCTAAAAATTATGTCAATATGGGTTGCAGGCAGCGCTGCTGACCTCTGCCGCCTTGCTGCGGAGTCGGTGCTGAAGCGAGGAGCTCGGCGGTCCGAGCAAGAGCTCGGCGCGCCGAAGCAGCTCGGGACAAAGAAGGTGAGTAACACCACTTTGAACTTGTACCTTCTGAAAAGGATTTAGGTTGCAACAAAAATAACAAGGATAACATGGGTGCTGCGGGGCCACGAGCGAGGTGGCGACCACGAAGGAGGCCGTGTCGATGGCGAGCATAATCACGGCCCGCAAGCAGGCAGAGCGAGAAAAGCAGGAGGCGTGGGTGGCGGTGGTTCAGCAAGAGCTCCGGGCTCTCATGGAGAAGCATGAGAGTTTGGGGCGTGACTCAAAGACTTCGAGTCGAGCTTGCCTCGGCTCTCGAAAGTATAAAACCGCCAAGGCCGAGGCCCATAAGTCCCTTCAGGAGATTGAGTTGATGAGGAAGATAGCAGCGGGTAAGGCATTTTTCATGCAAAGCAAGCATGTGAATGTAAATTACGTGTTACTTACCCGAATTCGGAGCTCTCGAGGCGTTTGCAGATCTGCCTCGGCGTGTCGATGTCGAGGTCTTACGGTCTCGGTATCTTTGAGGCCGGCCATCAGTGCCCCTAGCGACCAGGTGAAGCAGCTGGTCGAGCTTCCTAAGGTGGCGAGCAGGCCATGAAGGGCCTCATAGTCCGGTTGTGGCTGGAGAGGCCATGCACAGGAGCTACCGGCCTCGTCGCGACGGCTGGTGGATCGTGCCCTGGGTGGAGGTTATCAAGCGCTCCGCTTTGTATTGAAGGTGCTCGTCGGGCCCTTGCCAGCGCAAAAGGTGCATTGGGGCAAGCTGGATGCGGAGAAGCTAATCAGCAGCGCGCCACCAGCGGGCAAGGAACATTATGCGCCGAAATCTACTATAAGGCTGTCTGAAGGGTGCCCGCAAGATTGCGGATGAGTGCCCGAGGATGTAATTTTGGAGTAAATTAGCAATGTGTTATCACATGCGCTGAAAACTTTGTTCATATCGCTAAGCAACGCATTAATTTAAAATATTACCTTACATGCGGCCGTTTATTAAATCGAGAGATGGCAAGTCGTCGGCTTCAGCCCCCATGCATGAGTGCTGGGGTGTTCGGGATAAACTTGGCGCTCTAGTTCCCATTTTGGGTCCATCGAGGGGCGCTCAACACAACGAACAAGGCAACGGACTTATAGTGCTTGAACACTCTCACTTAGCCATAGAATTCTATAATTTTAAATTTGGTGAAGCCCCTAGTATTCGGAGGACGAATTGGGGCGCTATCACGCCTTCATCGGACATTGTCCGAACTTCTTCAAGCGGTGTAGGTCTTCAAGGACCGAAAGGACCTCTCGAACAGCGACCAGTCTCGCCTTATCATGACAGTCAGTTTTAGCTTTCTCCGAGGCGTTAACCCGACTCAACGAGGCGCAATCGCGAGTGGTTCTCCAGTGCTACCTTAGCCGATAGAGCGGGCGTAAGGTGCCAAACATGGGGCAGGCAAACCCAACTATTGACCCAAGACATGATTGGAGCGATTCATATAATGCTATAAGTTCGAGGTGCGCACTTGTGAAAGTGTCGGACTTTATCACACCATAATCACGGAGAACATAAGCCCTGGTGTATTTGTCCGTACCAAAGTGTAAGGATGCAACATGTAAGTAAATGAACATATATGTATATATAAGGTAATGCAATTATAGGCAAAAAGGTGCTGCATTTTAATCGAGAAGATATGCTAAGAGTGCGGGATGATACAAATAGTGCGGAAAGCAAGGGATTGGACGAATTAAAGGCGTCTCCCTCCAGGGGTAGGCCGCGGAATGTTGCATTTAACAAATTTAATACTCGTGATGGAGACCACCTGAGTGTTTGTCGCGGCCTTTGTCCTTCCCTGGCTGTTGCATCATGAGTTCGGCAAGTTCGCCGCCGGACAGAGTTCTGTATAAAAAGAAAATAAAAGAAAAAAGCGACACACTTGGGAGCCCTGGTGTGGTCGAACCGCACTCTGGGTCTGTTGTGGTTGTGCCTTTCCCCTATGCCCATGGTATCTCAAAGGCGTAATTATGTCTGTGAGAGTTTGTCTTACAATTTTGCGAGGGCTGGGGTTGAGGCCGCATTACTCTGGCGATGCTCGGAGCGTGCCAGGTGGTCTTGGTTGATGTTGCTCTGGTAGCGTTTGGTCGTGTCCGGTCGTTTAACGGCGGACTCGAGAATGCCGTAAAGGCTGCTCCGTACTTCTGCGCGAGAGCATTGTATGTTCCTCTGTTCGGAGGGGGCGTTCCGTGTTTCCATTGACCATGATGACTCCATGAGGGCTGGCATCTTGAGCTTAAGGTATGCATAATGCGGCACGCGTTGAATTTTACAAGCAGCGGTTCGTCCGAAAGCGAGCGTGATAGCCGCCATGAGCGGGACTATGTCGAAGATTAACTCCTCGCCGGAAATTATCCGGGGATCGAAGACCACTTCGATGTAATTGATCTGTACAATTGGCCTCGACACCTGGTATGATGCCTTTGAAGGTTGTCTTTGTAGGTTTAATCCTTGAAGGGTCTATGCCCATCTTGCGCCTTGTATCACGATAAAGCAGGTTCAGGCTACTACCGCCGTCCATCGGGACTCGTGAGTGAAATCCATCGGCGATTGGGTCTAAAACCAATGCGGCGAATCCGCCATGGCGGATCTGGTCGGATGGTCTCTTGATCGAAAGTGATCGGGCAAGAGGACCATGGGTTGAATTTTAGGCGGTGGCTCCATCAGCGTATCGTCCCTTAGTGCGCTTCCGCTCCCTCTTGGGAATATGCATTGCGTATATCATGTTTACCGTCCGAACTTGAGGGGGGAATCCCTTTTGTCCTCTGTTGTTCGTGGCGGGTCTCTTCCTCGTCATCGCTATGTAGCCCTTGTCACTGTTTTGGCGATTAATTTGCCTGCTGCTTGAATACCCAACAATCTCTGTTGGTGTGGTTAGCTGGCTTTTCGGGGTTCCATGTATTTGACGGAGGCGGTCGAGTATTCGGTCCAAATTGGGCGGGCCGGAGTGGTTCTTTTGAATGGCTTCTTCCGTTGACGGGTTTGGAGCCTCGGAATCCGGCGTTGTTGTCGTATCCTCATTCTTTGTCGCCGTTAATGCGGCGTTTGTTTTGTTTCGGCGCAACCTGCCATTGCGGTCCTTGGTATCCGGACTGCCAGCGTTTTTCTTGAGGTTATTCTTGAGAGCTAGCCAGCTATCGTCTCCCGCCTGAAGCGGGTCATGAGTGATGTGAGGGCTGCCATGGATTTGGCTTCTCTGTCCTAGGTGCGGGCCAGCCACTCGTCGCGGATGTTATGTTTGAAGGCAGCGAGGCCTCTGCATTGGACGGTCGGCGATTTGATTTTTCTTTGTTAAGAACCGTGTCGAATTGCTGGCGATTAAATGCAGCTGCTGGATTATGTGGCTTAGGTCATCTGCGTCCGGTGGTCGCGCTTTGTCGTGCCCTGGAAGTTGTCGAGGAATGCGGCTTCGGTCTTTAACATCAATTGACTCTGCGGGGGCTGTTAAGCCAATGCCGAGCTGGTCCTTTAAGCAAGCGGTGCGAGTGCGGTTTTGGTGGAGGGCTTGCGCCTCTCTGTCGCTGACCACGAGGTGGCGGTCTGCCGTATAATGCCTGGTGATGCAGGTTTGTATGCCTCCTCCTTTAATCGGGGAGTAACTTGCGTTTTGGGTAACTTTTGGAGGGGTGTTCGAGTTCATACTCTTGACGCGAGGACCTCGGTCCATCTGTCGGCCGATGGGTCTTGAGCAGCTTGAAGCTGTTGCTGCTTTTTCTTTAGGCTATTTGCCGTGGCCATTAGCCTGCGTCTGAAACACTCTTGTTCGGACGGGATCCTCGAGCCACGACAATGGCGTGCGTCGCCGAGGCTTGCCTCGTCTCCGGAGGAGGTAAGTAATTGTCATCCTCGACCTCTTAAATGCCGCCCTCTCGTGAGGGCTTGCTTCTGCTTCCTCCCTGCTTTGGATCGTCTTTGGAGGGAGTTGTCTTCGGCACTTTACGGGGTGTTATTATCTCTGTGCGGAATCTCCATTCTTCCGTGGCGGGATTTAAGCGGCGCTTGGCGGCGTCGGCGCTTGGGCTGTTTCTTTAAGGAATCGGCCTCCGCTGCTTCTTGGCGTCCCCATCTTTTGGGGTGTCCACCTTGTATATGTCGTATGGCGAGGTGGTCTTCGGTGTCTGTGGCGCTGGTTAAGTAGTAGTCTCGGCATCGTCGTCCATACCGTCGATGTCTTGGTCGTCGTCGAAGTATGTCGGTTAAATAAATCGGCGGTGGCTCTGAGGTGGGTGGTGGGTGGGCTCTGAATTTCTTCGTCGTCCGCGTCCCAACCGTCTGGCGTAATTCGGCCAGGGCTCTCCGGATAGCGAAGATGCTTGATGAATTTATGATATCGCCGAAGGGCGAGTGCTGAAATATGTCGCAGCGGTGAATTCCATGATCGGCGCCCAATCGGATTTGATTGGCGGTAGCGCGGGAGGTTGGTCCGGCACCTCGAGTCATGGGCTTTATGCGGGACAAGGTAAGTGTTGGCTCCATCACCGTAGAAATTGCAGCTCGGCGGTGTCCACCATCCGTCCTCGATCCGGCGATCGGCTCCGGACTATGGGTCGGGGCGGATTAGTGTCTTGACCTCAAAGGTCTTGTCCGTGGCGAGTTAGGTCATGCCCATCGTGGAATTGTAGCACGCGCTTTCGGCGTGGCTCGAGATCCATCGAAGATCAAGTCCCCGCGGATATCGGCCGTGAAGTTTAGGCTTCAAACCCACTACAAGAAATATGTCAACTTATGACCTTCATCGGTGACCACGGAAGAATTGGTCATAGATTTATGACCATTTGAGACCAATTGGTCAAAAGCTGTTCGAGGGCTCCAAACCCTAAACCATTGCGACCATTTTGGTGAGAAGGTCATAATTTCCTTACATGAAATGGTCATAAAGCTAACGATTGCTAGTCCGCTGCCTTATTTCTAGTTGTTAACGACCAATATAGATGGTCATAGCCTTGTAAATTGTGGTGGGTTGCTATGGGTGGCGCCACCTCATCGAGTTTGCCTATGTGTCATGTCCATGTGGCAGTTTTGCCCTAGGTTGTGAAGCAACCTATATTTCTATCATTCCCAAAATTCCCAAAATAATCTCATAAATTCTTTGGGTCATATCTTCATCAAATATGTAAAAACCTTCCTTGCCTAGTTCAAAATAATTCAAAATATTCATTTTCCTATTACATTCAAAGTAACAGTTTGTGAAGGAAGTACCACTTTGGCATGTCTAAATAGTATCCATTTTCTACAATGCTTTCCTATGCCCAAATAACCATCCTCCACCAAATGCCAGCTCAATCCATTCATTATTTTGAGCCGAGCTTCAACATTCGTATTTATGTCGGTGTGGTGGTTTGCAAAGCAAGTACCACCTAGGCTCCTCCTTTTGAGCTGAAAATTTGTGAAAGCGGTCTTCTTAATGGCTGATCATCCTCAGCCAAAACTCCGCCCATTAGCCATGTACATTTCCCGTGCCGCTAATCAAACACTTGGCTGCTAATTCATGTTTGAGCATCGATTGGTCTCCTCGTAAGAATATTATGTTGTAATTTTCTTCCTAGCACCAACCTGGGAGTGCCCAACCCACTAGACATGCCTAGGCCGCCCAGAACACATGCAGCATACGCCAGTCCACTTGATGACCACTTGACAGGCATCTTGAGTTCTGGCAGCTCTAGAGTTGGGGCCCTCGGCCACCGCCCAAACCTCGACGTATCGCCACCAAACCATGTATTTATGATTAAATAGGTCCTTATGTAACTAGAAATGATTTTTGGAAAAAATAAATAGCAAACTATGAGGCAGCTGCAGTTCAAATTTGACCCGCTTCCAACTGAATCGGCAGAAATTTGTCTTTTTCACGAGAGGTGGATCAAAAAATTTTACACCAGACCATTTTGTCAATTGTGCATTAAATATGGCATAGTATTTTATAAAAATGATTTGGTCCAATTTTGCAAGAATTATTTGGTAGTTCCTTCACAAAAAAACCTCATTTGGGCACTCAAAAAATGGAAAATGGTTTTTCGTCCAACAAAATGAAAACTTCCTTAGGCAACATTGTTTCCTATTCAATATGCACCCTTGTGCACAATAGGAGATCATTTGAACAAACTATGCCAGGAATGTGGCCATAAGATTGATCATTTGGCTTGAAAGCCATGAATCCTCACACTTGATAGCTCATTTAAAGAACATATTTTTAAAATAATTACCGTATTACAAGTTTATTATTTTCCTGGAAACTTGGTCACATATAATGACACAATGCGAAGGTTTTCCAATTTTTGATTTTTTGAATATTTTATGCCCGTTTCAAAATGCGGTCAAAGCGGCGGGCTTGACCGTTCCTAGCTAGTGGTTGAATCTTGGAAAACTTTTGTTGTTTCTCTGATTAAATAGATACTTATGTACCTAGAAATGATTTTAAAAAAATAAATAGCAAACTATGAGGCAGCTGCAGTTCAAATTTGACCGCTTCGGTGAATCGGTGGAAATTTGTCTTTTCACGAGAGGTGGATCAAAACTTTTTACACCCAACCATTTTGTCAATTGTGCATTAAATATGTCCTAGTATTTTAGAAAATTGATTTGGTCAATTTTGCAACAATTATTTGGTAGTTCCTTCACAAAAAACCTCCTTTCGGGCACTTTCGGAAAATGAAAAATGGTTTTTCGTCCAAAGAAAATGAAAACTTCCTTAGGCAACATTGCTTGCCATTCCAATATGCACCCTTGTGCACAATATGTGATCATTTGAACAAACTATGCCATGAATGTGGCCATAAGATTGATCATTTGGCTTGAAAGCCATTGATCTCCATACGTGATAGCTCGTTTCTGAGAACACTTTTTTAAAATAATTGTCGTATTACAAGTTTGTTATTTTTCCTAGGAACTTGGCCACATATGATAGCATAATCTGAAGGTTTCCCAATTTTTGATTTTTTGAATTTTCTATGCCCGTTTCAAAATGCGGTCAAAGCGGCGGGCTTGACCGTTCCTAGCTAGTGGTTGAATCTTGGAATTATTTGGTGTTTCTATGATTAAATAGATACTTATGTACCTAGAAATGATTTTTGTAAAAATAAAGAGCAAACTATGAGGTGACTACAGTTCAAATTTGACCCGCTTCCAGCTGAATCGGCGACAAATTGTCTTTTTCACCAGAGGTGGATCAAAACGTTTTACACCCAACCATTTGGTCAATTGTGCATTAAACATGGCCTAGTATTTTATAAAATTGATTTGGTCCAATTTTGCAACAAATATATTATAGGTACTTCACAAAAAAACTTATTTTGGGCACTCGAAAAATGATTAAAAATAGCTAGAAAGATAAAAATGCATGCAAATTGGCGATCATCCAAAAAATGTGGTCTAACTTCAGAAAAAAATTTAGTTGTGCCATTTTGCAAAATATTTTTGATAGTTGCTTCACAAAACACCCATAGTTTTAGTACTTAGAAACTATTTTAAACCATAAATTTTCTGAGCCAATCAGGGCTCATCCCACGGATCACCCCCCTTAGCCGATCTGAACCGTCCGTTCTAGCCGATCTGAACCGTCCACCTCTCAGCAGCCTAATCCTAACCCTAGCAGCCGCGCGCCTCTCTCTCCCCTCTCCATGACTCTCTCTTTCCCTTCTCCCGATCCAGATCCAGCCCGCGCCCGTCCTCGGCCGCCGCCCGTCCCCCCGCCAGCCACGGCGTGAGATCCTCCACCGCTCGCGCCACCCACCTTGATCCCTCCACCGCTCGCGCCACCCACCTTTGGATCCCTCCGCAGTTCCTCCTCCCGCACCCAGCGCGCGATCCAGGCGGAGATGGGCGCCGCCGCCGCCGTCGCCCCATCCCCACCGTCGGCCACCACCTCCTCGGCGGCGAGGCGGATTAGCGCCCTTAGCCACGCCGATCTGGCGGACACAGCCTCGATCCGGAGGAAGGATTTGGCAGCCATGGTGATGGGGTCGCCTCCTCCTCCCTCCCTCGGCGCCCTCCATGGCAGGCTGGAGGTGGGCAAGTCCGACAAGGTAGTGTGCACGAATGCCATGGGCGCAAGTCGGAAGCTGCATGGCGAGATCGACCGCGTGCTCAAGAAGGTCGGGGAGGCGTCGGCGTCTTCGACGACATCTGGAACAAGGTCCCCCTCCTCTTCCCTTCTCCCCACCCCGATTCTCAGGATTTTGCACGGTTTCTCATGATTCTCCGGGGTCTCGGCCAGGTCTACGACACCGCGAATGCGAACCAGAAGGAAAAGTTCGAGGCGGACCTCAAGAAGGAGATCAAGAAGCTGCAGCACTACCGCGACCAGATCAAGACCTGGATCCAGTCCAGCGAGATCAAGGACAAGAAGGTGACCGACCCCCTTCCTTTCACCTCTTTCTCTATGGAGTAGTAGTATGTATGTTTCCTGGATGGATGGAACTTCCCGTGCAGCTACTGCTGCCTCCTCCTTCCTTCATGTTATATTGTATTGAACTATATAATGGGTTGCAAACCTATGGAACTTTGTACACAAAGCATGATCGCTGATCTTTCTAAACTTGCTAGACAAACTTCCAGCCAATCTGTCCATGTTACTTGTATAAAAACAAAGTAAATGACATAACTGCTCCTGCACGTAGCATTTGTAGTGGTACTCAGCAAGAAACGAGCAATGTTTCCTTTATTGAGTCTTGTATCAATGCATTGTTTCCAGCAATACTCTAAAATGGGTTTGATTTAATCTCATGTTTTAGTAATCTAGCACTTTGGAGCTGCAGCGTAAATAAATTGTTGCCCTCGAATGGTTTGAGTGCCATGAAGAATTGTTTATCATGCTTGTATGAATTGACTCACATAAACTCTGCATTCCTCTGCTTGATTCAGCGGTGTTAGTTGCGACCTGTTATTTTGTGGACAATGAACTACTCCTCCGTTCCTAAATATATGACCTTTTGGTTATTCAATTTGAATTACCAAAACTTCATATATTAGGAATGGAAGGAATAAATGATTATAATTATTCAAAGAGAACTGCTAAATGGAAGAAGATTTTATAATCACGAGAAAATTTGACAGCTTCTCTGTTTGTAAAATTGTTGCTAGCTCTGTCGTAAGCCCATATTTACTTGTTTCTTCCATTTAGATGGAGCAGGAGCCCTCCATGGGCGACATCGACGAGGAGAAATCGACTCCCCAAACAAGGTTTGATCCTTCTGTGATGATTTTCCTATCGCTGCTATTTTGTAGTCTAGTTTACATTTGTGGCTGTGAAACCAAACTAGGGTGGCCTGATTGATGAGGTCCTGTATGTGGCCTTGGTCTTAGTTCATATCATATTTGTTCCTCCTGTATGATGCATGCTTGGTTAATGCTCACGGACTAGCTAGCTAAGGTGGTTGTTTTGCTCTTGAATGAATGTTGTTTCAGTTTGTACCTCATCTAGCTAAGTTTTAGTTCTCTAAACTAGGCGGCTATGCAGTTTCAGTTTACTCGGTCTAGTGATCCTGTTTTTGGATTTCTGCGGCTGTTCTCTAAACTGAATTTGGTTCGATTAAAAACTGCACTACTGACTGTTTAGGGCAGCGAGCTTCTAACTGAAAAGCGAGTTTGTTATGCTCATAATTTCAAGTTGGCCTCTACATATGAGTTGTAAAGCATGTTCTAAGGTTTCCGTAGAGTACTTATTTGCTTCGTTTGGATGTACGGTTTGAGAGCAGCCGTCTATTTAGTTTGCTATCCAGAAATATATGCACGGCTTCACTTGATTATATTCCTAACTTTTATGATTTATAACCCGCAGATTTTGGGCTTCATTCGTTAAAAGTTTGTGTACAAGGAACTCCAGGAGAAGAATCCCAACGAAAACCCGCACCCACCGCACCCAACAATGTGTTTAGCACCCACCGCGTCGTCGAAGCCGGCCAAGTCGGGTGGAGGCAAGCAGAAGAAGTGGAGCAAGGGCAAGCAAAAGGAGAAGGTGAACAACACGGTGATCTTTGACCAGGCCACCTACGACAAGCTGCTCACCAAGGTGCCCAAGTACAAGCAGATCCGCCCTCCGTCTGTCCGGCGACTCGGGGTAACACACTCCCTCTGGATTTGTTATTCTTACTTGCTTCCTTCCTTCCTATGTGAAGTGACATCTGGGGATGGTAGGATATGTGTGTGATGCATCATGGCTCCTGGTCAAGTACTTTACTGTGATGCTCTGTTTTGGGGTCGGTCTGTACAATTGTAAGAACACACCCATGCGCTAGTGTTATGAATTGATTGGATCTTTGGATTAATTTGCTGCATCAGTTTTTGTGCAGATTTTGCTTGGTGTGCCATGTTATAGATAGGGTGCGATGGATTTGATATGGCCATCTGGTCATCATTTATGTCATGTGTCACGGATATTCAACATAGCCATTGATTTGTAGTGTTTCATATAGTTAAATGTGGTTTGATCTTGCTGCTTTACACTTAATTAACATGTCCTCGCTTCTTCTTGTCAACAATATGTGCACGACATGCCTTGTTCATTAGAACTCTTGATTGATGTGAGCACCGTGCATTTTCAAGTATGCACAATGTATATTAGTGTGTCATATGTTTGTTTGATTTTTATGGTGCTGCAGATCAGCGAATTCATTTGGCTCGCGAGGGCCATCAAGGACCTAATGGAGAGGGACTCATCGGGATGGTGTCAATCTAGTCCAGCCAGCAGATCTTCACCGAGGCGACAAACACGCCACCGGTCATGTTAATATTCAGCTGTATTTTATAGTTGAATAGTTGTTTCGACACAGGGTTGATGAGTTTCTTTATGCGGACATGTGAACCACAATATGGACCAGAGATTGGCTGTGGTTTGATGATGTTGTGTTTTGGTTGGTGCATCTTAATCTTATGAACATGGTGTCTTGATACTAAGCTCTGGCTATGTTATTTTGGTTGGTGCATCTTATGAACTTGTGGTGTAATAATCTTTGTTGGGCCTAAATTAATGAAATCTTGGAGAATTGTATTGGTTGGACTGCCAAAGCGTGCAATGATTTTTGAGCTCTTGTTGGTTATTGGTTGGACGAAAATACTAAATTGTATGAGTGGGCTGGCTCGTCTCAAGGCCCAATATAGATTTTTTGATAGAAAAAGATTCATATATTTTTGTTGGTTAGAGAAGGGCTGGCCCAATTAATGATAGATTGAATAAATGGACTGCACATTGCGTGAGCCACGAACTAACATTAAAGGCCGTGGCCCAAAGTAAATGTAAAATGGGCTAAATTATTGGGCTCAGCCCATTAAAACAACTGATTTGGACTGATCCTCGTGGCATCCACGTCATCATTTTTCACGTTAGCGCCACGTTGGTTCAGCCACATCGGATCCTCGTGGCCTAGGCTCATTAGTAATGACCATAATTTTGGTCAAAGATTTATGACGAAAATTTTGGTCAAGGCGGCCATGACTAAAATTCGAGAAAAGGTCACGTTTGTTCGTTCTTGGCGGTCAACTGTTGACCTTCGAATTTAGTCAAAAAGGTCAATAAATGAAAGCAATGACGAATTAACGACCAAAATGGGGAGTCATAATTGACCGTATTTCTTGTAGTGACTGACACGCGGGCGAGGGGCGTAGCTTCGATCTGCTCGAGATGGCCAAGTGAGTTGGCCCGATGCGAAGCCGCCGAATCTGAAGATCTGTCCGGGAGAAAAGTCTCACCGGGACTGCGTCGTTGTTGATTGAAGAGGCCATCAAGCCTATCGGTGGCGACACGGAGGAACTCTCAATGAAAGCACCAATGTCGGTGTCAAAACCGGCGGATCTCGGGTAGGGGTCCCGGCGTGCGTCTAAGCGAGATGGTAACGGAGACAAGGGACACGATGTTTTACCGAGTTGGGCCCTCTTGATGGAGGTAAAACCCTACGTCCTGCTCGATTGATATTGATATTGTAGATGTTTACAAAGTGGATCTACCACGAGATCAAGGAGGCTAAACCTAGAAGCTAGCCTATGGTATGATTGTAAGGGTTGTTGCTCTAGTCCCTGGACTAAAGCCATCCGGTTTATATAGACACGGAGAGGGCTAGGGTTACATAGAGTCGGTTACAATGGTAGGAGATCTACATATCCGTATCGCCAAGCTTGCCTTCCACGCCAAGGAAAGTCCCATCCAGACACGGGGCGAATTCTTCAATCTTGTATCTTCATAGTCTTGGAGTCCGGTCGATGATGATAGTCCGGCCAATGATAGTTCGGCTGATGATGGTAGTCCGGCTATCCGGACACCCCCTAATCCAGGACTCCCTCAGCCGGTGTCAGCGGCGCCGCTCTAAATCCCGCCACAGCAAAAACAGCGATTCCGGCATGGGAGATAATAACACCCCGGACAGTGCCGAAGACAATCCCCTCCAGCAGGATTCAGCACAGGAGGATGGAGAAGCCAGCCCTCATGAGAGAGCGACATACTGAGAGAGGTAGAGGGCGATAATTACATGCCTCCCTCCGCGAAGGCGAGGCAAGCCTCGGCGGCAGCAATTTATCGTGCTGGAGATCCCGTCGAACAAGGCGTTTCAAGCGCAAGATTATTGCCACGGCGAGCAGCCTCAAGAAAAAACAACAACGACTTAGAGTGACCAAGACCTGCTAGCCGGCGGATGGGTGATGTCCTTTCGGCGAAAATCTGAACTTCGAGCGCCCCTCAAGAGTTACCCAAAATGCAGGCTGCTACCCTGATTAGAGGAGGAAGCACCTAGACCTACATCACTAAGCGCGTAATCGGCCGACCAGCCACCTCGTGGCATGACGAAGAAGGCCTCTCGGCCCTCCACTCAAGCCGCACCCGTGTCGCTCAAAGAATACCAAGGCGCGGAAATCGCCCGGACCTGCGAGATATATTGGAGGACAGGGCAAGGCAAACAAGATCGATCTATAGATCGCGTGGGCGCCCCACGACACGTGATGATAACCGTCATGCCGGATATGATAAATCCGGCCATGCCGAACACAGTAGACAGAGCTCATTTGAGCTACATCGTGACATAGCCCAACACAGAGGCGCCGCACACCCCCTATGCTTCATAGATGAAGTAATGGACCATCAAATCCCCGAGGGTTTCAAACCCGTAAACATCGAATCATACGATGGCACAACGGATCCGGCGGTATGGATCAAGGATTATCTCCTTCATATCCACATGGCCCGTGGCGATGATCTACACGCCATCAAATACCTCCCACTCAAGCTTAAAGGGCCATCTCGGCATTGGCTTAACAGCTTGCCAGCAGAATCAATTGGTTATTGGGAGGACCTGGAAGCCGCTTTCCTCAACAACTTCCAGGGCACCTATGTGCAACCACCAGACGCCGATGACCTAAGCCACATAATTCAGCAGCTAGAGAATCGGCGGACAATTCTGGACACTTGTTCCTAACCAAGAAAAATCAAATAGTTGACTGTCGGACGCGAGAGGCCCTTGCAGCCTTCAAGCATAACATCATGACGAGTGGCTTGCCCGGCACCTAGGACAGGAAAAGCGAAATCCATAGCAGCCCTCACAACACTCATGACCCGCTTTTGCGGGAGAAGACAACTGGCTAGCTCGTAGTAATAACATGACCAAGAGCCACGGTAATGCGGATACCAAGGACAACATTGGCGGATCGCGTCGCAACAAGAAAAACGCCGCGTGCGGCGATAATGCTGAGATCGGCAGTTAATGCGGATTGAGGCTCTAAAACGGTCAGCGGAAAAAGGCATTCAAAAAATACTCGGGCCCGTCCAATTTGGACCGAATACTCGATCGCTCGTGCGGATACGGCACCCCGAAAAACCAGCCAACCACACCAACATGGATTGTTGGGTGTTCAAGCAAGCGAGCAAGTTAAATGCGAAAACAGTGACAAGGGCTGCATAAGCGGTGGCGAGGAGGAGCCCGGCCGCCCGAACAACGGGGGCGAAGGTTTCCCCCACAAGTGCGGACGGTGAACATGATATCGCAACCAACATACCGAAAGGGAGAGGCGTGCACTCGAGGGCGTATATGCGTTGGAGCGATCGCCCCAAAATTCAACCCATGGTCCTCCTGCCCGATCACTTTTGATCGAAGGACCACCCACTAGCATCCGCCATGGCGGATTCGCGCGATAGTTCTAGACCCAATCATTGGCCAGTTCACCTCACTAGAGTCCTTATGGGCGGCGGCAGCAGTCTGAACCTGCTTTATCAGGATACAATATGAAAAATGGGCATAGATCCCTCAAGGATTAAACCCACAAAGACGACCTTTAAAGGCGTCATACCGTGTGTAGAGGCCAACTGTACAGGCTCAGTTACACTTGAGGTGGTCTTCGGATCCCCGGATAATCTCCGAAGCAAGGAGTTAATCTTCGACATAGTCCCGTTCCGTAGTGGCTATCACGCACTGCTCGGACGAACCGCATTTGCAAAGTTCAATGTGGTGCCGCACTACGCATACCTCAAGCTCAAGATGCCGGGCCCTCAAGGAGTCATTACGGTCAATGGAAACACTGAACGCTCTCTCCGATCGGAGGAGCATATGGCGGCCCTCGCGGCAGAAGTACAATGCAGCCTCTCAATGCAATTCTCCAGTCCGACCATTAAATGTCCGGACACCGTCAAGCGCTCCCGGAGTAACCTACAACAAGACCGCCTGTCACGTTCCGAGCACGCGTAGCAATGTGGCCCAAATCCCAGCCCTCGCGAAATTGCGAAACCAGTACTACGCGTACATAACTACGCTCTGGAAATACCATGGGCATAGGGGGAGGGGCACGACCACGGCATGCCCAAAATGCGGCTCAACCGCACCAGGGGCTCCTGATTTTTTCATTCTTTTTTCTTACTTTCAGGACTCCACTTTACGGAAGACCTGTCCGGCATTATAATCGCCGAACACACGATGCAACAGCCAGAGGAGCAGAAAGCTACGTTGAGTGTCCAGGTGGTCTCTATAACGAGCAGTATACTTGTTTCACATATCATCCGCAGCTCGCCCACGGAGAGGACATGTTAAATCGTCCATCTCTTGCTTATCGCACTATTTGTATCGTCCTGCTTTTACCGTAGATTTTTCGAATAAACAATACATAGCTTTTGTCTATTATTGCATTCCTTTTTTTACAATATGTTCAGTTACGACATTATGCAACCGTACACTTTGGTACAGCCAATACACCAGGGGCTTGCGTACCCCAGAATATGGTGTGAGAAGTCCAAACACTTTCATGAGTGCGGCACCCCGAACTTATAGCATTATATGCATCGGCTCCGAATCATGTCTTGGGTCAATAGTTGGGTTTGCCTGGCTCCCATGTTTTGGTACCTTACGTTCCGTTATATCGGCTAAGGTAGCACTGGGAGAACCACTGCGATTGTGCCCCGGTTGAGCTGGGCTGAGCACCTCAGTGGAGAAAGCTAAAACTGGCCATCATGATAGGGCGAGAGCTAGTCGCTGTTCGAGAGGTTTCGAGTCCCTAAAGACTTATGCCGCTTAGAGCAAGGAGTCGGCTTTGTACGGCCTAGGCGTGGATAGCGCCCCGAACTCGGTCTTCCGAATACTAGGGGCTTCGCCGAAATTTAAAATTATAGAATTTTATGGCTAAGTTAGAGTGTTCAAGTATTATTGTCCGATTGCCTTGTTCATTGTGTTGAGCGCCTCCCTCGAAGGACCCAATAATGGGAAAAAGAGCGCTCAAGTTTATCCGAACACCCGGCTTTTCGTGGCATGGGGGCGGAAGCCGACGACTCGCCATCTCTCAATTTTGATAAGCGGCCGCCTGAAGGTAATATTTTGAATTCAAAAGCGTTGCTTAGCGCATATGAACAAGTTTTCAGCGTGCAGGATTACAAATCGAGTTTACTCAAAATTACATCTTTGGAGCACTCATCCGCTATCTGGCGGGCACCCTTGAGGGCGCCCTCATAATACATCTCGGCCTTGCGATGCTCCTTGCCGGCGGTGGTCCGTCCGTCACAAGCTTCTCGGTGTCCATCTTGCCCCAATGCACTTTAGCACGGGCAAGGGCCCTCTGAGCACCTTGATGCATCTGAGGCGCTTGATGACTTCAAGCCTTGGACAGGCATCCACCAGCCGCCTTACCAGCCCGAAGTAGCTCCCAGGCATGGCTTCCCCAGGCCACAGCCGGACTGCGAGACCCTTCATGGCTTGTTTGGCCACCTTATGGAGCTTGACCAGCTACTTCAGCTGGTCGCTCAAGGGCACCGGGTGTCCGGCCTCAGCATATTGAGACCAGAACACCTTCTCCGTCGAGCTTCCCTCTTCGCCTCGGTAGAATGCGGCAGTGTCGGACACACTCCGGGGAAGATCTGCGAATGCTCCTGGAGAGCCCCGGATTCGGGTAAGTAACAAGTAATTCACTTTCGCGTGCTTGCTTTGCATAAAGAATGCCTTACCCACCGCTATCTTCTTCATTGCCTCAATTTCCTGTAGGGCTTTTTGGGCTTCGGCTTTGGCAGATTTGGCACTCTCAAGCGCCCGGTGACTCGACTCTCGAGTCTTTGAGTCACGCTCCAAACTCTCGTGTTTTCCACGAGGCACAGGAGCTCTTGCACCGCCGCCACCGCGCCTCCTGCTTCTCTCGCTCGGTACGCTCCACGGCCGCATTGTTTTCGGCCTTGGACAGCGCTTCCTTCAGGGTCGCCACCTCGTTCGTGGCTCCTGCATATCCATGTTGATCCTGTCATTTTTGGCAACCACATCTTTTTTCATATACTTAATAAGGTATTACTTACCTTCCTTGTCCTTGAGCTGCTTCTTGGCAAGGCCGAGCTCGTTCTCGGACCGCTCGAGGCTCTGCTTCAATGCATTGACCTCCGCAGTTAGTGCGACAGAGGTCAGCAGCACAGCCTGCATTCCCATATTGACATATTTATGTTAGACTCCTGCGTATATCTTTTTGATCCTCAGTTCGGCTTTTCTTTCCGAACACCAAAGCTGAAACATCGAGGACTCTTGTCTATCACGGTAATATTTTTACATATCTTAAATACATACCTCAAAGCCTGTTAGAAGGCTGGCACAGGCTTCGGTCAGCCCGCTCTTGGCGGACTAAACCTTCTGGATCACCACACTCATAATAGTGCGGTGCTCCTCGTCGATGGGCGCCGTTAAGCACCTCCAGCAAATTATCCAGTGCCTCGGTTGGGCCGGAGGTCACCGGCGTCGTAAACTTGCCCTCCTTAGTAGGGGGCCGCTTGCCGGATGCCGGAACCGTTGAAGGTTCCGGTGCAGAGCCCGGCCCAAGGCCGGACTTAGAGACCTTTGGGGTTTTACCCCCTTTGCGCCTGGGATCCGGGAGGTTGCCTTGCGGCACCTCCAGGACCACCTCCTCCTGGCCCGGCCCCTTTGGGGACGCCACCTCAGCATCATCTACAGCGCGAGGAGAGGAGGCGGTCGGAAGTGAAGTGATGTTCACATCCGACGAACCTAGGGAACCGCTCGACGAAGCGTCGAGCCCGGCCTTAGGCGGACTGCATGATTATATTCGGCGTCAGAAGGTACTGTGCAATAAAGAAACGCCATGATTTATTCTGGTACCCGGATACTTACGATTTCGCCAGGGGCTTGGCCCTGGGTGGCCACTCTTCTTCGCCGTCGTTGGCATTGGTGGAGTAGTCCGGAGCGAGGGCCCTTCCCTTCTTGGACCCTCCGGCCCCCCCAGTTGGGGCGACCTTCCTTTTCTTCTCTCCCCCCGCTGGGGGAGAGACCTCTCTTTCCTCCTCCTCGTCTTCACGGTAGGAGTCCGCCTCGGATTCATCGGACGATGAGTCCGACGCCACCTGGCGTCGGGAACTCTTTCGAGTTCCCGTGGCCTTCTTCTTGGCCTTCTTCTCTGGCACAACGTAAGGTGCCGGGACCAGCAGCCCCGTCAAGTGGGCATCTCTTTGGATCTTGGGCAAAGGGCGGACGGTCGATCTGTCGGTCTTCTTCTGCCATTCTTGTCAAAGGCAGGGCTTAGATCCCGCATAGAGTTCAACTATGAAAAACAAGTATCCCGTAAAGGGTAAAATAAGCTTACTACGCTGGCTTGTCGTTTCGGGCGGAATCTGCAATCCTCGATGATGGGAGGGGGAACCTCGGCGCCCTTGAATAGCACCTTCCAGGCATCCTCGTGAGTTGTGTCAAAGAGCCTGGTCAGAGTTTGGTGCTGGGCCGGGTTGAACTCCCACAAGTTAAAAGCCCGTCGTTGACACGGGAGGATCCGGCGGATGAGCATGACCTGGACTACGTTGACGAGTTTAACCTCTTTGTTCACCAGGTCTTGGATGCCGGATTGGAGTCCGGCCCGCTCTTTCTAATTACCCCACGACAGACATGTCTCTTTCCAGGAGTTGAGCCTTGTAGGAAAGCCAGATCGGAATTCGGGGGCCTCTGCCCATTTAGGGTCATGCGGCTCGGTGATGTAGAACCACCCCGATTGCCACCCCTTTATGGTCTCCATGAAGGAGCCCTCGAGCCATGCAACGTTGGGCATCTTGCCCACCATGGCGCCTCCGCACTCCGCTTGTTGGCCGCCCACTACCTTGACTTGACATTGAAGGTCTTCACCATAAGCGAAGTGGGGCTTGAGTGCGGAGAAAGCTTCGCCTGACGATAAACACCGAGATGTTGAGGGCGAAGTTGGGGCCAGATCGTGGAAATCCAGGCCGTAGTAGAACATGAGCCCCAGGACAAATGGGTGAAGTGGAAAACCTAGTCTGCGGAGGAAGTGGGTGAGAACACCACCCTCTCATGGGGCACAGGGGTGGGGATGAGCTGCCCCTTATGCAGGGAGCGGTCGCGATGTCGTTAGACAAGTATCCGGCCTCCTGAACTTTGATGTGTCCCTCCGTAGCGGAGGAGACCATCCACTTGCCTCCCGCTCCGGACATGGCTGGAGAAGGTTGAGGTGGGATGTGCGGACTTGGCGCTGGGCTCGAGTCTTAAAATGGATAAACAAAGGAGGAAGAAGGCGTAGATGGAAAGGTGGATTCTTATCCCTTATATGGGCGGACGAAACTATCGCCCCACCAGCCTGGTAAAACTCGCTTATCTCCCAAGTGCCATAGATTAATGGCGCGGTTGGAGTTACTACGCCTTGATATTGATGAGAATCCCGGAATAAGGGACACGATCTCTGCTTCGACAAGGCGTGCCAAGAAGCTGCCTCGCTAAGCGTCTTTGAGGTGGGACGGTAAAAACGATTCGAATAAAGGCTTGGTCATGGTGTGATGTCACGTTGCGGAATACGTCAGCAGATTGGATTTGTGCAAATGTTATTGTCTCTACGGTGGTATGTGGAAATTATTTTGCAGAGCCGGACACTATCCTTGTGTTCAAAATCTTCTATGAAGTATTCGGAGGAGGAACCCGCCTTGCAATGCCGAAGACAATATGCGCGCCGGACTCGTCGTCATTGAAGCCTAGTTCGAGGGGCTCTTGAGGAGTCTGGATTAGGGGTGTCCGGATGGCGGACTATGACCTTTGGCGGACTCTGGACTATGAAGATACAAGATTGAAGACTTCGTCCCATGTCCGGATGGGACTTTCCTTGGCGTGGAAGGCAAGCTTGGCAATCGGATATGTAGATCTCCTCCCATTGTAACCGACTACGTGTAACCCTAGCCCTCTCGGTGTCTATATAAAGCTGGAGGGTTTTAGTCCGTAGGATGAACAACAATCATACCATAGGCAAGCTTCTAGGGTTTAGCCTCTACGATATCGTGGTAGATCTACTCTTGTACTACCCATATCATCAATATTAATCAAGCAGGAGTAGGGTTTTACCTCCATCGAGAGGTGAACACAGGTAAAAACATCGTGTCCTTGTCTCCTGTTACCATCCGCCTAGGCCTTGAGTTGGGACCCCTACCCAAGATCCGCGGTTTGACACCGACATCTGGTGCTATGGCAAATGAAATCGGTATACCTTTTCTTTGAGTGCAGGTCTGTGTGGTGGGGCTAGTGGTGTGGCCGATGAAGTATGGGTGCAGTCTGCTTTGAGTCGGTCCTATGTTTTGTGTCACTTGGTTGTACAGCCAATATAAGTGGGCGCTGTCTAATTTCTCCGGCACCACCACGTTTTTCAAGGACTTTGCTGGTGCTCCTTCAGGTTCGGCAATCACCCTCTTCCTTTTTGATGTCTGATGCACAAGAACAGCATTTGAGTGGAAAAACATGGTATGACGACAGATGGAATATGTATTGATAATGGATGGGCATAGCATCTCGAGTTATATGATGAGTAAACTAAGCGAGATGGTGGTGCAACAAAGTAGAAGAAATGCAAGACAACATATGCAAGATACATAATCAATAAAACCTTGCCAAATTAGAACAGGCACCTTGATGGGTGAACAGGACAGGCCATCGCCTTTGACTCCTCGAGGTTAGAATAGTCATTAGAATGATATTCGAACAAGAATCAACAATTGGGGGCGTCTGAGTTTCATTGCTTCCAAAATGGCACTCAACGCCTTGGTGCCAATTTAAGTCATTGCGGTGTTCCACAATATTCTTCGATCGCGGATTCGATATTCCTTTGTAATTGCGTATAATATCGAGAACCATGAAAACATAAATAGTTGTGAGATTATCTTTGTAATGCAGATGATATTCTAATATAGGCGCCCTGTAAACACTTATGTGTTATCCTTTGGATTCGATGAGAGAGCTCATGTGTGCTGTAATATCGATGCGTGCATTTATATAATCTGGCACAAGTACACACAAAAATAGGCCACACATGATGAACCAGAGCGCATTAAGAATGCAACTCCCAGCTGTCTCTCGACCATTTCAGGCGGTTGGATGAAGATCCTCGTCTCCTAACCCTTCTTCTTCCTCGTCGTGATTCTTCCCATCTGAGAACACTTGCAGCGGGCGCCCGGCGGACCACCGGCCCCACCGCTGTGTTCCTCCGCCACCCCACCCCCCACCCACGTCGAGTTTTCTTAGTTCGTGAGGCCCCACAACCACCCGAGCCCTTGGATCGCATGCCGGCGAACTCCGTGAGCTCTGAAAAATCGGTGACCCAATTTTGAAATTTAGTCTCTGTGATTTAAATAGTGTGGAATATAAAGGGAAAACCATAAGCATTGGGAGTATAGTGTTGGCGTGCCATGGCGGATCTGAAGGTGCAAACCGGACGAAGGCAACCGCAACCAAGACAAGAAATCAGAGTAAAGCGGTGGCGATCTATTTTCTTGCTGCAATAAATAAGTTGAGCAGATCTGAAAAAGTACCGCCTGCAGTGCGGTGTCATGTCTGCATCTGGTGAGAATTTGACGGTGCTGCGGTAGCGATGGCTGTCGGCAGCGTGGAAGCAGATCTAGGAGGGTGAGCGGTGGCGGCGGGCGCGGTGGGCGAAGCGATCGTAGGAGGAGCGGCGCCGGAAAGGTGGGCGGCGTCGGGGATGAAGCGAGAGGGCGGGATGCAAGGATCCCGGTCGAAGGCGTGGATGAGAGAGGTCGATCTCTTGTAATGGGCGGCGTCGGGGTATCAGCTCGGCATGGTGGAGGAGGATGGCGGTGGATGGGGTGGCGGATGGCGGCGGACGGAGGAGGTGGGGTGGAGAGGGTGTTTTGGCGCCCACGGAGTTGAATGGGGAAAAGGGAGGTAGAGAGGAAGGGGGAACCATGTAGTCGGTAGCGCTTGTCTCAAATGCAAGGAAATTACAAACTTAGCCCCATTTCAAATTTCTACTACATCACAGCAACATTAGTCGGTTGGGGATAGGACGGTAATCTCGCATACACGAATATTTGCCGACGAGAGTTTGTTTTGGCCCACCGTGTATGAATATGAATCGGGAGGAGTCGATTTGGTCGAGGGCACACTTGTGTTTTGGCGCCCACCGTGTATGAATCCGGGTGAGGCGGTTACGTCACGTTTGGGTGAAATTACAAACCTACCCTATCGAAACCTATAGAAATCCAGCAGATAGGCTTTGCTTGGCGAGGATGGCGTAGTGATTTCCATCTCGCAGATTTTGGTTTGGTGATTCTGCGACTTTCCCCGCTTCGTTCAAATTTTGCACAGTGCATGTTTACCGTGCCAACTCAATTCGAATCCCGTTTGTATTCTACTATTTTTTTTCGGGCGGGATCCATTTTCAATTGGAATTACATTCTATATACATCATTTTTTACATATATACTTTCAAAAGCACAACACCATTTATACATAAATATGGTTTACAAATGGCATGATCTCAGATTCATAAGGTTGTATCCATCAATTTGGATTTTCAAATATTTGAAACCACTTTATGTTGAAATCCAATGTATGCATTCCTCGCTAACTGTCTCCAATTAATGTGTGTTTCATGCGGGTTTTTAACTTCTCAAACATGTATAATGTGTTTCACACGCAACATATAGTGTAATCCCGTTTAGACACTAATTGCATATAAACCATGCATTGTTTGTAATTGAAGAATCTATGGATCACCAATATTGATAAACTATATAACATTACGTGTGCCCAAATTCAAATGAATATGCATGTTTGATACACCAATTTGCGTTATGATATTATCGATGTCGTGATCTCCGGTTTAAATATTTGAATCCCTTTAATCCAGATATTAAGTCTCATATAGCTATCACTCATGCTTATATAGGACTATCTCTCGGACCTATACGCGTTCATCGTCTCTCGGGCATCTCTCGTGCTACATGTATGTCGACAATGATCTTTTATCTTAGTAACACTGCTTGGCGGTACTCTCTCCATCGACCTTCATCACTCTATCTCTCTCTAAGTATATCTCGCTCCCTGCTATGTGTCTCTAGCTATGATTCTCCATGTGGAATCTCTTTCTCTCACACAAACACAAAACTTTGTCTCCCGGGGTCTCATTTCTCTCAACTATTCCCATGTGTGCCACTCGCACACCCCTCATACAGAGATGTCTTTCGCTCCTTAGATATGAGAACCTATGACTCTTCCTCTTCAATATCTCTTTCTCACACACAAACACAAACTCTATCTCCCAGGGTCTCATATTTCTCCATTGTTCTCTTGTATGTCGCTCAAACACACCCTCTCTCCCTAGAGATATCTTGCGTTCCCTCATATGTCTCTCTAGCTATCACTCTCGTTGTGAAATATCTTTCTCTCTCGCAGACACAAAACTCCGTCTCTCTGGATCTCATTTCTCTCTGATATTTGTTTGTATGTGACTCACATGCACCCTCTCTCTATCTCTCTCACACCCACACACATAACCCAGCCTTCTGATCCACTCGACTCCTATCTCTAGCGCACACTAGCTAGCATCTTTATCTTTCTATTTATCTGTTTCTCCATCAACCTTCTTTCTCGCCCTCACTCTTGATTCCTATCACGCACACTACATATGTTTCTCTCTACATGCATGCAGTCAAGTGCCCTCTCACACACATATATAACTTCACCCTTTGAACCACCCGACGGTCATCTCTGACACCCAAACTAACGGATGTCTCTCTAGCTAGCATCTCCATCTTTGTATCTATCTGTAGTTTCTCCGTCAACATTTCTTTCTCGCACGTAGTCTTGCTTCCTATCACCCACACTATATATGTCTATCCATACATATGCATTTATAGGTTGATCTCTTTTGCACAATCGTTGCGCCTCACCCCCTCTGCTCGCCATAGATGCATGCTCCAGCCCACGCCACTATCTCTTAAAGACAAAAACACATGCTCAATTGTCGGGCCTTCTTCCCTGCATTCTCACATGCATGCATATTGTCATACCGATCCGTCTCTCCCATGTCGTTGATCTTAGGACTTATGTCTTCTTTCTTTTATCTCGATCATCTTGTGGCACACACACACACACATCCACGTATACATGTATACCTCTCACACATGCACGTTCAAGGTCTCTATGTCTCCATCGTAGTTAATTACCCTCAATCCTAATGCCACACGAATCGTTCTCCTCTTTTGTGCACATAACTTTCCTTTGGATGGGCAAAACACACACTCACATAACAATCTCCTTCTAGCTACCCCCCGCCCCTGCGCCTCTCCTCTTCCCTATATCCCCGAAACCAATAAGACCATCCCTTTGTTTAATTCCCTCCTACATGCACCATCGATATATAGTAGTCTTCCGTGGTGTCTCTCGAACAAACACGTTCTCTCGATGTCGACTCCTCTCACAGCAGACGCACCTTCTCTTCCCTCCTCGGGCATTTTCTCTCTCGCACCCCATCGTTGGTGGCCTCTGCCATACACATCACCTCTCTATGATGAAGCCATGCACACTTAAATTACATCCTCCATAGAGGACCCGGGACACACACACAGCAGCACACACACACACACACACACACACACACACACACACACTAAGACTCCCCCTCACACACACACAGACTCCATCTCTCTCTCACACACACACACACACACACACACACACACACACTCCATCTCTCTCTCTCCACACACACACACACACTCCAGACTCTCTCTCTCTCTCTCTCTCTCTCTCACACACACACACACACACTAAGACTCCATCTCACACACACATGCTCTAGGCGGAGCATTTGTTCCTACCACCCTTCATCCAACCTTACCTGTATGATAAACAATCACCTTTATTTACTTGCATAACATGGACAGATTCCACTTTACTTTAGTAGTCAGCAAACTTATCATCTGTATACCCTTATAAAAAGCGAGTTGGCGATGATGGTGTGCCTGCCATCTTATAATACTGACCGTATGATCTATATCGGCGGATAGGAAGCAAACTATGATAATTTTACAAAAGATACCGCACCTCTCTCCACATCATTATCTCCATAACCTCATTGCTCAGCAATTAAAAAGGAATAAGTCTCGGAACAATCTAGCATGCATGGTGGCGCTGCCGCTTTGCCGGCGCAAATCCATCCCATGCCTCCGCCCATTCCGACCACCAGTCACCACCACGCTCCTCCTCCTCGCCTTATCTCTCATCTTTCATTTTTTCGATGACATTCTCGAGATACCAGTTTTCGATAAAATTCTCGAGATATCATTAGTTTTACACATGGGATTACTCCTGCATGGGTCAATCACAACAGGTGTTTTGTAAAAAATGCATATTGATGTTCCGTGCAATGCGAGAATCTTGCTTGTAATTATATAACGCAAATCACGAGCAGGAAGTGACATTTTTTGACACAACCACGTTAACATGGCCACGTAAATCACGAGCAGGAAGGAGAAGGAAGCGGGCTGTGGAGTAACGTTTTTACCACAATTTCTTAGGAAGCGGGTGCAATAATTGAGTAGTTTTGCAAACTACCATTACTACTACACTGAAGCGGTTCAAAACCTATACTCCCTTGCCGGTAGCGCTTCCGCGTGAAGCGGTCAGCGTCGCTGGGCGTCGATGCCGCATTAATGCCCGGCAGGCGGAGGCGACCTCTCACTGGCGCCGGCTTTGAAGTGGCGCGACGGCCGAGAAAGCGCCGCTTCCCGGTGCACGCGACTGCTCGCGTCGAGACTGGCCATAGGCCCTGTTTGGATCCATGGGTTAGAGTTAGTTTGAGCTAGTTGGGGCTCAAATAGCCCTAAAGTATCCAAGCATGAGGGTTTAAATTGGAGCAAGTTGCACGAACCCACCAAAAAACTATCCCACCAAGAGGTGCTAGCGGAGATAGTTCTCATTGGGACCACCGAAAAATCACTTTTCTCTCTCCATGAAGTGCATTTATTGTCAATCTAACCTGTCACCCAAACACCTCTTTGGCTACAGATTAGTTCAGGGTTAGTCATGAGTTAGTCTAACCTCTAGCTAAGTTAGAGTATCAAGCAGGGAGCAGTATAGGACATGCAAGTTGCTCAAAGCATACGAGCAAATTAAATGCGTGAAAGGATTTTTTCTTTTGAAAGCGGAACGTGAAAGGAATTTTTTAGAATGCTCTTGGCATGTCGCTAACATGTGATAGTTAACCGACCTCAATAGGCGGCGAAGCGCCAGCCCGCGCACTTTGATAGAGGCGAGGAGGGAGAAGCGTCTGAGCTGCTGGATTACTAGAGATAGGTGTCATACGGAAGCCAAGAAATATGGTGATAGCGTGGGTTAGCCATGTACTAGTATGATGTAACTACCTTTGGGCTGCCGTGTTTCGTACTCTTCCAGTCCACTGTGGAGATGATTGGTTAATTTTATATCGCTGAATAATATTAAATATTATGAGTGCAGACGCTCCACCACGAGGTTCCTTGCTCCACCACGAAATATGTAATGAATTTCGTCCAGTTTGTAGGAAAAGTTTTCGAAATGTAATGAATTTCATCCGGTTAATTTGAAATTTGCTTTGTTTGCACGAATTTCATCCGGTTAGTTCATATAGTTGTCGAAAGGTATGCGGGCAGCATCGGATGGCATCCATCAGTGTCCTCGGACAGATGCCGGTGTAAATTTGTGGGCCAGCGCTGGAGATGCCCTAACTATCATGCTATAATCGCTAACAATCCTCCATTATTTGGCAAGGAACAGTTATCCCTCGATCAAAATCAGATCCGCGGTGTTTTGCACTCCTCCCGCGTACGAGTGTAAACTCTTGCTTACATAAAAATGGAGCAAGTGGACGGCACTGTAGCACGTCATATCACTCGAACTAGCCCGCCTAACGAGCGGGAAAGCACCGCCCTCGTCATTTTGTTCTGGATTTCTATCGATCGATCGCGCGAAAATGTTACGCTTCACAAGTTCTAAAGGAAAAGCGGCACACTTACGACTCGTGCGCGTCGCAACCCGACAGTCCGGCGCTACGCCGCTCACCAAAGGGACACGCGTTGTCTTGCAATTTCAGCGACATGTGGGACCGTAATTGAATAAACCGTCGATAGCGAAATCTAATCGCTCGTCGGCGTCGGTGAGAAGAGAGAAAGCAGGGGAGGAGAAGAGATCGCCCGCCGCCGCATACGGACTCAAGAAATATATGGTGATAATGTGAGGTGGGCCATGCTGGAGTCGGACCGCCGAGAGCCCGCTCTCACCGGCCTGGCCCCTCAAGGCGCTTGACTGCCGCTGCATGCATAGCAAGTAGTCCCGCTTATGTGGAGGAGAGAGGCATTGACAAAGTCAAGGAGTATGATGGAGACAATAGCTTTCATCAAAATAAACAATGAATACTCGTTGCTCGTCCTCTATATCGGAAAGAATACTTTCATTCACCGACATGTGGGGCGTCGACCATCTGGTCCACTGCCATGCACAAAATTATCTGGTCTACCCGGTCGTATCGCAGGCCCAACCTTTCCCACCGTAAGTTGTTGGACGAAGGAACCATCATGACTTCGTTGAATTCCGCTTCTTCAAGAAAACTTACTGTACCCACAATACTGCTACCACCGCAAAGGCGGGCGACCTTTGTACCACGTCATATCCTTTGAAACCCACTAGGCCAAACTAGCCGCCTAGGTCATCTATTTTGGAGCGGAGAATGCGTACTGCTACTTGCTATGATTTTGTGTTGCACGTTCTCTGTACTTTTGCTACGATTTTCCTACCCTATGAACCAAATGAGGCCTGAATGTATATCGACTATTGTCGATCGATCGCTAAGCCTACAATTTTAGGAGCTAGGGCTATTGGTCGATCGACGAGGATAAGTATAAGCGTACCACGAGCTCATCAGCCCCAACGTTTCTCTTGGTGAGTGTTTTGCAAGTACTATAGCTCATACGATAGCTAGCCTACTAACACCAAGAATCATCAAACAAGCCTGCTGATATGATAAACAGTTCAAACTTACATCTAAGCATGCCATATATTACATCAAAAGCTGGTGAGGATACATCATTTCCATAACTCGGAGAGGTTCGCATGATTCATCGCATGATTCACTATCAAACAAAAGTAGCAAGATCCGCCCACACAAGGCGAGTGCACTAGCCCTAAGATGGTTTGATAACACGCATCGTTACGGTAATTAAACACAGGGCAATGCAAACTACCTGAAGGATTAAGCGCGACCAACTATTTCTTGTCATCGATCTCTCGGGCAATGACCACAGCACGGACAGCGGCATGGGAATCGATTTACAGGCGATGTCCACAGGACTGACCGCGACATCGGAATCGATCTCTGGGCGATGTCCACAGGATGGACAGCGGTATCGGAATCGATCTCCGGGGCGATGCCAACAGGACGGGCCACGACATCGGAATCATCAAGGACAACCACCGGCACCTGCACAACACTAACATATTAGCAAGCACATTGCAAATAATCAAAAAGCAAGCACATTGCAAATAATCAAAAACCACAACTATGGTAATAAGCCATTATTTTTTACCTTGTGCAGCTCACCGGGGGATCTCATCCCTCCGGGGGCCATCTCCTCGTCCTCGATGGGGGCCATCACCTTGCCAGGGGAATACTGCTTCTCAACGGCGACTATCTCCTCAAACTCGGTCTTGAGCCTCACATAGGTGGCAATCAGAGCTCCTGGGGTAGGCACGGTGGGGCCCTTGCTGTTCTTCCAACTTTCTTTGAGGAGTTAGTCATAGCGTCCTCAACTCTTTGGCGGTGCTTGTTTCTTGGAGTTCTTCGTCTCCATGGGTTGGCCCGCCAACATGGTCAACTCGTTGGTCGGTGCTCGCTTCCTGGAGATCGCTGTCTCCAGTGGGTTGTCCGCCGGCAACTCTTTGCCTAGTGCTCCAGGATCCATCAATGGCCGACAAACAAAAAGCAATCGAAAGGAAACCACAATCGCAATGAAAGCGGGAAAAGAATAGGATGTGAGAATCGGTTGATTGCTTCGCAAAAAGAAGATTATTGGAATGAAAATATAGCAGCATAACTGATTAGCCCACCTTTCCTTCGTCGGTAGAGAAGAAAAATGGCAGAAGTGAGTAGCACAGGTGAGGTTTTCTTCAAGAAAGGGAAGAAAGGGCTTGAGCGAGCGTTCAATGAAATGATGGTTGCTTCGTCCAGTCCAACTTGGAGGCCACCTTACCACTTCTTTGGTAAAGGTGTGGGTTTTGTGATATGATGGGTCATGGCGGCCACACGGGGTGACAGGTGAGTCTCATTGTAGCACCTCGTTGTGATTTGGTGGATGCACGCGGGCCGGATGCTTTGAAATGTCATTAACTTGATTTTAGTCTCTTTAGTATTTGGATCCAAGCATGGATGAGGCTAACAAGTTTTAGTCCCACTACTTTTAGTCATGAGACTAAAGCGTATCAAAGCACTCTCTCGGGCTGGTCATAGTGGGGAGTAACTTAGACTAGTGTCATGCATATGACACTAGTGTAAGTTACTACTCCCTCCTTTCGGTTTATAAGGCTCAATTCAAAATCTCATCAACCAAGGTAGATGGTGAGTGGTGGAATACTTTTGTAGTTTGCAAAAGCACCCAATTAATGCTCTTGTTTTCCTCAAAAAAGTATGTTTACCAATGCATTAATTGCAATGCATGCATGCATAAATTATATGCATTGGTAAATTTTCTCTTAATACTTGCATGCAATGATTTAATGCACCTTGAAATCTGAACATGTGATTGGGAACAACCAAATTGAGCCTTATAAAATGGAAAAATGAAAATTTTAAGATAAGCCATAGTGCAAAGTACCTCCATAGTGCAAAGTAACATAGTAGTAATATCATAGATTGCTTCATTTATTATCTCATAGACTCATTTTGCCTCGGGAAGCGCTATGTTACAGTAACATATTATGTTACCACAAGCACCTCTTTCCTCATTAAATACTTGCCACATAAGCAAAATTGTCTTGGGATGTATTAAGTTACTACCTAAGTTACTCCCACTATGGCTAGCCTCAATATTGTGCACCGCGACCAAGGCGGAGAGGAAAGCGAGAGAACTACGTAATTAATGCATGAGTTTAATTAGGGTAGTTTTGTAAAGTCTGAGATACATTCCTCAATCATAAAATGCCTTGGTTCATGAGATTTGAGATTTGAGCCCTATAAACCGGAGGGAGGGAGTCTTGCTGCGGTGTAGTCTAGTCACTTGTTTTTTTTAGCGAAGTCTAGTCACTTGTTGAAATCTCTAGAAAGGCAAATACTCCTTTCGGTTTACAGGTCTATACTACTCCCTCCGTCTAGGTGTGTAAGTCATCTTCTGAAAACCAAATAGTCCCAAAACACTTAGGCGCGGTGCATTAACTTCTACCTTGTTTCTTGTTTCTTGACATACGTATCAACCAATAAGAGATGAGAGGTGTGCATGCTTTTAATGACTTGCAATGGCTAGTTCATTGCATGGAATGCTATTAATTAACAAATAAACATTGGTGACCCCAGGAGGAAAGCGGTGCTAAGCGCGTGGACCTATCGAGAATGAGTATCAACCAATGGATAATGGAGTTTAATTGTTAAACAATAGCAATTTTGTCTCATGCAAGAGCTGGCTAGTACTCAAGGAACCGCACCACGCGGCGTTCATAGCTGCCACGTTCGGTTTGCACTTGGCTCTTCGCCTCTTGAGAAGGCGAACAATGATGTTACCCCTACTTCTCGATATCGAATCCTTTGCTGCATGTCCGTCCACCTCGTGCGGGAGGGATAGCGTGTGTGAAAGCTTCTACTTACTGCTCCTGCCTTTGCGTCCATGACAGGTGGGCCCAACGGTGGTTGGCCCACCTGTCATGCAGCCAAAGCGAGGTGCAGTTAAAACACCGAGCTCGATCCATGAGGAGAGGCGTCGTAGTAATCAAATTTCTCGGGCTTATGCGAGTTGTGCGACACATCAAAGCACTGCATTCGATAAAACTCTTTTACACATTTCAAATGGGCTACGCCGTATGTAGGAGTAGACATATTCTGCTTCATATGTACTCCCTCCGTTCCAAAATATAAGTCTTTTAGAGATTTCACTATGAACTGGAGTACATCTGAAACAAAATGAGTGAATCTACACTCTAAAATATGTCTATATACATCCGTATGTAGTTTGTAGTGGAATCCCTAAAAGACTTACATTTAGGAGCGGAGGAGTAGTCACTTGTTGCAATCTCTAAAAGACTTATATTTGGAAGCGGAGGAGTACAACGCATGCATGCATGCCGTGACTTTCCTTTTGATACTTGCATGTGTTGATTTGATGCACCTTGCCAAATTTTGACTATAAATTTAACTAACCAAATTTTCATGCATGTCACAAAAAATCACGGGGCTGTTTGGATTGTGACTATGTTTGTCTTATGTTGCCACATTATTTTTCCCACACTTGCCACACTTGCCTAACCTGAGTTGCTCAAATTGTTAGACACACTTTGGCTTGCCTAAGGGAATCTTGCCACAATTTTTGTGTCTATGACATGTGGGGTTCACTGCTAATAAAAAATTCTTGTCTTAGGTGTGGCTAATAAAAAGACTTATATTTAGGAGCGGAGGAGTAGAAAATATAAATAATAATGCATGTTGGGGCAACCCACGTTTCCGCTAATTTTAGCCGTGGGCTTGTTCACAATTTTACGAGGGGTGGTTGTTCATTTAATGGAGGGACTTGTAGTACTACGGACTTGAGCGATACAAAGTGCGACACTGGCACACCGTAACACCACTTGGAACAAGCGGGTAGCTATCTCAAAAACAATCAACAACTAAAAAAACGCGACTGGCATGTAAGTATAGTACACAATTTTAAGCGATTGTTTTGATGGAGTGAAAAGGAAAACTACCCCACTACTTATATATAGGCGGAGCCTCGCGCTTGCTTGCTAGGGCTGCTCTATTCACACTCTCATCCTCTCAGATCTAAACAAGATAGGGGTAGTAACCTGTCTTTCTCCTTCAAAAACACTGGCTTTCTATCCTCACGCTGGTTACAGATCCGGACGTATCCCCTCCGCCGGTGAAGGGAGGAGGGGCAGCGTTGGGCCGTCGTCGACAGCGAGGAGGAGACCCCTGCCGGCCGCACCGTTATCTCGGCGGCGCCCGGCGCGGGAGGTCCTCCGATCCCTTCGTGCGTTGCACGTGGGCGGATCCGGCCTCCGCCGCCCACCTATCCACATCCGGCGACCTTGGTATATCTTCGTTCGAAACCGCCTTAGCTCTACTTCCCATTTCGCTACGTCGCTGCAAGTGCATCATTTTCTACCTCTCAGCCCCTCTCGATCGGATGGTCCAACGTCACCTATTTTTTTTTCTATTGTTAGAGGTAAAGCTACTTCATGGAGTCGAATCTTGTACTCCCTCCGTCCGAAAATACTTGTCATTGAAATAAAGTGGGGTGGGGAATTTAGTATGTACATCGGACTTGGTACAAACAGGAAGGAAAGGGGATGAAAGTAGTCTGATTGGTCATCAACGGTCTCTTGGTGAAAAAGGAAATATAGGGGTAACGTTGTACAGTGGTATGACCAGGACTAGATTTGCTATCCACACATAGGAGTAGGTGGCTAGAGTGAACAAAAATGGGACCAACCAGATATGTTTCTTGGATGTTTGTTTCTCGGGGCAACAAACTATGAATCACCACTTTATGCCCCTGTTTACGTACATGGTGTTGTCTTCTTTGGTGCACCTTGTCCCATGCCCTTATACCAAATATTTAGGCTCGATCGGAATAAAGGGCAGAAAACATAGGTCTTGATGAAAATAGAGGAATAGGAAAGGAATGTAGGTATAAAACTATGGAACAGCGAACGGAGGAAACTCTCAAGAGAATGTGTTGGATGGACTCTGAAATGTACAGATTTGTTTTTAGAGTAGCATGCTTGGCGGTATGAGATGCTATTTGTTTATTCAGCTGCACAGTGACTACTCTTGTCCTCACCTCACGTACCACACATAGGTTGATTTTTTATTCCGGCAAACACAGCACACAACTTTGTCTAACGCATGGCGGCGGCGCTTTGCCTCGGGCTTCCGCCCAAAAAATGAGCAGCAGCGTGGATGTTTCTAATCCGATGGAATCAGTACTACGGACCAGCTTTCCTATGAAACACTATTCACCTTTCCCGTGTTCGAGCGGTTGGAAGGAAAGAATATGGTAGGAATTGTGTTCCTCTGAAAATCCTGCACCAAACACATGAACGAGCAGCCTTAGCTGTTCTTAATATAATGTCCTGGTAAAAATGAAGCCATGCCACTGTTTTTGCTGTAATTGTTTGAGACTCGACAAGTTTAGCCAAATGTTTTTGCCTGTAATTGTTTGAGACTCTGATTGTTTCCTCTGTGCCTTTTGTGCAAGCAGGGATATCAATTCACACAGTTGTTGTTGTGACCTTTTGGTGCCTTTGCACAAAACTCTTCTTAAAAGAAGTGACTTTTGTCTTTGTTTAAGCTGGAATGTCGAGATGGAGCAGTTGGTTCATTTTGGTGGAACTGCACAAAGGGAGATCTGTGTTCCAATCCTCATCATCCATATTGGCGCAATAACCTTCCTTTAGGTAAGAATGATATTTAATGCATGTGTTCATCTCTATTTTCCATTGCCATGAGAAAATAATGTTGTTTTTACTAGTACACTTGTACTCCCTCATGACAAAACCAATTCTGAATTAGAAGGCCAATCATGTACTTGGTTTCACCAACTGGTGAGGAGAAAGAGAAACATAGCATGAAGAGGAAGAAGAAGAAGAATAAGCGATTGCCAAGGCGATCTTCTTTGAAGCCAGAGGCCTCGATCGAGGCTATTCAAGGGCTCGACAGCGACTACCTTACATGTGAGGCGATCCTCGAGGAGCCCTTCCACTTCTGCTGTCTCACTTAATTAATTAGGAGCACTTAAGTACCACTAATTTATTCTGCCTAATTTTCTGTTGGAGTTAAACAAATCTTTAGTAGGACCCTATCTTTGAATCATGCGTGTGAATGTTTGTCTATGGAGGTGAATCATGTGGTGGAGCAGGGAGGAATATTATTAGTGTCATGACATAATAGTGCTATTGTTTTGCATGTCAATTTATTGCCATTGGTTCAATGAGGCAATGTTTTGCGTATTGTCCATCATGAATTTGATGCTCTTGTTTGAGTAATATGCTAATGTCTTCCTATCCTTTCTCACTAAGCTAATGAAGGTTTCACCTTGTTCCTACTTGTGCAAACAGGGATCATGTTGTGCCAATCATACATTTTAGTGGAACTACACAAGACAATACAATGAAGCTGTATCCCAGCCGATTGCTTTAACTCTGCTGGAAGTTCTTGATAATCTTCGATATAATCTCAGCCTTTGGTAAACAAGAGTGATTTCAACCATACATTTGAAGTGCACAAAATATATACTATTGTGTGATTCCGGTGAGTGCTTTATCATCTCTTATGGGACTACATGAATAAGCTTTTTTCTCAGGTTGAGTGCAGGCCTAAGGCCTTCATCCATATTAGTTTCTTTGTCATCTCTATTTGTATCGTACTCTTGTCATGAGAAACTCCTTTATCTTTGCACTTTTAAGTTTTGCAACCTATGATAAATGGCAATGCTTTGAGTGTTGAGTTGAGCTAATTGGCACTGATTAAATAAACTAATACCTCTCTTTAAGCAAGACTACTATGTTGCTAACTTTACCCATTAAGATAATGAGGTGCTTCTATTTGTTAGTGTATGTTTCATCAACTAGTCCCACTATTACAGTAATCTCACTCTCTCAATATATGTGCCAATGAGGATGCTCGATTTTGGTGGAACTGCACAAAAACTTTGGGTGCTTCATTGCCTCGACGACTTCCGTCCTTTCTGTCGATCGCTAATATCCGCTTGCTTTCTTCCTTTCTTTGTCGATCGCTTGGCTTATCTCGGCTTCGATCAAAGGAAATAGTAATTGATATGCTACCTCACACAGGTTGGTCTGGTCTTTATCCTGATTATTGTGCTGTCATATGTATTGGTAATTTGGTATTGTGCTACTGTTTGCCGATTTCATAAAGGAGTAATTTGGAGCCTGAACTTCGCGAGGCAAATCATTACATCGGGTGATTTGGTAGAACTGCACAAAATGATCCGATGGACAGGTACTTATGCTGCTGCTATGTACTCCAAAGTTCACTCGAGACAAGCATCGATGTTGACAAGAAGTGCCTATATTCATTCGAGTATCAACGGCGTCAACCAATTGTCAAACTCAAGTATTAGGAGAGTGAGCATAAAAATATTGCTTGGTGCATAGCCCAGAAAAACACAGATCCGATCTTTGGTCCCAACTTGTGCCTTTTGGTTATCGGCACATATGGTAGCGAACTATATGGCATGGAGTCTAAAGATTCCGGACAAGTTGGTTGTGGCGTATATTCATCGGGACTTAATCAGTCCGCACGCCAAGGATGCTCCATTTGGTTGAACTGCACAAAAATTTGGGTGGTTCATTTTCTCAACCGCCTCCTTTCTAAATGCGCAATGTAGAATTTTGGCGAGATCTGAGGACCAAGATGAGCGATAAACTAGTTGGATGAAAGTAGTGGCCAAGTTGCTCAAACCTCCGTCGACACGAGGCCACTATTTGAGGATAAACCTACAAGCAAAGTTCAGATTATGCATGCTGCCTCTTATGTACTCGAAAGTTTACTCGTACAAGAACTAATTTTAGCAAGAAGTACCTCGATTGAACACCATTTACCGGTCTGTACCCTAGGTAATTAAAGTTAGTCCATGGATCATATTGGCTGTGATCTCAATCATTTGGATGCATAAACATCTTGAACATGTGTATATCTGAATCTTTTGTGAATTATGTATGAATATTGTCGTGTGATCTATCAATCATTTGGATGCATAGATATCTGAGCTTGTGTATATATGAATCTTTTGAGTTGTTGATAGTGAATGTTGGCTATGAATATGAGCGTGTCCTGTGAACCTGAGTTTGATATGAATTACAGCAGAACCAGTTATAACCCTTCTCCTCCTCTCAATCTGCGACTCCTTTGCGCGTTTTCCCATCTCGAGTCGTTCCGTCCGGGGCCTCGCCGTCGTCCACCGCCTCGCTGTGTTCGGTGCTTGGCGTGGTCAACAAACGAGAGTCATCGGAAGAGGACTGTACGTGGAGAAACGGCGGCTGGGACCCACGAGGTCCATGATCGCATGCAAGGAAAGTTCCTCCTTATTAAGCTGAAAAAATGTTTCCTCCACGACAGCTGGGACCCACGGCTGTATCTTATACGGAAGGAAGTGCCTCCTTGTTTTGCGAAAAAATTATTCATCCGTTGACAGGTGGGACCCGTCGGTTGGTGGTGACTTGTGGGCCTGCTAAGCGGGCGATGTCGCATGCGGCTTTGTCAACTTAATCAACAAATGATTCTAGCAGCTGGACCGTTGGATGTTAATCCAACAGCCGTGCTCCTTCTTCAACCTCTGTTCTTGCTCCTGTCTCCCGTGGGCGGCACCTTGGCTGTGCTGCCGCGCACCCGAACCAGTGAAGTTTCCCACTCCTCTCCATCTGCGACTCCACTGCCCCGTCTTCCCCATCTCCGGGTCGTTCCAGTCTGGGTGCGCTCGGCACGGTGTGGTCAACGTGGTCAACAACCGAGAGTCATCGGAAGATATTTGTCACGTGAAGGCGGCGGTGGGGGCGCACCACGCCCATGGACGCATGCATGCAGCGGAAGCGGCGAGGTCAGCGTGGTCAAGGCGACTTCCATCGGAAGTATCTTTGTCGTGGAGAGTCTCGGTGGGTCCACGGCGCGACAAGTAAGTGCCTCCTTATTTCGCGGAAAATAATGATTCCTCAAGCGGCAGCGAGGGACCCTTTGGGCGGGCCACCGTATTTTTGAAAAAAGCGTTTGCCCCCCACTGCTGGGACCCACGACGGGCCACCGTATTTCGCAAAAAACGTCCCCCCATTGTCGGCTCGGACCCACGGAAGTGCCTCCTTATTACGCACAAAAAATGAATACTCCCCACGCTGGCTGGGACCCACCTTGGTGGGAGGCTGACTTAATGGGCCTACTAAGTTGGCGGGGACGAAGGGCTTTGTCAACTTAGTCAATATGAACGATTCTAGCTCCGGTGACCGTCGATGTCCATCCAGCGGCCGTAGTGCTTCTTCAACCTCTGGTCTTCTTGCTCCGGCCGCCCAAACCAGCGCCGGTCGTGCCTCATGCTCCTGCCTCCCGTGGCGGCTGTCTTTGCCGCGGAGGACTCACCGCCCCTACTATTCCCACGCTGGCCAGGCCTGCGGCGGCGGCAACCTCACACGCAGCCGAACGGTGAACCCTCGTACTCCTCTCGCGCGGGCTTCCCTTTGCCGCGTCTTCCCGGCTCCGCGTTGTCCCTTCCTAGGCCTCGCCGTCGTCCACCGCCGTGGTGCTCTCCAGTGGCGTGGTCAGCGTGGTCAAGGCGACTTCCATCGGAAGAGTCTTGTCGTGGAGAGGTGACAGTGGGTCCATGGCCACAGCCCAGTTTTTTGTGATTTGCCAAGTAAGTCGCTTTGTCGGGCTGTTGGGCTGCAAATCTTTCAAAACGAGGAGAGCTTTCATTGGCTGGCGAGAAAATGGCCCATCGATAATGAGAAATGGGTTGTACATTTTAAAACACATCAAAGCGGCAATTAGTTTCAAATATCTTTTTTCATTTGAGATTTTAAATTACATTAATTTTTATGCGTGGAGAATTTGTTGGATTTTATATTGATATACATTTAGTTTTAAAATCAGTTTGAATGTGAGTCGAAATTTCGGGATTAAAAACAGTTCGGACCGCATCGAAATAAGCAAAATTTCGTATAATTTTTTAACCGTGGCCACAATATGGGCTGTAATGATAACCAAAAGAATATGGGCTACAAAAAAACCTTAAGAATTAGCAAATGGGCTGTAAATTATTATAAATAATGGCAGATGGGTTGTATGCTGTTTTCCACAGATTTGAGGCTTTCCTAAAAAAAAGGTTGACGCACAACCAGTGACTATTGGATGGCCATCCAACGGCCGTCGTCTTCTTCAATCTCTGCTCTTCTGCTCCGGCCGCTCAAACAAGCGCCCGGCGGGACTGCTGCTCCCTCCTCCCCATGCGGCCGGCTGTCTTTGCCTTGAGCCTCACCGCCCACCGTACTCCCATCGCTGGCCTAGCCATCCCTCTACTCACCCACACTGCTGTTATTCTCCGTGACGGCAGGCGAACGATAAACCCTCGTTCAATCGTACTCCCCTCGCGTGGGAAACAAGCTGCTGAGTCTTCCCTGCCTCCGTGTCGTTTCCTTCCTAGGCCTCGCCGTCGTCCACCGCCACTGGTGCTCTCGGCGCGGCCTGGTCAGCGTGGTCGACCGACATGCATCTGAAGTGGACTATCGTGGAGAGGCCGACAGCTGGGTCCTGACCGCACGCAAGCAAATGCCTCCTTATTACGCGCAAAATAATGATTCGTCCACGACATCGAGGACCCACGAAAGGGCCTCTGTATTTCGTGAAAAAAACGTTACCGCCGCTGACAGCTCGGACCCACTAGCTATATCTTCGCACGCAAGGAAGTGCCTCCTTATTACGCACAAAAAAATGAATACTCCCCCTATTAGCTGGGACCCAGTATAGTGGCAGGCTGACTTGTGGGCCTACTAAGTTGACGGGGACGGAGGGCTTTGTCAACTTAGTCAATATGCACGATTCTAGCTCCAGTGACCGTACGATGTCCATCCAACGGCCGTAGTGCTTCTTCAACCTCTGGTCTTCTTGCTCCGGCCGCCCAAACCAGCGCTGGTCGTGCCTCGTGCTCCTGCCTCCCATGGCGGCTGCGATCTGGCGGAGGCCTCACCGCCCCTACTACTCCCACCGCTGGCAGGCCATCCCTCTACTCACCCACACCCCTGTTATTCTGCGGCGGCGGCAGCCTCACACCGCAGCGAACGGTGAACCCTCGTACTCCTCTGGCGTGGGCATCCACTGCGCGTCTTCCCGGCTCGCGTCGTCCCCTTCCTAGGCCTCGCCGTCGTCCACCGCCCTGGTGCTCTCGGTGCGGCGTGGTCAGCGTGGTCGAGGCGGCTTCCATCGGACGTGGGTATGCGTGGAGAGGTGACAGCTAGGTCCACGGCGCGCAAGGAAGTGCCTCCTTATTACGCGCAAAATAATTATTCCTCCACCTGACAGCGGGGACCCACCGGACGGGCCACCATATTTCGCAAAAAAACGTTTCCCCCCTGACTGCTGGGACCCACCAGCTACACCTTCGCACGCAAGGAAGTGCGTCCGGGCAAAAAAGCGATTCGATTCGGGACCCCTAGCTACATCTTTGCACGGAAGGAATTGCGTCTGGGATTCGCCCCGACTGCTGGGACCTGCCAGCTACATCTTCGCACGCAAGGAAGTGCCGACGGTCGGGACCCACCTGGTCGAAGCGTCGTGGCGTTGTCATTCTGGTCGTGACGATATGCGTACATATATCTTGGTGGATGTAGAGAGGCGCCGCGTGTAGTAGTAGGCGCGCGCGTAGCATGTACATGCGTACGTCTGTGGCGAGGTGCAAGAAAGAAAATCTGACCCGTCACGTATACGGGCAGGGTCTCTAACGCCTATCGCGCATACGTACATGGCTGGGTCGAAGCGGAGAAACAGCGTCGTCGTCGTGTTCATGGGGAGCCAACCGGATGGGTCGGAGCGGAATGCGTGGTCGTGTTCGCCGGGAGGCTTGGGCGGAACAAGCGATGGAAGCGAGGCTGGCGTACCGCTGCGGAGAAGCGGCCTTGTGTTCGACCGGCCACGTTCAAGCGGGTCTGTTGATCGGGAGGGCTGGCGTACCGCAAAAGCGGAGAAGCGGACCTCCTACGGTCGAAGCAGGGGTCTGTTGATCGTGAGGGTGTGGCGTGCCGCAAAAGCGGACGAAAGCGGACTTGAGTTGGGCCTTCTACGGTCGAAGCAGGGGTCTGTTGATCGGGAGGGTGTGGCGTACCGCAAAAGCAGACGAAAGCGGACTTGTGTTGGGCGCTTCTGGTCGAAATAGGGGGGAGGGTGTGGCGTACCGCAAAGCAGGACTCCACGGGATCTGTTCATCTCCACCGTCGACCTCCTCCAGCCTCCACGGGCTCCTCGACCTCCTCGGCCTCCGGGCTCCGGCCTCCACCGCGTGCTACTCCATCGCTCTTGTTCAACCACCCCTCCACGGGCACCCCTCCACCGTCTCTGTTCATCCAGCCCTCCACACCACGGGGTCTGTTCAACCACCCTCCACGGCCACCCCTCCACCGTCTCTGTTCATCCAGCCCTCCACAACCCCTGTTCATCTAGAGCAGCGCCACGCTCACGGTTCATCAAACCCTCCCCCCCCCAGGCTCACTATTCATCTCAGGCGGCATCGATCGGCTTGATTAGCAGCGATAGCGAAGAATCGCTCCATCGGGTTCGATTAACAGCCATCGATCGATCGCTCGGGTTCGATGTAGCGTGCAAACTGCGGGTTTAGTTAGAGCCATCGCTCGGGTTTATTAGAGCCCAACGCCTCGCTCGGGTTGATTAGAACCGCAACTCCCGAAATTTTCCTCCCCTCGCTTCTACCACGGTTTTTCCCGTCATGGACGGCCCAAAGAATGTCATGCAGCGCATTGCTCCGCCCCGAAAGCCACCGTTCTGGCAACTCCCGAAATTTTCCTCCCCTCGGTTCTGTCACACGGTTTTTCCGTCATGGAAATTTTCGTTCGGCCCAAATGTCAATGTCATGCAGTTGAAACGTATCCGGCCCGCCTCCTTGATTTTTGGTACACACATCTTCCACCGAAAAGCCCATTGTTTCACCCCACCAAAAATATCATGATTCCTTTACAATTTTTGTCATAGCAAGTAGGTATAGCTTGAACACCACATCTATGATGATAACGGGTTTTGTCACAATTATCGTCATAGAAGTGTCATATGAAAACAATTATCCATGCCCACAGGCAAACCCAAATATTTTCGTTAGGACCCATAAATGTCACGGATGTGTCTTCTTTTTGTAGTGTCAACACTCATCATCTGTCCGAGTGGCACAAGAAGAATCCAAAACTGATTTCAACGCCTCCGCATTCATAGCATTTGCTCGCATAAGTATCAAAGAGTCATCTGCAAAGAGAAGATTGGAAATAGGTGGAGCATCTCTGCATACCTTTATGCCTAAAATACTTCCATTGTCCTATGCTTTTGCTAAAAGGGCAGTAAGACCCTCCGTGCATAATAAGAATAAGTAGGTGAAAGTGTGTTATATCGACTAGAGGGGGGGTGAATAGGCGATTTTTATGAATTCTTCACTGAGGAATTTGCTGGTGAGGAAATTCCTAAATGAAGAACTACTAGCAGCGGAATGAGTACTTAGAAGTAAACATAGTACAATACAAGCATAGTCATCATGACAAGATGAAGACAAGCACAGAGTACAGAAAGCGTAAACACAGAATGATACAAGAAAGAAGACGGACAGACTGAAGAAATTGAACTGAGGAAATTGAGAAAGTCTTCAGTCAAAGTCTTCAAACAGATATGAACAGGCACACAACAACAGACATGAAGGAAATGAAAGAGTTGAGGAAATAGAACCAGTAGGCTTGGTGAAGACAATGATTTGGTAGACCAGTTCCAACTGCTGTCTCAGTTGTACATCTGGTTGGAGCGGCTGAGCATTTAAACTCGAGGACACCCAGTCCCAGACACACAGTCCTCACCGTATTCTCCTTGAGCTAAGGTCACACAGACCTCGCCCAATCACTCGTGGTAAGTCTTCAGGTGACTTCCGAACCTTCACAAACTCGGTCACTCGGCGATCCACAATTTCTCTTGGATGCTCTAGTCCTTGAGGCCTAACCGTCTGGAAGAAGCACAACCTTCAAAGGAAACAAGCGTCGGATCCACGCAGGATCAATCTCTTCAGTGATGCTCAATCACTTCGGGTTTGTAGGTTTTGGGTTTTTGGGTTTTCCTCACTTGATAATTTTCGCTCAAAGTCCTCGGAGGATGGGATGCTCTCAATTGACAAGTGTCAGTTTCTCTCAGAGTGGTTGAAGGGGGCGGCTATTTATAGCCTAGGGAGCAGCCCGACATGATAAGACATAAGTGCCCTTGTCTGATATGACCGTTAGGTGGGTAGATATTTTGGAACCGCTAGCACATAGCACAGCAACGGTCGGAATTTTGACTATCAAAATCCTCAGGGCTATCATGTTCCTCACTGTGTAGGCAATTCACACTGGTGAATTCCTAACTCCTTAGTCAAAACAAATTCCTCAGAGACCAGAAGAACTCCGTCTCTGCAACTAAAGAATATGACTGAATTGTATGAGATTTCCAATGGCTTCACTCGAAGGGATTGGTAGGTGTAGGATTTTGAGTTGAGCATCACATGGAAATTTTTCCTTAGTATTTCCTCGACCCCCTTTAACAGTACGGTGTTTCCTATGACTCAAGAAAGAGAAAATGAAACTACGAAAACAAAAGTATTCACGCTTCATGTTCTTCGAATGAATTCCAAGTCTTCAAGGTCACACCAATTTCTTCACTTTCAAAGTCTTCAGAAAGTCTTCAGAAATCCAAAGTCTTCAGTCAAAGAACTTCATTTTTAGGGGTCGACTTTCTCTGTAAATATCAAACTCCTCATAGACTTATAGACCTGTGTACACTCACAAACGCATTAGTCACTTAACCTATAAGTCTTCAATACACCAAAATCACTAAGGGGCACTAGATGCACTTACAATCTCCCCCTTTTTGGAGATTGATGACAATATAGGTTAATTTTTCAACGGGGATAAACATGTGAAAGTGTAAATACTGATATTGAGGAATTTTATTGCAAGATATAGAAGAACTCCCCCTGAAGATGTGCATAGTGAGGAATTTGCTTTTGAAGCAATGCACACTTGAAGAGTATAATCATGGAGATCTCCCCCTGTATCTTGTAATTCATACACGCATTTGATATATAATATGAAGACTTTGAAATGCATGATGAAATATGGTGACTGATGTATTTCAGCATGCGTGCATTAACATTAATGCGGAATAAGCATGCAGAATAACACAGCAAAAGTATCAGGTCACCATAGAGTTTAAGATTACAACTCGATCCAGCAAAGTCATCAGAAGAACGAGAGTTGTAATATAAGAAAGACCCGCTTGAAGACTAACTCAAATTTCTCCCCCTTTGTCATCGAATGACCAAAAGGGTTGAAACTGAGGACTAACGCCCCGGAAGAATATCATGAAGATGGAGGAGCGTCAGCGTTGTCTGGGTCTTGAGTCGATGTAGGGCCTGCTGCAGTGTCATCCAAGTCTTCATGCTCGTCCGTGGCGCGTGATGAAGAATATGAGCTGGCCACCAAGGAAGGAACCTTGACCCTCTTGAATTTCTTCGGTGGAGGAGCAGACCAGTCAAAGTCTTCCTTGAAGCCCATTTGCTTCAGATCTTCTTCACCATATATATGTGACAAAATAGCCCAGGTGCGATCAGACACTTCATGGAGGTAGTAGTGGTTTTTCTTCACTACATTATGTGTGGAAGTCATGTTGTGAAGAATAGAACCAAACTGACGCTTAACCCACTTCTGGTTGCGATCCACCTTCTGGTCAAGACTTATCAGCAGTTCACGATCAGTCAGCACACGAGGAGCAGTAGCTTGAGGACTTGTCTTGGTAGGATTGGCAGCAGCATCATGGGTGGCAGAGTCATCATTGGTGGAGTAAGATGCAGCTTTGCGGAACGGACCATCCAATGGACGAATGCCTTCAACGATCACGGCTGGTGACTTGCCCTTCTCATCAGATGAGGAAATTGTCCGCTTGAGGACTTCAATAGGGGGCAAGTAGCTGAGGTGATTCTGAAAGTTAGCCTTGTAGTTGAGTGAAGACCTTGTTCTGAGGAATCTCATGATCCACGGCGCGTAAGGCTTCAGCTCAAATGGAGAAAGTGCAACATTCGCCAGAGTCCTCATGAAGAAATCATGATAATTTATGGGAATGCCATGCATGATGTTGAAAAGCATGTTCTTCATCATTCCGATAATTTCTTCATCGGATGAGTCATGGCCTTTGATGGGACTCATGGTCTTCGTCAGAATGCGGTAGATTGTTCTGGGCACATAGAGCAATTCCTTCACGAGGAATTTGATCCTTGGAGCTTGTCCTGGCTTCAGCGGCTTCATGAGCACTTACATATAGTGATCAGTGAGTTCAGGCTCATCATACAGACAACGAGCACCGTCAAGTGGAGGACTGATTGGTAGGGCACGAAGCAATTCAGTGGTTGGTGCCTTGTAATGAGTGTTTTCAGTCATCCAGTCCAACACCCATGAGTTGACGTCAGCAGCATCGCCTGTGATATGCAAAGTTGCATAGAACTGAAGAATAAGTTCTTCATTCCAATCAACAATGTCAGAGCAGAAATTGCGCAAGCCAGCGTCATGAATCATGCTGAGGACTTGAGAGAAGCAAGGCATGGATTCCATGTCCACATGAGGAATATGCTCGTTATCGAAGACTTTGTCCTTGTTGAAGAGCACTGAGGAATAAAAGTTGGCCTGGCTGGTAGTCCAGAAACGCTTCCTTCTAAGACGAGCATTGTGATAGGGGTTGAATTCAGTGAAAAATACGTGCTCGCCAAAGAAATCAACAGCCTTGAATTTTTGCTTCTTGGAGAAGGGATCCTTTGGCTTGGGCTGAGGAGTGTCAGTCAATTGCAGCACTACTTTAGGAATCGAAATCTCAGGTTCCTCAGGCTGAGGAATTTCAGGCTCTTCAGCAGCTTCAGCCTGGGTCGTCAATTCTTCATTGACCATTTCTCCAGCACTAGTGGCTGGAATTTCTTCATGAACACTTGGGGTTGCATGAGGTTCTTCAGATCCCATTTGCACTTCAGTGGCGGCAGGGGACTAAGGAATAGCTTGAAGGGGAGTGAACATTGGAGAGTTGGGATGTTGACTGTCCCAAAATTCATCATTGAGCACAGGAGTGGTACAGCCAATGTCCACATCCTCCTCTTCAATTTCTTCAACACCTGCCTCTTCAGCAGTAAACTAAGGCATAGGTGAGGAAATGACTGGGGTTGAAGGGATCTTATCCACTTCAATTTCTTCGTCCAACTGCTCTGACGTAGCAGCAGAAGGAGTGTCTTCATCAGATTCATCAGGAATCACATATTCTTCACCAAAAGGAACAAGGTCCTTTGATGGCATTGATGAGATTGGAACGGCATCAATTGGATTGTCAATTGAACTAATCAGAGTCTTCATCTTCTTCGGAGCTGAATAATTTGAAGAAGTTGATGCCTTCCTTTTCTTCACAGTTGCATGTTCTGCAGCCTTGGTCTTCTTCGCATCTAATGCAGATGGAAGGATTGGAGTTGGTGTAGGCGCAGGGGGTGCAGAGGGCTTTGGTTCAATTTCCTCAGGCGCAACTGATGTAGTTGCCCTGACGTGTTCACTTTCTTCAAGCGCACCACTAGTGGATGCCCTAGCAATATCTTCAGCGGCTGGAATGGAGTCATCAGCCTTGGCACTCTCATTTTCTTCAGCAGCCTGATTGTCATCAGCAGTGCTGGCGTGTTCTTCAGTAGGCTGAGCAGAAGCCTCAGCCTGAGTAACTTCAACGTGCACAGGTGGAGCGGCACTTGAAGTGAATTTCTTCGTCATATTGATGAAACGCACCTTGGCGCCCTTCCAATCAGCATGGTAGCAATCAAATTCATCACTCAGCTGTTTGATTTCAACTTGCAAGGCAAGGAGCTGATCAGGAGTGAGAGTGAGGACATTGTCCTTGAGGTAGCGCTGTTTCTTGTACTGCGCTTTCTTCAAACTTATGCCTTGTTCAGATTTCCATTTCTCTTCTTCAATGAAGGCAATGAGAACGTGACTTTGACCAGGAGTGAGGTTCATCTCCGGCAAAGGTGTGTTAGGGTCCTTGTGCCATAAGTCAATGTAGTCGAGGATCAACTTGGGATCCAACATCAGCGGCACATTGCTGTCTTTGGCTCTAGCGGCCCCGGCTTGCCTGTTTCTGATGATTTCGGCAAGTTCTTCATCATCAGCCTCATCATCATCAGAGGGTACATGAAAGGCGGCCTGCTTCTTGTGAGGACTTGGGCGAGTGCCTCGTCTAGCAGTGGCCTTTTTCTTCAGCAGAGAGGGACCAGGTGAGGAGATTGCAGATGCTCCTGAGGCAATAGAGAAGCCTTGAGTCCTTTGGCATGTGGCGAGATGCACAGGTGCCGAGGATTTTGTCGGAGCAGCTGAAGACTTTGACGGAGGAGCTGAGGACTTTAAAGGAGCAATCTGAGGAATTTGCCGTGAGGGCCTTGAGGAATCTGGCCTTGATGGCATAGCAGAGGAGCTTGGCCGTGAGGGCATGGAAGGTGAAGCACTGAACTTGTGTGCAGGGTTCTTGTGCATAGCCTTCTTTGGCTGACTAGCAGAGGCCTCAGCAGAGGCAGCAGCAGCAGCAAAGTCTGCGTTGAATTTCTTCACTGCTTCATTTGCTTGCTTAGCCAGTTTGGCTTGTCGCTTTGCCCATTCATCAGGATAATCCTCACCGCGTTTGAGGCTGGTGGGATCTGCCAACTGGCCTGGTGCCAATGGAGGTCTTGGGCATGGAGGGTTGAGTGCGAATTTATTCATGTACTTGGGAGTGACATATCGGTACTCCCTCCATTCTCGTGCCCATCTCCTCTCTATCCTTTGTATGCGCACCTTGCGCTGATTTTTGTTCTCCTTTCCAAACTTGGCCTCATCAGGTGTGCAATAGTCTGCGTAAATGCCCTCAGGGATCTCAAAAGCAGTCATGACCTCAGGCTTCTTTCCTCCTTTCTGCGGCTTCTTACCATCTGCCATTTTCTTCAGTTGAGAAATTTGAACAATCGGATTCTCTGAAGAAGTATGCAACTTTTCTTCGAGGAACGCTGCAAATGAGTTAAGTTGATGAGAACCTAGTGATTCAGCAGCGGACATTTGTACCTGTGAACAGAGTATAGTTGCGAGGAATTTGGAGAGGTCATATGCGTTCTCAGAAGGTTTTTCAACAAGAACAAGTTTGAGGAATTTGACCTGATGAGTCTTGAGTAATTTCAGTAAGCGTTCTTTGTCTTAGATTCCAGAGTTGTATAGATTGAGAATCCACACAATTGAGGAATCTTGAAGAAAATCATAGCTTACATAAACGAATCAAGAACAGATGACGTGTGAGGTGTTCATGTGTGTGAAGAACTGAAGAATAAACACCTTTGAAGATTTTCAGAAAAACTTGAGAATCAATGCGAGCAGTTAAAAGTAACTTTTAATTACCCGAAGTGAAGAACACGACGAACTGGGAAGAACAGATGTGAAGTTCGTCAGTACAGATCTTCCACGCTCTAACTCGGCAGAGGAAGACGGCTACGGCGGCTTCAGAGTGAAGAAATCCGCAACCGGCGCGAGTACGACGGTGACGAGGTCGAGGCAGTGAAGCTCTTCCTCACCGGTGACGATGAAGTAGCGGCGGCGCTAGGGTTTTGGGAAGCACGAGTAGAAGAGAGAGCGCAAGCGAGGTGAAAGTGAACTGAGGAAGAGACAGGGGTATTTATAGAGGGAGTGAAAAACTGTTCAACCGAGGAAATCGGACGAACATGCCCCTGGCCTCTTCTCATTCGCTTGACATGTGTCACCCACGTACTGAGAGGTGGCGATCGTGTAGGATCGTGGGTGAATAGATAAGTATTGTCGTGAGAAGCGGAACGGTTTGAGCGGCAAAGTCGAAAATTTAGATAAGATAAGTTAAAAGTTCCGTTCACAATTTCTTCGGCTGTCAAGGACACAGTGAAGAATTTGAACGAGTTTCAAATAGAACGCATATGAGGAATTTGTGAATAGACTGGGTTGAGTTTAGCATAGAGGGGGAAGGGTCCGATCACATTCACTTAGCAGAAGAAATCAACTTGAAGAAATAACAATAAGTTAATGCTGTAGAGGACATAAAACTCATATATATATATATATATATATATATATATATATATATATATATATATATATATATATATATATATATATATACACCGGAAAGAGTGAAGACAATGCAAAGTTGAAGAATTTGAAAAATGAGGAATTTCAAAAACGAGGAAAAACTCAAATTGAAGATTTTTAACTTTGGTTGGTGGTGTAACCCACCGTATAAGAAAGTTGATTTCAGACACCGCGTACAATTGTCGTAGGGCTCTGAGAATCAATTTCTTCATTAATTTCTTCACTGTTAGAGGGTTAGTCTTCATTGATTGAAGAAAAACGTTACTTCGTGTGTTGCGCATCTAAGTCATCAAGTCAGCATAAGTGTTAGGATGTGTGTCCATTTCAGAGAACATTCGAAGATTCTAGGATATTTAGCTCACACCGCAACTTGCTAAATCTCTTCTCATCCAAGGGCTTTGTGAAGATATCGGCCAATTGATCTTCAGTGCTGACGTGGTCGATGGAGATGTCGCCCTTCAACACATGATCACGAAGAAAATGATGATGAATCTGGATGTGATTGGTCTTCGAGTGCTGAACTGGGTTATGAGCAATCTTGATGGCACTCTCATTATCACAATATAGAGGCACATTCTACACGTTGACACCATAGTCCTTGAGTGTTTGCTTCATCCATAGTAGTTGAGCATAGCACGATCCAGCAGCAATGTACTCAGCTTCTGCAGTGGAGAGAGATACGCAGTTCTGTTTCTTCGAGGACCAACAGACCAAAGATCGTGCGAGCAAATGACATGTACCAGAAGTTGACTTGCGGTCCACGCGATCGCCGGCATAGTCAAGGTCTAAAAATCCAATGAGATCAAAAGTGGGGCCCTTGGGATACCATAATCCAAGTGTTGGTGTGTGAGCTAAGTATCGAAGAATATGCTTCACAGCCTTATGGTGTGATTCCTTCGGTGTAGCTTGAAATCGGGCACACATGTAAACACTAAGCATAATATCCGGCCTAGATGCACATAGGTACAATAAAGAGCCAATCATGGAGCGGTATACCTTTTTATCAAAGTCTTTACCATTTTCATCAGTGCATAGATGGCCATTTGTGGGTATTGGAATTTTGACCCCTTTGCAATCTTGCATGCCGAATTTCCTCAATACGTCCTTGAGGTATTTCTCCTCAGATATGAATATTCCATTGCGGTGTTGACCAATTTAAAGACCTAAAAAGAATTCCAACTCTCCCATCATAGACATTTGATATTCTTCACTCATCATATAGGCAAATCATCACTATATCGTTGGTCAGTACAGCCGAAAATGATATCATCAACATATATTTGGCACACAAACAATTCACCATCATAAGACTTAGTGAAAAGAGTTGGGTCGAGTGAACCGGGTTTGAAGCCTTTCTTCATGAAGAATAACTTCAAGGTATCATACCACGCCCGAGGGGCTTGCTTGAGGCCATACAGGGCCTTGTTAAGCTTGAAGACTTTATCGGGATTCTTTGGATCTTCAAAACCTGGGGGTTGAGCAACATATACTTCTTCCTCAAGCTTACCCTTGAGGAATGCACTTTTCACATCCATTTGTTGTAAGATAATATCATGAAGGTTAGCATAGGCAAGTAATATGCGAATAGCCTCAAGTCTAGCAACAAGTGCAAAAGTTTCATCGAAGTCAATTCCTTCAACATGTGTGTAGCCTTGAGCTACAAGCCGTGCCTTATTCCTCACCACAAGGCCATTTTCATCTTGCTTGTTGTGGTAGATCCACTTTGTGCCAATAATGTTGTGTTGGCGAGGATCTGGACGTTTGACCAGTTCCCAGACGTTGTTGAGCTCGAACTGATGTAATTCTTCTTGCATAGCTTGAATCCACTCAGGCTCCAGAAATGCTTCATCTACCTTAGTGGGCTCTGTGATAGAGACAAACGCAAAGTGCCCACAAAAGTTAGATAAGTGTGAAGCTTTTGAGCGAGTGAGAGGACCTGGTGCTTCAATGTCATCGATGATCTTCTCGACTTGCACTTCGTTTGCAATATGAGGATTAGCGGGTTGTCTTCGAGGAATTTGATCTGCATTTTCTTCAGGAGCATTTTCCTCAGCACCATTTTCTTCAGGTGCGCTAGCTCGACATTCATCACGTTATGGAATGAATTCTTCAGCAGATTCTTCAATAGGAATGACATCCTCAGTGGCTTTGAACTTGATAGAATCCTCAGGTGCTGGTTCATCTATCACAGAAGGTAGGTGCTCTCTTTGCGAGCCATTAGTTTCATCGAACTGCACACCACAGTGTCAACAACCTTGTGAAGAACGTTGTTGAAGACTTTGTAGGTGTGTGAGTCCTTTCCGTAACCAAGCATGAAACCCTCATGTGCTTTCGGTGCAAATTTAGAATTGTGATGAGGGTCTCTAATCCAACATTTAGCACCGAAGACTTTGAAGTAACTTACATTGGGTTTCTTGTCAGTGAGGAGTTCATAGGCAGTGTTCTTGAAGAATTTGTGAAGGTATACTCTGTTGATGATGTGGCAAGCAGTATCAATTGCCTCACTCCAGAAACAACGAAGCGTCTTGTATTCATCCAGCATAGTGCAAGCCATCTCAACAAGAGTTCTGTTCTTGCGCTCCATGACGCCATTCTATTGAGGAGTATAAGGAGCAGATAACTCATCAGTAATACCAAGTTCATCAAGATAGTCATCAAGACCGGAATTCTTGAACTCAGTTCCATTGTCACTCCTGATGTGCTTGATCTTCACACCAAAGTTGGTTGAAGCCCTCGAGGAAAATCGTTTGAAGACTTCCTGCACTTCATGTTTGTAAGTGACAATGTGTACCCATGTGTAACGAGAATAATCATCAACGATAACAAAGCCATATAGAGATGCATCATTTGTCACAGCAGAATAATGATTAGGACCGAAGAGATCCATGTGAAGCAATTCAAATGGTCGAGTGGTAGTCATGATAGTCTTCGCTGGATGCTTGGCCTCAGTCATCTTCCTAGCTTCACAGGCTCCGCATAAGTGATCCTTGAGGAATTTGACATTCTCAATGCCAATGACATGCTTCTTCTTCGCGAGCGTGTGCAGATTCCTCATGCCAGCATGACCAAGTCGTCGATGCCATAGCAAGCCTTCTGAAGCTTTTGCAAGTAAGCACACGGAAGGCTGTGGTCCTATAGAGAAATCAACAATGTACAAGTCTCCTCTCCTAAAGTCTTCGAAGACTTTGGAATTGTCAGCTTCCAAGATCACAACACAATGATACTTGCCAAAGACAACAACCATATCAAGATCACAAAGCATTGAGACAGACATGAGGTTGTATCCTAAGGACTCGACAAGCATGACTTTGTCCATGTGTATGTCCTTAGAAATCGCAACCTTACCTAGACCCAATACCTGACTTTTGCCTTTGTTAGCAAAGATGATATGCTTCAGATGTGACGGTAATAAGGGAGCATCCATCAATAGATTCTTCTCACCAGTCATGTGATTTGTACATCCACTATCGAGGACGCACTCATTGGCTTTGGGTTGATCATCCTGCAGATGAATTAGTGCAGCTTACAAACTCATATACTTCATCAGTGAAGAATATGACGTCAATATCATCAGGTCAATTTCATCAAGAAATTAGAACAGACAATCAGTATGAGGACGTGAGAAATGAAGGTTCATTTCATCATGATTAGCTCAAGGCCCTATCGTGCAATCGCTCAGGTCTCCAAGAAATTCTTCACCATTTTGAGCACGATCGAGACTGACCTGCATGAGAGATTAGTTCTTTTTCTTCACCACCCACATCTGGAGGGGTAGCAAAGAATTCATCACTCTGCGAACACCATATGAGAAAGGTGGCATGGATGTCAGTCCACTTTGTTTCACATAAGAGGGGTTAGGGTAAGCATATGAATAAGCAGAGAAATTCTTCGAGAACTTATGAACATAATGATTTGAAGAACAATGCACATATTCATAGCCCTTAGCTCTACCCTGCGAAATAGAAGGGTTAGCATGATGATGATCATATGAGGACTTTGATCCTTTTGAGGAATTTGATCCACTTGAGGAATTTGGTCCACTTGAGGACTTGGATCCATATGAGGAATTTGGTTCATATGAAGAATTTGATCGAGAGTTCATTTTCTTCACAGGTGGTGTCATGAGGACATTCACCTGAAGACTTTCAAGGCAACTTTTGGGAACCCAGATTTTCCTCATAGGGGAACCGTTCCTGCAGTTAGTCCCAACATATCTAGCAAATACTTCGCCATTCTAATTTTTGAACAGCTTATAGTTAGAGTCAAATGACTCATCAGAAGAATGAGGAGATTCACATGTAAAGCCAGATAAGTTGGATGGATCAACTGGAGGTCCCTTTGCAGCAACCCATGAGGTTTTGGGGTACTGCTCAGGCTTCCAATATGTTCCATCTGCATTGAGTTTCCTCTCAAAGGCAATACCCTCTTTCCTAGGGTTTCTGTTGAGGATCTGCTTTTTGAGCACATCACAAAGAGTTTGATGCCCTTTGAGGCTTTTGTACATGCCTGTCATGTACAATTCCTTCAGCCTTGCATCATCAGTGATACTTGCATTGTCCTCAGATGAGGAATTAGTGACAACAGAGACATATGAAGAATTTATAGCGTTAGAAGCATTTGAACATTCAGGTGAAGAATTAGCAGTTTCACGTTCAATGCACTTCAGACACGGAGGAACAAATTCTTCCTGGGTAGCACTGATTTGTTGAGCAAGTAATGAATCGCGCTCCTTCTGAAGATCTTCATAATCCATTCTTAGCTTTTCTAGATCTTGCTTTCTTCGAAGAGATTCAGAAGAAAGCTTCTCGTGATCAGACAAGAGAGTATTATGTTGATCTTGAAGGGCGTCAAACTTGGAATGAAGTCTCTGAAGACTCTCAGCCAATGCTTTTGACTGATCCATTTCTTCACCCAACATATCACCGCTCTTATTAAGCATGTATTGAACTTTTTCCAAAGCTCTTTGTTGTTTAGTGGCAAGGGAAGCAAGTTTGACATAGATGTGGTCAAATTCATCACCTGATTCATCATCACTAGATTCAGAAAGTTGCATTCAGTTACCTTGGCACCTTCTGCCATGAGGCATGGTGAAGAGGAAGACGATTCAGGTGTGAAATTCATCTCTTTGAGAGAATCCTTGTAATCCTCAAACCAAGGATCATGAAGAGTACAATGACCTTCATAGACCTCAGAAAGCCGGTCCCAGATTAGCTTCGCGTGATTGAGGTGCATGACGTTCCTGAACTGATTTCAGGACAGACAGGAGCATATGACATCCTTCGCCATGAGGTTCAGCAGAGTGTACTTGTGAATGTCATCAGCCTCCGCCATCTTGCATAGATCGGTAAGACCAATCTCAGTGACGGTCCACAGTTCGCTGTCCATAGCCATGAGTCGCTTCTTCATCATGGCCTTCCACCGAGGATACTCATGACCGTCAAAGATGGGGCAGGATACGTTCCTCAATCCTGCAGTCGACATAACTAAAACTCCAGGCGGTTAAACCAAAATCACACAGAACAAGGGAGTACCTCGCTCTGATACCAATTGAAAGTGCGTTATATCGACTAGAGGGGGGTGAATAGGTGATTTTTATGAATTCTTCACGTGCTGGTGAGGAAATTCCTAAATGAAGAACTACTAGCAGCGGAATAAGTACTCAGAAGTAAACATAGCAGAATACAAGCATAGTCATCATGACAAGATGAAGACAAGCACAGAGTACAGAAAGCGTAAACACAGAATGATACAAGAAAGAAGACGGACAGACTGAAGAAATTGAACTGAGGAAATTGAGAAAGTCTTCAGTCAAAGTCTTCAAACAGATATGAACAGGCACACAACAACAGACATGAAGGAAATGAAAGAGTTGAGGAAATAGAACCAGTAGGCTTGGTGAAGACAATGATTTGGTAGACCAGTTCCAACTGCTGTCTCAATTGTACATCTAGTTGGAGCGGCTGAGTATTTAAACTTGAGGACACCCAGTCCTAGACACACAGTCCTCACCATATTCTCCTTGAGCTAAGGTCACACAGACCTCGCCCAATCACTCGTGGTAAGTCTTCAGGTGACTTCCGAACCTTCACAAACTCGGTCACTCGGCGATCCACAATTTCTCTTGGATGCTCTAGACCTTGACGCCTAACCGTCTGGAAGAAGCACAGTCTTCAAAGGAAACAAGCGTCGGATCCATGCAGGATCAATATCTTCAGTGATGCTCAATCACTTTGGGTTTGTAGGTGTTGGGTTTTTAGGTTTTCCTCACTTGATGATTTTCTCTCAAAGTCCTCGGAGGATGGGATGCTCTCAATTGACAAGTGTCAGTTTCTCTCGGAGCAGCCAACCAGCTAGTGGTTGAAGGGGGCGGCTATTTATAGCCTAGGGAGCAGCCCGACATGATAAGACATAAATGCCCTTGTCTGATATGACCGTCAGGTGGGTAGATATTTTGGAACCGCTGGCTCATAGCACAGTAACGGTCGGAATTTTGACTATCAAAATCCTCAGGGCTATCATGTTCCTCACTGTGTAGGCAATTCACACTGGTGAATTCCTAACTCCTCAGTCAGAACAAATTCTCGAGACCGTAAGAACTTCATCTCATCCATCAAGAATATGACTGAACTGTATGAGATTTCCAATGGCTTTACTCGAAGGGATTGGTATGTGTAGGATTTTGAGTTGAGCATCACATGAAAAAATTTCCTTAGTATTTCCTCGACCCCCTTTAACAGTACGGTGTTTCCTATGACTCAAGAAAGAGAAAATGAAACTACTAAAACAAAAGTCTTCACACTTCATGTTCTTCGAATGAATTCCAAGTCTTCAAGGTCACACCAATTTCTTCACTTTCATAGTCTTCAGAAAGTCTTCAGAAATCCAAAGTCTTCAGTTGAAGAACTTCATTTTAGGGGTCGACTTTCTCTATAAATATCAAACTCCTCGTAGACTTATAAACCTGTGTACACTCACAAACGCATGAGTCACTTAACCTATAAGTCTTCAATACACCAAAATCACTAAGGGGCACTAGATGCACTTACAGTAGGGAGAGAGGGGGTCTCCCTGCCTCAATCCTCTAGTGGGTTTAAAACTCTCAGTTTCCTTGGCATTAAAACGAACTCGATACTCCACAGAAGAAACACAATGCATAATTAAATTCACCCATTTCTTATCAAATTCTAATTTTAACATAATCTCCTTTAAAAAGACCCATTCCACTCTATCGTATGCCTTTTGCATGTCTAATTTGATGGCACATAGACCCTCTTTACCAGCCCTCTTTTTCTTTATTTAATGAAAACACTCGTAAGCCACTAATATATTATCCGTAATCATTCTTTCAGGCACAAAAGCGCTCTGAGTTGGGCTGTTAATATCTGCTAGGACTATCTTCAAACGGGAAGTAATCATCTTTGAAATTACCTTATACACCACATTGCACAAGCTAATTGGTCTAAATTGAGTTACCTTTTCCGGAGCATTAACCTTTGGGATCATTACAATCGCAGTGTCATTCCATCCCTCTGGAATGGAGCAAGTGTTCACCGCCTTGAGAACCTCTTCAATCAGATAATCTCCCAACATAGGCCAGATTCTTTTATAAAAAAAAGCATGAAGGCCATCAGGACCTGGCGCTTTTAAATCCCCAATGTCGAATAGAGCTTTTCAAACCTCGTCATTTCTATAAGGGGCAAGAAGAGCATATATTGTTCAGTAAGTAAGGCAACATTGATCTGCTATGTTTGGTTACTATCTGCGTTGATCTAGTAAGTATGGTACCACCTTCGATCAGTAACTGTAAGGTTGCAGCATAAGCTGTCCGTAGTAACGGAATAAAGCAGTGAGCATTGTGCTTGATGTAGTTTGGTTCTCGAGAAAGTGACTGCATCGTGACCTGTCGATAAGGGAAAGAACGACGATTGGTCATGGCATAAATGATTTCAGAAAACATCAAACCAGACAGAATTGAACATGAACCCCATGCTGCTTAGAGCAACTCCAATGGGACGACCCATTTCGTCCGCTGGCGTTCGTATGGATCGGCGCGGACACAAAATTCGGCCTAACGCGTCGATCCAAACGGACGCGCGTCGTTCTCGGCCCATTTTTGAGTCGGATTTGCGTCGGCGCGGACACGAGACGGGCGCGCGCGCGCCTTCTCCTCTCCCCGGGCCCGCTGGTTAGTGGCAGCCTCCACCATTTTCCCTCCACTCCACCCAAATACCCTCCCGCCCGTGCACGCTCCCACCCCACACCCGCCATGGAGGACGACCTTGAGGGCGCCACCGGCCTCGCCTCCCTCGTCTCGTCCGGCAAAGGCAAGCCTCGCGCCCCCCGCAAGACCGCCGCTCTCAAGCCGAAGAAAGTGATGACGCCCGAACAATGGGCAAAGGAGACGGCCAAGAGGAAGGACCGGAGGCACGCGGCGGACGCGAGGGATGAAACGATTGCGGCGGCCGCCGTGGCCGCCGCAGCAGGAGGTCACCAACGCCCGCATCGCGGCGGCAACGAGCGAGGCACTCTACATTATGGGGTTAAACCCTAGCCAGCACAGCCTCGTCAACATCGTTGTGGCCGTCGTGGCCAGCACCTGCTCATCGGCCTTCCCTCGGACGGTGCTGCCTGACTCGCCCCGCGCGTCGGCTTGCACCCCGGTTCCCGGCTTCCACGTCTACCCGCAGGCCTCCCGCCTCTCCGGGGAGTGCTCGCCCGATGTGAGCGTGGTCACGCCTTCCTCGCCCGCACCCGCACCCATCGACCACAACGCCACACCGGTGGCCGGTGGCTCGTCAGCCGAAGGCGCGAGGAAACGCGCTCGGTAGACGCCAGCCGACCATCTGTCGGGCGCGCGCAACCTGCTCGACGGAGTGCCGGCCGTCGGCGACAACGACTACACGAAGAACATGATCTTCGAGGGTGGTGCGCAGGCCACTAGCTACGATCACAACAAGACACAAAGCCAGGATGGCCGAGGGGCGTTCATGCCGTCCGCTGGCTACAATGAAGATCAGGCGGCCTTCATGTGTGTTCAGGTCGGCCTAGACCTGGACGGCTTCCCTCTTGACCATGAGTTTTCGGAGAACTACGGGCTAGAGTAAGAGGATGAGTGTGACATCGAAGGGGAGCCTTTGTTCGAGGACGAGCTCTCCAACCAAGCCGTCGGGCCGAAGCCGAAGCGCAAGAGCAAGCGGACCAAGGCATACACGGTGGCCGAGGACAAGCTTCTTTGCGAGTGTTGGAGAGACATTGGGCAAGACCCCAAGGCGGGCGCCGAACAAAAGCATTCAACTTTTTGGATTCGTGTCCACCGTCAGTTCCATGAGCACAAGAAGTTTCCGCCGTACCAAATAGTAAGCGCGCGCGAGTGGGTGTCTATTTCGATGCGATGGAGGATCATCCAACAAGATTGCAACAAGTTTTGTGCCACTTTTGAGAGCATCAAGGCCCGCCTCGTGAGCGGCATCGGCATGCAAAACATGGTATGCTAGCAAGCCGCCCTCTTTTTGTGTCATCAAATTTATGCTTGCGTGTTCGTTTGCATACCATTTTTCCAATATGCTTGCATGAAATACATTTGTCGGCATTTCAAGCTTTGGAGGCATTCAAGGTCCAACACAATGGCAAGTGCTTCAACCTCTCCCATTGCTTTAGGATGATCAAAGACGAGGAGAAGTTCAAGGCGCAATATGCCGCCCTCAAGTCGCGTGGTGGGAAGCAAGCCGTGGAGGAGGTTGGGGACGGCGAGAAGGCTCGGCCACGGGGGAATACCAACTCCAAGAAGGAGGACAAGCGGGATGAGGCATCAATCTCCTTGATCGCAACCGTGGAGGGCATGATCGCCAAGAAGGACTCAAGGGAGGAGAAGCGCCGGCAAGAAAGGGAAGAGCAAATGAACGCCTTCATGGAGATCCAAAGGAGGAGGCTTGACATGGAGGCGGAGAAGCAAGCACGGATGCTTGTGAAGGAAATATGCCCTAGAGGCAATAATAAAGTTGTTATTTATTTCCTTATTTCATGATAAATGTTTATTATTCATGCTAGAATTGCATTAACTGGAAACTTAGTACATGTGTGAATACATATACAAAACATAGTGTCCCTAGTATGCCTCTACTTGACTAGCTCGTTAATCAAAGATAGTTATGTTTCCTAACCATAGACATGTGTTGTCATTTGATGAACAGGACCACATCATTAGGAGAATGATGTGATGGACAAGACCCATCCGTTAGCTTAGCATCATGATCGTTACAGTTTCATTGCTACTGCTCTCTTCACGACATATACATGTTCCTCAGACTATGAGATTATGCAACTCCCGAATACCGAAGGAACACTTTGTGTGCTACCAAATGTCACAATGTAAATGGGTGATTATAAAGGTGCTCTACAGGTGTCTCCGAAAGTGTTTTTTGGGTTGGCATAGATCGAGATTAGGATTTGTCACTCTGTGTTTCGGAGAGGTATCTCTGGGCCCTCTCGGTAATACTCATCACTATAAGCCTTGCCAGCATTGTGACTAATGAGTTAGTTGCAGGATGAAGTATTACGGAACGAGTCAAGAGACTTGCCGGTAACGAGATTGAACTAGGTATTAAGGTACCGATGATCGAATCTCGAGCAAGTAACATACCGATGACAAAGGGAACAACGTATGTTGTTATGCGGTTTGACTGATAAAGATCTTCGTAGAATATGTAGGAGCCAATATGAGCATCCAGGTTCCGCTATTGGTTATTGACCGGAGATGTGTCTCGGTCATGTCAACATAGTTCTCGAACTCGTAGGGTCCGCACGCTTAACGTTCGATGACGATTTGTATTATGAGTTTATGTGATTTGATGACCGAAGGTTGTTCGGAGTCCCGGATGAGATCATGGACATGACGTGGAGGCTCGAAATGGTCGAGACATAAAGATTGATATACTGGAAGGTTATATTCGGACACCGGAAAGGTTCCGAAGTGTATCAGGTATTTTTCAGAGTACCGGGAGGTTACCGGAACCCCCCGGGGAGTCAATGGGCCTTAATGGGCCCTAGTGGAGATAGGAGGCAGCGGGCAAGTGGTGGGCCCCCCCCCCTAAGCCCAAACCGGATTTGTTTAGGGTTTTGGGGGGCCGTCCCCCCTTTCCTTCTACTCTCCTCCTCCTTCCTCCTTCTCCTAATAGGAATAGGAAAGGGGGGGAGCCAAACCTACTTGGGGTAGGACTCGGGCACGCCTCCTCTTTGCCGGCCTCCTCCTCCCTTCCTCCTTTATATACGTGGGGAGGGGGGCACCCAAAGGCACAACAGACAACACAAGTTGATCTTTTAGCCGTGTGTGGTGCCCCCCTCCATAGTTACACACCTCGATCATACTGTTGCGGAGCTTAATCAAAGCCATGTGCCGGTAGCATCATCATCACCGTCGCCACGCCGTCATGCTGAAGGAACTCACCCTCGGCCTCAACTGGATCAAGAGTACGAGGGACATCATCGAGCTGAACGTGTGATGAACACGGAGGTGCCATACGTTCGGTACTTGGATCGGTCAGATCGTGAAGACGTACGACTACATCAACCGCGTTGTAATAACACTTCCGCTTTCGGTCTACGAGGGTACGTGGACATACTCTCCCCTCTCGTTGCTATACATCACCTAGATGGAGGTGGAGAAGCAAGCCAAGATGCTAGAGATCGAGGCCGCCAACCCAAGACCAAGGCGAAATAACTGGCTCTCGTGAGCATGATGACCGGGGTGGAGATCATGAAGGTGGATCTCAACACCGTGTCGCCAAGGAAGAGGTCATGGTTCGAGAAGATGCAGGCCGACATGCTCAAGTTCGACGATGAGTGATCTATGGCGGCGAGCGCCACCTTTCTTGTATGCTGGCAGGTGTGCTGGCATGACCACGGGGCTACGATGCATGGTCGATGTCACGCCCAAGATGCGAGCCTATCCTAAAGGAACTCGAAGGTCCCACCAAGGATTGAAGCGCATCTTGAAGACGCTTTTGCAAGGTGGATATCATTACATCAACATTACATAATAGATGGGGATACATACATAAGTCATACAATGCCACACGAATACAACATCACATCATACAAGATCAACATCCGACTACGGATGAAACATAAACAGAAACTCAAACAAAATCCACCCTGCTAGCCCAGGCTGCCGACCTGGAACCTATCCCCTGATCGAAGAAGCAGAAGAAGAACTCCAAAACAAGCAACATCGCTCTCGCGTCATGATCATCGCAACCTGTACCTGCAACAGGTGTTGTAGTAATCTGTGAGCCACGAGGACTCAGCAATCCCATTACCATGGGTATCAAGACTAGCAAAGCTTAATGGGAAAGGAAGAGGTAAGGTGGTGAGGTTGCAGCAGCGGCTAAGCTTATATGGTGGCTAACATACGCAAATGAGAGCGAGAAGAGAAACAAAGGAACGGTCGTCAACTAGTAATGATCAAGAAGTGATCCTGAACTCCTACTTACGCCGACATAACCCGAAACCGTGTTCTCCTCTCGATCAACCCCAAAAGAGATAATCCGCGACACGCTACGGTTGGTGTGTTTTAGAAGAGTTTACTTCAAGTTTACTACAACCGGATATTAACAAATTCCCATCTGCCACATAACCGGGCACGGCTCTCGAAAGTTTATACCCGCAGGGTGTCCCAACTTAGCCCATGATAAGCTCGCGATCAACGAAGGATATTCTTCTCCCAGGAAGACCCGGCCGATCTCGAATCCGGCTACAAGACATTTCGACAAGAATAAACAAGACCAGCAAGACCGCTGATGCGCCGACAATCCCGATAGGAGCTGCACATATCTCGCTCTTAGGGCAACACCGATGAGACAAAGCACGAGTAAAACCAGGCCTCGAAGTTTCTCGCGGTGGCCCCAAGAGGGGCTCGGTTCGGGCCAACACTTAGACAAGCATTGGCCCGGGGCTAATAAAGATGACCCTTGGGTTAATTACTCCCAAGGAAAAGTAGGTGGTGGTGAGGCAAATGGTAAAACCAAGGTTGGGCCTTCTTTGGAGGAGTCTTATTCAAAGCGAACTGTCAAGGGGTCCCATAAATCACCCAACCGCGTTAGGGACGCAAAATCCGGGAACATAATACCGATATGACGGAAACTAGGGCGGCAAGAGTGGAACAAAACACCAGGCATAAGGCCGAGCCTTCCACCCTTTACCAAGTATAGAGATGCATTAATAATATAAGAGATATTGTGATATCCCAACATAAACATAATCCAACATGGAGCAATCTTCATCTTCACCTGCAACTAGCAACGCTATAAGAGGGGCTGAGCAAAAGCGGTAACATAGCCAAACAACGGTTGCTAGGAAGGTGACAAAGGTTAGAGGTTCATGGCAATTTGGGAGGCTTGAGCAGCAAGTGATAGGTAGCGCAGCATAGCAAAAGAACGAAGCAACTAGCATAGCAATGATAGTAATAAGATCCAAGGTGACGGTCATCTTGCCTGAAATCCCGCTAGGAAGAAGAACGAGTCCATGAAGAAGATGAAGCCACGAAGACGAACCAAGCGAGATTTAACGAATCCTCACGCCGCATAGAACTAAACGGAACTATCGAGAGAAGCACACAACAAGGTAAACACACCACACATGAACAAGGCATGATACTCAAACAAGTATGATGCATGGCAATGCTACATGAAACTACTCATGGCAAGAGATGAAGCATACAAGAGCAACACATCAAAGCAAGTTTAAATGAGGCCGGAAACAACATAGAACAATTCTGGTAAGTCCTCATATGCAAATTTCAAAATTGTTCCAGATCTGAATAAACCTTATGTTCAAGTTGTTAAACAGCAAGTTAAGATTCACCACGTTGATCTACACGAAATTCTAGTCAAGTTACATATAAAGTTCATTAAATTCGGAGCTACGGCCTAGAAGATATGAGCAAAACAAGATAAGCATGGCATTGATGCAAAATGCATACAAACATCATGCAAACACCTCAAAACAAGGATGAAACATGATAATATGAAACTACATGCAAAATCAAGCAAGTTTCATATAGAGCACACTCAAAACGGAGCAACGGTTCAACACATACACCCTATGCAAGTTTAAAGGACAAGCTGTCCAAAACAGCAACTAGGCATATTGCAATCATCAAAACACTATGCTACAGCATCTCAACATAAGAACAAAAGGCATGGGCATGAATTACAGGTAAAGCATGACAAAACATGAACACTGAGCTATCTCCAGAAATCACTAGAACATGCTCAAAAACACATGGCAAGATTGCAAATAATAACAGTTTCAGACTTATCAGGAAATAACATCAGGTTACAATATTTAGAGCTATCAAACAACATGCTACAGGAACTTAACATGGCAAACAAAGGCATGGAATGAATCTACTAATTGCATAGAATAAAATTCCTTTAGTGACCATGAGCCAAAAAGGATCAGAAGATATGATGGCACCCATGTAAACATGGCAAGTTATATTACAGATTCATACATGGCAGAAACAACAATAAGTAGGCATGTTGGTGAGCTTGAACCACTCACTACAGAGCAATACATGGCATGTCAAGGCAACCAACAGTAAGAAGACATGTTTATGAAGCTAAGCATGGAAAGAGCAAGTTCATAGAGTGCATGGATCACTAACAACATTCATGGCAACATTGAACTTAATGTTAACAGGCTGACAGCAACATTATTTAGCAATTTGAGAGCAAGATTACAACAAGCTACAGCAAGCTATAAATGCAACCAGGGACATGGATGGATAGAGAATGATATGTATAACAAAACATCCTTAGTGAACATCTCCAGATTATGCATGAATGACTTGTAGCAGCAGGTTTACATAGCATCACGAAATAACAGATTCAGACAAGCAAAACAGTAACAGCAAGTACCCTACTTAACAAGCTTGATGCACTCACTACAGGACCCACAAAAATACATGGATGGCACCACTGTGAAGATGGCATGGCATAGATTAAAACACATGTAGACATCAACCTCAAAGGATGCACACATCAATCATGGCAAAAATGACAAAAGAGCTAGTTCTGTTAACAGACAGCAGACAACATCATGAAGCACTCTTGCAACGAGGATTAAGGCATCACGATGAACTCAAATGAACATGATGCAATAGAATGAAATGAAGTACTCGTTGAGACGAACAATTTGACATATTACACGCACGAAACGGAGCTGCGGATGCAGAGATATGATGCGATGAACATGGCATGATAATGTCAAAATAATTCGGGACTTAGTGGAATATTACCCTCCGGAAAAGTTGGACGGGGTCGAACGGGACGAAGAGATCTGGGCGTGGGGAGGCGTTTGGATGGAGGGAGTGGTGGATCTGATCCACTCCCTCGGATCCGGCCGGAACTCCGGCGAGGGCGAACCCCGGCGACGACGGGGACGACGGGGAGGCGCGGGGCCGGCGAGGGGCGGCACCGGACGAGGTGGCGGCGTGGAGCTGCGGCTCCGGCGAGAGGAGCTGGGCGGTGAGGGCGGCAGAGGCGGGCGGCGGGCGGCGGGTTGACGCGGGCCGCTGGCGGCGGCGGTCGCGCCGGGCGCGGAGGCAGCCGCCGACGGCCGGGCGGGTTTCGGGCGGCAGCTTGGGCGGCGCCATGGGCGACGGCGACGCTGGCGCGCTCGCCGGCGGCGACGGAGGAGCCGGACGGCGGCGCTAAGAGAGGCGGCGGCGGCGGACGGGCGCTGCCCAGATGCGCCGGGCGGGCTGCCTCGGCCCCGCGGGCTGGCGGAAGCGCTGGAGGGCTGGCGACGTGGCGGCTCTCGCTGGCTGGGCGGGCAACGGACGTGTCCGGCGCGGCACGGACGCATCCGGTGGCAACGGGGAGGATTTGCTAGGGTTTGGACAGGGATTGATCCGCGAATTTCGGGGGGAGGGGCATATTTATATGTAGAGGGAGCTAGGAGACTCCAAATGGAGTGCGGTTTTCGCCCACACGATCGTGATCGAACGACCGAGAGCATGGAGGGGAGTTAGATGGGTTTTGGGCCACTTTGGAGGGGGTGTTGGGCTGCAAGACAAAAGAGGCTTTACGGTTACCCGGTTAACCGTTGGAGTATCAAACGACCTCCAAATGGCACGAAATTTGACAGGCGGTCTACCGGTGGTGTACCAAGGCCGCTTGGCAAACCTCGGGCCATTCCGAGAAAGTTTAACACCCGCTCACGAAAAGAGGCAAAAGGGGGACGCCGGGTGACATAGGAGTGCCGGATTGCAAAACGGACAACGGGGAAAATGCTCGGATGCATGAGACGAACACATGTGCAAAATGAAATGCACATGATGACATGATATGAAATGCAGATGATGACATGGCAAAATGCAACACGCAAAAAAATGACATGGCAACAACGGCGAATAACTGACGGACACCTGGCGCATCAAATCCGGGGCGTTACAGTCGAACTCAAGTCCCACCCTTTTTTTCTGTGCTCGCATGTGTGCCGGCCGGCTGGCGAGTGCGCCAGCATGAACTGTGGTGTTATTTTTTGAAGCCAGCATTGTATGTCGGCGCTGGCACAGTGTCGGCATGAGACATGGCCGCTGGCATGATCGGCCGCGGGCCATTTTTTTAATGCTGATTGCGGACATGAAATGGGTCGACACGTTGGGCGCACTGCCGACCCAAATCTAAAACAGGGCGGACGTGGGGCGGGCGGCCGATCCAAACGGGCAAAAAGCGGACAAATTCGCCGTCCGTTGGATCGGCCCGTTGGAGTTGCTCTTAAATTGTGCCCGAAGAAAGTTTGCACTTGTTAACTTGCAACCTAATTAAACTAGTAGAACGCCCGTGCGTTGCCACGAGCCTTTCAAATTTACCTACTTACATATATAAATATAATGCATGTAATTTTGTGCATGTATAGAAAAACATAGCCCGCAACCATTGAAAAGCAATTGAAATCCACTTCACCTGCAATATATTTTGATTAAAAAATGTATTTCAATTATGTATACGTATAGATAATGATTCAACTAAGAATATGTTACAAACTAAGATCTATTTGATGTGCTTAAGATATTCCTGTCATTCTCGTACGCCGAAATACGCACACAACCTGGCCACCTCCTAAACGTAGCCGCCACCGGTCTGCGGCGTCCTCTGTGGCCTTAGGGCCATGGAGGCGCGGTGGATCCCCGCTCGTGCCAATGGGAGGGCTTCATTTTTTTTATTTTTTTTTAGTTTTATTAGGGTTTGTATCCTACTCAGAGAGGCAAGGACAAGGCAGCTCTCTGAAGATGGAATAAGGTTCTCTCCGCCTACTGATGTGACTGTTGTTGAGGGTCCAATGCTAAACAAAGAAATATCTCATCGGAATGGCAGAATATCTTCTTTAAAAAATAGGTCAGTCCCATCTGCTATAGCTTGAAGCAGGCCCGGGGGCCAGCAGGACTAATACGTTGTTGTATTGACGCAGATATTTCTTTTTCTAAGCATACAATTACGAGTACCTCTAGGTTTTATTAGCGGAGAAGAAGCAGTAATTTGGGGCTTATCGGGACCGATGTAACGAGCTTCTGGAATACAATGGAATCTTCATAAAGTAGATCCTGATGATTCTTACAACCAATGTGATTGGAAAGTCCGATGGCAAAAAGAAGGGGATTTGTTAGCTCGCTATTTAGTATGTTGGTGGAATGAGAAAATCCATCAAATTAATTCAACAAGCTGTAGAAAAAATATATCCCCGGAGCCCCTGTTCTGGCGGTGCTTCTAACATCGTCGGATGGCATGTGGAGGTTTGTCTTCAACGGATCTCGTGGGATTCAATGGGTCCACGTTGAAAAGGTATTCATTCATCAGTGGTCGTGTGTCCACAGGTTAGATCCTTCCAATCTACGTTTCTTTTTGTCGCCGGTGATTCCTGTTCTGGTGCATATACTTTAGGAAGGCATAGGCCACAAAACCATGAGATATATAGAAAGGTGTGACAACTCATACTTGTTGCATGGGCTACAATGTATATACTTTAGGAAGTATCTCTGGTCCAAACTCATAATCCAATTATGCCCCTTAATCACATATTATGTGTCTTAGGACATATTATAGGTTTGCTCATGTGGGTGCTCGCTGGTGACCGACATCTTATCATGAGATCATAGCATTCTTCTCTTTACTTTTATTTTTTTATTTCCATTTCTTCTTTTTCCTGTACAAGTGTCATGCTCTCACCCTCCTCTATCAATGAAAACACACCTCTCACGGAAATTGGCAATGGCTCCTAGGTGCATATGCACTCATGTGTACTTACACTCAGCCGAATTCCATCTAGCAATGCTCTTGTCCCATTCTCACAAATGAACGATTCCTCTCAGTCAATGGTATACAATCCATCAGAAACTTCAAGAAAACAACCATGCTCCATACAGCTCAAGATGTTGGCATTTTTACTTCCACCGGAAACTTCAAGAAAACAACCATGATCCATACAGCTCAAGATGTTAGCCTTTTTACTTCTCTGGTGACCAGCCAACATTACTTTTTGCCTTCCAATGTGCATGCATACAATGGAACAACTGAAAAATATGAAAGAAATAGATTGTAAGACACGGATATATTCAACCTAAAATCTGTTGTGTATTTCGGATTTGGACGACCATTTACCCATAATAACAGGCGAATGATTGATTGCAAAAGAGCTATGGAGGAAACTTCACAAGCACCGTACTCATTAATTCCACTCACAAGCCTTTTCTCATAGAATTTCACAACTTTATAAGACATCTTTAAAAACCAGCCATCAGTAAATAGATCTCTCAATCCAGAAATGGTATACACATATTAAACATTTCACTCCATTCGGGTCCATATTATGTTTGATATTTTACTTGCCAGTTTGCAAGGTACAAATTGAAACATAAACTATAGTAAAAACATAATCATAAAGTCATAAATAAATTTATAGAATCCCTCTATCAATATTCCTGTAAAATTTATTGTGTTTAGTGCTATGAAGAATAGCAACTTGAATTTCCACGAGGACAAGTATATATAGTAATATACACATGCAGGTATGTGCTTTCAAATTTAGCGAAGCATGAGCCAAAATAACTTACGGAGTGGTGCGTTTTTGTCGCTTGTTGGTGCTCTATGTGTCCCGACCACACTAGCGCTCAATTCCTGCAGGAGTGCTGAAGACCGGGAGGAGGCGATTCTGCCAAGCATGACCTACTGCCCAAGCAAATGTCATTTATTTATGGAGAAGAGGGTATTACATACAATTGTTTGCGAAGCAGTTCAGTTTAATGGAAAAAAATATACCCTAGACAAGATGTTGCAATGGCAAATGCCTCACATAATAAATTATGTTCTATAATGAGAACACAATCCAATCCTTGATGAGAAGACATTTTTTCAGTGATTCCCTTGTACCATCAACAAATCAATTTGAAGAACAGAAAAAGTATATTATTGTGAGAGTGCATATTGAAATAAAAACGAGTACCAACTGGATGAAATAACTACCCATTTAAATGGACTAAGAAAGAAGCATCGAGGACTCTGGAGATTGGAGTCAGCATACTGAAGAGGAAATGCAGGAAATGGAATACCCCGCTGGCCTCACCGAATAATAAGTCCCTCGGTTCATTGGTTCATCACCTTGAGGTAAATATGGTAGCACCGTCTACTCCTCTTCTTTGAATCGTTATTCTATGTTTGTAAACATAGCCTTTAGGCATAGTCTGTAGTACTGTGCCAGCCCATTGAGACCAACACAACACATAGTAAAATGTTATATAGAAAGGTGTGACAACTCTTGAGTGTAGTACACCGAATTTCGAAAAAGCTTCCAAGGCATAAGGCACAAAACCATGAGATATATAGAAAGGTGTGACAACTCTCGAGTGTAGTACACCTAATTTCGAAAAACACTGAAAAAACGTGATAAAACAAAATCCAAAAAATCTGAATTTTTGAGACAAAAATAATTATCAAATACTTGACCTTCTTGCAAAATTTGAGCGAAAAATAACATCCGAGGAACTCTCACCATAAAAAACAAAATCACTGCTCAAACAGTGCATAAAACTTTTAAGCAGGACATATTGATCTTTCATGTTACTCTACCTGGAAAGGGTAAGAACAAACGCACCGCAAACGCAAGAAAAGCAGCCCACAGCCCATATTCACTCCTAAATTAGGAATCGACATGATAGTATAAGTAGGCCAAAAGTAAGTGTTCTTGTCTCAAAAAGAATAAACATCCAATAGCTATAGCAAGGAAAGGGGAAAAGGTATCATCACATAATTCTTTGGGCCAAATAGCAGAATCTTACTTGATTCATGAAATTACACTGCTAGGTGCTTGCAGAAGAAACAATGGCACGAGGAAAGATTTGTGTATGCATGTGCCTTTAGCAAGCAATAGCAAGAGCAAAAGAATAATAATAAATAAATGCTAAAATAATAATCATAGAGAGGGGGGTTACACTATATTTCAGAATAATCCATTCATTTTATGATAAAACCAAATATGCAGCAGAATAAAAAATTCTACAAGGTGAGTAGTAGTAGATGAGTTTTTGAAGAATGGATAACTTTCCTACCACAAGGACTGCCGAAAAACAGTGCTAAAATATTATAAAGCATTTCATCAAGCATTCCTGTTCAGGTCCTAGGTATTGTAAAATCCCTTCTTGCCATGTATGTATTCCTATACACATACAGCCTAAAATGCGGTAGTTAACAAAAGTCAAGACACTATAAAAATATATTTAAAAAACTTCATCAAAATAGTCTCGGTATTCAATTGCTATCTTCTAATGACATCTGGGTCATTGTATGTTGAAATCGCAAACTGACAATAATTACACCATATGTCCACTGAATAAGTAACTACAAGAACTGCCCGTTCATACATCTCCATCTGTCCACATTCACAAGGATTTCGCCGTCATAGATGTAGAGTATTTACTATTTACAGTGATTAGGCACACGCACACACCCTAAAATTAGACACAAGGATCAACAAAAACACCTTATCTTCTTTTACTTCCATCACATTCCATTTCTTTTGAGAAAAGCTAGCGAGTTCTTGCAGTTTCAATAACAAGTAGGTAGCTGAAACTCATATCAAACTAATGTTCCAACTATACAAATAAACAACTAAAAATGAAGAAATGGAGATGCGTAGATTGTTCAAATAAAAGAAGTCACATAAACTAAAGTTTCCTAATAAAACCTGTTTGGATAGCTTATTCTAATTAAAATGTTTAATATCACGTGAGCAACATGTTCTAGAATAATGATAATTAAATGAAAGCAATTGGCTAGTTAATAAGAAATATTAGAGCATTTAGATCACTACTTTAGTATTCTAAATGCTCCTATATTTCCTTCCAGAGGATGTACATACAGTTGCAGGAAGGTAAAGTGTGCATATACAGGACAAAAGAAGAAATGTTCAAGGTCAGGGCTATGAGATTAACATACCAGCTCTATCAACTGTTATTTCTAATTCAGTAAATTTGGTACAAAGCTTTTATAAAGAAGCCCTTAGGACAACAAGTATGAGTTGTCACACTAAATAACCCCCTTAATGGTACATGTGTTGCACATTTCATGGGCACCACAGAATAAGGGTCGAACAAACAAACTACTCACCCTGACACCCCGTCCGCCCGGGACCGGGATGAGATGGAATCATGAGATTTGATCTCATCTCATTTCCTATCAATGTATACTCGCAAACCACTGCCGGTAGGATCGCACTGATTACTGCCAATTTGTTCCTTCACCCAAAACTTTTTCAAGAACAAACAGTGACCAATACTCCCACCCTGGCCATAACTAAATAACCAACAAACGAGGTGCAAAACAGAGGATGGATTATTGAATCAACTTGCTAATGTAGTTCTTTTTTCAGTACGACCCTTGAGAGCATTTTATTCTTTCGAGTGAAACTTATAGACTTGACATGAGGAACCTGGACATGACCTCTTGACACAACTAATATATTAAATAGCTTCAGAATAACCGGACACATACATGTGTTCATCTTTTCAGAGTCTCCACACATACATGTGCCCATCTGCTCTGTAGGATCCTGTGCAATACACAGATGTTTCCACTATCATGCACGACACAACTTTAAAAGTGTTTGGCATGTATTATCTGAAAGTCAAACTTACGTCTACGCATATCATATAACATGTAAGTCGAAACCCAATGTATCCCAAGGTTTCGGCCTTGCAATCCCTATGCAACATTGCATCTCCCATTTGATGTTGCTGCTGCCATGACATGATGCGCCTATAGCGAAATCTCACCGGGCATGTGGAATCCTCGTCCATGAAAAATCGTCTCAAGGCTTTCTCCGGCATAGGAGCTGAGAGGATAAACCTCGAAGCTTATGACGGAAAGGGATCATGATAAAGATGATCATAAAAGTTCTATGTGTGAAAGGCCTGACTTGTAATTTAATTCTACAAGTTTCTGGGTACAGGAAATGGTGAGAAATTACACATCTGCTATGCAGTTGGAGTAGCATCAGGTGTCATAGGTTGTGCCATTCGCGTTCTTCACTGGCGCAAATTCCTCTTCGTGTAGCACCTGAATTTTCAGATATGCACCTATGAGTATCTCAAGGTTTTAAAGCTCACAAAAAACAGGAAAAGAAGAGGGAGCAGAAGATGCTATATTAGGGCAGATTTTTGAAAGTCGAACCTCAAAAAGTGTCATGGACAAGGATTAAATGGATATGTCGAATATGAACTGCTCAAGCTTCAGGCCTATCGTACATCCATGAATCAAAGGTACCTAAATGCCAGGTGCTGCAACAGAACATGATTTATGCTAGAGCATGGCAATTGCCAAGTAAAATTACTTGCCATGACATGCCTAGCAGATCCTTAAATCACAAACTGTAGCTCTCGATGTAATTCCCATTCTCCTAGGAAAATTTAAGAAATACAAGCATTAAGCATCAAGTAGGTAAAATAGTAATGATCTACTGTTAAAACCAGATTAGTTTGGAAGAGACAAACAGAGGAGTGGCCTAAAAAAACATTGGATTTGAATGTGACGATGCTACTAATAATAGATCCATTCTGCTTGGATCTTCAAAATGTGAGGAAAGGAAACGTGCCTGAGTTTGCTTATATCACTCCAATAAATCACCTTTGTTCTCACCCCGCGCTCCAAGATCCATCATCCATGATGCACGCCTGATTCTTTCTTCTTCTAGCAGCTATCATTGATTCATCAATCAATCCATCCATTGCACCTGCAAATCTTGCTTAGTTAACTCATTGGTTTTATCTTCTTCTGTAATTAACGGTAAAGTAAATGGTACAGATATTATTGCTCAAGTTAATGCAGGTAAATGGTACGAAAGGGTTGCATATAGAGTCAAGCCAAAGAAAATGATCAACAACTCAAGAGGGAAATACTTCTTCGCCTCGAAACATAATAGAGCCTTGCAATTCAGTAACAATGTAATCTTGACTCTTCAGGGTAGAGACCATTGACGTTGCACAATCTGAATAAAAAAAGGAACTACAAAGAAAAATGCAGACTAAAGAGCTTAGAAGCTTATTAACTGCTTTTGATTCTTCTAACTAAAGGGATGAAGAAATCATTATGATTAAACAAGCATGCATTTGACAGTGGCATAGTCAATGCTGACGCCAATTGCTGGAGGATATTCAGTTCAAAAGTATGTAGTTATTTATTAGTTCAGTACTCCCTCTGTTCCTAAATATTTGCCTTTCTAGAGGTTTCAACAAGTGACTACATAAGGAGCAAAATGAGTGAATCTTTACTCTAAAATATGTCTATATACATTCGTATGTGGTAACCATTTGAAATCTTTAGAAAGACAAATATTTAGGAACGGAGGGAGTACATTCGAAAGATGCAGGTTGCTCCCATCCTAGTGTGAAGTCCTCCTCATGCTTGTAAAACGAATTTAAAGTAAGACATCAAGGCATCAGGCACTTAGCAGTTAAATACTTCGCGTCACGACATCACAGAAGTTTGCTCATCCTTAAGAATGTACTTTTATGAGAACAATGATGGACCAAAACAACTGCATGTTCAGAAGAAAAAAAGTAACACACAAGAGGAAGGTACCACGGTGAGGGGAAGGAGTGACACTACTCGCGAGGATCGTGAGCATGGTAGGTCGGCGGCGGCTGAGCCGAGGAGCGTCGGAGGCCGCTGACGCTGCCATGCCTGAGCCCACATGCAAAATTTAAAATACGTGGTGCCTATACTATATTTCTCCCCTTCCATGGTGTTAATTCTTGCTCCACTATGTATATAAATTGCTTAACAGGCAAAGAAAGTGCAGCCCTGAAAAAACTGAAAGCCTAAGCCAAGAAATGCAAGGAGCTTGGGTCTTTACCAGGGAAGGGGTGTGACGAGGCACAATCAGATCGACCTTTCGCGCAGCCGGCCGCCTCCCTCATTGCCGCACACGGAGGCTGCCTCCTCGCCGGATCGGGTCAGAGCAGCGTCCCAAGAGACAAGACGCACACGGTGCCCGCCGCCTCGATCTACCTCTCCCGACGCAGCCCATCTCGATGAGATGTGGCCGTGGCGGATCTGGCCGCTGCCCCGCTGACTTGCTCGACTCGATCTGGGGCGTCCCTGCTTGAAGAACAGAAGGTGAGTGGAGGGCAGCGCCGGCGGGGAAGAGAGCGGCGCGGGCGGGGAAGACGGCGACTCGGGGTGGGAGGGAAGAGGGCAGTGCCAGCGGGGAAGGGGGTGGCTCTGGGTGGAGCGGCGGCGGCGAAGGGATGAAGGGCGGCGGTGAAGGGAGACCTCGCTCAAGGGCAGGAGTCGTCGATCTAGGTTTAGGTTTTTTTGTCGCTGGTTAGTTTTCGTAGGTCTTTTTTCGTTGCTTAACCATCGTAGGTCTTTTTTCAGTCGTACGTGCATGGGTGCGGGTTGGGGCCTCAGCACGAGGTTTTTTCGGTTCGTGGTGGCTAAGTCTAAGGTGGGAGGAGGTACCAAAAAAACCATGGGAGATGAAACGAAAATTGACCAGCGAAGACTACCAACTGCTCCATTAAAAGTAGAGACTCTAACGTATTTTTATTAATAAAATATTACGTGCATCATTCTGATGCAAAGGCGATGGCTTTCCTCCTTTTAAAAAAATACTCCCTCCTTTCCGGTTTATAAGGCTCAATTCAAAATTCTCACCAACCAAGGTAGATGGTGAGTGGTAGAATACTTTTTGTAGTTTGCAGAAGCACCCAATTAATGCTCTTGTTTTCCTCAAAAAAGTATGTTTACCAATGCATTAATTGCAATGCATGCATGCATAAATTACATGCATTGGTCAATTTTCTCTTAGTACTTGCATGCAATGATTTAATGCACCTTGGAACCTAAACATGTGATGGAAAACAACCAAATTAAGCCTTATAAAATGAAAAAACTAAAATTTTGAAATAAGCCCTATAAACTGAAAAGGAAGGAGTAGGACAGTGCACCGCAAGATGCACACAACAGACGAAGGAAATCCAGCACCAGTTCACCGGTTTCAAGCCTATAGCATTTCGTACCTGCAACCATTCGTTGAGCCTGTGTGCACACTTGACAGGATCGGAGATTCAGACTGACATAAATATCTCTCCTCACTGACGGGTGGCACGTGAAGCGGTGCCAAACCCTCAAAAAAGAAAAAAAAAGAAAAAACCGTGAAGCGGGGCTAACTCCCCGACGGCAGCAACCTAGCGGGCCGCGACCCGTAGGTTACTAAATAATTTTCGGCCGCTGGGCCGTCCAGCGTGCGCTTACTGCTTAATTTTCGGCCGCGTGCTTATAGCTGCTTAATAGTCCCACACGGCTCGCTAACAAATCAGATGTGCGGCTTAATTACGCTACTCTTGCCATATGTAGAGCCGAGGAAGCAATCACGGGCCAGTTAGCGCTGGCCAATCGGGTTTGCGAGGCAAAAGACCGACGTATAGACGTTGAGGCACAAGCAGCGCAAATGCGAGCCGAGTCTATATGAGCGACGATTCATAGACGTTGAGGCATACACGCAGCAAAAATGCGAGCCGAGTCTAATGATCCGCTCCATGTAGACGTACACGGTCGGTCTTTTTTTCTATTTTCCATGTGATTTGAATTTCAATTCAAATTCCAGGCCCGAGGACGATGTGTCCATCCGCCTCGGCGTCCAGGTGCTTCTGCGGCAGCGAGAGAAGGAGGGCGCCGGGTACTCCAACGGCGGCTCAGTGCCGCTCTCGATGTGCGCGAGCACGGCGGATAGAGTCCGCTCGAGGACGACGAGGACGATGTGTCCATGCGCCGAGCTTCTGCGCCAGCAAGAGAAGGAGGGCGCCGGGTACTCCAACGGCGGCTCATTGCCGCCCTCGATGTGTGCGAGCACGGCGGAGAGAGTCCGTCCTGGCGTGCCCCACCATTGACGGCGGCCCTCCGAGTTGTCCCGCTTCCCCCGGCGCCGGGGCGCTGTTGGTGGACGCCAGCTGCTCGGCGCGGCGCCGCTTGAAGTAGGCGGTCCAGAGCGCGTGGTTGTCTGCCGCGTACCGGGGCTCGACGGTGGCACTGCCAGCCCGATGAAGATGGACGCCGCCAGTCTCGGCCACCGTGCGATATGCGCGAACACGGCGGAGAGAGTCCGCCCGAGGACGACGAGGACGATGTGTCCATGCGCCGAGCTTCTGCGGCAGCAAGAGAAGGAGGGCGTCGGGTACTCCAACGGCGGCTCATTGCCGCCCTCGATGTGCGCGAGCACGGCGGAGAGAGTTCGTCCTGGCGTGCCCCACCATTGACGGCGGCCCTCCGAGTTGTCCCCCTTCCCCCGGCGCCGGGCGCTGTTGGTGGACGCCAGCTGCTTTCGGCGCGGCGCCGCTGAAGTAGGCGGTCCAGCGCGTGGTTGTCCGCGCCGCATCGGGCTCGACGGTGGCACCGCCAGCCCGATGAAGATGGACGCCGCCGGTCTCGCCACCGCGGCGATGTCGCGAACACGGCGGAGAGAGTCCGCCGAGGACGACGAGGACGATGTGTCCATGCGCCGAGCTTCTGCGGCAGCAAGAGAAGGAGGGCGCCGGGTACTCCAACGGCGGCTCATTGCCGCCCTCGATGTGCGCGAGCACGGCGGAGAGAGTTCGTCCTGGCGTGCCCCACCATTGACGGCGGCCCTCCGAGTTGTCCCCCTTCCCCCGGCGCCGGGGCGCTGTTGGTGGACGCCAGCTGCTCGGCGCGGCGCCGCTTGAAGTAGGCGGTCCAGAGCGCGTGGTTGTCCGCCGCGTACCGGGGCTCGACGGTGGCACTGCCAGCCCGATGAAGATGGACGCCGCCAGTCTCGGCCACCGTGCGATGTGCGCGAGCACGGCGGAGAGAGTCCGCCCGAGGACGACGAGGACGATGTGTCCATGCGCCGAGCTTCTGCGGCAACAAGAGAAGGAGGGCGCCGGGTACTCCAACGGCGGCTCATTGCCGCCCTCGATGTGCGCGAGCACGGCGGAGAGAGTCCGTCCTGGCGTGCCCCACCATTGACGGCGGCCCTCCGAGTTGTCCCCCTTCCCCCGGCGCCGGGGCGCTGTTGATGGACGCCAGCTGCTCGGCGCGGCGCCGCTTGAAGTAGGCGGTCCAGAGCGCGTGGTTGTCCGCCGCGTACCGGGGCTCGACGGTGGCACTGCCAGCCCGATGAAGATGGACGCCGCCAGTCTCGGCCACCGTGCGATGTGCGCGAGCACGGCGGAGAGAGTCTGCCCGAGGACGACGAGGACGATGTGTCCATGCGCCGAGCTTCTGCGGCAGCAAGAGAAGGAGGGCGCCGGGTACTCCAACGGCTGTTCAGTGCGAGCTGAGTCTATATGAGCGACGATTCATAGACGTTGAGGCATACACGCAGCAAAAATGCGAGCCGAGTCTAATGATCCGCTCCGTGTAGACGTACACGGTCGGTCTTTTTTTCTATTTTCAATGTGATTTGAATTTCTTTTTTTAAATGATAAATGCAAATTCCAGGAGCCCGAGGACGACGAGGACGATGTGTCCATGCGCCTCGGCGTCCAGGTGCTTCTGCGGCAGCGAGAGAAGGAGGGCGCCGGGTACTCCAACGGCGGTTCCTTGTAAGTGTCGCTACTGCTGCAGCCCACCTCCCCCCCCCCCCCCCCACCCCCCATATAATCAAGCCAACACAGGGAAACTGATATTTTGGTTCAGAGTCAGACTGACTATCTCTTCAATTCTGGTTGATTTGTGGTTTTGAGACTCACCCAAACAGGTTCTGCGCTCATGGAGAAGAACCTGCTGTTCCTAGAGGCCTGGCAGGCATTCGACACAGCTACTACCACACGTCCGCGTTTTTGTGACGAGTTGTGTACACATGAGAGGAGACATATTAGCATGTCAACAAAAAATATATCGTTGGACGCGTATTTAAACATAGTTTTCAATGATATAATTTGTGATAACGTGCATGAATATTTTGTTAATTAAATTTATTATCAAAATCTGGCATAAAATACAATGGGTACCAATAAACTGTTAGAATTAATGGGCTAGGCCCATAGCAATTTCTGAAATCTCAAAGCCCATGTGTAAAATGGCAAGTGGTGGTGCTAAGTTTAGTCCCACCTTGGAAGTTGAAGAAGAGTTGGACCTCTTTATATAGTGGATTCTCTCCACCACTCTAAGTGGTGTGTGAGAAGAGAAAGGAAAACACACGCCGCCGCTCGCTGGGCGGGCGGGGCGGGCATCATGCGTGAATGGTCCGCCGAAATCCGGTCCGTCTCCTTGCAGGAGCGCAGCTTCCTTTTGCCGTTTTATTTTTTATGTCTTGGCAACACCTAGGGTTTTGCCTCATCTCACAACTTGCGCCGCCATCGTAGTCTACTCCATCCCAAACGCCGGCGTGCATCGGCGCGTGGGAGAGCAGGTCTCTGGAACCGTTCGTCTTTGCGATCCTGCACCGGGAGAGGACGAATTAGGTTTTTGGGAAGCGCTGTGCGCGACTGCTCAAATTCGTCATCACGGGTCGTCTTCCGTCCAAGTCGGGCGGTGCTACTCATCGTCGTATTCATCGCCGTCAGCAGCAGATCGTCACCAACATCGTCATCAACACTGTCGCACCCATAATAGCTAACGATCAGTACGTCCAACATCCTCTGTTCATGTCTATTTCTACAGCTATTGTTACATGTTTGCTGATGTCATGCATGTCTTGCTGTTCTTCTAGTTTGCTAGATTATTGCATGCTAGTATCTCTTCTAGTCATGAATTATTTACTGGAATTAATCATGAACTTGCCTAATATTCCAACAATACAAAAACCTAATTATAGGCAATTTCCTGAGTTAACTATGGCTGGATTCGCTGATGCACTGAGGCCGGATAAGTTTACCGGTGTGCACTTTAAGAGGTGGCAGGTAAAGACCACGCTCTGGCTTACTGCTCTGAAAGTTTTCCACGCTAGTGTTGGTGCTCCAGAGGGAATGACCGACGAAGATCGGAGAAAATTCCAGGAAGCCAATACTATGTTTGTGGGATGCATTCTGAGTGTTCTTGCTGACCGTCTGTGTGATGTGTACATGCACATAAACGACGGAAAAATTCTGTGGGATGCACTGAATGCAAATTTCGGTGCAATAGATGCAGGCAGCGAACTTTACATCATGGAGAGTTTTCATGACTACAAGATGGTGAATAGCCGTTCTGTGGTTGAACAAGCTCATGAGATACAGTGCATTGTGAAGGAACTTGAACTCCTTAAATGTGTTGTATCCGACAAATTCATGGCTGGGTGCATGATTGCAAAGTTGCCTCCTTCATGAAGGAATTTCGCCACAACTCTGAAGCATAAGAGACAGGAGATATCAGTTGAAAATCTGATTGCATCTCTTGATGTTGAAGAAAAAGCTCGGGCTAAAGATACCACTGAAAAAGGAGGTGAGGTTCAGCCTACTGCTAACATGGTGCAGAGGTACCCACAGAACAAGAACAAAGTGAAGAACAAACCTGTTTTCAACAAGCCTACCAAGACTACTACCTTCAAGAAGAAGAAGTTCAACAAGGCTGAGCTAGAGTGCTACGCCTATGGGAAGCCTGGACACTTTTCCAAGGAATGCCTGAACGCGTGCAGACCGCAGAGGGAAAACAAGCTCCAAGACTGTCAACATGGTGACCGCTAGCAATACTGATGGGTATGGTAATTTACCTATTGTGCTTTCAGTATTTCAATCATCTTCATGGTGGATTGATTCGGGTGCTAACGTTCATGTCTGTGCTGACATCTCCCTGTTTACTTCTTATCAGGTCGCAAGGGATTCTTCCGTCCTAATGGGGAATGGGTCACATGCTTCTGTTCGTGGCATTGGCACGGTGGATCTGAAGTTTACTTCAGGAAAGATCGTGCAACTAAGGAACGTGCAGCATGTCCCTACTATGAACAAGAATCTAGTTAGCGGCTCCCTTCTATGTCGAGATGGATTTAAGGTAGTTTTAGAGTCCAATAAAGTAATCGTGTCAAGATTTGGACAATTTATAGGAAAAGGCTATGAGTGCGGAGGCTTGTTCCGCTTTTCTCTTTCAGATTTTTGCAATAAGTCAATAAACCAAATTTGTGCTAGTGTTAATGATGATGCAAGTATTTGGCACTCTCATTTATGTCATATTAATTTTGGTTTAATGTCTCGGCTATCCAGCATGAGTTTAATTCCGAACTTCACAGTTGCCAAAGGTTCTAAGTGCCATAGTTGTGTGCAATCTAAGCAACCTCGAAAGCCTCATAAGGCTGCCGAGGAGAGAAACTTGGCACCTCTAGAACTCATACATTCTGATCTCTGTGAGATGAATGGTGTGTTGACAAAAGGTGGAAAGAGATATTTCATGACTTTGATTGATGATGCGACTAGATTTTGCTATGTTTATTTGTTGCAAACTAAAGATGAAGCATTAGACTACTTTAAAATCTATAAAGCTGAAGTTGAAAATCAACTAGAGAGAAAGATCAAGCGTCTTAGGTCCGATCGTGGTGGAGAGTATTTTCCAAAAGTTTTTGATGAATTTTGTGAGGAACATGGTATTATTCATGAGAGGACGCCTCCCTATTCACCTCAATCAAATGGAGTGGCCGAGAGGAAAAACCGCACATTGACTGACTTGGTGAATGCCATGTTAGACACTGCTGGTTTATCTAAGGCATGGTGGGGGGAGGCTCTATTGACTTCATGTCATGTCCTGAATAGAGTTCCCAACAATAATAAAGAGAAAACCCCTTATGAGGAGTGGGTTGGGAGAAAACCATCACTTTCTTATTTGCGCACTTGGGGATGTTTGGCAAAGGTCAATATTCCTATTCCTAAGAAACGCAAACTTGGACCAAAGACAGTGGATTGTGTCTTTCTAGGGTATGCTCAACGGAGCATTGCTTATAGGTTTTTAGTGGTAAAATCTGAAGTACCTGATATGCATGTTGATACTATAATGGAATCTCGTGATGCAACATTTTTTGAGAACATATTTCCTATGAAAGATATGCATAGCATTGCTAGATTTTCTTCGAGATAATTCCTGAATCTAGTACAACTGATGAATATTTCGAACAATCACATGAGGAAGTCCTTGAGAAGGATAACAATGAAGTTCCTAGAAGGAACAAGAGACAAAGGATTGCAAAATCCTTTGGTGATGATTTCATTGTATACCTTGTGGACGACACACCCAAGACGATTGCAGAAGCATATGCATCTCCGGATGTAGATGATTGGAAAGAAGCTGTTCATAATGAGATGGACTCAATTATTTCTAATGGAACTTGGGAACTAACTGATAGACCATATGGTTGTAAACCTGTGGGCTGTAAGTGGGTGTTCAAAAAGAAGCTAAAGCCTGATGGTACTATTGATAAGTACAAGGCGCGGCTAGTGGCCAAGGGCTACACTCAGAAAGAAGGCGAAGATTACTTTGACACCTATTCACCCGTTGCTAGAATGACCACCATTCAAGTGTTACTTTCCTTGGCTGCCTCTTATGGTCTTATCATTCATCAAATGGATGTAAAAACAGCTTTTCTCAATGGAGAGTTGGAAGAGGAGATCTATATGGATCAGCCTGACGGGTTTGTGGTAAAGGGTGAAGAGAGAAAGGTGTGCAAGTTGTTAAAATCTTTGTATGGTCTCAAAGCAGACACCTAAGCAATGGCATGAGAAGTTTGAAAGAACTTTGACTTCTGCAGGATTTGTCATTAACGAGGCTGATAGGTGTGTTTACTATCGCCATGGTGGGGGCAATAGTGTCATATTATGTTTGTATGTGGACGACATACTGATCTTTGGTACAAACATTAATGCAATTAATGAGGTCAAGTCTTTTCTATCAAAAAGTTTTGACATGAAAGATCTGGGAGAAGCCGATGTAATTCTAAACATCAAACTTATTAAGGATGAGAGTGGGATTACATTAACGCAATCTCACTATGTTGAGAAGGTCTTGAACCGATTCGGTTTTATGGATAGCAAGCCTTCTCCAACACCTTATGATCCCAGCGTGACACTCAGAAAGAACAAGAAAGAAACGAGAGATCAATTAAGATACTCTCAAATTGTCGGTTCACTCATGTACTTAGCTAGCGCTACAAGACCAGATATCTCTTTTGCTGTGAGCAAACTGAGTAGGTTCATGTCCAACCCGGGTGATGATCATTGGCATGCACTAGAAAGGGTCTTGCGCTATCTGAGAGGTACTATGAGTTACGGAATTACTTATTCAGGGCATCCTGCTGTGCTAGAAGGATATAGTGATTCAAATTGGATCTCCGATGTTGATGTACTTTACGCAACAAGTGGGTATGTATTTACTCATGGTGGTGGCGCAGTGTCATGGAGGTCTTGCAAGCAAACCATATTGACGAGGTCAACTATGGAAGCAGAATTAACTGCTTTGGACACAGCTACTGTTGAGGCAGAATGGCTGCGTGAGCTCTTGATGGACTTGCCGGTTGTTGAAAAACCTGTACCGCTATTCTTATGAATTGTGATAACCAAACGGTTATCGCTAAAGTGAACAATTCTAAAGATAATGCAAAGTCATCAAGACACGTGAAAAGACGTTTGAAGTCTGTCAGGAAGTTGAGAAACTCCGGAGTAATAACTGTTACGTATATAGAAACAGACAAAAACCTGGCAGATCCCTTTACAAAGGGACTATCACGAAATGTGATAGATATTGCATCGAGGGAGATGGGTATGAGACCCATAGATGTTACACCATAGTAGTAACCCAACCTTTGTGATCGGAGATCCCGTGAATTAGGATCTGGGAAGAACAAGCTATTGGTTAACTGAGGAGAGTAATAACTTATGATCGTCTCCAAGTGAAGATGCAAAACTCTCAGAGCTGTAAGGCTCAGATCTGTAAGGCAGGTCGGCAACATGCCTTAATGTGGTTCTATTGGCTATAATTAGCAAAGATGTTGTCCTACAGAGCAGTCTTGAAAGAACACACCTATATGAGTTCTGACTGTAAACGTCGCAGTCTATGAGATTTGGGTGATCTCTAGTAAACTCACGAAGAGACCAGGGAGTATGACGTATAAGCTCCAAACCGCGGGGTAGCCTACTGGCGGTCAGGTATTGGCCATTGCCTGGGGCCAAGACGTTCTCCAAGATGGGGCCAAGATTTCCTGGCTTGGTTCTACTGGCGGTCATAGTGAACAAACCACTCTTCCGCGGTTTGAAGATTCAGACGTCTCCAAGACGGGGCCAAGATTTCCTGGCTTGGTTTCCGGAGAAGAGTGGTTTGTTCACTATTAAGAGTGCTTATCATCTAGCAGCAGAAGGCCAAGTGGAAAATGTGATGAGCGCATCTAGTACCAGCCCGAGCGGACACAGGACCATCTGGAGGCGAGTGTGGGACGCTCAGGTTCCACTTAAGATGAGAATTATGGCTTGAAAGGCTGTGTCAGGAGCGCTTGCAACTAACTCAGACTAGCTTCCATGCGCTGGTCACTTGTGATTATGCTCGAGCAGTGTGGACGCATATGCGTTCAGTGTGGAACCTCCCTGATCATCAACTGCTGCGGGACACAGGTAATGAGTGGCTTCTGAATATTCTGATGCATTGCAATGATGAAATGCGGGATTGCACCATAATGTTAATCTGGAGGATTTGGACGTTGCGGTCGGGCATGGCGCATGGTAAAGATGTACCGAATCCAGCGGTGACGGCTGACTACCTTCAAAGTTATATGCACTCGCTACACTTGGCTAGGAGATACACTACAGAGGAGATCATCAAGGGAAAAATGCTAGTGCATTGCGAAGACCCGGTCAGGTCGCGCGGTGAGGGCCAAGCTGCGTTATCAGTCGATGGGGCGTTCTCATCTACGGATGGATCAGCGGCAGCGGGTATGATACTTAGAAGACATGATGGTACTGTCATCTTTGCAGCTTACTGGTGTATATTCAACTGCAATGATGCTTTGGAGACGGAACTACCTTGCAATAATGCAAGGAATGGCATTAGCAATTCAGCACTGTAATATTCTTATCATCGTTCAATCCGACTCCTCACAGGCTCTTTTGGCTTTGATGGGGAAAAGTCTCTCCCGCTCGGCATATGGTCACTTAGTTGCTGAGATTCGTCATGTTATGGGTGAAAGAGAGTTTATTCCTTTGAAAATTAAGCGAGAACAGAATAGGGTAGCAGATCGTCTGGCTATGTATAGTCGTACAGAGAGTACTACAGCTGTATGGCTTGGGCAGGGCCCTCCTTGTATCGAGGAGCTTTCGTCATTTGATTGTAACCCTATGAATATGGAATAATACTCTTTTACCATCGCAAAAAAAAAGAAATATTTCTGCTTGCTGACGGATAGGGGCCCTGGAGTCTCAGACAATGTGTGGCCGCATGCCGGCAACCTTCACCGAGGACGGCTCTAGGTTGGAGGTGTCGGCGGCGACTTGTGCATGCTTGAAGCCGGCGAGGCGACCAGGCCGCCTCTCGACCCGAGGGATGGACAAGACTTGGCGAAGACGAGCGACCCGTGAAGCCGCTGCCGCAGCGACAGGGAGGTGCTCCTTGATTGTGAACGTACACGAGGAAGAGTCTGTGGCAGTGGCACAGCAAGAAGCGGAGGATCATTGATTTGTCTTGCCGTCGTTAAGGGCCAGTTCTTTTGATGGCATTTTGGGGCTTTTAGAATAAGCTACCTGCCCAGCTTCCAACTTATTCTAGAAGTCCAACCAAAAATATTTTTTTAAAGCGTACTAGTCAAGTCATAATTGTATCACAGGCATAGAGTTATGGTTTCCCTTATTAGCGGGTTCCCTTGTTATTATGACATGCTACTTATATTAACTTCATCCCACCCTGCAAAAAAAAAAAAACTTCATCCCATTACTTGCAACGGGCAGTTGAAATGTATCACGACTGGTTGGATGATGATACAATTGAAGATATAACTCTTCCGGCCTTAGCTGAACTGAGAGGTTACTGGCGTGGTTCTCTTGATGCCAGTGGAGGAGGGAATGGAGATACTATGGTGAGCATGTTCAAATATTAACTCTATCAGACTTTTGTCCCGGTAATTATTGATGAACTCCTAATAGTGGTCTTTACACTAAGGACGTGTTCGGCAGCTCACTGGCTTCCCAAATCCTCAACTCCAGGACTGGAGCGCACCCGAACGGGTCAACTCCTGGCTATTCCATACAGAAGCGGGCGACCCGGCGCAGTGCAAAATTGCAGGAACGGTGGAGTTGGAAAAACTGAGCTCCACAGAAACTAGGAAGCGGGAGTTGAAGGAAATTACTTTGTGCTGCCACCGCCAAGTGACTCGCTCGACCGAGCATCACGTACCGATTCGCTCTCAGGTCGTCTCTCTCGCTGGGAGCAGTCCCTCCCCGACCAGGCTTATGGCCCAGCCCATCTTTTTCCAACCTTTTGCATTGCCAGCCTGCTACTGATGGGCCAGAAAGAGGTGATTTCATGGGCTTGAGGCTCGCTCCCTCGCGCGAGCGAGAAGCTGTGACGCCGAACGGATCGCTCACTCCAGGATCGATGGTGGGAAGCTGGCGCTGGATTTGTGGCGTTGGAGTTGAAGATTTTCTGGGCACGGAGGGCTCCCGAACACGCCCTAACACTTCTTAGAAGCTTGACTTTGTAAACGACACTATCAGCAAGACAATCTTCTCTGAATTATATGTAAACATGATTCCTAATGGCTAGTACTAGTAGGCTTCTAAAAAATAAATGTAGTTGAGCTTCTAGAATAAGCTGAGTAGGTGGCAACTTACTTCAGCTTATTGTAGAAGCCAGCAAAAGAACCGACCCTAAGTTTGGGAGCGAACTCGTTCCCTTTTTTAATAATTAAAAAGAATGCGAACTTGTTCCTTGGTTCGATGGGAGGCAGTGCAGGTTGCCATATAGTACAAGCACATGATGCGGTGCCAACTCTTTTTTTTTAGACACAAAGCGGTGCCAACTAGCGGGCCGCGACCCGTAGGCTTCGCATTTTAGGCTGGTGGGCCGTCCAGCGTGCGCCGCTTAGCTGCTTATAAACTAGGCTGTGGTGCGCTGGGTTCGCCGTTCCGACAATTAAAAATAGTACCACACGGCTTGAGCGCAAATCACTTGCGCGGTTTAATTAGGCTACTGTTGGTGAACGTAGAGCCGAGGAAGCAATCACGGGCCAGTTAGCGCTGGCTAATCGGGTTTGTGAGGCAAAAGACCAACGTATAGATGTTGAGGCACACACGCAGCACAAATGCGAGCCGAGTCTATACGAGTGACGTTTCATAGACGTTGAGGCATATACACGCAGCGCAAATGCGAGCCGAGTCTAATGATCCGCTCCGTGTAGACGTACACGGTCGGTCTTTTTGTCTATTTTCCATGTGATTTGAATTTTTTTTAATGATACTCTCTCTGTCCTAAAATTCTTGTCTTAAATTTGTTTAGATACGGATATTTCCAGCCGATCACTAGATCCAACAAGAGCGTAGAAGCAGTTGCATGGTCCGAATACGACGACAACATTTGTTTTCGCGCGCGCGCGTGTGTGTGTGTTGGGGCTGACCTGGCAACGTGTACGATGGAAACCTCCTTTGCGTCGCTACAAGATACCGATTCCTCCATTCATTTGCTACGCATTCATCGTGTCTCATCAAAGGCCTAACCTATGACTACGAGTCTGCAGAGTAGTAGTAGTAATCATGCACCGATCAACACTTGTGCTATATAACTGCACTCCCCGGCCATGTGCAGTGCAGTGCAGACTACTGGTGTTTTGGGTAGATTGAACAGCTACCAAAAGAGGAGCAGAGACAGCAAGAAGAATGGCATCCAAAACAGCGCTCATGGCTGTGGCTTTGCTCGTACTTGTGGCCGGCGATCTCGCCCATGGCCACGCCGTGCCGCTCGGACGCGCAACCACCCGGCGGAGCCTCGGCTGGATGCAAGGCATGAAGGGAGGGCCGCCCAGTGGCATGTGTTGGAAACGATTGTTTTGACAATGCTTCACGATGTATTGATCGGTGCAAAGCACATGTATATATGGAGTACAAAGTGGGCCACAATCTCAACTATATAAAGACTAGGAGGTGGGCCAGGCTATACAATATACATGCACAAACCATATATTCAACACCCCCCGCAGTCGAAGCATCGCCGGAGACGCAAAGACTGGACCTGAACTCCTCTAAAATGGAAGTAGGCAGTCCTTTCGTCATGATGTCGGCGAACTGCTGCGCCGTCGGGACGTGGAGGACCCGGATGCGCCCAAGAGCCACCTGCTCACGAACGAAGTGTATGTCAAGTTTAATATGCTTCGTTCGACGATGATGGACCGGGTTGGCAGAGAGGTAAATGGCGGAGACGTTGTCGTAGTAGACGAGCGTAGCCTTGTGACCATCACAAAGCAACTCCTGGAGCAGCTGACGGAGCCAAGAGCATTCAAGAACGGCGTTAGCCATCGCTCGATACTCAGCCTCGGCACGAAAGCAGAGACGGTGGGCTGTCGCTGAAGACCAAGAGATCGTGGACGGCCCAAGGTAGACACAGATACCCGAGGTGGAGCGTCGTGTGTCCGGGCAGCCAGCCCCATCAGCATCGAGTAGGCGACGAGGTCGGTGGAGGCGGAGGCCGTCAACGTAAGTCCCAAGGACTGGGTGTCGCGTATGTATCGGAGGATACGCTTCACCGAGTCCGAGGAGAGTCGCATGAGCATGCATGTGAAGACAGACTGCTGAACGGCATACTGCAAGTTAGGACGCGTTAGGGTCAGGTACTGCAGGGCGCCCACAATGAAGCGGTAGAAGGCCGCATCAGAGGCAGGCGAACCCTCCAAAGCGGAGACCTTGGCCTTGGTGTCGACTGGCGTGGGAGCGGGCTTGCAGTTAAGCATGCCAGCTCGGAAGAGAAGCTCATGGGCATAGCGTTGTTGATGCAGGAAGAACTCATCTGGCCGTCGAACCACCTCAATGCCAAGAAAATAATGCAGAGGGCCCAAATCCTTCAGGGCAAACTCATCACGAAGACGAGCAGTAGGCCGCTGGAGGAGCACGACAGTGGATGCCGTCAGAATAATGTCGTCGACGTACAGCAGCAAGTAGGACGTGTCAACTCTGTCTGTGTGTGCCATCGTCGCGCCGTTGGTCGGCCTCGGGAGTGCTCGATCTGATCGCGCCCGGGCCGATCCGCCGCCGGAGCGCGAGCCCGCGGCGCCCTCCCCTGTTTTTTTCTTCTTTTCTTTTGTTGGGAATTGGTCTCGTGGAGGGAGGACTGCAATAGATGGGTGCTCTGCTTTGATGGAGGTCCATTTAGCGGTGAGGATTGGATTAGCTACGATTTATCCGCGTTATTTTGCCCAACACAGATTTAGAGGCGTGGAAGATGACGGATTTTGGCGTGCAACCGTTTGCGAGATTTTTTCTTTCCGACTCATGTTCAGCTTTGGGCGTGCCCGTTGTGCGGCCGGTGGTATCACCCCCTCTGAACGCCGTGTGCATTTGGTTGTTATATACTCCCTCCGTCCAGAAATATTTGTCGGAGGAATGCATAAAAATAAATGTATTTAAAACTAAAATACGTCTAGATACATCCATTCCTACGACAAGTATTTCCAGACGGAGGGAGTACTACTGTTGGTTATGCATTTGAGTGCCGGGACTGTAGGATAATAGGATCATCAACTCTGCTACACTGTTTTAACTGGTTGAGCAGGCATGCCCTCCCCTGTTTCATGTTGGTAGAATAGATAGTTGAATGCTACGCCTTGATTAAGGTTGATTGCACAGGCAGTAATTAGATTTTTTTTTCAATGGGAACATGGAAGATGATGGATTTGCCGTGCAATTGTTTGAAAGACCTTTTCGAATTATTATGCAGCTGGTAGTATCAGCCATCTCAAGGTGTATATTTAGACAGTTTTGTTTTGCTCTTGATTGCTGGGTCCCTAGGATCCTCAACTATAGTACCTTGATTACATGGTTTAACTGGTTCTGCATTTGTCGTTTTGTACATACTTCGAGAAATTGAAACATTTTGTGAACTTTCTTCAAAATAGGTGAACTTTTTTTCCAATTTTTTGAATGTTTTTTTCCATACTGATGAACTTATTTTCAAAATAAACAAGATTTTTTCATATTCGTGGTTCTCTATTTTTTCTGAATTCCTTTGAAATTTACGTTTTTTATTTAGAATTAATTTATACTGGGTTTATAATATATAGTTACGTGCAGTACTAGAAGGGTTAAATAGTACAGTTTCCTTTCATTGGAGAACAAATTAATGGTTGTTCTGGTGGTTAGCACAGCGTGGTAGGATGTTGCTCGGTAGGTGCAGAGTTTCGAATCCACCTTCTCGCAGCCTTTTTTCTTCACGCGTTCCTTTTCCAGCATTTTGGTGGGCTGGCCCGCTAGTGCGCCGCGGCATTTTGGTGGGCCGGCCCGCTAGTGCGCCGCGTGCGAGCGCCGGTTACGCTCGGCAGCCCTTAAAGCGCCAACTAGGAGCTCCCGCTTAATAGTCCCACACGGCTCGCTTACAAATCAGATGTGCGGTTTAATTAGGCTACTGTTGGTGAACGTAGAGCCGAGGAAGCAATCACGGGCCAGTTAGCGCTGGCTAATCGGGTTTGTGAGGCAAAAGACCGACGTATAGACGTTGAGGCATACACGCAGCGTAAATGCGAGCCGAGTCTATACGAGCGATGTTTCATAGACGTTGAGGCATATACACGCAGCACAAATGCGAGCCGAGTCTAATGATCCGCTCCGTGTAGACGTACACGGTCGGTCTTTTTGTCTATTTCTCACGTGATTTGAATTTCTTTTTCTTAAATGATATGATTTAAATTCTTTTCAAACTAGCAACGGAAATGCAAATTCAAGCACATCACTAGATCCAAGAAGAATGTAGAAGCAGTTGCAAGGTCCCAGTATGATGAGAACATTTGTTTTTGTGTGTGTGTGTGTGTTGGGGCTGACCTGACAAGGTGTACGATGGAAACCTCCTTTGCGGCGCTACAACGGCCATGTGCAGTGCAGACTGCTGGTGTTTGGGGTAGATCCAGCAGCTAGCAAAAGAGGAGCAGACACGGCAAGAAGAATGGCATCCAAAACAGCGCTCACGGCGATCTTGCTCATGGCCACGCCGTGCCACTCGGACGCGCAACCGCCCGGCGAAGCCTCGGCTGGATGCAAGGCATGAAGGGAGGCCCCCCTAGTGGCATGCAGCCATCAGAGACTGCTGCCCGCCGCCGCGCCATTTCTTGGGTGCAAAAACGTACTAGATGATTCTTCTGTAACTTAATATGTGCTAGCTGCTGCATTGATATGTGCTAACTTAATATGTTTTGTCATCAGGCGAGGAAAGCAGCCGGGCCGGCGGCGGGGAGGAAGTCAAGTTCATCGCGCCTGTGCCGGGATTCAAGCTCCCGCCCCTCCCTCCGAACGCTGCCTGAGAAGAGATCACATCACAGGGTGAGCGTGCATCCGTGCCGCGGCATTGACCATCACTAGGTCTGTCAACAAATAAAAGTGCCGGAGTGTTCAAGGGTGATTTATATATAGTTCAATAATAAGTAAGGTGGCATCCATCTGCTATGTTTAAGCTACTAACGATGCCGCCTTCGTTAAGTAACTGTAAGGTTGCAGCATGAGCTGTATTAATGGGAGAAGACGGTGAGCATTCAGCTTGAAATGGCTCAGTTCTTGAGAAAGTGTCAGTGTGATGAATTGTTGATAAGGGAAAGCATAAACAGTTTCAGAAAACACTTGAATAGGCTCGACGTGCATTTCTATCGACAAACATTGCCCCCACACTGCTAAGCTTGTGCTAAGTTTACTCTTGTTAAATTCCATCCTATTAAACTCGTAATACCCGTGAAAAAATTAAACTCGTAATAGGATGGTAATACACAACAAACAAAACAAGGAAATCCAGCAACAGTTCATCAGTTTCAAGCCTATAGCATTACGTACCTGTGACCACTTTCGAGCCTGTGCGCACCCTCGACGGGGTCAAAGATTCAGAGGAACAGAATATGACAGTTAGGAGTCCATGTTCATTATTCCTGTTCAGACCAGTAAGAGGAAACATGAGTTTTATGCATGCAACAAAATGTCCTTACCAAAAGGTTAAGTGAGTGTGCATTATTTAGACATGTGATTCTAGTAGGGTTGTAGATACTGAACCAGGAAGATTCTCACAACAAAAGGTTCCAACAGTCACACAAAAAATCTAAACGACGATGCAAGTTTTGTAAGCGAGCACAAGTTCGTCTTGAGTGATGTCTCACGTGCTGGACTGGATGAGGTCATCAAGTGGCTGTAGTAAACTAGGTCAACTACATTATACGGATAATGAAAGAGACAATGACCGCCGGCAGTTCAGTTAACCACTACTGCACTAGCTGTCTACAAGACAAAACATCTCTTTTCAGGTAGGTACACATGTCAAAAATTCAGAATAAGCATTGGAAACTCTTTGTGCCGACATGTGGCGACATGTATGTCTCTCCCAAGAGCTGCCTGGTTAAACAAGTTCTGCCATTGGCTACTGTGTGCTGTTCTTTTGCAGACGTATACCAAGACTTGAATTCTTTTCAAAGTAACAACAGAAATGCAAGTTCCTGCAAACAATAAATTGAAGAAGAGTGTGGATGCGGCTGTATGGTCCGAATATGATGAGATCATTTGTTTCCCACCTGAACTGAGATGGTAAAGAAGATCGCCTGAGTTCGGCCTGTGAAAGGAGCTCGGACGGATTGCTTCCACTGATCCAGCGCACTGCCTATCATATACATGCCCAAGCCCAGTTCAGTGGTTTCAGGCCTAAAGCATTTTGTACCTGCGACCATTGCCGAGCCTGTGTGCACCCTCGTCGGGATAAGAGATTCAGAGGGGCAGAAATATTTCTGCTCGCTGACAGGCCCCTGTTCATGTTCATTCTTCCTGTCAAAGTCAGTAAGAAGAAACATGAGTTTTATGCGTGCAACAAATGTTCTTACAAATGGTTAAGTGAGTACATTATTTAGAGCTGTGATTTTCTTAGAGTTGTAGATACTGAACCAGGAAGCTTCTCACAAATAAAAAGTTCGGAGAAAATATTTTCACAAGAAACTAAACAGCTATGCTAGTTTTGTAAGTGAGCAGCTGTTCGTCCCAAGTGATGTCTCATTGTGCTGGACTGGATCAGGCCATCAAGTGGCCATAGTAAACTCAATCAACTACATTACATGGATAATGAAAGAGCCAATGACCGCCGGCAGTTCAGTTAACCACTATTCCACTAGCTGTCTACAAGGCAAAACATATCTTTTCAGGTAGGTACACATGCCAAAATTTCAGAATAACCATCCAAAACTCTCTGTACTGACATGTGGCGATATGTGTAGCCCTGCCAGAAGAGGCCTAGTTAAACAAGTTCTGCCATTGGCTAAACGGCGAAGCTGTCGTCGAGGTCCGCACTCTGGATAACACATAACGAGAACACCATTTACATCATGGGTATAATTGACCGGACCCGGTCCAAGCTAGTGACAGAATCTTCAGGCCTTCGGCATCCGTGTGCACTCTGGATAACACCTGACCAGAACATCATTCACTAATGCTGGGTATAGTTGATCCGGTCCGAGCCCGTGACTGAATCTTCAGCATGTGCGTGCATATATGGACTAGCATGATTCTTCAGCAGCTAACACTTCCCACTTCCTCAACAGTCTCTGAACAGACCAGCAGAGCAAGAATGGCGATCACACTGGTCGTGCTGCTCGTGCTACTGCCAGTGACTCGAGTCTCAGCTCAGGAGCAGCAGCAGCTGCCGCCGCCGCAACATGTTGTGCAGCCGGGCTGCCGTGACAAGTGCGGCAACATCACCATCCCCTACCCCTTTGGCATCGGCGCGGGTTGCTTCCGCGACGATGGCCGAGGTGGCTTCCAGCTTTTGTGTGACGACTCCCTACCAGTGCCACGGCTAACCGTGGCTGACTACGGCATCCAGATCACCGGCTTTTCCATTAGCACTGGCGAGGCCCAGGCCTCCCTCAACGCGACACGCCGCTGCTACAACAGCAAGGGGGGCATCATCAGCCAAGGCGGCCCGGTAGCTGTACCACTCGTTGGGACCAACCTCCTCTTCTCGGCCACCAAGAACCGCCTCGTCGTGCTCGGCTGCCCCAACCTCGGCTACTTCAACGACATTGACGGCTACTACGTCAGTGGCTGCATGGCCGTGTGCCGGCCACGGAAATCCACTGCATCAGGATCCTGCACAGGTGTCGGCTGCTGCCAGAGCATGATACCCCCCGCTGTCGACTACTATCAGCCGTACCTGCTCGACATCCCAAAGAGCAAGGGAGACCTGATCATCTATGTAAACAGCGTGACCTGCCGGTATGTGTTCTTGGTGGAGGCGACGTGGTTACATACCAACTACACCAGCAAGAACCACAACAAGACCGACGACTTCGCCGTGCCTGTCGTGCTCGACTGGGCTGTCCGGAATGTGGAAAACTGCAGAGGCGCTAGGAAGAATGCAACCGCATATGCATGCCGGAGCACGCTCAGCAAGTGCATCAACTCAAAAAACGGCGCTGGGTACCGTTGCGGCTGCTCCAAGGGATATGAGGGCAACCCCTATTTATACGATGGATGCAAAGGTATTCACCGATATTGATCTTGACACAACTGGACCATTACTCAAAAATTGTCCAGTTTAACTTTTTTGTTAAACGTTTACCGTCTTTCTGCCAATTTTGTCTCGTGCTCTGACAAATGTCTACTGTCCTTCTGCCATTTAACTGAAGACATCAATGAGTGTGAGTGGAAAGGAAAACACGCATGCTACGGGGTCTGCACAAATACGCCCGGAAGCTACACTTGCCAATGCCCTCCAGGGACTAGTGGAGATGCCACCGTGAAGAATGGTTGCCGGCCAAAGGACAGTTTCACTTTAGCCGTGAAAGTAGTTACAGGTAAACATATAATCCTGCAATTTTTGCTCCTTTGGTTGCTGCTGGAAAACTAATGGCAATGTGTGGGATCATACTCAGGAATCAGCCTTGGAGTGTTCTTGCCAGTTTTCATGTGCTTCTGGCTCTACTTGGGACTCCAGAAGAGGAAGCTTATCAGAACAAAGCAGAAGTTCTTCGAGCTAAATGGAGGCCTCTTCCTGCAGCAGCAAATACATAACTACAATGGCAACAGCAAAGGCACTGGTGGGTTCAAGATCTTTTCCAAGGAAGAGCTGGAGAAAGCGACCAAAAACTTTGCAGCCGACTGCGTTCTCGGCCATGGAGGACACGGCATTGTCTACAAGGGTGTCCTTGAGGACAAGACAGTGGTGGCGATCAAGAAATCAAAGATGATGGAAGAGGCCCAGACCAAAGAATTCGCGAGGGAGATGTTCATCCTCTCCCAGATCAACCACAGGAATGTCGTCAAGCTGCTCGGATGCTGTCTCGAAGCAGAAGTGCCCATGTTGGTCTACGAGTTCGTCTCAAATGGCACCCTCGACCAATACATCCATGGTGGCAAGGGTATCAACTCCGACAGAGCTTTTGCCACCTGTCTTCGGGTAGCAGTAGAGTCAGCCGAGGCATTGGCGTACATGCACTCTTCGGCCTCGCCGCCAATCATCCATGGAGACGTCAAGACAGCAAACATTTTGTTGGATGACAAGCTCACAGCAAAAGTTTCTGATTTTGGAGCATCAAAATTGGCACCAACTGATGAGGCAACGATTGCAACGCTGGTGCAAGGAACTTGTGGTTACCTTGATCCAGAATACCTAATAACATGCTTGCTGACCGACAAGAGTGATGTGTACAGCTTTGGCGTCGTCCTATTGGAGCTTCTAACAAGGAAGAAGGCATTGTACTTGGACGGGTCGGCAAAAGATAGAAGCCTCGTTTTATGCTTCATGACGGCAGCGAAGGTAGGTCAGCACCAAGAACTTCTGGACAGACAAGTGAGGGATGAGATGAGAATCGAAGTGCTCGAAGAGATCATGCACCTCGTGATGAGATGCTTGAACATGAGTGGGGAGGAACGGCCGACGATGAAGGAGGTTGCGGAGAGGCTGGAGATGCTGAGGAGATACCAGCACCATCCGTGGGCTCAAGCAGATGGGAATCCAGAGGAGCAGAGCTTGCTTGTTATGAACCAACAGAATGTGAATTACAAGTTCACGCAGGATTACATCCTTGATTTTTGAAGGAAGTACGTTCAGCTTTAGGTCGTAAATCAAACTATTTTGTATCATTATTTCTGCACATTCCATTATATATGAATTCTTTTGGATGTAAGAAAACAAATGCACATATGATGGTGGCAGAAAACTGAACACTGCCAAGATCTAACCTCACAGGTTTCACAATTCAATGAAATTCTAGAAATGTTCCAGATCAATACTCCAAGTATGTAACTATGCATATTAATTAAATTTTAAAAACTATGCTCATTAATTGGTTAAAAAAATTATCTTAACTAAAAGACATTTAAAACAATAAAAGAACAGCAATTTTGCATTTGTTAAATTCCGTCCTAATTATTCATAATAGAATAATAATAATACAGTGCAAGATATACACAGCAAACAGAACAAGGAAATCCAACACCATCGGTTTCAAGCCTATAGCATTTCATACCTGCGAACCTGTAACCATTGTCGAGCCTGTGTGCACGAAGCATGATTTGCTCGAACAGCCACCAGAAAAGAATATAAATTAAGATAGCCTCCGCCAGTTGGTCCGTGCAGCTTTGATTGACCAGAGACGGGGAGCTTGGGCACCAACGCTTCATTAAAGGCTAGACTGCTTTGCCTCTGGCTGGCAGGCAGAAAGGTTCGTCACTGCCCTGAATAGAGGTGGTGAGTGTAAAGAAGAGTAGCTCCTCTACGGGATCAGAGACTCAGAGGGGCAGAATAGTTCTGCTTGCTGACAGGTGGGGGTCCGTGTTCATTATTCCTGTCCAGATCAGTAAAAAGAAACATGAGGTTTATGGAACAAATATTCTTCTTACCAAAAGGTTAAGTGATTGCAGTTAAAAAAAAGGTTAATTGATTGTACGGCATTATTTACACTTGTGGTTCTCTTCACAGGCAGCGTACCGAAAAATATTCTGTACAATGAAGATACTGAACAAGGAAGATTCTCAAAAGAAGAAGTTCCAACAGAAATATTCTCACAACAAACTAAACAGCGATGCTAGTTTTTGTCTCCAGTTATGTCTCACGTGCTGGATTGGATCAGGTGGCTGTAGTAAGCTTGGTCAACAAAATTACATGGACAATGAAAGAGCCAATGATTGCCGGCAGTGCAATTAACCCCTTTAGTCTCCACTAGCATTAACAGGCCTCAAGTTCTCTTTTCAGGTAGGCATACATGCCAAAATTTCAGAATAACCATCAGAAACTCTTTGCACTGACATTTGGCGACATGTATGGCTCTGCCAAGAGCTGCCTGGTTAAACGAGTTCTGCCATTGGCTAAATGGCGAAGCTCTGGTCGCCGTCGTCACCGTCAGCACTCTAGATAAAGCATAACAGAACATCATTAACTAGTGATGAAGCAATTGACCCAGTCCTAGCTAGTGAACAGATTCTTCAGCATCCGTGCGCATATATGGACTTCCATGATTCTTCAGCAACTGACACTTCCCACTTCCTCAGCAGTCTCTGTGTAGACCAGCAGAGCAAGAATGGCGACCACACTGGTCATGCAGCTCATGTTGCTGTTACTACTGCCAGTGACTCGAGTCTCAGCTCAGGAGCAGCAGCAGCCACCGCAGCAGCAGGTTGTGCGGCCTGGCTGCCGTGACAAGTGCGGCAACATCACCATCCCCTACCCCTTTGGCATCGGCGCCGGCTGCTTCCGCAATGACGGTCGAGGTGGCTTCGAGCTCGAGTGCAATGACTCACGCTCGACACCGCGGCTCACCGTGGCTGGCAATGGGATCCGCATAACCAGCCTGTCCATCATCGCCAGCGAGGCCAGGGCCCTCCTCAGAGCAACACGCCGATGCTATGACAGCAAGGGGCGCATCACCGGCAGGAGCGGCGACACGTCCGTACCACTCATTGGCAGCCACTACATCTTCTCCCAGGCCAGGAACCGCCTTGTTGCGCTTGGTTGCTCCAACCTCGGCTACTTCGTCGACGCCGCGGGCTACTACGTCAGTGGGTGCATGGCCGTGTGCGGGCCGCAACACTTCATTGAGTTGGGGTCCTGCACAGGCGTGGCCTGCTGCCAGAGCACGATACCCCCCGCTATCGACTACTACGAGCCATACGTGCTCGACTTCACAAAGGAGCAGACAGACAAAGGCATAGTCTCCTATAGCAACAGCACGACCTGCCGGTATGTATTCCTGGCGGAGACCAAGTGGTTAACTACAACACTGACTGGTAACAGTAAGTACCTCAACCGGACCAACAACTTCGCTGTGCCCGTCATCCTTGACTGGGCAGTCCGAAACGTAGGCAACTGCAGCGCTGCCAAGCGCAACACAACCGACTACGCGTGCCAGAGCACGCTCAGCGATTGTGTCGACTCCAAGAATGGCATTGGGTACCACTGCAACTGCTCCAAGGGCTACGAGGGCAACCCCTATCTACAAGATGGATGCAGAGGTATACACTGCTGTCCTGTTTTACTGTTTCATTTCATGCTCCTTCATCTGATGAATTGTTTTGCCAAAATGGAAGACATCGACGAGTGCAAACACAAAGAAGAGCAATCATGCTACGGTGTCTGTGCAAATACTCTGGGAAGCCACACTTGCCAATGCCCGCCAGGGACTAGTGGAGATGCCACAACAAAGACTGGTTGCCGGCCGAAGGACAATTTCACGTTAGCACTGAAACTAGTTACAGGTAAACAGATAATTTGGCAAATGCGTTGCTTTTGCAATTTCACTGTTGTCCCTGCAATTGTACTTCGGAAAGCTAATGATAAGTTGATAATGCTATGTCATATTCAGGAGTCAGCGTTGGAGTGTTCTTGCCTTTGTTCATGTGCTTCTGGCTCTACTTGGGGCTCCAGAAGAGGAAGCTTATCAGAACAAAGCAAATGTTCTTCGAGCTAAATGGAGGCCTCTTCCTGCAGCAGCAGATAAGTAACTACAATGGCACCAGCACAGGCACTGGTGGGTTCAAGATCTTCTCCAAGGAAGAACTGGAGAAAGCAACCAGCAACTTCGCGGCCGACCGTATTCTCGGCCGCGGTGGGCACGGCATCGTCTACAAGGGTGACCTTGAGGACAAGACAGTGGTGGCGATCAAGAAGTCAAAGATGACGGAACAAGTCCCGACCAAGGAATTCGCAAGGGAGATGTTCATCCTCTCCCAGATCAACCACAAGAATGTCGTCAAGCTGCTCGGATGTTGCCTCGAAGTAGAAGTGCCCATGTTGGTCTATGAGTTCGTCTCGAACGGTACACTCTACCAGTACATCCATGGTAGAAGGGGCCTTGACTCTGATACAGGATTCCACACCTGCCTTCGGATAGCAGTAGAGTCAGCCGAGGCATTGGCATATATGCACTCTTCAGCCTCGCCGCCGATTCTCCATGGAGACGTCAAGACGGCAAACATTCTGTTGGATGACAAGCTTACAGCAAAAGTTTCAGATTTCGGAGCATCAAAACAAGCACCAACTGATGAAGCCAAGATGGCAACATTGGTGCAGGGCACTTGCGGTTACCTTGACCCAGAATACCTAATGACATGCCGGCTGACTGATAAGAGTGATGTGTACAGCTTTGGTGTTGTCCTATTGGAGCTTCTGACAAGGAAGAAGGCATTGTACTTCGACGGACCGGAGGAAGATAGAAGCCTTGTTTTATGCTTCATGATGGCAGTGAAGGTAGGCCAGCACCAAGACCTTCTGGACAGCCAAGTGAGGGATGAGATGAGAATAGAAGCGCTCGAAGAGATCACACACCTGGTTATGAGATGCTTGAGCATGAGTGGGGAGGAGCGGCCAACGATGAAGGAGGTTGCAGAGAGGTTGGAGATGCTGAGGAGATACCACCATCACCCGTGGGCTCAAGCAGATGCTAATCCAGAGGAGGAACAGAGTTTGCTTGATATGGAACCACGGAGTGTGAATTACAAGTTCACACAAGATTGTGTCCTTGATTTTGAAGCAAGCAGTACATACAGCTATAGCTTGTAGATCGAAATATTTTGTTCCATCTTTTCTTTATATCCTTTCAGATATGAGTTTTTTGGATGTAAGAAACATATGCGCATATGATGGTTGCAGAAAGGTGATCTAAACCTCTCACTGGTTGTACAATTCAGTAAAACTGTAGAATTGATCTAAAGAAAACTGCATGTTCCATCTTTAAAAAATTGTACTCTTTCATTTGAAGGGATGTCTCAGAAACTTCCCTGATGTCAGAGCTTCCTTATAAAGAAAAAAACTTCCCAATGTATGCCATAGCACCTAGCATCCCATGATAAATAGTTTTCCATTGCATCCTTAATCCGCAAATCCCACTGGAAGCGGTCATTCTTCTGCACAATAGAGAGCAAATTATGTTAGCTATGTTCAGAGCAAACAAGTTCAGAATATAGCTTATTTAGAGAGATAGATTTTGTTTCCCGGCTGAGTAATTGCAAACTTGGTCAGTTGCTGATGGTTCAAAACGTCCTTAATTGATTTATGCAGAGATGATTAGTCACATAATCAGTAACTTACAGCACTGTGACATGAGAGCTAGTACCCTGTTCTGTGAAAAATAATAGCTAGTGCCCTGGAGATTGTGAACTTACAATGGCGTCAAGAGCTTGAGAAAGAGACATGTCTCCATATGTACAGATGATGTACACAGGCATAGCTGTATTGTGGTGGTCATGAATGACAGATTGCCTGGTTACAAGTAAATAAAACCTCTGAGCCATAAGTTACAACATATCATGGCAAAGACGGAGGACATGGCGGGGAAGTGGTAGCATACTCTATTGTTTTACTCAGAAGGAGTCGCAATCCTGTGAGCAGTTCATTATCTGGCTTGGGATGAATATCATGGAAGGAACTCTGTATCATGTTTCGATTTTCAACAACTTTCTTTCTTAAATCAGATGCTTCTGCCGTGCCAATCCTTCCGGAAATGGCTAGTGCATCTCTATACGTAGAAGCAACACACAGAAATTCAACGGTTGTGCTGTTTCTGTGTCAATACCTGAAAAGGGGTCACATGAGAACATAAAATATATTAGTGCAAGAGAAAGGCATCTGGTTCACAATTTTATGTGGGTGTTTTACTTTCCCATCTAAAGATAGCAATACAAAGCAGCATTGCACTGCTAAAGATCATGGAATTTCCTATTCTGGTTCCCATTTTAGGATATACATTCCAATTCCTACTACTTTTGTTTTTATGTTAACAGGAAAGCTTTTCACTGCACCTTGCCTTTCCATCTCAAATACCTCCATTTCCCCGATTTGATTTCATCCATCAATTTTTACAGCTCCTCCACAGCCACAAGCCGCTACTATTTATGAAGATAAATGATGTCGGCAAGATACGATACACCAAAACAGACACCACAGCTCGTCATTACCGAACAACAAAGCAATGTGGACCCACTATTGTAACTGAGAATTGTCGGCATGTCATAGCACAAACTAGCACACATTCAGTCATAAATCGACACTGTCCCGAGGCAGTCGCACGGAAACAAATAACACAAATTTGAGTGAAACGGGGGAGGGGTCAGTTATTTACTCCGCTGAGCCTCGCTGAACTGAAGAGCTCCCAAATGTCACCCTTGTGCTGCTCAACAGCCAAGCCTGTCCCCTGAAATAGCAGCCGCATGAAATTCAGAACCCCCGTGCCAGGTTGAATGACCCAGGACAGCGGTCAAATATGCTACTAAGTATATAGATTTGGCATTGTGAAACTGCTAATCCACACCTGGTCGATGTTTGCTTCGACATCGAGCCTGAAAATTCCCCCAAACCGAGCAGAGACAAACTCACAAAAATGAATTCACCCGCCCTGAAGACGCTGGAAATCGAACCGAAACAGAGACGAGAGGAGCTCAAGGGCGCCCATCTGAAGGCACTTCTGGAGCTCCCGGCGCGGCGGGTTTTAGAGGCAGAGTGGACGAGGCGGCAGCGGGGCTGGGACTGGCACAGGCACCGGCAGCGCCGCAGCGGCGAGGAGGAGGGGGGGCGCGGGACCTGCATGTACGGGACGGGACAGAGGCGTCGAACCCTCCGACGATCCGCCGGGCGGGACGGGACCGCGGCGCTTGGGAGCCGGCCGGGGAGAACCGCCGGAGAAAAGGAGGAGGAAGAAATTTTATTTTGAGGGGTAGGAGGAGGAAGAAAGGGGCGGCGTGACTGACTGACTGACAGCGGGCCGCGGCAGTTCGGGCCTCCCGGTCCGTGGGCTGAGTAAGAGAGAGAGGGCCGAGCCTTCTGTCTCCTCGCGGCCTGGACGAGAATACGGCCCAGCAAGAGAGGTACATGGATCTCCGCCAAATCGATCCTCACCTTCTTCGCCAAACCATTCTCCATATTTCGGATGGAATCGTACCCGCAGGAGAGGCTAGGGTTTGGATCGCACATGGAGAATGGCCGCTCCAGCAGCTCGCGGGGATCCGGCCAAGCCTCTGAATGGACCGGTGAAAAGAGGGCAAAGATCCAAAGCACACCCACTCCTCCCGGGGATCTCGGCAATACCCGCACAGGTGCATTCTTCCGCCGGACAAGAGCAGATCGAAGGCCTTGACTGGGACAACGACAAGCTCCAAAGGGAGTTCATTTCTCTTTTCGAGCGGTTGAACGACGCCCCCCCTAAACCCGAAGACGACGACGACGACGAGTCACTGGCCTGGTGCGACGAGCAGCAGCTCAAGGCGCTCAACCAACGCCTCGCGCTGTGCCGCATCAGAGCTCACGAGGTGCCCCGTTGCTATCACAACATCATGCATACATGTGGCAAGATCATAACACAAATTTAAAAACTCTCTCTGTTTTGTGTTTACTCTGCTTTTGGGATGTTTGATTTGATGCAGGAGAAATACCGGGGGATGGACGATGCGAGCCTCTTAGCGGTGTTCCCACCCTCCAATCTCGAAGACAATTGGTACTACAAACACTATTACCGGGGCGGTTTTGAATGGAGCTTCGATCCTGTGCGCTGCAACTATGTTCATTTGCAGGACTATCAGCGGCTCATGCTTCCAGATAATGTGGGTAACACCTGCCTCAGTGCAGCTATTTCAGTGGTTCATTGTTCGACGATTGTGTCCCTTAGTATAAGCTGCTTTCTGTCTTGACTGTTGAGTGATGTTACATTATCATGTGTGTCCAACCGTGCTGAAACTGAGTGATGATGAGGCCAGCCATATACAAGGACTGTTCATCCTTGTGCGCCTCTAAACTGGTTAAAAGAGTAGTGGTGGATCCTTTCTCAATCCTTGCGCACAAACCTAAAACAACTTATGCTTAAAATTGTAGTGGAATGCAACAAAAGTTTGTTGTGCATGCAGCATTGTATATTGCAGTAGATCTCTTGTCATACAAGAAAGGCAGAATTCTATTGAGCGCGGCGCGGTTGCCCTCTCTGATGCCTCACTATAAGTTTGTCCTCGTTTTCATGTTGCACAATGTCCCCTTGTATTTCTGAAATGTTTTACCATTGTCCCTACTTTCTGTACAAACCATGTACATAGATAATTTCCCTTGCAGAGTGCCACATAACACATCGTTCCAACTATAAACCTTCGCGAGGATAGCGTAGCTTCGCTTGTAGAGTTCTCTTACTTAATCTCCAGTCGTTGCGTAGATTGGTCATTGGTGCCTTGCTTACGTGTCTCTAGTCCTTGCAATGACTTTTTTCTCCATGTGCCCACTTGAACCGATCAAAGAGAAGGACTTCGGCACAACCCCCCCCAATAAACGTATAAGGGGTAGTATTGTCCATACTAAATTATGTACCCTGTACCTGCCGTCCGTCGTAGGGCTGGCCGCCCGTGTACGTCGCGCCCCGTACTCCCGCGTCATACGCGTGCGGTTCGGTAGTGCGATCGGAAAGGAAAAAAAAAGTACGCCCCACCCCGACACCCCATCTCCCCGTACGAAACCCTAGCGGCATCAACGCCGCCGTGGTCCACCGCCGTCACGACGTCGGGCGGCGTCCGTAGTCACCCACGCGCCGTGAAACCGACACCCCATCCCCGCCTAGGAAACCCTAGCGGCATCAACGCCGCCGTGGTCCACCGCCGTCACGACGTCGACCCCGACGTGCCCGTCTAGTCGCGAGCACCGACGGCGTCCGTAGTCACCACACGCCGTGTCGCCGGTGAAACGCCCAGCGCTCGCTCGCCGTTCTGTCCTGGTACGCGCCCTCCACGACGTGGGTGGCAGCAACGCATCGGCGTCGACCCAAGCGAGGACCCTCGACGGCGCATGTAGGTTAGGATGGCTCCTTTTGTTCTTTTTGATGATTTTGATTTGTCCATTGCATTTTGTGCATTTTTATGCAAAATGATTCCCTACTTAGGTAAATAAGAGGAGAGTAGTGACCTCTTAATGACCTCATAATGATTTTGTATGTTCAAATTTGTATGCATGCCACATAGTCATGTCACTGTCGCGATGATGTTTTGTGGAATGTTGGCATTGATCTCACACCTTATTTGTATGTGCATAGATGGAGCAAGTAACCGGATACGCCAGTGATGATTCCGGTAGCGATAATGGATCCTCGTCATTGAATGCGAACCAACCTCCCGGAGAAAACTATATGAGTCAGGATGAATCGTACAGTGGTAATGTAAGTGCCTTCAACGTTGACCAAAACATATTGAATACAAACTAGTTATTTGACACTAACATGTCCTTTTAAATTTGTACAGCTACATGGCAATGCTGACGATGAGGAATATGATATAGATGAACAATTTTATGCAGATAGTGTGAGCCAGGTATGTTGAAAAAATTGTAGAGAAATGATTGACATTAAAATTGTATGACCACTTATGTTACTTTACATGTGCACAGATAAATGCTAATGGTGACAATGAGCGTAATAATATAGATGATGACAATGCCGAGAGCGAGGTCGATGCATCTCGTAGTGTGAGCGGTAGCCAAGTAAGTTCTTTACATTATTTATGGTTAGTAAGAATACAAGAACAGATTGACATGCAAGGTTATATGTCATATTTTGCAGGGAGGTGTTGATGGTCCTAGTGGGAATGATGAGCACAGCGATGATGATCAGTTTGACCTTGACATGTGCTATGATGAATATCAGCAAGAATCACTTGATAGGCATTGGGCAGTGATGGTAAAGACATTCAGGTCATTAGACGAGGTGTACACGTTCTACAACAAGCACGCGAGAGAACGTGGGTTCAGCATCAGGAAGGACTCGCTAAAATTTTCGAAGGATCGCGCAAGGACTCCGCGCTTGAGGAGGTATCTCTGTTCCGCCGCAGGAAAATGACAGGCCAAGTTCTGTACCATGGAAGGCCGGACCCGCAGGCTTAGACCGGAGAGTCGATTCTTATGCGAAGCCCATTTGACAATTAAGCTTGATAAAAAGCTCAATCTTTGGTATGTCAGCAGTTTCTCCGATGATCACAGCCACACTCTTGCACGACCGGACGAAGTCCCTTTCCTCCGATCTCATAATCAGATCAAAGCATTTGAGAGAGCTGAGATCTTAGCTATGGCTGGAGCTGGGATAAGAAAACATATCATTTTTGACAACATCGTTAGCAGGTATGGGTCGTATGCAAAGTCACCATTTCAGAGGACAAAGATGTATAACATGTGCTATAGGGAGAAGATGAAATTGCTTGCACAAGGTGATGCTGATACTGCCGTAGGAATAATGTTGACCAGAAAGGACAGAGATCCAGACTTTTTCTTTGAGCACACGGTTGACGCTGAAGGCAGGCTCCAAAACCTCTTTTGGTGTGATTCGCAGTCACGCCGGGATTATCTAGACTATGGTGATATTGTTGTGTTCGATAGCACATACAAGATGAACAGGTATGGAATGCCGTTCATCCCTTTTGTGGGTCTGAACAACCACCGTTGCACTACGGTATTCGCCTGCGCCATTGTTTGAGCATTTAGACCGAGGCTACATATGTTTGGTTGCTTAACACGTTCTTGAAAGTAACTGTCAGAAGAGGCCCAAATCTGTAATTACAGATGGAGATGCAGCGATGATAAGGGCTATTAGGAAGGTGCTTTCTGACGTGTGGCATCGTCTATGTTCATGGCATATTGAAAAGAATATGCGAAACACCTCAACCACAAGTCATTGAAGGAGTTTAGGGCATTATTGTACTATGCCACTACACATAAGGTTTTTGAGGAGAGATGGGCCGCGTTTGTGCGCAAATGGCAGATGGAGAAAACGAAAACATGGGTCCATAGGATGTACAGGAAGAGGACGCTTTGGGCTGCATCATATTTGTCCGGTGGGTTTTCCTTGGTATGCGCAATAATCGAGGAGTGAGAGTCTGAACTCCAGCCTGCACCTTCATCTTGACTATGGTATGACGATCGTTGACATGATTGTACACTACGAGAATTGTATTGTTCGCCTCCGTGAGAATGAAGCTTATGATGACTACACGGCCTCACAGACTCTTCCAGTAACAGTGACTGAGTGTCAGGCCATTGAGTCGTATGCTGCGAAAGCATTCACGCAGGCAAACTTTTATATGTTGCAACAAGATATGAAGAAGGTACAGGAGCTTTAGGTAATTGATAGACTGACAGGGACCGATAGTCGAGATTTGTGGTTGCGTGGAAGAATAACAGGGATCACAGATTTAATGTGGACTATACGCATGGGTAACTCGGCAGAAACTATAAAGTGCAGTTGTCAAGTATGACTCATAAAGGGCTTCCTTGCAAGCATATTATTCATGTTTTGAATGCACTGAACTTACCTGTGATACCCAAGTGTTGTGTCCTGCAAAGATTCTCAAAAAAGCACGAGCTGGACTGCCCGTGAAGCGCACCAGCGATTTGTTTGCGTGGGGTTGGTCGAGTGGTGAGGACAGAGCTAGATATAGTGAGTTGACCATCAAATCTTCGAAGCATGTCATGTCGCATGCAGTAATCCTTTCTTATTCGACAAGTTGATGGCAGCTCTGGATGATATTATAGTGAATAAGGATATTCAGGGAAATGAAGATGATATTCAGCGAAGCTTCGTGAACAGTAATCCATTTGAGCCTAACCGAGATCATATTCTGGTTCGTGATCCAGTAAAGGTTTCCACCAAGGGCGCACCTAAGCAGAACAGTAGAGGTCGCATGTAAGGGTGGCCCAGATGTGACAAAAATGAGAGGCCTAAAGCATTTGACGAGAAATCTGGACGAAAATGTAGCATATGCAGCGGCTCAGGTCATAACAGGAGCACATGCAGCAAAAATGAAGAGTATGTCTATTATTTGTTTATGTCAGTTTTGTTGTTTCATTAACGGTGCATTGATTCTCATATTTTTTTGTATGCAGCAACTGGGCTTGAAGAATCATGTGAAGACGATGCGAGTGTTTTACCTCTTCCATTTATATGAAAAACAATTGTTAAATTTATGTTCGTGTTGAGTATTTTATATGTATGAAACAAGATTATTGCCTACAGACCGTTGTTTTTTCAGACTTGTTATTTTCTGTCCACTACAATAAAATTACTGTGGTGACAATTATTATGTTGAGACATCATTGTTGTTGATATAAATATTCAGTATTTATTGTTTATTTTATGAATTCTGCATGTATTTACTACAGTCCCGTCGGCTATCAAATATATTAAAATAAGAGAAGTACTCTGTGAACTGTTGTTGAAAAAAAATGAAAAAAAAATGACCGCCCGTCTCCACAGCGTGTCTTAGTAAGCCCGTCGTTATCAAGCCCAACGGGCGACTACCACAGGCGTTTCGAAGCACGCCGTGGAAACCAGGCCCAACAGGGCAGCATCGACGCGGCACATCGACGAGGTAGTAATCAAAGGAGTTCAATGCGACGACGGGAGCGACGACGGGAGGTGAGTATATAAACTAGTCGTCGTCGCCTTCGGCCGGCGAGGTGGGACTAAACTAGTTAGTTTCCCTGTCGCGGCGTCTCAGCGGTGGTAACTGGGCCGGCCCACGGCGCGTCGAGCCATCGAGAAGACTGCGCCGTCAATTGCCTTTTTGGTCCGGCCCACGGCGCGTCGAGCCGTCGAGAAGACCGCGCCGTCCAGTGCCTTTTTGGGCCGGCCCACGTCGCGTGTGGTTGTGTCCACATCGCCCCGCGGCCGACGCAAGTTTAGTCCCACCTCGCCGGCCGAAAGGGGACGACGACCAGTTTATATACTCAGCTCCCGTCGTCGCATTGAACTCCTCTGATTACTACTCCGTCGATGTGCCGCGTCGATGCTGCCCTGTTGGCCTGGTTTCCACGGCGTGCTCCGAAACGCCTGTGGTAGTCGCCCGTTGGGCTTGATAACGACGGGCTTACTAAGACATGCTGTGGAGACGAGCGGGCATTTTTTTTTTCATTTTTTTCAACAACAGTTCACAGAGTACTTCTCTTATTTTAATATATTTGACAGCCGACGCGACTGTAGTAAATACATGCAGAATTCATAAAATAAACAATGAATACTGAAAATTTAACGACGACACGATTACATGATTACATATTACTATTCGGCAACAAAAAAATCATGTAAACAAAAAAAAGAATGATTATATAATATTTATGAAACAAAATATCAAGTGGACATAAAAAATATTTGGAAAAGTGCCGAGTCTATTACATATAACTATTCGGAAGCAGAGTCTATTACATAAAATTTATAAGCAAGTGCGCAAAGCGTTTGGAAAATAAAGTCCTACAGTACCACCCAATCACATGCAAAACTCCTCTGTGCCGCATTTATTTTTTCTTCTTTGATATCCGAATAACTTTGTTTTTCACTTCATCAAGCTTGTTTCTTTCCGAAAAGATAAGTTGCGCAATCATTAACTCTCTCGAATCATCAATTGAGGTCTGAAAAAAAATGGTGTTAGCACAGCGTTCATTGTACATCGTAGTCCAAACATGACTTGCGTACCTGTGAAAATAAGCCTGTCCATTTGTCACCATCCCATTATTGAAAGCATCAAAGGAGAAATATTCCACACGAATTCCTAGTGCATACATTTACGAAGATTAAATATCTACTGTACATACAAGACCGACATTCTGTCGAAGTAAGAACTCAACCATCATGTTGTTTTGGCATGTCATACGTTTGAATAGGCCAATTGGAAACATCCGGATAATTCACAATTCCGGTTGCATTTGCTTCTTGGATATCTTCTGCTAGTTGTTTTCTCTACAGATATAATAAACATGGTGGAAAGAATGTCATTCAGTGTACTAAAGAAAACAAATGTTACCAAATGCACATTTGAAAGTTAAACTTACCAGGTCCTCAATGAGTTCTCTAGTAACACTGTCAAGTTTTCCGGTCATCAACGAGTCAAGAACCTGAAACTCTCTCTTCCCGCTATGCATGACGACAGTAATCCAGTGATTATTTTGCTTGTTTAGAGGAATGTAAGTCTGCATCACAAGGACCATAAAACACAATCATCACATACTATCGTATGTATGTACCGTGTTAACAATCAAACTTACCTTTGATTTTTTGAAATACTCGTCCTGACATCTGTTCACGGGTCCATTACTATGCGACTCTGCTTCATAATCGTTACCGGCGGTCTTCTTTCCGGGTCTAATGTGAAGCAACCAATGTATCCTCCAAGTTGTCAACATGAAACGATCATCATTAACTTTGTCGACCAAAAATGATGAGTATGCATTAATTACCTATAAATAATATGTTCGATTAAACAATGATATTTTCAAATCAATTGTAAAACAATATATGAAATTAACTTATGTCGCCACTTAGCCACTCATGGTTAATAATCTGACAAGCTCTCCGCACAGTGAGACCTTCTTCCATGCCATCATTGAAAATTTCTGTTTTGGCATGTTTTTGTGAATGCTCATGAGCACGCAGGTACTTGATGGACGCTTTCACCACATCATACTCATCACCAGATTTGTTAACACCACCATTTTGGAACAATTCTGTAACGCACAACTCAAATAATTATAAACGCAAATACATAAATAATTATTACGCAATAACAATTAGAAACACAAAAAACTTACTTCCTTTGGCAGAACGTTTTGCACGTTTGTTCGGTTTAGGTACCACATAAGGAGACTTGACATGTTGTGATCCTTTGCGCTTGCGCCTGCCAGTAACCTCCTCCACTTCCTCTTGTACTCCTTGAGAACCAACCGACGCATGCGATGCGATTTCGTCCGTCTCTAAAGATGTGGCAGCTTTTTCATCTGATACTTCTGGTACTTGGACAGGATCATCCATATCACCCTTGAAACTATCCCAGTACTCAGGTGTGCTGTAAAAAGGTGTGTTTCCACGAGAAGTTACATCAACGCCGTTATCATCCTTTTGCAAATTCATTTTGGAAGGTGTGGGGAACCGGTCTGAATCATCTTTTTGATATACAAACTCTTTTTGCGGACGTCCAACATCGTTTGAAGACTCATTAATGCCTCAGTACAAATTCTCTTCGTCCTCTTCCAGGTTAGTGGGTTTGTAGGACACGCCGGTTTTGTTCAGTTTCTCAATCATCCTTTGCAAGAAAACATTTCATCTTAGTTCTTCAATTCAGTGATGGACATTAAAGAGACGTGCTCAAGTGTTACCTATGCGCATAACTCTGGCAAACGAAGCATTTCCTTCCGAAGCTCATTCATCTCACTCAAAATCCGGTCCATAGTAGGCTTCTGGCTTGAAGCCTCCGAGGTACTGCCCTCTTTCCTCGTTCCAGTAACGTTAGATTTTTGCTACTAGCTTTCTTGGTTTTTGAGCTTCTTCTTCCGCAATTTTTCAGCCTATACTCCTCTGTAATGTTGTCATCGATCTACAAGTGCAACAAGAGAATTATACATACAAACCATATGCACACTTTACTTTATTTCATAAATGTAAAACAAACATGATTACTAGGATTACCATCCCAACACCACGACCATATTTATAGTCGTATTTGTCTCTTCTCACAGCCATATCTTCCGTCCAGTTCCTCATCAGCGGGCTCAACAATGCCAAAGGATCATATTTTGGACCGGTGATTGGTTGCACCTTCTCCCAGTATAGGTACTGCAAAACACATAAACTAATTAAATTACATGTTCTTCCGTGACATATTATAACAAAGTGTTGAAATTAATAAATAGAACGTACTTGCAAAAGGGCGAGGTTCCCCTGGGGCCACTGCCTAACATGGCCGTCCTGCAGAAGCTTACCAATCTCCGATAAACAGAATCGTGAAGTGAATGCATTCCAGTTGAACTTCCTTATCAACTTAATATTTTGCACTAAGGCATAGTATTTTTTCGGAACGTATTCATGAGACACTGGTGCAATTATAGTTACTAAGAGAACTAGAAATGTCATCCGAATAAAGTCATCATCAGTGCTCTTATTGTTCACAATCTTTTCTATGAGATCATCAATCATGATCTTACCATTTTTCTTGCTAACAAAACTAACAGGTATTTTTTTGGTTGCTTTTTCTCCTTCAGTACTAAGAAACCCAAAAACATCCACTTCATTGTTTTTCCAACCAAATATGGAGTACACATCATCAGGCCTTAGTGAAATAAGACCTTTACATCCAGCAGTACTTCCAGAACTCTCTTGAACCATGAATTTTTTGCTACTCGGATTGTAACCTTGGAGTAAAAAGTGAAGCACAAAATCACGCATCTTTATCGATGGTATTCTAAACATGCCCTGCATATCCGTTTCATAAAACCTGAATTTCTGACTGGGTGACAGTTTGTCAACTAGGCTAACCCACTTTTGAACAGAACATGGAATCACACCGTCGATATTCATACTGCATCAAATAGATTTCTGTCACATACCATCATACTGCTATGAGCCTCGTCGTATAAAAAAACTGGAAAAAAAACTTACACGACGGCGACGGTGGGAGAGGCACCGGCGGCGTATAGTGGCGACGTGTCAGGGGACGCAAGCCGGCGCGGGCGCACCGACGGCGTTTGTACGGTGGGGGGACGGTGGGAGAGGCAGCAGCAGCGTATACAGCGCGACGGGTCAGGGCAGGGCAGGCCGGCGCGGCCGCACCGGCGCCGTTTTGGAGTGTGGGGCGACGGGCGGCGTATGGTGGCAGCACGTGCAGATCGCGGCGGCGGCGAGACGGGCTGACGTAGAAGGAAAATTTGCATGCACGTCGGCTAACGACGTCGCCCGAGCGCTGATTGCGGCGTCATTGTTAGTGGGACGGCCCCATGCACGCATGCGCGTCGGTTAGCGAGACGGACGGCGTTTTTTTTGCAGGGCCTCATTTTTTTTAACTAAATAAAGTAGGCACATTTTTTTAACTGTATCAAATTTTTTTATCTTAACCAATTTTTTTAACTTAATCAAATAGGCTCTTTTTTTAACTTAGCCAAACGTGCCCACTTTTTTTCCACGTGCTACTGTGCCCTAGCAGGGCACGCACGCAAAAATTTGTCCCGTTTCAAGTCCGTATGGATTTTCTATCATTTTCCGGGCAGAAAACCCAGAAAATACTGCCCGGACGTGACGCAACGTGCGTTCGTTGTCGGATTTCGTTCATTTTGGCTGTGGGGTGCCCGGGTGGGGCCCCACACGCGCTCGCGGAAGTTGGGTGCAATCCGTCAAACCGCTCAGGTACTTGCTGTGGAAGGGGGTGGTTTCGGTATGGCCGGAGGGGACCCTCGGTCGCACGTCTCCGCTTCGCATCCGCCAAACATGCCCACTTATTTTCCACGTGCTACTGTGCCCTAGCAGGGCACGCACGCAAAAATTTGTCCCGTTTCGAGTCCGTATGGATTTTCTACCATTTTCCGGGCAGAAAACCCAGAAAATACTGCCCGGACGTGACGCAACGTGTGTTCGTTGTCGGATTTCGTTCATTTTGGCCGTGGGGTGCCTGGGTGGGGCCCCACACGCGCTCGCAGAAGTTGGGTGCAATCCGTCAAACCGCTCAGGTACTTGCTGTGGAAGGGGGTGGTTTCGGTATGGCCGGAGGGGACCCTCGGTCGCACGTCTCCGCTTCGCATCCGCCAAACGTGCCCACTTATTTTCCACGTGCTACTGTGCCCTAGCAGGGCACGCACGCAAAAATTTGTGCCGTTTCGAGTCCGTATGGATTTTCTACCATTTTCCGGACAGAAAACCCAGAAAATACTGCCCGGACGTGACGCAACGTGCGTTCGTTGTCGGATTTCGTTCATTTTGGCCGTGGGGTGCCCGGGTGGGGCCCCACACGCGCTCGCAGAAGTTGGGTGCAATCCGTCAAACCGCTCAGGTACTTGCTGTGGAAGGGGGTGGTTTCGGCATGGCCGGAGGGGACCCTCGCTCGCACGTCTCCGCTTCGCATCCGCCAAACGTGCCCACTTTTTTTCCACGTGCTACTGTGCCCTAGCAGGGCACGCACGCAAAAATGTGTCCTGTTTCGAGTCCGTATGGATTTTCTACCATTTTCCGGGCAGAAAACCCAGAAAATACTGCCCGGACGTGACGCAACGTGTGTTCGTTGTCGGATTTCGTTCATTTTGGCCTTGGGGTGCCCGGGTGGGGCCCCACGCACGCCGCAGGTTGGGTGCAATCCGTCAAACCGCTCGGTACTTGCTGTGGAAGGGGTGGTTTCGGTATGGCCGAGGGGACCCTCGGTCGCACATCTCCGTCAAGATCCGCCAAACGGGCCCACTTTTTTCCATCGCTACTGTGCCCTAGCAGGCACGCACGCAAAAATTTGTCCCGTTTCGAGTCCGTATGGATTTTCTACCATTTTCCATAAAATTCATATATGTTAATGAATTTAAAACTATTTCAGATAATGTTAATGAATTCAGAAATTCTCGGATTCATAAATATTAATGAATTATAAATATTCTCTGGTTCATAAATTTTAATAATTTAAAAATATTTCGAAAATGTAAATGAATTTAAAATTCTTGTATCCATTCATATATGTTAATGAATTTAAAATTCTTGTATTAATTCATATATGTTAATGAATTTAAAACTATTTCAGATAATGTTAATGAATTCAAAAATTCTCGGATTCATAAATATTAATGAATTATAAATATTCTCTGGTTCATAAATTTAAATAATTTTAAAATATTTCAGAAAATGTAAATGAATTTAAAAATTCTTGTATTCATTCATATATGTTAATGAATTTAAAATATTCTCTGATTCATAAATGTTAATGAATTTAATAATATTTCAGAAAATGCTAATGAATTAAAATATCTCACCTTTTTAATTTTTTTGTTTTTTATTTGTTATATTTTTATTTCAAAATTTCGATTTTTTCATCCACCGGCTTTGCTATATGGACATATTTAAACAAAATCTGAACATTTCTAAAACACTTTATAAACATTTACATACACTTTTCATTTTTTATTTTATGTGTTTTCATGATTTTTTATTCTACAATTTTCCGATAATTGCATACCTTATTCTGTGCTATGTATATTTGATGCAAATTTTTTAAATATATTGTGAACATTTTTATGCATGGGTCGGAAAATTTTTAATTTTTCTCAAAATAAGCGTTCAATATTTAGCTAATTTTTTTAACAAACTTTGAAGACAAATTTAAACAAGACTCAAACAAACTAGTTTGAACATAGAGATATTTTACATAGTCCATTCAACAGTACCGAAACCAAACGACTTTTTTCGAACCTAAACGATACATAGTTCATACTTAGAACATTTAAAGAAAAAACTACTCCTCCTCCTCGTCGCTAGCCAACAGATCGATGACCTCCCCGACGTCACCGCCGTCACCCTCGCCGTCGTCGTCATCGTCGTTGCTGACCTGGGCTAACCGCTCCCGGCCGATGACGTCGCCGTCCGACGACTCGGCGCCTCCGCCTCCTTTCTTGGGACCATCGGCGGAATCGCCGCCGCCGCTCGATCGCTGCCGCTTGCTCGGCGGCCTCCTTGCAGCCGCCGCCGCCTCTGCAGCCGCCGCCGCAGGCGAGGCGCAGGTAACCCAGCGATCGCCGGGATCGCCGTCCTCCCGAAGAACCAATCGCTCGGCGGCAGTTCCACCTCGGCGGGCGCCGCGCAGGTGGTGGAGGAGCTCACTGACGCGCGCGCTGCTGGACGGGGGCGCGGGACAAGAAGGCGGCGACGGTCGCCGATGAGGTCAGGCGTGACGCCGGACGCCGCCAGCCGGTACGCGCCGATGACGGCGGCGTAGTCTTTGCCGTTCCAGAACGCGTGACGGCCGCAAATGTTGTTGCGGCCGTCGGTCCGCTTCTCCTCCGCCGTGGCGCCAGGCCCGCGCCTCGGGTAGCCGTCCTTGTCGAGCTTCCAGTCGTGCGGAAGACGGCAACCCGGCGGCACGAGGAGCCCGAACCGGTAAAGCTCCTCCGTCTCCGACGTATCAGGCTCGACGGCCACGCGCTGGGTGAAGGAAATATGCCCTAGAGGCAATAATAAAGTTATTATTTATTTCCTTATATCATGATAAATGTTTATTATTCATGCTAGAATTGTATTAACCGGAAACATAATACATGTGTGAATACATAGACAAACAGATAGTCACTAGTATGCCTCTACTAGACTAGCTCATTAATCGAAGATGGTTATGTTTCCTAACCATAGACATGTGTTGTCATTTGATTAATGGGATCACATCATTAGGAGAATGATGTGATTGACATGACCCATTCCGTTAGCTTAGCACTTGATCGCTTAGTATATTGCTATTGCTTTCTTCATGACCTATACATGTTCCTGTAACTATGAGATTATACAACTCCGTTTACGGAGGAACACTTTGGGTACTACCAAACGTCACAACGTAATCGGGTGATTATAAAGGAGTACTACAGGTGTCTCCAAAGTTACTTGTTGGGTTGGCGATTTGAGATTAGGTTTTGTCACTCCGATTGTCGGAGAGGTATCTCTGGGCCTTCTCGGTAATACACATCACATAAGCCTTGCAAGCATTACAACTAATGAGTTAGTTGTGAGATGATGTATTACGGAACGAGTAAAGAGACTTACCAAGAATTTAGATTGAACTAGGTATTGGATACCGACGATCGAATCTCGGGTAAGTAACATACCGATGACAAAAGGAACAACGATATCGTTATGCGGTTTGACCGATAAAGATCTTCAGAGAATATGTAGGAACCAATATGGGCATCCAGGTTCCGCTATTGGTTATTGACCGAGAATGGTTCTAGGTCATGTCTACATAGTTCTCGAACCCGTAGGGTCCGCACGCTTAACGCTTCGATGACAGTTCATTATGAGTTTATAAGTTTTGATGTACCGAAGGTTGTTCGAGTCCGGATGTGATCACGGACATGACGAGGAGTCTCAAATGGTCGAGACATAAAGGTTGATATATTGGAAGCCTATGTTTGACTTGGAAAGGTTCGGATGAAAACAGGAAGTTTCGGAACACCGGGGTTACCGGAACCCCGGGGTCAATGGGCCTTAATGGGCCATAGGGAGAAGAGGAAGGGCGGCCAGGGCAGGCCGCGCCCCCCCCTCTAGTCCGAATAGGACAGGAGAGCGGGCGGCCCTTCCCTCTTCCCTCCCCAATCCTATTCCAACTAGGAAGGGGGAGTCCTACTCGGTGGGAGTAGGACTCCTCAGCGCGCCCTTGGCTGGCCGCACCCCCCCCTTGCTCCTTTATATACGGGGGCAGGGGGCACCCCAGAACACACAAGTTGATCTACGGATCGTTCCTTAGCCGTGTGCGGTGCCCCCCTCCACCATATTCCACTTCGGTCATATCGTCGTGGAGCTTAGGCGAAGCCCTGCGCCGGAGAAGTCATATCGTCGCGGAGCTTAGGCGAAGCCCTGCGTCGGTGGAGCATCATCATCGTCACCACGCCGTCGTCTTGGCGGAACTCATCCCGACACTTTGTTGGATCGGAGTCCGGGGATCGTCATCGAGCTGAACGTGTGCAGAACTCGGAGGTGCCGTACGTTCGGTGCTTGGATCGGTCGGATCGTGAAGACGTACGACTACATCAACCGCATTGTTATAACGCTTCCGCTTTTGGTCCACGAGGGTACGTGGATGACACTCTCCTCTCATTGCTATGCCATCACCATGATCTTGCGTGTGCGTAGGAAATTTTTGAAATTACTACGCTCCCCAACAAGGGCATCGAGCCAGGTTTTATGCGTTGATGTCATATGCACGAGTAGAACACAAGTGAGTTGTGAGCGATATAAGTCATACCGCTTACCAGCATGTCATACTTTGGTTCGGGCGGTATTGTGAGATGAAGCGGCCCGGACCGACATTACGCCAGACGCTTACGCGAGACTGGTTTCACCGCTCGAGCACTAGTTGCTTAAAGGTGACCGGCGGTGTCTGTTTTCTCACTTTAGTTGAACCGAGTGTGGCTACGCCCGTCCTCGCGAAGGTTAAAACAGCACCAACTTGACAAACTATCGTTGTGGTTTTGATGCGTAGGTAAGAACGGTTCTTGCTCAGCCCGTAGCAGCCACGTAAAACTTGCAACAACAAAGTAGAGGACGCCTAACTTGTTTTTGCAGGGCATGTTGTGATGTGATGTGGTCAAGACGTGATGCTATATTTTATTGTATGAGATGATCATGTTTTGTAACCGAGTTATTGGCAATCGGCAGGAGCCATATGGTTGTCGCTTATTGTATGAAATGCAAAGCCATGTAATTGCTTTACTTTATCACTAAGCGATAGCGATAGTCGAGAAGCAATAGTTGGCGAGACGACAACGATGCTACGATGGAGATCAAGGTGTCGGCCGGTGACGATGGTGATCATGACGGTGCTTGGCGATGGAGATCACAAGCACAAGATGATGATGACCATATCATATCACTTATATTGATTGCATGTGATGTTTATCCTTTATGCATCTTATCTTGCTTTGATTGACGGTAGCATTATAAGATGATCTCTCACTAAAATTATCAAGAAGTGTTCTCCCGAGTATGCACCGTTATGAAAGTTCTTCGTGCTGAGACACCACGTGATGATCGGGTGTGATAGGCTCTACGTTCAAATACAACGGTGCAAAACAGTTGCACACGCGGAATACTCAGGTTAAACTTGACGAGCCTAGCATATAACAGATATGGCCTCGGAACACGGAGACCGAAAGGTCGAGCGTGAATCATATAGTAGATATGATCAACATATTGTTGTTCACCGTTGAAACTACTCCATCTCACGTGACGATCGGACATGGTGTAGTTGATATGGATCACGTAATCACTTAGAAGATTAGAGGGATGTCTATCTAAGTGGGAGTTCTTAAGTAATATGATCAATTGAACTTTAATTTATCATGAACTTAGTCCTGGTAGTATTTTGCAAATTATGTTGTAGATCAATAGCTCGCGTTGTTGCTTTCATATGATTATTTTAATGTGTTCCTACAGAAAATTGTATTGAAAAATGTTAGTAGCAATGTTGCGGATTGGATCCATGATCTGAGGTTTATCCTCATTGCTGCACAGAAGAATTATGTCCTTGATGCACCGCTAGGTGACAGACCTATTGCAAGAGCAAGATGCAGACGTTATGAACGTTTGGCTAGCTCAATATGATGACTACTTGGTAGTTTAGTGCACCATGCTTAAACGGCTTAGAATCGGGACTTCAAAGACGTTTTGAACGTCATGGACCATATGAGATGTTCCAGGAGTTGAAGTTAATATTTCAAGCAAATACCCGAGTTGAGAGATATGAAGTCTCCAACAAGTTCTATAGCTAAAAGATGGAGGAGAATCGCTCAACTAGTGAGCATGTGCTCAGATTGTCTGGGTACTTCAATCGCTTGAATCAAGTGGGAGTTAATCTCCCAGATAAGATAGTGATTGGCAGAATTCTCTAGTCACCATCACTAAGTTACTAGAACTTCGTGATGAACTATAGTATGCAAGGGATGACGAAAACGATTCCCGAGCTCTTCGTGATGTTGAAATCGACGAAGGTAGAAATCGAGAAAGAGCATCAAGTGTTGATGATTGACAAGACCACTAGTTTCAAGAAAGGAGAACTTCAAGTAGAATGACAAGCAAGTTGTCACTCCCACGAAGAAACCCAAAGCTGAACCAAAGCCTGAAACTGAGTGCTTACACTGCATAGGAAATGGTCACTGGAAACGGAAATACCCGAGATATTTGGTGGATAAGAAGGATGGCAAAGTGAACAAGGGTATATTTGATATACAGGTTATTGATGTGTGCTTTACTAGTGTTTATAGTAGCCCCTGAGTATTTGATACTTGTTCGGTTGCTAAGATTATTAACTCGAAACAGGAGTTACAGAATAAACAGAGACTAGTTGAAGGGGAAGTGACGATGAGTGTTGGAAGTAGTTCCAAGATTGATATGATCATCATCGCACACTCCCTATACTATCGAGATTAGTGTTTATAGTAGCCCCTGAGTATTTGATACTTGTTCGGTTGCTAAGATTAGTAACTCAAAACAGGAGTTACAGAATAAACAGAAACTAGTTGAAGGGGCAGTAAGATGAGTGTTGGAAGTAGTTCCAAGATTGATATGATCATCATCGCACACTCCCTATACTATCGGGATTAGTGTTGAACCTAAATAAATGTTATTTGGCGTTTGCGTTGAGCATGGATATGATTTGATCATGTTTATTGCAATACGGTTATTCATGTAAGTTAGAGAATAATTATTGTTCTGTTTACATGAATAAAACCTTCTATGGTCATACACCCAATGAAAATGGTTTGTTGGATCTCGATCGTGTGATACACATATTCATAATATTGAAACCAAAAGATGTAAAGTTAATAATGATAGTGCAATTTATTTGTGGCACTGCCGTTTGGGGTCATATCGGTGTAAAGCGCATGAAGAAACTCCATAAAGATGGATTTTCGAAATCACTTGGTTATGAATCGTTTGATGCTTGCGAACCGTGCCTTTTGGGCAAGATGACTGAAACTCCGTTGTTCGGAACAATGGAACGAGCAACAAACTTGTTGGAAATAATACATACTGATGTATGCGATCCAATGAGTGTTGATGCCCGTGGCAAGTATCATTATTTTCTGACCTTCACAGATGATTTGAGCAGATATGCGTATATCTTCTTGATGAAACATAAGTATGAAATAGTTGAAAAGTTCAAAGAATTTCAGAGTGAAGTAGAAAATCATCGTAACAAGAAAATAAAGTTTTTGCGATCTGATCGTGGAGATGAATATTTGAGTTACGAGTTTGGTCTTCAATTAAAACAAAGTGGAATAGTTTCACAACTCACGCCACCTAGAACACCACAATGTAATGGTGTGTCTGAACATCGTAATCGTACTTTACTAGATATGGTGCGATCTATGATGTCTCTTATCGGTTTACCACTATCGTTTGGGGTTATGCATTAGAGACAGCTGCATTCACGTTTAAATAGGGCACCATCTAAATACGTTGAGACGACACCGTATGAACTATGGTTTAGCAAGAAACCTAAGCTGTCGTTTCTTAAAGTTTGAGTTGTGATGCTTATGTGAAAAAGTTTTCACTGATAAGCTTGAACCCAAATCGAGAAGTGCGTCTTCATAGAATACCCAAAGGTAACTATTGGGTACACCTTCTAACACAGATCCGAAAGCAAGATATTTGTTGTTAAGATGGATCCTTTCTAGAGAAGAAGTTTCTCTCGAAAGAAGTGAGTGGGAGGAAAGTAGAACTTGATGAGGTAATTGTACCTTCTCCTTATTGGAGAGTAGTTCATCACAGAAATCAGTTCAAGTGATTCCTACACCAATTAGTGAGGAAGTTAATGATGATGATCATAAAACTTCAGATCAAGTTGCTACCAAACCTCGTAGGTCTTCCAGAGTAAGATCCGCACCAAAGTGGTACGGTAATCCTATTCTAGAAGTCATGGTACTAGACCATGATGAACCTGCGAACTATGAGGAAGCGATGATGAGCCCAGATTCCGCGAAATGGCTTGAGGCCATAAAATCTGAGATAGGATCCATATATAAGAACAAAGTGTGGACTTTGGTTGACCTGCTCGATGATCAGCAAGTCATGTTAAATGAATGGATCTTCAAGAGGAAGACGGACACTGATAGTAGTGTTACTATCTACAAAGCTCAACTTGTCACAAAAAGGTTTTTTGACAAGTTCAAGGTGTTGACTACAATGAGATTTTCTCAACTGTAGCGATGCTTAAGTCTGTCCGAATCATGTTAGCAATTGCCACATTTTATGAAATCTGGCAAATGGATGTCAAAACTACATTTTTAATGGATTTATTAAAGAAGAGTTGTATATGATGCAACCGAAGGTTTTATCAATCCTAAAGGAGCTAGCAAAATGTGCAAGCTTCAGCGATCCATCTATGGACTGGTGCAAGCATCTCGGAGTTGGAATAAACGCTTTGATAGTGTGATCAAAGCATATGGTTTTATATGAGACTTTTGGAGAAGCCTGATTTGCAAGAAATTGAGTGGGAGCACTACAGCCTTTCTCGATAAGTATATGTGAATGACATATTGTTGATCGGAAATAATGTAGAATTATTCTGAAAAGCATAAAGGAAGTGTTTGAAAGGAGTTTTTTCAAAGAAAGACCTCGGTGAAGCTGCTTACATATTGAGCATCAAGATCTATAGAGATAGATCAAGACGCTTGATAAGTTTTCAATGAATACATACCTTGACAAGATTTTGAAGTAGTTCAAAATGGAACAGTCAAAGAAAGAGTTCTTGCCTGTATTACAAGGTGTGAGATTAAGTAAAGACTCAAAACCCGACCACGGCAGAAGATAGAAAGAGAATGAAAGTCATTCCCTATGCATCAGCCATAGGTTCTATAAAGTATGTCATGCTGTGTACCAGATCTATTGCATACCCTACCACTAAGCTTGGCAAGGGAGTGCAATAGTGATCTAGGAGTAGATCAATGGACAGCAGTCAAAATTATCCTTAGTAGAATAAGGATATGTTTCTCGATTATGGAAGTGAAAAAAAAAGGTTCGTCGTAAAGGCTTACGTCGATGCAAGTTTTAACACTAATCTAGATGACTCGAGTCTCAATCTGATACATATTGAAAGTGGGAGCAATTAGCTAGAGTAGCTCTGCGAGCATTGTAGATATAGAAATTTGCAAAATACTTACGGCTCTGAATGTGACAGACCCGTTGACTAAAATTGTCTCACAAGCAAAACATGATCACACCTTAGTACTCTTTAGGTGTTAATCACATAGCGATGTGAACTAGATTACTGACTCTAGTAAACCCTTTGGGTGTTGGTCACATGTCGATGTGAACTATGGGTGTTAACCACATATAGATATGAACTATTGATGTTAAGTCACATGGCGATGTGAACTAGATTATTGACTCTAGTGCAAGTGGGAGACTGAAGGAAATATGCCCTAGAGGCAATAATAAAGTTATTATTTATTTCCTTATATCATGATAAATGTTTATTATTCATGCTAGAATTGTATTAACCGGAAACATAATACATGTGTGAATACATAGACAAACGGATAGTCACTAGTATGCCTCTACTAGACTAGCTCATTAATCGAAGATGGTTATGTTTCCTAACCATAGACATGTGTTGTCATTTGATTAATGGGATCACATCATTAGGAGAATGATGTGATTGATATGACCCATTCCGTTAGCTTAGCACTTGATCGCTTAGTATATTGCTATTGCTTTCTTCATGACCTATACATGTTCCTGTAACTATGAGATTATGCAACTCCTGTTTACGGAGGAACACTTTGGTACTACCAAACGTCACAACGAATCGGGTGATTATAAAGGAGTACTACAGGTGTCTCCAAAGGTACTTGTTGGGTTGGCGATTTCGAGATTAGGTTTTGTCACTCCGATTGTCGGAGAGGTATCTCTGGGCCTTCGGTAATACACATCACATAAGCCTTGCAAGCATTACAACTAATGAGTTAGTTGTGAGATGATGTATTACGGAACGAGTAAAGAGACTTACCAAGAACGAGATTGAACTAGGTATTGGATACCGACGATCGAATCTCGGGTAAGTAACATACCGATGACAAAAGGAACAACGATATCGTTATGCGGTTTGACCGATAAAGATCTTCGTAGAATATGTAGGAACCAATATGGGCATCCAGGTTCCGCTATTGGTTATTGACCGAGAATGGTTCTAGGTCATGTCTACATAGTTCTCGAACCCGTAGGGTCCGCACGCTTAACGCTTCGATGATGATTCATTATGAGTTTATAAGTTTTGATGTACCAAGGTTGTTCGAGTCCCGGATGTGATCACGGACATGACGAGGAGTCTCGAAATGGTCGAGACATAAAGATTGATATATTGGAAGCCTATGTTTGACTTGGAAAGGTTCCGGATGAAAATAGGAAGTTATGGAACACCGGGGTTACGGAACCCCGGGGTCAATGGGCCTTAATGGGCCATAGGGAGAAGAGGAAGGGCCGGCCAGGGCAGGCGCTGCCCCTCCCCTCTAGTCCGAATAGGACAAGGAGAGGGGGGGCGCCCTTCCCTCTTCCCTCCCCAATCCTATTCCAACTAGGGGGGAGTCCTACTCGGTGGGAGTAGGACTCCTCCAGCGCGCCCTCTTGGGCTGGCCGCACCCCTTGCTCCTTTATATACGGGGCAGGGGCACCCTGCAACACACAAGTTGATCTACGGATCGTTCCTTAGCGTGCAGCGGTGCCCCCTCCACCATATTCCACTTGGTCATATCGTCATGAGCTTAGGCGAAGCCCTGCGCCGGAGAAGTCATATCGTCGCGGAGCTTAGGCGAAGCCCCGCGCCGGTGGAGCATCATCATCGTACCACGCCGTCAGGTCTTGTGGAACTCATCCCGACACTTTCTTTGGATCGAGTCCGGGATCGCCATCGAGCTGAACGTGTGCGTAACTCGGAGGTGCCGTGACGTTCGGTGCTTGGATCGGTCGGATCGTGAAGACGTACGACTACATCAACCGCGTTGTTATAACGCTTCCGCTTTCGGTCCACGAGGGTACGTGGACAGACACTCTCCCCTCTCGCTGCTATGCCATCACCATGGTCTTGCGTGTGCGTAGGAAATTTTTTGAAATTACTACGTTCCCCAACACTGGGTCCGTCGTCGCCGCCGGTGCCGGAGCTGCTGCCGCGGTGGAACGACATGTCGCCGGCGGCCTTTTGGGAGGTGGAGACGGGAAAGGAGCGGTGTTTGCGGCGACGGGCGGACGGGGGTGAGATTTATAGGGAGACGGCGGGGCAGCGGGCGGACGGGTCGTTGGCCTATCAATTCGACGGCAGTCGAGGGCGGCGGCGTGGCGCGCGAGGGACGGGCGGCGAGCGAGGGACGGACGGGACGGGGCGGCGGGCCGCAGTTCACGCGCCACGACGCGCTTTCACCGGGCGACGCGCGGTTTGACCACCGACGCGCTTGACCACCGACGCGGTAAAAAGAACGTATGTCGCCACAGTAAAAAAAAACCCGTACACGTACGTACGTCGACGGGCCGCGCGGGTACGTCGCGGGGGTGGGAGTGGGGAAGGGGCAGGGGCAATGACCATCCTATCCTTTTTTAAGTTTTCAGGTGATGGGGTATAGGACGATCTGGACCGTTGATGTTTTCAGGGGGTTGTACCGAAGAAGAAGTGCCGATCAAATGGCTGAGTTAGTGCGGTAGGAAATCTAGAAAAGAACAGTACATGTTAGTCATAGGTTAGCATTGGTTGCAGGACTGCTGTTCATGGCACATATATGTAGCTAGCAATGCATGTGCTACTGATAATTTTTTCATTGTGCAGGGTGAGTTTGAAGACTGGGAATACTACCACAAAACATGTAGTACCCTCGAGGGCGACCAAGAATTTGTCCAGTTCTGGGAAGAGTTGTCAAGTAAAACCAAGGTGCGCACGATGTGATCAATTGTAGCTCATTATATCTCATCATGTTCTGATTTGCCTTTTTGTCGCGTGCAGTTGATTGAATTGTATTTGACACCCAGATCCCGTAAGGTAAGCATTCCCCAAAAGTCTCTTGTGGTTAATAGGTTAATTGTATGTATTTGATGCGGTAGTCTCGAGCGCCACATCCTAAAGCGTGATTCAATGTTTAGGAGCTAGGCCATTGGAAGCTGCTGTTTTATCATGGACTGAAAATCGCAGAAGGCTATCCCCATGTTTATAAGTATTTAATTCGCTCTGGCTTAACTGTAATGCCCTTCCGTCACTTGTCAATTTAGTTGGCACTGCAAATTACGACGGTGTTTGATAGTCCTGTATTTTTCATTCAGGAATTCACGCATCGCGTGTGGCTTGGTTATGCTAGGGATAAATACTACTCCCTCCGTTTCATAATGTAAGACGTTTTTTGACACTAGTGCAGTGTCGAAAAAACGTCTTACATTATGGGATAGAGGGAGTATATTGGTTTCCTTTCTGACATGTGGCAGCTGGTTGCCGAGCAAAAGGTTTGATTCTTACCTCAGTATGCTAAACTTTTTTAAAAAAGTGACTGTGTTTCCTCTCCTCTGTCTATTCTAGCTTTATATGCTTAATGACAGAGACATTGGGTTTTTTGAACACCGCTTAGATGGATTTCAAGGATGCGTTGAGGCAGGTCTTCGACAGAGGCAATACCGTGTTCATTTTTCCATGCAGAGCTGAGTTTGAACCAAATCTACCTCTGATCGAAGAGCGTGTAGGTTGCCTTTCTTCGCACATTTTGTTACTGCATCTCTCTAGCTTTTTGGTTCTGCTCTCGGCCCCAAAAAGAAAATTTAATGTGCGTCTAATTCTTTTGTATATTAGTTGTCCAGTATAACACTGGTAGAATAAGGGCCTATTGTCCCGGTTGGTAAGGGCCCTGAACCGGGACTAAAGGGTCGGTACTAATGTCCTGGTTTTTTAGTCCCGGTTCAGTCAGTAACGGGGAGATGGGCCTCCACGCTACCTGTGCGCCGAGCTCAGGCAGGAGGGCCTTTGGTCCCGGTTGGTGGCACCAACAGGGACCAATAGGCATCCACGCGTCAGCATTTCTGTGGCTTGGGTTTTTGTTTTTTTTAAAGGGAGGGGGTTCAGGGTTTTGGAGGTTTAATTTAGGTGTTTCATATATTGTGTTAGCTAGCTAATTAATAGAGAGAAGTTTCCTCTCTTTTGTCCGTGCTTGGTCGACGCTACGTACTATACATACGTATAGAGAGGACTAGCTAGACACGCTACGAAGGAAACAGAAGATCGTCATGAACATATATGCATACAGAGAGAAGTGATATCGACCACCTCTCCTTCTCCGAGAGATTGGTCGAACAACAAGTTCTCGTATATCTATCCGACACTACCGCTACATATATACAATAATTATCTTTTACAAATATAATCTCCTAACATACGGACGCGTGGTCCACATAGTATTCTCCGTCTTCAGCGATTACGTGGTCAAGAAAGAATGCCGCTAATTCCTCTTGAATTGCTCGCATGCGATCTGGTGCTAGGAGTTCATCCCGCATCCGAAACATCTAATTTTAAGAAGGGGGTCAATACATATATATATGAATGAATGAAACTCAACACAAATGATGGTAATAAAATAAAATTATGAATATTGTTATTTACGCACTTCATATTATTTGTCAGAGTAGCCCCGCTCACAGGTCGTGTGGCGGATGGACTCGCAAATGTAGTATCCACAGAAATCATTCCCTTGTTCCTGCCACAACCACTTTACAAGAAATAGAGGTCAATCAAACTGATAATTACCAAGCATGCTAAATGGTATTGATGAAACTAGCGCTTGAATCACTAGGAGATGTGTGGAATATGCTACTATAGTACTTACTTTCGAGTGTCTAAATTGCAGCTTCTTCGGCAGTCCCGGAGCTTTTTTGGTGAATTTTCTCCAAACCCTGCCATACAAAGAAAACAATTACTTGATATCAGAAATGAACAAAGTTGCTGATATAGTGGATAATGATCGATTTAACTTACTTCTCGAGCATCTCAGTCATGTCCGCATACTCCTCCGGATTTTTTCGTTTGGAGTCTAAGATAGTTACTACTCCCTGCTCAAACTTAATCTCTAGGAGAATATAGTGGTAGCTGCGCACGCATGCATAACTCATCAATATTACATTACTATAACCTGGACTAATAAGGGAAACCGAATGTGCCACAAGACAGTAGCACTCACCTGAAGTTGTAAGGAAAGAGTATTATATCTTTGTGTTCATTTATTACCAACGATTGTAGCAAGTTGGCCTCGGTATTTTCGGCATGATATTTAACTTCAGTTGCATCTATGAGATATGTGTTAATGAACTCAATATCACCCACTTGTCTTTTCTTCAATTCGGCGATCTTCAATCTGCATAATATAGTGAGGATAATTATAAATACGTGCAATGAAAGAGCTGAGTTATATAGAGAGACTTAATGACAGAAGTAGCACTACTTACAGACAGTAACAGGTGACCGTTGCTTTATCGACGGCCAATTGATTGAAAAACTGATAGAACTCCTCAAATGGAATAGGCATCAGTTCAATTCCAACGAGGTCATGCTCCTTTTTAACTCTCACATACAAAGTACTCCTCCCCTCAGACTCTCTGCAGGTTTTCATGTACTCGGAGGTGTGTCTGTCACCGTACATCCATTGCCTCAGCCACTTCGAGAAAATCATGCACGCCCTTAATGTATTCGGAGGTGTGTCTGTCACCGTACATCCATTGCCGGTTCATCTGCGTGCATTATATATAATTAATTGTGTCAAAAATCATTACAGAACATCATGATAGATAATTAAGTGACCAAATTAATAGAAGTTCATCACCACATAAAAACCAAAGTACATACAATAGTTCTCATCTAACAACATAAAGCTCTGCAGAGCATCTAAATTAGTTAAACCATACATTGAAACTATGTAAAACATTTCAATGCGAAAACAAATGCGATCATAATCGCAACCAAGGTAACAACTGATCCAACGGCATAATGATACCAAGCCTCGGTATGAATGGCATATTTTCTAATCTTTCTAATCTTCAAGTGATGAAGTCATGTACCTAGGGTAGGGTCATAGACCTGCCTAAAGGTACCCTCCCCAAGGACACTCGCAAAAGAAGCTGCCTTCCAGTAGACCTGGCAAGCTTCCACTCGACATAATCAAAGACACTCGACCATGAAGACTCACTCGACCACCAGGAGTTGAAGAGCCACTCGGCGTCGAAACGATTTGTAATTAAGTAGTCTTTATGGTCATGATGACACTTTATGTAAGGCGTTACCAGTAACGCCCAGCCTTAATGTAATTAAACCCTCCGTTACGTGGGTTGGCTGGGGTCCTGGCGCACTCTATATAAGCCACCCCCCTCCACAGGTAGAAGGGTTCGCACCCCTGTAACACATACGCTTATAATCCAGTCGACCGCCTCCGGGCTCCGAGACGTAGGGCTATTACTTCCTCCGAGAAGGGCCTGAACTCGTAAATCTCCTGCGTATACAACTCCTCCATAGCTAGGATCTTGCCTCTCCATTCCTACCCCCCCCCCCTTTCTACTGTCAGACTTAGAACCACGACAGGTGGCGCCCACCGTGGGGCAGGTGTTCTAGCGATTTGTTGGAGAAGTTGGGATTCTTTCAATCTCCTACATCATGGTTTCAGGTGGAGTTCTGGTCGAGGGCCGCGAGATCCGTCTCGGCGCGCTCACGTTCATCGCCGACGACTCCGCTTGGCTTCAGGAGGCTCCACTCGACGTGGACGCGCTCCCGTCCATGAGCTGAGCGACGACTGCAGCGTGTGTCCGCGGTGTCCCCCTGCGGCAACCGTCGACTCAGTATGGGTCGGCTGAAGGAAATATGCCCTAGAGGCAATAATAAAGTTATTATTTATTTCCTTATTTCATGATAAATGTTTATTATTCATGCTAGAATTGTATTAACCGGAAACATAATACATGTGTGAATACATAGACGAACATAGTGTCACTAGTATGCCTCTACTTGACTAGCTCGTTGAATCAAAGATGGTTAAGTTTCCTAGCCATAGACATGAGTTGTCATTTGATTAACGGGATCACATCATTAGGAGAATGATGTGATTGACATGACCCATTCCGTTAGCCTAGCACATGATCGTTTAGTATGTTGCTATTGCTTTCTTCATGACTTATACATGTTCCTGTAACTATGAGATTATGCAACTCCCGTTTACGGAGGAACACTTTGGTGCTACCAAACGTCACAACGAATCGGGTGATTATAAAGGAGTACTACAGGTGTCTCCAAAGGTACATGTTGGGTTGGCGTATTTCGAGATTAGGTTTTGTCACTCCGATTATCGGAGAGGTATCTCTGGGCCTTCTCGGTAATACTCATCACCTAAGCCTTGCAAGCATTGTAACTAATGAGTTAGTTATGAGATGATGTATTACGGAACGAGTAAAGAGACTTGCCGGTATCGAGATTGAACTAGGTATTGATACCGACGATCGAATCTCGGGCAAGTAACATACCGATGACAAAGGAACAACGATGTTGTTATGCGGTTTGACCGATAAAGATCTTCAAGAATATGTAGGAGCCAATATGGGCATCCAGGTTCCGCTATTGGTTATTGATCGAGAATAGTTCTAGGTCATGTCTACATAGTTCTCGAACCCGTAGGGTCCGCACGCTTAAGGTTTCGATGATGCTTATATTATGAGTTTATGAGTTTTGATGTACCGAAGGAGTTCGAGTCCCGGATGAGATCGGGGACATGACGAGGAGTCTCAAATGGTCGAGACGTAAAGATCGATATATTGGACGACTATATTCGAGTTCGGAAAGGTTCGAATGATTCGGTATTTTTCGAGTACCAAGAGTTACGGAATTCGCCGGGAGAAGTATTGGGCCTTATTGGGCCCTGCGGGAAAGAGAGAAGGGCTGCCTAGGGCAGGCGCGCGCTTCATGGCCTAGTCCGAATTGGACTAGGGGAGGCCGCACCCTTCCCTCTTCCCCTTCCCCAAGTCCTAGTCCAACTAGGAGAGGGGGAGTCCTACTCCGGTGGGAGTAGGACTCCTCCAGCGCCTCTCTAGGGCCGGCCGCACCCCTTTTGCTCCTTTATATACGGGGCAGGGGCACCCCATCACACACAAGTTGATCTACGGATCGTTCCTTAGCCGTGTGCGGTGCCCCTCCACCATATTCCACTTCGTCATATCGTCAGAGAGCTTAGGCGAAGCCTCGCGCCGAGAAGTCATATCGTCGCGGAGCTTAGGCGAAGCCCCGCGCCGGTGGAGCATCAACATCGCCACCACGCCGTCAGGTTGATGGAACTCATCCCGACACTTTGCTGGATCGAGTCCGGGATCGCCATCGAGCTGAACGTGTGCAGAACTCGGAGGTGCCGTACGTTCGGTGCTTGGATCGGTCGGATCGTGAAGACGTACGACTACATCAACCGCGTTGTTATAACGCTTCCGCTTTCGGTCTACGAGGGTACGTGGACGGACACTCTCCCCTCTCGTTGCTATGCCATCACCACGGTCTTGCGTGTTCGTGAGGAAAATTTTGAAATTACTACGTTCCCCAACAGTGGCATCCGAGCCTGGTTTTATGCGTTGATGTCATGTGCACAAGTAGAACACAAGTGAGTTGTGGGCGATACAAGTCATACTGCCTACCAGCATGTCATACTTTGGTTCAGCGGTATTGTGAGATGAAGCGGCCGGACCGACATTACGCAGACGCTTACGCGAGACTGGTTTCACCGCCCGAGCACTCGTTGCTTAAAGGTGACCGGCGGGTGTCTGTCTCTCTCACTTTAGTTGAACCGAGTATGACTACGCCCGGTCCTTGAGAAGGTTAAAACGAGTCTATTTGACAAACTATCGCTGTGGTTTTGATGCGAGGTAAGAACGGTTCTTGCTCAGCCCGTAGCAGCCACGTAAAACTTGCAACAACAAAGTAGAGGACGCCTAACTTGTTTTTGCAGGGCATGTTGTGATGTGATATGGTCAAAACGTGATGCTATATTTTATTGTATGAGATGATCATGTTTTGTAACCGAAGTTATCGGCAACTGGCAGGAGCCATATGGTTGTCGCTTTATTGTATGAAATGCAAACGCCATGTAATTGCTTTACTTTATCACTAAGGAGTAGCGATAGTCGTAGAAGCAATAGTTGGCGAGACGACAACGATGCTACGATGGAGATCAAGGTGTCGCGCCGGTGACGATGGTGATCATGACGGTGCTTCGGCGATGGAGATCACAAGCACAAGATGATGATGACCATATCATATCACTTATATTGATTGCATGTGATGTTTATCCTTTATGCATCTTATCTTGCTTTGATTGACGGTAGCATTATAAGATGATCTCTCACTAAAATTATCAAGAAGTGTTCTCCTGAGTATGCACCGCTGCCAAAGTTCGTAGTACCCGGACACCACGTGATGATCGGTGTGATAAGTTCTACGTCCATCTACAACGGTGCAAAACAGTTGCACACGCGAATACTCAAGTTAAACTTGACGAGCCTAGCATATAACAGATATGGCCTCGAACACGGAGACCGAAGGTCGAACGTGAATCATATAGTAGATATGATCAACATAGTGATGTTCACCATTGAAACTACTCCATCTCACGTGATGATCGGACATGGTTTAGTTGATTTGGATCACGTAATCACTTAGATGACTAGAGAGATGTCTATCTAAGTGGGAGTTCTTAAGTAATATGATTAATTGAACTTTAATTTATCATGAACTTAGTCCTGGTAGTATTTTGCAAATTATGTTGTAGATCAATAGCTCACGTTGTTGCTTCCCTATGTTTTTATATGTGTTCCTAGAGAAAATTGTATTGAAAGATGTTAGTAGCAATGATGCGGATTGGATCCGTGATCTGAGGTTTATCCTCATTGCTGCGCAGAAGAATTATGTCCTTAATGCACCGCTAGGTGACAGACCTATTGCAGGAGCAGATGCGCACGTTATGAACGTTTATTAGCTCAATATGAGCAAATACGACGTTATGAACGTTTGGCTAGCTCAATATGATGACTACTTGATAGTTTAGTGCACCATGCTTAACGGCTTAGAATCGGGACTTCAAAGACGTTTTGAACGTCATGGACCATATGAGATGTTCCAGAATTGAAGTTAATATTTCAAGCAAATACCGAGTTGAGAGATATGAAGTCTCCAACAAGTTCTATAGCTAAAAGATGGAGGAGAATCGCTCAACTAGTGAGCATGTGCTCAGATTGTCCGAGTACTTCAATCGCTTGAATCAAGTGGGAGTTAATCTTCCGGATAAGATAGTGATTGACAGAATTCTCTAGTCACCATCACTAAGTTAGTAGAACTTCGTGATGAACTATAGTATGCAAGGGATGACGAAAAAGATTCTCGAGCTCTTTGCGATGCTAAAATCGGTGAAGGTAGAAATCAAGAAAACATCAAGTGTTGATGGTTGACAAGACCACTAGTCTCAAGGAAAATGGCAAAGGGAAGAAGAGGAACTTCAAAGGAACGGCAAGCAAGTTGCTGCTTGAGTGAAGAAGCCCAAGTCTAGACCTAAGCCCGAGACCGAGTAATTTTGCTGCAATGGAACTGGTCATCGGAAGCGGAACTACCCCTGAATATTTGGTGGATAAGAAGGATGGCAAAGTGAACAAGGTTATATTTGATATACAGGTTATTGATGTGTGCCTTACTAGTGTTTATAGTAGCCCCCGAGTATTTGATACTGTTAGGTTGCTAAGATTAGTAACTCAAACAGGAGTTGAGAATAAACAGAGACTAGTTGAAGGGAAGTGACGATGAGTGTTGGAAGTAGTTCCAAGATTGATATGATCATCATCGCACACTCCCTATACTTTCGGGATTAGTGTGGAACCTAAATAAGTGTTATTTGGTGTTGAGCATAAATATGATTTGATCATGTTTATTGCAATACGGTTATTCATTTAAGTAAGAGAATAAATTGTTGTTCATTTACATGAATAAAACCTTATATGGTTACACACCCAATGAAAATGGTTCATTGGATCTCGATCATAGTGATACACATATTCATAATATTGAAACCAAAAGATGCAAAGTTAATAATGATAGTGCAACTTATTTGTGGCATCGCCGTTTAGGTCATATTGGTGTAAAGCGCATGAAGAAACTCCATCTTGATGGATTTTGGAATCACTTGATTATGAATCATTTGATGCTTGCGAACCGTGCCTTTTGGGCAAGATGACTAAAACTCCGTTCTCCGAACAATGGAACAAGCTATTGACTTATTGGAAATAATACATACCGATGTATGCGATCCAATGAGTGTTGATGCTCGTGGCAAGTATCGTTATTTTCTGACCTTCACAGATGATTTGAGCAGATATGGGTATATCTACTTGATGAAACATAAGTCTGAAATAATTGAAAAGTTCAAAGAATTTCAGAGTGAAGTGGAAAATCATCGTAACAAGAAAATAAAGTTTCTGCGATCTGATCGTGGAGATGAATATTTGAGTTACGAGTTTGGTCTTCAATTAAAACAATGTGGAATAGTTTCACAGCTCACGCCACTGGAACACCACAACGTTATGGTGTGTCCGAACGTCAGAACCGTACTTTATTTTGATATAGTGCGATCTATGATGTATCTTACCGATTTACCACTATCGCTTTGGGGTTATGCATTAGAGACAGCTGCATTCACGTTTAATAGGGCACCATCTAAATCCGCTGAGATGACACCGTATGAACTATGGTTTAGCAAGAAACCTAAGCTGTCGTTTCTTAAAGTTTGGAGTTGTGATGCTTATGTGAAAAGTTTTCACCGATAAGCTCGAACCCAAATCGGAGAAATGCGTCTTCATAGAATACCCAAAGGTAACTATTGGGTACACCTTCTATCACAGATCCGAAAGCAAGATATTTGTTGCTAAGATGGATCCTTTCTAGAGAAGAAGTTTCTCTCGAAAGAAGTGAGTGGGAGGAAAGTAGAACTTGATGAGGTAATTGTACCTTCTCCCTTATTGGAAAGTAGTTCATCACAGGAATCAGTTCCAATGATTCCTACACCAATTAGTGAGGAAGTTAATGATGATGATCATGAAACTTCAGATCAAGTTGCTACCAAACCTCGTAGGTCTTCCAGAGTAAGATCCGCACTGAGTGGTACGGTAATCCTATTCTAGAAGTCATGTTACTAGACCATGATGAACCTACGAACTATGAGGAAGCGATGATGAGCCCAGATTCATGAAATGGTTTGAGACCATGAAATCTGAGATGGGATCCATATATGAGAACAAAGTGTGGACTTTGATGGAGTTGCTCGATGATCGGCAAGCCATATTGTATAAATGGATCTTCAAGAGGAAGACGGATGCTGATAGTAGTGTTACTATCTACAAAGCTCGACTTGTCGCAAAAGGTTTTCGACAAGTTCAAGGTGTTGACTACAATGAGATTTTCTCAAGCAGTAGCGATGCTTAAGTCTGTCCGAATCATGTTAGCAATTGCCACATTTTATGAAATCTGGCAAATGGATGTCAAAACTACATTCTTTAATGGATTTATTAAAGAAGAGTTGTATATGATGCAACCGAAGGTTTTGTCAATCCTAAAGGAACTAACAAAATGTGCAAGCTCCAATGATCCATCTATGGACTGGTGCAAGCATCTCGGAGTTGGAATAAACGCTTTGATAGTGTGATCAAAGCATATAGTTTTATACAGACTTTTGTGAAGCCTGTATTTACAAGAAAGTGAGTGGGAGCACTACAACATTTCGATAAGTATATGTGAATGACATATTGTTGATCGGAAATAATGTAGAATTATTCGCAAAGCATAAAGGAGTATTTGAAAGAGTTTTTCAAAGAAAGACCTCGGTGAAGCTGCTTACATATTGAGCATCAAGATCTATAGAGATAGATCAAGACGCTTGATAAGTTTTTCAATGAATACATACCTTGACAAGATTTTGAAGTAGTTCAAAATGGAACAGTCAAAGAAAGAGTTCTTGCCTGTGTTACAAGGTGTGAGATTGAGTAAGACTCAAAACCCGACCACGGCAGAAGATAGAAAGAGAATGAAAGTCATTCCCTATGCATCAGCCATAGGTTCTATAAAGTATGTCATGTTGTGTACCAGATCTATTGCATACCCTACCACTAAGATTGGCAAGGGAGTGCAATAGAGATCTAGGAGTAGATCAATGGACAGCGGTCAAAATTATCCTTAGTAGAATAAGGATATGTTTCTCGATTATGGAAGTGAAAAAAGGTTCGTCGTAAAAGGTTACGTCGATGCAAGTTTTAACACTATCTAGATGACTCTGAGTCTCAATCTGGATACATATTGAAAGTGGGAGCAATTAGCTAGAGTAGCTCCGCAAGAGCATTGTAGACATAGAAATTTGCAAAATACTTACGGCTCGAATGTGATGACCCGTTGACTAAAATTATCTCACAAGCAAAACATGATCTCACCTTAGTACTCTTTGGGTGTTAATCACATAGCGATGTGAACTAGATTACTGACTCTAGTAAACCCTTTGGGTGTTGGTCACATGTCGATGTGAACTATGGGTGTTAACCACATATAGATGTGAACTATTGATGTTAAATCACATGGCGATGTGAACTAGATTATTGACTCTAGTGCAAGTGGGAGGCTGAAGGAAATATGCCCTAGAGGCAATAATAAAGTTATTATTTATTTCCTTATTTCATGATAAATGTTTATTATTCATGCTAGAATTGTATTAACCGGAAACATAATACATGTGTGAATACATAGACAAACATAGTGTCACTAGTATGCCTCTACTTGACTAGCTCGTTGAATCAAAGATGGTTAAGTTTCCTAACCATAGACATGAGTTGTCATTTGATTAACGGGATCACATCATTAGGAGAATGATGTGATTGACATGACCCATTCCGTTAGCCTAGCACTTGATCGCTTAGTATGTTGCTATTGCTTTCTTCATGACTTATACATGTTCCTGTAACTATGAGATTATGCAACTCCGCCACCGGAGGAACACTTTGGTGCTACCAAACGTCACAACGTAACTGGGTGATTATAAAGGAGTACTACAGGTGTCTCCAAAGGTACATGTTGGGTTGGCGTATTTCGAGATTAGGTTTTGTCACTCCGATTATCGGAGAGGTATCTCTGGGCCTTCTCGGTAATACTCATCACCTAAGCCTTGCAAGCATTGTAACTAATGAGTTAGTTATGAGATGATGTATTACGGAACGAGTAAAGAGACTTGCCGGTATCGAGATTGAACTAGGTATTGGATACCGACGATCGAATCTCGGGCAAGTAACATACCGATGACAAAGGGAACAACGTATGTTGTTATGCGGTTTGACCGATAAAGATCTTCGAAGAATATGTAGGAGCCAATATGGGCATCCAGGTTCCGCTATTGGTTATTGATCGAGAATAGTTCTAGGTCATGTCTACATAGTTCTCGAACCCGTAGGGTCCGCACGCTTAAGGTTTCGATGATGCTTATATTATGAGTTTATGAGTTTTGATGTACCGAAGGAGTTCGAGTCCCGGATGAGATCGGGGACATGACGAGGAGTCTCGAAATGGTCGAGACGTAAAGATCGATATATTGGACGACTATATTCGAGTTCGGAAAGGTTCGAATGATTCGGTATTTTCGAGTACCGGAGAGTTACGGGAATTCGCCGGGAGAAGTATTGGGCCTTATTGGGCCCTGCGGGAAAGAGAGAAGGGCTGCCTAGGGCAGGCCGCGCCCCATGGCCTAGTCCGAATTGACTAGGGGAGGGGCCGCACCTTCCCTCTTCCCCTTCCCCAAGTCCTAGTCCAACTAGAGAGGGGGAGTCCTACTCGGTGGGAGTAGGACTCCTCCAGCGCCAGCGCCTCTCTAGGGCCGGCCGCACCCCCCTTTGCTCCTTTATATACGGGGCAGGGGGCACCCCATCACACACAAGTTGATCTACGGATCGTTCCTTAGCCGTGTGCGGTGCCCCCTCCACCATATTCCACTTGGTCATATCGTCAGAGCTTAGGCGAAGCCTGCGCCGGAGAAGTCATATCGTCGCGGAGCTTAGGCGAAGCCCTGCGTCGGTGGAGCATCAACATCGTCACCACGCCGTCGGTTGACGGAACTCATCCCGACACTTTGCTGGATCGAGTCCGGGATCGCCATCGAGCTGAACGTGTGCAGAACTCGGAGGTGCCGACGCTCGGTGCTTGGATCGGTCGGATCGTGAAGACGCACGACTACATCAACCGCGTTGTTATAACGCTTCCGCTTTCGGTCTACGAGGGTACGTGGACGGACACTCTCCCCTCTCGTTGCTATGCCATCACCACGGTCTTGCGTGTTCGTAGGAAAATTTTGAAATTACTACGTTCCCCAACATCGGCTCCTGTGCCCTCCTCGCTCCTAGTCTCCCGCCGGCGCAAGCGTTCTGGTCGGTCGAGGCTTCAGCGATGGGTGAGCATATGCGGTGGCTCGCCGGTCGGCCACCCCCAAGTCGCGCGATCGAGCTCGAAGAATCTCTACGGCTGTTCGATCCGCCGACAGCTCGCGAAGAATGCGTCCGAAAAGCGATAGCGATGACCGGCGGCAGAGGTTCTGATGGTCGACGGACCATGCAGTCCCCCCGGATTCCCCCGCACCGATGGAGGTGACGGTGGAGGCGATCCGGCGCAAGACCACGAAGAGTACCGGCCCGAGCCCCTCACTTCGCTGCAGAGGGAGGAGCTTCGCCGTCGGAACATGGATGCACTTCACACTCCTATCGTTGGAGAAACCCCCGAGGCTCGTGCCTTGGAGGATGCGCGCTTGGCCAATCTGGCTGAGCGCACTCGACTGGAGAACCTCCAGTGAGTACTCGACGAGCGCGCACGACCAAAGGTTCCAGAATCCAGTCGACGTCAGCTCTTCCAGCCACCAACTCAGGTATATCGAACTCCGATTCAGAATTTAGCAGCTGCCACCCGTATAGCAGAGTCAATTCAGCCTTCCCAGTCGGAGGCGGGTAGAGGTTTGCTGCAAATCAGAGACCTGCTCCGGGCGGCAGGAGACCAAAACTCGGTCGTATCACAGTCACGGAACATGATTCACAGCCGATCTGTCGCTGCGAATTCTGTCCAGTCGGCCCATAGTCCGAGATCGCCCCCGAGGAATGAGGAACGTGGGGGCCGGCGTGATGATCAATACAAGAGCCGCGAGCAATATGAGCACCGATTCGATCACAACGATCGACGTCGAGTGCCCACTCCTCCCCCAAGGGGTGGATCATATGCTCCTCGGCAGCAGGACGACAGACGCCAGCACAGTGTTGGGCGAAGAGTTCCAGTCGACCCCAGAGAACCAGGCTTTGATGCGAGATCTATCATCGTTCAAGGTTTGGTCGACAGGAACAGAGCTCACCGAGACGGCCATGACAAAGATGTCCCCTCCAGCAGCAGAGTTCATGTCTCAGGGCCAGAGTGTTTCAGCAGAGCCATCAGAGCCGCGGTGATTCCTCCCAACTTCAGATTGGATCTGAGTCGATAAGTTCACTGGTGAATCCAAGCCTGACACTTGGCTTGAAGATTACCGAGTGGTTGTTCAGATCGGCGGCGGCAACGATGAGGTAGCCATGAAGCATTTGCCTCTTATGTTGGAAGGCTCAACCAAAGCGTGGTTGAATCAGTTAGCACCCAGCAGTATTTACACTTGGGAAGATCTTGCCCGAGTGTTTGTCAGGACATTTGAAGGGACTTGCAAACGACCAGCAGGTTGACTGAGTTGCAGTCGTGTGTACAGAAGTCAAGTGAAACTTTGAGAGATTATATTCAGAGGTGGATCACTTTGCACCACACAGTTGAGAATGTATCTGATCACCAGGCAGTCTGTGCCTTCAAAGAAGGTGTCAAGAACAGAGAGTTGAGTTTGAAATTCGGTCGAACCGGAGATATGACCCTGAGTCGGATGATGGAGATTGCCACCAAGTATGCAAATGGTGAAGAAGAGGATCGGCTCCGGAGTGGTAAATACAAATCAGCTGCTAATGAGGCCGGCGGAGGAAATTCCAGTCGGAAGCAGAAGCGCAAAGCCGAGCCAGCTGCTCTCGGAGAGGCCTTGGCTGTGACCCCAGGAAAGTTCAAGGGGAAACCTAAGGGTCCTTGGAACCTCAAGAAGGTGAAAGACCAGGATGGAAATGACGTGTTGGATTTGCCATGTCACATTCACACGAAGAAAGATGAAGAGGGTAAGCTCATTTACCCAAAACATACCACTCGACAGTGTCGGCTCTTGATTCAGCAGTTCCAAGGGAAACAACCCAAGGATAAGGATAAGGAGCAGACAAAGTTGAGGACAAAGATGACAGTGATGATGGATATCCCGTGTCAATTCCACCACGATGATTTTTTGGCGACGAAAGCAAAAGTCGATTGAAGGTTATCAATCGGGAAGTAAACTTATCGCCCAATGACGCCCAATTATCTGAAGTGGTCCTGACCCCATCACATTCGACCAGTCCGATCACCGACGACATTGCCACCCCGGGAGGCGTTGATGGTCGACCCGATCGTCAAGGCACTCGGTGACCAAAGTTCGATGGATGGTGGTAGCGGCTTGAACATATTGTACGCAGAAGCGTTGAAAGGGATGGGCATTCCAATGTCCGGACTCAATTACAAAGAACATGAGCTTCCACGGAGTCATTCACGGAAAGAAGGCTGAGTCACTCGCCAAATTGCTCTTGATGTAGTTTTGGTGATTCAAGCATTTCCGGAAAGAAAAGTTGACCTTTGAGGTTGTGGATTTCCAGAGCGCTTATCACGCTATTCTGGGAAGGCCAGCATACGCACGTTTCATGGCCCGACCATGTTACGTGTATCTTAAACTGAAGATGCCTGGTCCCAAGGGCGTGATCACTGTTACGGGCAATCGGAAGAAGGAGGAAGAGTTCTTCCAGAAGGGCTCTAAGATCGCCGAAGCTCAGTTGGCAGTGGTTGAGTTACAAGAGTATCAGAAAACTGTAGATCCGAGTGATTTGTTGCGAGCTAAGAAGCCCGCTGCGGAGTCGGCATTTCAGTCGTCCGGTGAGACGAAACATGTTCACATTCATCCGACTGATCCCAATGCTGCTCCGACCAACATCTCGACAACACTTGACTCAAAATAGGAAGAAGCGCTCATCCAGTTCCTCCGTGAGAACTGGGACATCTTTGCATGGAAGCCTGCCGACATGTCGGGTGTTCCCAGGGAGCTGGCTGAGCATCGCCTACGAGTCGACCCAAAAGTCAAACCAGTTAAAGAACATCTTCGACGGTCCGCCGTCCAGAAGAGAAAAGCCATTGGTGAAGAGGTGGCTCGGCTCTTAGCGGCAGAGTTCATCCGAGAGATATACCACTCCGAGTGGCTCGCCAATGTCGTCATGGTTCCCAAGAAAGACAATTCGTTGCGCATGTGCATCGATTTCAAGCATATCAATCGGGCCTGCCCGAAAGATCATTTCCCTCTTCCTCGCATTGACCAAATAGTCGACTCAACTGCGGGATGTGAGAGGTTGTCTTTTTTAGACGCCTATTCCGGGTACCATCAGATCCGTCTGTATGGACCCGATGAGATCAAAACAGCGTTCATCACTCCATTCGGGTGCTTCTGTTATGTCACCATGTCATTCGGTCTCAAGAATGCCGGAGCCACGTTCATGAGGATGATTCAGTAGTGTTTGCTCACTCAAATCAGTCGGAATGTGGAAGCGTACATGGATGATATAGTGGTCAAGTCACGAAAGGGTTCCGACCTGTTGACTGACCTTGCTGAAACATTTGCCAATCTCAGGAGGTATGATATCAAGCTTAACCTATCAAAGTGCACATTTGGAGTTCCTGGCGGAAAGTTACTCGGTTTTCTCATTTCTGAGCGAGGAATCGATGCTAACCCCGAAAAAGTTGGCACTATACTCCGAATGAAGCGCCCTGTGCGTGTGCACGATGTCCAAAAGCTTACTGGATGCTTGGCCGCTTTAAGTCGATTCATCTCTCGCCTCGGTGAAAAGGCATTGCCTCTTTACCGACTGATGAAGAAGTCGGACAAGTTCGAGTGGACTCCAGAAGCTGATGCAGCGTTTGCAGAACTAAAAGCTCTGCTCTCCACCCAGCCGGTGCTTGCTGCTCCTATCAGCAAAGAGCCTTTGTTGCTTTACATTGCAGCTCATCGACAAGTCGTCGAAGACGTGCATTTACGGTCGAGCGGGAAGAAGAAGGAAAAGCCTTCAAAGTTCAACGCGCAGTTTATTATCTTTCTGAAGTGCTGACCCCATTAAAGCAAAGATACCCTCACTATCAGAAGCTTGTTTATGGGATTTATATGACCACAAAGAAGGTTGCTCACTATTTCTCCGATCATTCCATTACGATCGTCGCCGACGACGCCCATTGTCGGAAATTCTTCATAACAGAGATGCAACTGGTCGAGTGGCTAAATGGGCGATTGAACTCCTTCCCTTGATATCAAATTTGAGGCAAAGAAAGCCATCAAGTCCCTAGCAATAGCAGACTTCCTCGCCTTGAGTGGATGAACAGCAGCTTCCGACTCAAGTTCACTCGAAGTAATTGGACTATGTTTTTCGATGGTTCCAAGATGTTGAACGGTTCGTGCAGGGGTTGTGTTGGTTTCCCCGAGGAGATAAGCTCAAATATGTTCTCCAGATTCACTTTGATTCTTCCAACAACGAAGCGTAATATGAAGCACTCTGTATGGGTTGCGATGGCCATTTCACTCGGCGTCCGTCGCCTTATGGTCTACGGCGACTCGGATCCGTTGTTAATCAAGTGATGAAGGAGTGGGACGTCGAAGCCCAGCTATGACAGGTTCTTGTAATGTCTGAGAAAGCTGGAGAAGAAATTGAGGGTTAGAGCTTCATCATATACCCCGGTGAAAAATCAGGCTGCGGATGATTTGGCGAAGATAGGGTCCAAGAGGGAAGCCATTCCCAGTGATGTGTTTTGGAGCACATTCACGCCATCGATCTGAGGAGGATCCTTTCACGAAGAAGCCCCGCAGCAAAAGGGTGTCAGTGATCCGACTGAAGTTGAAGTCCCAGCCGTGGCCGACCTGATTATGGAAGTTGTGGTCATCACTCCGACTGGACAGTGTCGTACATCGCATATATCCTAAGGAAAGAGCTCCCAGAGAATGAAGAAGAGGCTCGACAGATCGTCCGTCGATCCAAAGCCTTTACAGTGATCAAGGGACAGTTATTCAGAGAAAGCACGACTGGAGTCGGCCAGAAGTGTATTACGCCAGAAGAAGGTCAGATAATTCTTGAAGATATCCACTCGGGGACCTGTGGCCATCATGCGTCCTCTCGGACCATTGTGGCTAAAGCATACCGAGCGGGATTTTCTTGGCCAAAGCAAATGGAATGGCAAAAGAAATAGTCGACAAGTGTGAAGGGTGTCGGTTCTATTCCAACATGTCACACAAGCCCGCCTCAGCCTTGAAGACCATTCCACTCGTCTGCCCTTCCTGTTTGGGGAGTAGACATGATTGGACCATCGAGAACTGCGCGAAGCGGCTTCACTCATTTGCTAGTAGCAATCGACAAGTTCACCAAGTGGATCGAAGCCAAGCCCATCAAGAACCTTGATGCATGCATCGCTATCGGTTTCATCGAGAGTTGATATTCAGATATGGAGTTCCGCATAGCATCATCACCGACAATGGGTCAAACTTCGATAATGACAAGTTCAAAGCCTTCAGGCCTCTCAGGCACGCTGGTCGACTATGCTTCAGCTTGCTCATCCTCACCAAATGGACAAGCAGAGCGCAAACGGCCTCATTCTCAAAGGGCTGAAACCACGGCTGATGCGTGACCTCAAGCACGCAGCAGGTGCTTGGGTCGACGAACTTCCACCAGTTCTCTGGGGATTGAGGACCACTCCTAATCGGTCAACTGGGAGAACTCCATTCTTTCTGGTCTATGGAGCTGAAGCAGTTCTGCCGAGTTACTTGCTTCACAATGCGCCTCGAGTCGAACTATACTCTGAAGAAGAAGCAGAGCAAGCCCGGCAAGATGCAGTCGACCTCTTGGAAGAGGAGAGGGAGATGGCCCTGATCCGCTCGACTATTTATCAGCAAGACTTGCGTCGATTCCATGCCAGAAATGTGAAGAGTCGAGCCTTCCAAGAGGGAGATTTGGTCCTCCGAGTGGATCAACAGAAACCACACAAGCTCGCTCCCACTTGGGAAGGACCCTTCATCGTCACAAGAGTTCTCCACAACGGAGCATATCATCTGTACAACGTTGATCGCCAGATCGACGAGCCTCGAGCATGGAATGCGGAGCTGCTCCGCCCCTTTTATACTTAAAATACTCACTCGGCTGAGATGTAATAAAAGTACTTTTGTAGTTTGTTTATCTAAGACAAGAATGTTATAATTTTCCCAGTGATTGTTATTAATTTTTGTTATAATTTCCCCCAGTAGGTGGCTTAGCTGCGAATCCGGTTCGCCTAAGTTTGTAAAAAAAATCATTTTCGAGTGGTGAGCCAGTCTCCCACTCGGGGGCTTAGCTGCGAATCCGCTTTGCCTAAGTATTCAAAATCCTACCGAGTGGTGAGCCAGCCTCCCACTCGGGGGCTTAGCTGCAGTCCAAGTACTCGCCTAAGTATTCAAAATCCTACCGAGTGGTGAGCCAGCCTCCCACTCAGGGGCTTAGCTGCAGTCCAAGTACTCGCCTAAGTATTCAAAATCCTACCGAGTGGTGAGCCAGCTTCCCACTCGGGGGCTTAGCTGCAGTCCAAGTACTCGCCTAAGTATTCAAAATCCTACCGAGTGGCGAGCCAGTCCCCCACTCGGAGGCTTAGCTGCAGTCCAAGTACTCGCCTAAGTATTCAAAATCCAACCGAGTGGTGAGCCAGCTTCCCACTCGGGGGCTTAGCTGCAGTCCAAGTACTCGCCTAAGTATTCAAAATCCTACCGAGTGGCGAGCCAGTCCCCCACTCGGAGGCTTAGCTGCAGTCCAAGTACTCGCCTAAGTATTTAAATCCTACCGGGTGGAGAGTCAGCCTCTCACTCGAGGGCTTAGCAACAGCCCAAGGATTCGCCTAAACATCCAAAATAATGAACGCTTCGCAAGGACGACGAGGTGCAGGTCGACTGCTACCTTCTCCTTCAAAGCTACACCATAAAAATCCTACCGGGTGGAGAGTCAGCCTCTCACTCAAGGGCTTAGCAACAGCCCAAGGATTCGCCTAAACATCCAAAATAATGAACGCTTCGCAAGGACGACGAGGTGCAGGTCGACTGCTACCTTCTCCTTCAAAGCTACACCATAAAAATCCTATTGAGTGGAGAGCAAACCTCCCACTCGGGAGCTTAGTTGCAGCCCAGTGCTCGCCTAAGTATTTAAAAATCCTACCGAGTGGAGAGCAAACCTCCCACTCGGGGGCTTAGCTGCAGCCCAGTGCTCGCCTAAGTAATAGAAATCCTACCGAGTGGAGAGCAAACCTCCCACTCGGGGGCTTAGCTGCAGCCCAGTGCTCGCCTAAGTATTTAAAAATCCTACCGAGTGGAGAGCAAACCTCCCACTCGGAGGCTTAGCTGCAGCCCAGTGCTCGCCTAAGTGACAAAAATCCTACCGAGTGGAGAGCACACCTCTCACTCGGGGGTTTAGCTGCAGTCCAATACTCGCCTAAGTAAGGAATTCATCCCAATCCGCAAGGACGACGAGGTGCAGGTCGACTGCTACCTTCTCCTTCGGAGCTTCGCCACAAGTACAACATGCGGTCCATCCCAATCCGCAATAACGACGAGGTCAGTCGCAGTCTGTGCTCCATCTCTACCTGCAAGTTAGATGAAGTACTAGTCGACTGCAACAATGAAATATATTCCGAACGAAGAGCAAAATTCTCTCGAAGGCAAATAAAGCATGTTCAAGGATAGATCAAATTCGGATAAACGTCCTAGCGGATCCAAAGGAGCTCAGGCGTTAAGCCTGTTAAAGTTTGTCGGTTACAGAAACCACTCGGCATTCCGAGGCAAATTTAAGGTGGGACTTGAAGTTTTTACTCCTCCGCGGAGGACCTGGAAGGGCAACAAACTGGTCGAGGTCGATTCCGCTCTGCACTGGTAGCAGCAGCGATGAAGGTCTCCATGAAAGATCGGAAGTCGTACTTCCTGGTGTTGGCAACTTTGAGAGACACCAGCTTGTCCTCTTGTGCTTCCTTGCAGTGGACACGAACCAGAGACAGAGCAACATCAGCACCGCACCTGGCAGAATACTTTTTCCACTCTTGCACTCGACTTGGAATCTCATTCAGTCAAGTCATTAAGGATTCAAGGTCGTTCTGAAGCGTCTGATCTGGCCAGAGAGTTGAGTCGATCCGCGACACCGCAACCTTCAGTCAAGCAAGATAATCCACCACGCTACCAACGTGAGACTCCAGTCGGAGCACACTCATAGCAGCTTCGTCCTTCATAGGAGAGTTTATGGGGTCCAGGCTGGTCTCCACTCGACTGGTTTCTTCTTCAAAGTTTTGGCAGAATTCTGAAAAAACAGCTCAGACTCAAAATAACAATCATGCGATGAGCAGGTGGTAGCAAGACAGTCAGGTAAGAGAGATTACCTTCAAGCATGAGAAACAGCTTCTTGGCGAGCCCTCCAAGATAAATCTCCAGGTCATTTCGCTTCCCCGCCAGTTGGCCAGCCTTGTCAGACAGAGCAATCTTGTCGTTCTTTAGTCGACTAACTTCCTTGTTGGCCGCCTCAAGGGCGGCTTTCAGCTTGGCATTTTCGTCTTCAAGTTTGTCGACTGAGGCAAGTTTCTCTTCAGCGAGCTTTGTTTTCTCCAAAGCCGCCTTCTGTGCCTCTGCAAGGTCAAGATCCTTCTTATTCAGAGTCTCTTCCAGTTTATCTACAAAGCAACAATGAGAACAGAGTTGAGAATGAACATAAAAACAAAGACAGTCGTCAAAGTTCTCACCAGCCATACCTTTTGCTTCATCCTTGGCCTTCTGCAAATTCTCCTGAGCAAGCTTCAAGTCGAGGTTGAGCTGGATCTGTTTATTCTCTAACTCAGTATAGCGAGCCACAAGCTCGCAAGATTTCTACAAAGAGTCAATCGACAAAAGACATCAAAGACAAATCACTTCCGAGTGACTAAGGAAAAATCGTAGTATTTCTAAGACTACAGTAGAATCAAAACATTCGACAGTAGTCTCGGGGACTACACCCAGCAGGTGCACTCAGCGTGCCCCCACTGGTTTTACCAATTTGGTTCGACCAATCGACCAAAAGAGGCAAAAGGTTATGATTCTAAAACCATGGCTAATTGTCAGCGGTCAGCCGCGGTAAAATAAACAGTTCTTTAGACTATAGTCGACTGCACGCAGTCTACCATAGTCTCGGGGACTACACCCAGTGGGTGTACTCAGCGTGCCCCCACCGGTTTTACGGTTCCATTCGACTTGGTCCGACCAGGCCGAGTGAAGAAGTTCAAAGTATAAAGACTATAGTCGACTGCACGCAGTCCACCATAGTCTCGGGGACTACACCCATGAAGGAAATATGCCCTAGAGGCAATAATAAAGTTATTATCTATTTCCTTATATCATGATAAATGTTTATTATTCATGCTAGAATTGTATTAACCGGAAACATAATACATGTGTGAATACATAAACAAACAGTATGTCACTAGTATGCCTCTACTTGACTAGCTCGTTAATCGAAGATGGATATGTTTCCTAACCATAGACATGAGTTGTCATTTGATTAACGGGATCACATCATTAGGAGAATGATGTGATTGACTTAACCCATTCCGTTAGCTTAGCACTTGATCGTTTAGTATGTTGCTATTGCTTTCTTCATGACTTATACAAAGTTCCTGCAACTATGAGATTATGCAACTCCCATTTACCGGAGGAACACTTTGTGTGCTACCAAACGTCACAACGAATCGGGTGATTATAAAGGTACTCTCAGGTGTCTCCAAAAGTATATGTTGAGTTGGCATAATTCGAGATTAGGTTTTGTCACTCCGATTGTCGGAGAGGTATCTCTGGGCCTTCTTGGTAATATTCATCACCTAAGCCTTGCAAGCATTGTAACTAATGAGTTAGTTATGAAATGATGTATTACGAAGCGAGTAAAGAGACTTGCGGTAACGAGATTGAACTAGGTATTGGATACCGACGATCGAATCTCGGGCAAGTAACATACCGATGACAAAGGGAACAACGTATGTTGTTATGCGGTTTGACCGATAAAGATCTTCGAGAAAATGTAGGAACCAATATGAACATCCAGGTTCCGCTATTGGTTATTGACCGAGAATAGTTCTAGGTCATGTCTACATAGTTCTCGAACCCGTAGGGTCCGCACGCTTAACGTTACGATGACGAGTTTATTATGAGTTTATAAGTTTTGATGTACGAAGTTTGTTGAAGTCCCGGATGTGATCACGGACATGACGAGGAGTCTCGAAATGGTCGAGACATAAAGATCGATATATTGGAAGCCTATGTTTGGACTTGGAAAGGTTCGGGTGAAATCGGGATTTTCTGGAACACCGGGGTTACGGAACCCTCCCGGGGTCAATGGGCCTTAATGGGCCATAAGGGAGAAGAGGAGGGCGGCCAGGGCAGGGCGCCGCCTCCCCTAGTCCGAATAGGACAAGGAGGGGCGGCGCCCCTTCCTCTTCCCCTCCCCAAGTCCTAATCCAACTAGGGGGGAGTCCTACTCTGGTGGGAGTAGGACTCCTCGCCGCCTCCTCCTAGGGCCGGCCGCACCCCTTGCTCCTTTATATACGAGGCAGGGGGCACCCCATGACACACAAGTTGATCTACGGATCGTTCCTTAGCCGTGTCTGTGCCCCCTCCACCATATTCCACTTCGGTCATATCGTCATGAGCTTAGGCGAAGCCTGCGCCGTAGAGTCATATCGTCACGAGCTTAGGCGAAGCCCTGCGTCGGTGGAGCATCATCATCGTCACCACGCCGTCGTGCTGATGGAACTCATCCCCGACGCTTTGCTGGATCGGAGCCCGGGGATCGTCATCGAGTTGAACGTGTGCTGAACTCGGAGGTGCCGTGCGTTCGGTACTTGGATCGGTCGGATCGTGAAGACGTACGACTACATCAACCGCGTTGTTATAACGCTTCCGCTTACGGTCTATGAGGGTACGTGGACATACACTCTCCCCTCTCGTTGCTATGCCATCACCATGATCTTGCGTGTGCGTAGGAATTTTTTTGAAATTACTACATTCCCCAACAGTGGCATCAGAGCCTGGTTTTATGCGTTGATGTCATATGCACGAGTAGAACACAAGTGAGTTGTGGGCGATATAAGTCATACTGCTTACCAGCATGTCATACTTTGGTTCAGCGGTATTGTGAGATGAAGCGGCCGGACCGACATTACGCAGACGCTTACGCGAGACTGGTTTCACCGCTTTGAGCACTCGTTGCTTAAAGGTGACCGTGGGTGTCTGTTTCTCTCACTTTAGTTGAACTGAGTGTGGCTACGCCCGGTCCTTGCGAAGGTTAAAACAGCACCAACTTGACAAACTATCGCTGTGGTTTTGATGCGAGGTAAGAACGGTTCTTGCTCAGCCGTAGCAGCCACGTAAAACTTGCAACAACAAAGTAGAGGACGCCTAACTTGTTTTTGCAGGGCATGTTGTGATGTGATATGGTCAAGACGTGATGCTATATTTTATTGTATGAGATGATCATGTTTTGTAACCGAAGTTATCGGCAAATGGCAGGAGCCATATGGTTGTCGCTTATTGTATGAAATGCAAAGCCATGTAATTGCTTTACTTTATCACTAAGCAGTAGCGATAGTCGTAGAAGCAATAGTTGGCGAGACGACAACGATGCTACGATGGAGATCAAGGTGTCGCTACCGGTGACAATGGTGATCATGACGGTGCTTCGGAGATGGAGATCACAAGCACAAGATGATGATGGCCATATCATATCACTTATATTGATTGCATGTGATGTTTATCCTTTATGCATCTTATCTTGCTTTGATTGACGGTAGCATTATAAGATGATCTCTCACTAAAATTATCAAGAAGTGTTCTCCTTGAGTATGCACCGTTGCTAAAAGTTCGTAGTGCCCAGACACCACGTGATGATCGGGGTGATAAGCTCTCGTCCATCTACAACGGGTGCAAGCCAGTTTTGCACACGCGAATACTCGAGTTAAACTTGACGAGCCTAGCATATGCAGATATGGCCTCGAACACGGAGACCGAAAGGTCGGCGTGAATCATATAGTAGATATGATCAACATAGTGATGTTCACCATTGAAAACTACTCCATCTCTCGTGATGATCGGTTATGGTTTAGTTGATTTGGATCACGTAATCACTTAGATGACTAGAGAGATGTCTGTCTAAGTGGGAGTTTTAATATGATTAATTGAACTTAAATTTATCATGAACTTAGTACCGATAGTATTTTGCTTGTCTATGTTTATTGTAGATAGATGGCTCGTCTGTTGTTCCGTTAAATTTTAATGCGTTCCTTGAGAAAGCAAAGTTGAAAGATGATGGTAGCAATTACGGACTGGGTCCGAATTTGAGGATTATCCTCATTGCTGCACGGAAGAATTACGTCCCGAAGCACCGCTGGGTGCCGTGCCTGCTGCAGAGCAACGCCGAAGTTGTGAACGTCTGGCGAGCAAAGTGATGACTACTCCATAGTTCAATGTGCCATGCTTTACGGCTTAGAACCGGTCTTCAACGACGTTTTGAATGTCATGGGGCATATGAGATGTTCCAGGAGTTGAAGTTAATATTTCAAGCAAATGCCCGGATTGAGAGATATGAAGTCTCCAATAAGTTCTATAGCTGCAAGATGGAGGAGAATAGTTACGTCGGTGAGCACATACTCAAAATGTCCGGGTATAATAATCACTTGATTCAACCGGGAGTTAATCTTCCGGATGATAGTGTCATTGACAGAATTCTCCAATCATCGCCACCAAGCTACAAGAGCTTCGTGATGAACTATAATATGCAAGGGATGACTAAGACAATTCCGAGCTCTTCGCAATGCTAAAAGCCATGGAGGTAGAAATCAAGAAAGAGCATCAAGTGTTGATGGTCAACAAGACCACTAGTTTCAAGAAAAGGGCAAAGGGAAGAAGAAGGAACTTCAAAAGAACAGCAAGAAAGTTGCTGCTCAAGAGAAGAAACCCAAGTCTGGACCTAAGCCTGAAATCGAGTGTTTTACCGCAAGCGATCGACACCTTTGAAGCGGAACTGCCCCAAGTATTTGGCGGATAAGAAGGATGGCAAAGTGAACAAAGGTATATGTGATATACATGTTATTGATGTGTACCTTACTAGAGCTCGTAGTAGCACTGGTATTTGATCTGGTTCATTGCTAATATTTGCAACTCAAACAGGACTACGGAATAAGCGAGCACCGGCAAAGGACGAGGTGACGATGCGCGTGGGAAACGGTTCCAAAGTCAATGTGATCGCGGTCGGCACGCTACCTCTACATCTACCTTCGGATTAGTTTTAGACCTAAATAATTGTTATTTGGTGCCGCGTTGAGCATGAACATTATATCTGGATCTTGTTTAATGCGAGACGGTTATTCATTTAAATCAGAGAATAATGGTTGTTCTATTTATATGAGTAATATCTTTTATGGTCATGCACCCTTGAAGAATGGTCTATTCTTGTTGAATCTCGACAGTAGTGATACACATATTCATAATGTCGAAGCCAAAAGATGCAGAGTTGATAATGATAGTGCAACTTATTTGTGGCACTCGCCGCTTAGGTCATATCGGTGTAAAACGCATGAAGAAACTCCATACAGATGGACTTTTGGAATCACTTGATTATGAATCACTTGGTACTTGCGAACCGTGCCTCATGGGCAAGATGACTAAAACACCGTTCTCCGGTTGTATGGAGAGAGCAACAGATTTGTTGGAAATCATACATACAAATGTATGTGGTCCGATGAATGTTGAAGCTCGTGGCGGATATCGTTATTTTCTCACCTTCCCAGATGATTTAAGCAGATACGGGTATATCTACTTGATGAAGCATAAATCTGAAACATTTGAAAAGTTCAAAGAATTTCAGAGTGAAGTTGAAAATCATCGTAACAAGAAAATAAAGTTTCTACGATCTGATCGTGGAGGAGAATATTTGAGTTACGAGTTTGGTCTACATTTGAAGCAATGCAGAATAGTTTTGCAACTCACGCCACCGGGAACACCACAGCGTAATGGTGTGTCCGAACGTCGTAATCGTACTTTACTAGATATGGTGCGATCTATGATGTCTATTTCCGATTTACCGCTATCGTTTTGGGGTTATGCTTTAGAGACGGCCGCATTCACGTTAAATAGGACACCATCAAAATCCGTTGAGACGACACCTTATGAACTATGGTTTGGCAAGAAACCAAAGTTGTCGTTTCTGAAAGTTTGGGGTTGCGATGCTTATGTGAAAAAAGCTTCAACCTGATAAACTTGAACCCAAATCGGAAAAATGTGTCTTCATAGGATACCCAAAGGAGACAATTGGGTATACCTTCTATCACAGATCCGAAGACAAGACATTCCTTGCTAAGAATGGATCCTTTCTAGAGAAGGAATTTCTCTCGAAAGAAGTGAGTGGGAGGAAAGTAGAACTTGATGAGGTAACAGTACCAGCTCCCTTATTGGAAAGTAGTTCATCACGTAAATCGGTTTATGTGACACCTACACCAGATTAGCGAGGAAGTTAATGATAATGATCATGAAACTTCAGATCAAGTTGTCCGAACTCAGTAGATCAACCAGAATAAAATCCGCACAGAGTGGTACGGTAATCCTATTCGGAAGTCATGCTACTAGATCATGGTGAACCTACGAACTATGAAGAAGCGATGGTGAGCCCAGATTCCGCAAAATGGCTTGAAGCCATGAAATCTGAGATGGGATCCATGTATGAAAACAAAGTATGGACTTTGGTTGACTTTCCTGATGATCGGCAAGCAATAGAGAATAAATGGATTTTTAAGAAGAAGATTGACGCTGATGGTAATGTTACTGTTTACAAAGCTCGACTTGTTGCAAAAGGTTTTCGACAAGTTCAAGGAGTTGACTATGATGAGACCTTCTCACCCGTAGCGATGCTTAAGTCTGTCCGAATCATGTTAGCAATCGCCGCATTTTATGATTATGAAATATGGCAGATGGATGTCAAAACTACATTTCTGAATGGATTTCTGGAAGAAGAGTTGTATATGATGCAACCGGAAGGTTTTGTCGATCCTAAAGGAGCTAACAAAGTGTGCAAGCTCCAACGATCAATCTATGGTCTGGTGCAAGCCTCTTAGAGTTGGAATAAACGCTTTGATAGTGTGATCAAAGCATATGGTTTTATACAGACTTTTGGAGAAGCCTGTATTTACAAGAAAGTGAGTGGGAGCTCTGTAGCATTTCTAATATTATATGTGGACGACATATTGTTAATTGGAAATGATATAGAATTTCTGGATAGCATAAAAGGATACTTGAATAAAAGTTTTTCAATGAAGGACCTCGGTGAAGCTGCTTACATATTGGGCATCAAGATCTATAGAGATAGATCAAGACGCTTAATTGGACTTTCACAAAGCACATACCTTGATAAGGTTTTGAAGAAGTTCAAAATGGATCAGGCAAAGAAAGGATTTTTACCTGTATTACAAGGTGTGAAATTGAGTCAGACTCAATGCCCGACCACAGCAGAAGATAGAGAGAAAATGAAAGATGTTCCCTATGCTTCAGCCATAGGCTCTATCATGTATGCAATGCTGTGTACCAGACTGACGATGCTTAGCAATAAGCTTGGCAGGAAGGTACCAAAGTAATCCAGTGGATCATTGGACAGCGGTCAAGAACATCCTGAAATACCGAAAAGGACTAAGGATATGTTTCTCGATATGGAGGTGACAAAGAGCTAGTCGTAAAGGGTTACGTCGATGCAAGCTTTGACATCGATCCGGACGATTCTAAATCGCAAACCGGATCGTATTTTTATTTAACGATGGAGCTGTAAGTTGGTGCAGTTCTAAACAAAGCGTCGTGGCGGGATCTACATGTGAAGCGGAATACATAGCTGCTTGAAGCAGCAAATGAAGGAGTCGGATGAAGGAGTTCATTTCCGATCTAGGTGTTATACCTAGTGCATCGGGACCAATGAAGATCTTCTGTGACAATCTTGGTGCAATTGCCTTGGCAAAGGAATCCAGATTTCACAAGAGGACCAAGCACATCAAGAGATGCTTCAATTCCATTCGGGACCAAGTCCAAGTGGGAGACATAGAGATTTGCAAGATACATACGGATCTGAATGTTGCAGACCGTTGACTAAGCCTCTCTCACGAGCAAAACATGATCAGCACCAAGACTCCATGGGTGTGAGAATCATTTTGTGTAATCTAGATTATTGACTCTAGTGCAAGTGGGAGGCTGAAGGAAATATGCCCTAGAGGCAATAATAAAGTTATTATCTATTTCCTTATATCATGATAAATGTTTGTTATTCATACTAGAATTGTATTAACCGGAAACATAATACATGTGTGAATACATAAACAAACAGTATGTCACTAGTATGCCTCTACTTGACTAGCTCGTTAATCAAAGATGGTTATGTTTCCTAACCATAGACATGAGTTGTCATTTGATTAACGGGATCACATCATTAGGAGAATGATGTGATTGACTTGACCCATTCCGTTAGCTTAGCACTTGATCGTTTAGTATGTTGCTATTGCTTTCTTCATGACTTATACAAAGTTCCTGCAACTATGAGATTATGCAACTCCCGCTTACCGGAGGAACACTTTATGTGCTACCAAACGTCACAACGTAACTGGGTGATTATAAAGGTACTCTACAGGTGTCTCCAAAAGTATATGTTGAGTTGGCATAATTCGAGATTAGGTTTTGTCACTCCGATTGTCGGAGAGGTATCTCTGGGCCTTCTCGGTAATACTAATCACCTAAGCCTTGCAAGCATTGTAACTAATGAGTTAGTTATGAAATGATGTATTACAGAACGAGTAAAGAGACTTGTCGGTAACGAGATTGAACTAGGTATTGGATACCGACGATCGAATCTCGGGCAAGTAACATACCGATGACAAAGGGAACAACGTATGTTGTTATGCGGTTTGACCGATAAAGATCTTCGTAGAAAATGTAGGAACCAATATGAACATCCAGGTTCCGCTATTGGTTATTGACCGAGAATAGTTCTAGGTCATGTCTACATAGTTCTCGAACCCGTAGGGTCCGCACGCTTAACGTTACGATGATAGTTTATTATGAGTTTATAAGTTTTGATGTACGAAGTTTGTTGAGTCCGGATGTGATCACGGACATGACGAGGAGTCTCGAAATGGTCGAGACATAAAGATCGATATATTGGAAGCCTATGTTTGGACTTCGGAAAGGTTCCGGGTGAAATCGGGATTTTACCGGAACACCGGGGGGTTACGGAACCCTCCGGGGGTCAATGGGCCTTAATGGGCCATAAGGGAGAAGAGGAGGGCGGCCAGGGCAGGCGCGCGCCTCCCCTAGTCCGAATAGGACAGGAGAGGGGGCGGCCCCTTCCTCTTCCCTCCCCCAAGTCCTAATCCAACTAGAAAGGGGGGAGTCCTACTCGGTGGGAGTAGGACTCCTCCGCGCCTCCTCCTAGGGCCGGCCGCACCCCTTGCTCCTTTATATCTGAGGCAGGGGGCACCCCATGACACACAAGTTGATCTACGGATCGTTCCTTAGCCGTGTGCGGTGCCCCCTCCACCATATTCCATTTCGGTCATATCGTCGCGGAGCTTAGGCGAAGCCCTGCGCCGGTAGAGTCATATCGTCACGGAGCTTAAGCGAAGCCCTGCGTCGGTGGAGCATCATCATCGTCACCACGCCGTCGTCTTGTGGAACTCATCCCCGACGCTTTGCTGGATCGGAGCCGGGGATCGTCATCGAGCTGAGCGTGTCTGAACTCGGAGGTGTCGTGCGTTCGGTACTTGGATCGGTCGGATCGTGAAGACGTACAACTACATCAACCGCGTTGTTATAACTCTTCCGCTTACGGTCTCACGAGTGCGTGGACATACACTCTCCTCTCGTTGCTATGCCATCACCATGATCTTGCGTGTGCGTAGGAAATTTTTGAAATTACTCGTTCCCCAACAACCCAGTGGGTGCACTCAGCGTGCCCCCACAAAAACTCAATCGACACACCCACCCAGTGGGTGTACAGATATGGAAATCTTGAGAAGAAGCAGTTTGGTAGCATATCCTAACAGAGCAAGCAGTTTGGTAGCATATCCTAACAGAGCAAGCAACGATCGACTTACTTGGACATTGCTCTGGAGAGCTGAACTAGCATCATAGGCCGCCTGGCTGGCCTCTCGGACTGCCTTCACTTGCTCCATCATGATCCCTGCCTGGCGTATAGCCTCCTTAGCAGCACTCACTTGGTCTTCCGGGACGTGGTGTATAGCAAAAGGGATGGTGGATCAGCAGTCGACGAAGTGGGTCGGGCACTTGTCAGCGGTACAGCAAAAGACACAGAAGCCCGAGTGGGGTTGCCTCCCTCGGAAACCAGCGTCTCAGGTATCGTCACAACTGGAGCAGCCTTGCCAGCAGGCACCCTCTTGTTCTTCCTCTTCCTCAGCGGCGCTTCCTCGTCATCATCGGGGAGATCAATGACATGAGGCGGAACTACAAGAAAGATTCAAAAGTAAACATGGAAATCCAATCGACTAAAACCGAAACTACAGAGATCATACCAAGGTTGGAGGTGGCGGCATCTTCCATTTCCTGATCTTCGTGCTTGGCTGAGGTCTCGGAGGTAGCAGCACTGCAGATTTCACGAATCGACTAATCAGTCATCAAGTCGACCAAAAGTACACTCATGATTGAATAGGGAAATACAAGTTCTGTTGGTTACCCGGAGATGGTGGGAATGACCATTCGCATTTTGGGCAGGGCCTTCGCCGGCTTTGACGACGTTGCTCGAGGTTGCTTCGGCGGTTTCTCAGTCGGTGCAGGGGAAGTTTTCCGAGGTCGCTTGCCGACGCCCGATTGGCATAACAGCTTTACCGCGCCCGGCCGCCGGGTCATGCGTCAACTTGGACCTTCCTTCCGAGCGAGGAGGATCGGCGTCTTCCTCCTCTTCCTCCTCCTCCTCCTCTTCATCAGAACTGTCGTCCCCCTCATCTTCCTCATCGTTGGACTCCCATTCTTCCTGACTTTCACCTCCGCTTCCTTCTTCTTCTTCGACTGGTTCCTGTGCCCCGTTGGGCATCGAGTACATCTCAGTGGTGACCTAGAAGACAACAAAACAAGGAAAAAGTCAGTCGACGAATCGGCATCTAAACAGAATGAATACAGCTGAATCACAGTCGGAGATAAGTGGTTATACCTTGTCCGCTTCGTAAGACTGGTCGAGTGGTGGAATCCTCCTAGCTCCGCGAGGGTTGTCTTTGTTTCCTGTGATGGCGGTCATCCACTTCTCCAGCGTGGCATCATCGACCTCCTCTGGATGGACCCGAGTGGTATCATCCGTACCGGAGTACATCCACATCGGATGGCCTCGGTATTGGAGTGGCTGAATCGCCGTCGGAGGAAAACTTCGAGAAGATCCATGCGGTCACCCGTCGCGAATGAGCTGGACTACGCGTTCCATCAACAACTTTACTTGGGCCTTCTCCTCTAGTAGCACCTTGGGGAAGATGGCTTGTTCACTCGACTCATAGAGAAAGGAGGAGTCCGATCGATTGCCCGGCGTCGGCTGGTCTTGGCGATAGAACGGTCATTGCCACCCTCTAACCGACTCGGGAGAGTCATAGCGGAAAAGCACTCTTCCCCCTCATCTGGACCCCGAGTCCCCCACACATCTGGATTACTTGGGTTCTCTCGTCATTCGGGTTCATTTTCTTCACCGTCTGAGAGCGACAAGTGAATATATGCTTGAAGAGGCCCCAGTGCGGCCGACAGCCCAAGAAGTTTTCGCATAACGACACGAAAGCGACAAGATAGACAATGGAGTTGGGAGTGAAATGATGGAGTTGCGCTCCAAAAAAGTTCAGAAACCCCCGGAAGAAAGGATTCGGCGGCAGAGAAAATCCCCGATCTACGTGAGTGGCTAGGAGGACGCACTGTTCAAAAAACCCCCAGAGGATGGGGAAGAATAGAGTCGCGCTGTTCAAAAAACCCCGACCGATGCCTTATATGAGGCCGCTTCCGAGTGGCTGACGGGTAAGACCATGCAATCCCGTCAAATCCCGCAACAGGCGCGCACGCGATACATGGCGAAAAAGGCGGCGCGAAGATCGAGGCGTCATCGTCTTATCCCATCCGAGTGCCGCAGTTTTCTCCGCTTCGCGCGCTTCCCAAATTTCAGATCCCGCGAAATCCGCTAACCGCGGAGCAACCTGTCAAACAGCAGATTTCCTCCTATCCGTCGCTCGGAAATCCTCAAGTTCACAAAGTTCATTCAACAAATGTGAAGAATGGATCAAGGCGACTGAAAGAGAAGTTGACGCCATCACTAAAAGGTCATTGATCCAGAGTAAGATACACTCGCAACACGAAGAACAGGTCGGAAAGATTATAAACTCCTTCCTCACTCAAACCTCGATCCATTCGGGGGCTAATGATGAAGTCATGTACCTAGGGTAGGGTCATAGACCTGCCTAAAGGTACCCTCCCCAAGGACACTCGCAAAAGAAGCTGCCTTCCAGTCGACCTGGTAGGCTTCCACTCGACAGAATCAAAGACACTCGACCATGAAGACTCACTCGACCACCAGGAGTTCAAGAGCCACTCGGCGTCCAAACGATCTGTAATTAAGTAGTCTTTATGGTCATGATGACACTTTATGTAAGGCGTTACCAGTAACGCCCAGCCTTAATGTACCTTAAACCCTCCGTTACGTGGGCTGGCTGGGGTCCTGGCGCACTCTATATAAGCCACCCCCTCCACAGGTAGAAGGGTTCGCACCCCTGTAACACATACGCTTATAATCCAGTCGACCGCCTCCGGGCTCCGAGACGTAGGGCTATTACTTCCTCCGAGAAGGGCCTGAACTCGTAAATCTCCTGCGTATACAACTCCTCCATAGCTAGGATCTTGCCTCTTCATTCCTACCCCCCTTTCTACTATCAGACTTAGAACCACGACATCAAGCGCATTGCATCCATCTTGATCTTGGGATCATCGACGACATCCGCAACATGCAACTCCAATATCATCTTCTCCTCCTTAAGTTTTTTTATTTTTTCCTTCAATAAATTATTTTCTTCTTCAACTAAATTTAACCTCTCGACAATAGGGTCGGTTGGAATTTCCTGTTCAACAACCTCCCAGATAAATAAAATCTATGTCACGTTGGTCGGCATAATTTTCATAAACAATAAATGAACCAATAGTTATGAAAAGATAATATATACCACATCTGAATCATAGACAGGACGAGGGCCGACGGTGGCGGATACCAAAACCATCGCACTATATAAGATGCAATAATAAAAGTAAGAAAATAATACAAGTATCTATCTAAACATACAAGTAAGAATATTTTTCCTTTCAGAAAGAAGATAAGAACAAGAGGTTCACCACGGTGGTGCCGGCGATGAGATCGGCGCGGTTCATCGACGGCGGTGAAGACGGGGACGGGGCGTGATGGACCGCTAACCTAGACAAATATTGAGGAAAATGGAGCTTGGAGGTCGAGTTTGTTGAGGAGAAAGCTTAAGTAGTGTGTCTCGGGCATTCCATCGAACACCTTGTGTGCATAGGAGGTGAGCTAGAGCACCACCAAGCCTTCTCCCCCTTAGCGGCCAGAAAAAACAGAGCAGTGTGCTCTGCTCTCACGCGAAGGGGTATATATAGGCACCTCAGTCTTTGGTCCCGGTTCAAGCCACCAACCAGGACCAATGATGGTGGGCCAGGAGGGAGGCTCATTGGTCCCGGTTCGTCCCACCAACCGGGACCAAAAGGGCCAGACGAACCGGGACCAATGCCTATGAGGCCCCGGCCGGCCCCCTGGGATCACGAACCGGGACAAATACCTCCATTGGTCCCGGTTCGTGGCAGAATCGGGACTAATGGGCTGACCTGGCCTGGGCCATTGCCCCCTTTTCTACTAGTGTAAGCCCCACTTGGATCGCATTGTGGAGAAGGTAACCCTTCCTTTTCCTGAGATCAAAGTCTAATCGGAATGTTTCTTCGCACTAAAGGAATTTGCGTTTGCTTGTAGGCTCGGGAAGGCCATGATGTTAATAAGTTGATCAAGGTCAAGGACACCGTTAAAAAGATTGTGAGTGGCTTCTTTTTCTTGCCAAGTTGTGAAATGTACCTTTGTTCTTTCTGGGTTTTAATGCACACACCCGTCGAAATTCATTCGGCTTATGTGGAGGCTAAATTGACTATACTTTCAGAGTACAAAACCCAAGACGTATTATGAGTACGCGAAGAAGAAGCTGGGTATTGCTGAAGAGATCGGTTCGATTCCCCCCTCAACCGCCAACCCCGGCCCACCAACCGATTTGATACCTTGAAACAAAAATGCTCGACTTCGTCCCTCAAGCTGTTCGCTCACTTTTGTGAATCCGTGAGCCACGGGCACGGGGGTAAGGGCAATGCAAAACCAACATGCCGCCTGCGCTCCATCCTGCTGTAAATCTTTTTCACATATGACAGACCCAGTTTTTGGCTTGTTAATTTTCGGCAAACTGGCGATGGACAGAGGCGGTGTTTGTGCTGGAGTAGAGTCAGTAGAACTGGTGCTAGGTCGAGAGGTCTCTCGTGAAGCTGAAAATGCAGGAGCTTTCACCTGAGCCTGTTCATCAGCTTCTTTCTGGACTTCTATAGTGTTCTGTTCTCGTGCAGTCTTGTTCACTTGCAAAAAAAAAAAAAAAAAAAAAAAACTTTTGCGAGCTACATGCCGATTGGCGAGCCCGTGTCTTCTGCTGCTTACAATTTCCATATTCAAATAATTCATTATTTTTGTGTTTTACCCCGTGCCGTACGTCCGCCGTGGTTGAGTTAATTTGTTTTCCTTGGGTCGTTGTTCGCCGGTCCATCATACGTGCTGGTTTGCGTTCTCTGGTGAAACGAAGAAATTACAGGTCCGGTCTAATTAGGTTGCAGCTTCTAGGTCGCGAGACCGGAACAACAGAGGGAGTCATGGTCATGCATGGCCATTGGGTCATTCCTTGGGTTCGGACGACCGATGGACAAGATCTGGACGAACCGAGGAAGAACAGGACCACGACTACCGGCTTAAAATATCAACGCAAAAATTTACCCTATGATATTGATTAGCCGGCCGGCGTCGAGCCTAGACAGACGTTCGTACGTCCAATGGTTTATTCCTTTTTTTTTTAAGGAGGAGGCTGCTGGCTGCTCGGACGCGCCGGTGCAGGCGGAGAAGGAGGCGGAGTGCCGCCACGCGTCGGAGAAGGAGGCCGAGTGCCCTGATCGTCACTCGCCGGAGGAGGAGGGATGGAGGAGGCGGAGTGCCCTGACTCGCCGGAGGAGGAGGAGGAGGAGGAGGCAGAGGCGTCCAGTTTGGAAGGTGATGAGCTCCTTCCGCCATAGGCATGGAGTCTTCAGAGCAGAACCCAGCCTAGTCTCCCCTTCACCGGTAGGGTGGTCAAGCCTGAGGTCCTAAAATCCCTCTGTTATTTCATCCACCATCACCCTAGCATATCCTTCTGGAATCGGCCGGCAGTGAAAAGTTGCGTCGGATTCAGTAGGATAAATAGAGCCAACAGCCGCCTTGACCTTCAAATTCATTCATTGCGCCATAAGGTGACAATTTTGAGCCTCCGTGGTAGCATCCACTGGATAGCTGGCAGGAGCCGTCAAGGCATGCTCCACGTTGTTTCTCCGCTGAGATGGCGGGTAGCTTCGGGGGAAGCTTCGGCAGGTCGTTTGTTGCGATTTGCTTCTTGTTCCTCTATCGCTTGTACCCTTGCATGCAGCGCCTGCAGTTCGTTCTGCTGCACTTTCTTCCTCCTCTCCTGGCATTTGTAACCACCTGCGTCCGGAAACCCAGCCTTCCACGAAACGGAGACTGGCGTGCCTCGTGTCCGTCCAGGGTGCTCAGGATTTCCGAGGGCCATTGTGAGCTCGTCGTTCTCTCTGTCTGGAACGGACGTTCCTTGTTGCGCTGCATCGATATAGTGTTGAAGCCTCTTGACTGGTATTTCCAATTGCTCGTCCATCCAAATGCACTTCCCTGATACAGGGTCCAAGGTTCCGCCAGCACCGAAAAACCAAGTCCGGCAACGGTCTGACAAGTTCATTGTCTCTGGTTCGATCCTTTTTTCAACCAGATCATTCTCAGCCTTGGCCCACTTAGGCCCGGCTTTGAGGTAGCCACCTGACCCCGTGCGATGGTGAAGCTTCTTCTTCGTAGCATTTTGCTTGTTTGTCGCCGACATCTTCTTACTCTTTTCCGATGTCTTGTGGGCCACAAATGCGGGCCAGTGATCTCTGATCTTCTCATATTTGCCCTTGAATTCTGGTGTCTCTTTTTTGTTGACAAACGTTTTCCGGTCTTTCTTCCACCTTCTGAATAGGTCTGTCATCTTCTTAAGAGCAAAAGACTTGATTAATTGCTCTTTAACTGGCTTCTCCGGATCATCCTCTAGCGGTAGGGTGAAATTTGACTTCAGCTCAGTCCAAAGATCATTTTTCTGCATATCATTGACATAAGACACCTCAGGGTCTTCGTTCTTAGGCTTATACCATTGATGGATGCTGATCGGAATCTTGTCCCTAACCAGAACCCCGCACTGAGCAACAAATACGTTCTTTGTCTGGATGGGTTCAATCGGTTGGCCGTCGCGCGCTATTGCTATGATCTCAAACCTTTAATCCGAGCTCAACTTTTTCTTCGGGCATCGTCTCTTTACCGAAGTTGTGCTCGATCTGGAGGGCTAGAAAAAAGAAGAAAGACGAGAGTTAATTAATATGTGTACATACCAAAACAATGAATGCATCAATTAGCTAGTCAGCACAGGCTTAACTTATATATATACCTGGCCGGACTCGGTTCGGTCACCGGAGCCGTCATCACGGTCTCCTTCTTGCACCATCATTGGGTCACCGGAGCCGTCCTCACGGTCTCCTTCTTGCACCGCATTGGGTCACGGAGCCATCATAATCATAGCCAGCTGCTTCTTCACCCTCTCCTTCCGGACCATCGGTGTCGTTGAGAAACAACGAGCGGCGGCATCACTTCCTTGTGCGATTATGTCCCCAACAACGCTTCTTGTGCTTCGTCTCGGGGTGTCCATTGTTTCTACAAATATTTACAACATGGCAATTATTATTCAAACATGACAGATGGATATATTAGCTAGTGGCAAGCGTAGAACTAGCTAGCTAATCACGAAGGAATCATATTAATTAGTGGCCTCGACGCTTCTCTAGGGTTTGGGGTGGCCTCGACAATGCTTCAATGGGGTAATATCGACAACGACGAGATACATACGGGAAAATAATGTTATCGGGGAAGGGGTATATCGACCCCCCACGTGTTGAAGTTATCGGAAGGGGTATATCGACCCCCACGTGTTGAAGTTATCGGGAGGGGTTTATATCGACAACGACGACATACGTACATGGAAAAATAATATTATCGGGGACGGGGTATATCGACCCCCCCCCCCCCAAACGTGTTGAAGTAATCGGGAGGGGTTTATATGGACAACGACGACATACGTACATGAAAAATAATAGTACCGGGGAGGGTATATCAACCCCCCGCTCCCCACGTGTTAAAGTTATCGGGAGGGGGTATATCGACCCCCTCCTCCCCACGTGTTAAAGTTATCGGGAGGGGGTATATCGACCCCCTCCCACGTGTTAAAGTTATCGGGAGGGTATATCGACCCCCCTCATGTTGAAGTTATCGGGTGGGATATCGACCCCCCCCCCCCACGTGTTGAAGTTATCGGGAGGGGTTTATATCGACAACGACGACATACGTATATGGAAAAATAATATTATCGGGGACGGGGTATATCGACCCCCCCAACGTGTTGAAGTAATCGGGAGGGTTTATATGGACAACGACGACATACGTACATGAAAAATAATAGTACCGGGAGGGTATATCAACCCCCCCCCTCCCCACGTGTTAAAGTTATCGGGAGGGTATATCGACCCCTCCCACGTGTTAAAGTTATCGGGAGGGTATATCGACCCCCCTCCCCACGTGTTGAAGTTATCGGGAGGGGGTATATCGACCCCCCTCATGTTGAAGTTATCGGGTGGGGATATATCGACCCCCACGTGTTGAAGTTATCGGAGTACAAAGTTAGACTGGAGCAGCTTAAGGCAATCATGCAACTAGTATACTCCATGAGTACTTGCTAAGCTCATCCGCAAAAAAAAGGTATACTTGCTAAGCTAAACTAAGGTAATCATGCATGCAGCATGAACTAAACCAGTACACCTTTCGCAGATGTTAAACTATAGTCTTTGATTGCAAAAAAAAATCATTGAAGTGTTTTTGGTTTTCCATTTTCGGAAGTAAAAGCATTTTCAGTTATTAGGTACTCCCTCCATTTTAAATTACTCGTCGCTAAAATGGATATATCTAAAACTAAAATACATCTAGATACATCCATATGTGCGACAAGTAATTCGGAACGGAGGGAGTAGATGCATGATGATAGTACAGTGGTTCAGGTAGGTACTCGAATGAGACATCATCATGTGATTGCAAACCCGATTGATGATGCTAGCATTTATAAGAATTAACAAGTTGCAAAAAGCTAAGAACCAACAAATCAAACCACGGGATTCATACATACAGAGGTTGCAAGTTGTGACTGACAGTATCTGAATCATGCTCATCAGCATGATCAGCAGGGCAGTCACCAGATGTTCAGCCCCGTGAGCAGACGAGACATCACAAGCATGCAGACTTGTAGAGAACTCTGAATCTTTTAGTTGGTGTTCATTTGGGGATGAACCAGTAAGAGCGTTGTGGAAGCACAGAACATTGATGGTGAGTTAAACTGAAGCAACACGCAGTGAATTTATGCAAAAACTTGCACATATTTCTGCTCCATTTTCATTCTTCTGAACAAAGTCTACCTACTACAAGTGCTAATTACTGAACAAGACTGTATCTACAAGACTACAAGGACTACTACAGAGATTCAGAACAAACAGGTTCAGGCTAACTCAGGTGAAAGCTTCTGCAATTCCAGCTTCACCAACCTAAAGGTTCCCGAAGGAACTAGCGTTAGTTCTACTGACTCAACTCAACTCCGATTTGCCGGAGAAACAGAGCAGAGCCGCACAAATCGAGTCGTAGGAGAAGATCTTCTATCCACAGGTGGATGGAGCGCGTGCCGCATGTCGGTCCATCGGTTTCTTCAGCCCGCCACCGCGTTCCCGCCGCAGCTCGCGATCCACGGATGCCCTGCGGAAATCACCACCCGATGCGGAAACGTCAGACAAGAAGTCGAGGGATGGGCCAGCAGTTTTCGGTTCAGGGGATCGGACATCAGAGATGGAGGTCGGCCGATCCGGTGTTGGTGCTTACTGAGGACTTGTTCGGCGGAGAGCCTGCGGGAGACGTCCTTGCAGAGCATGCGGCGCATCAGGTCCTTGGCCTCGGGCGAGACGCCGGCGAAGGCGCGCGGCGGGAAGCGCAGGTTGCCGCGGAGCACGGCCTCGAAGATCTCCGGGGCGGTGGCGCCGTAGAATGGCACGGTGCCGGAGAGCATCACGTAGAGCACCACCCCGGCGCTCCATACGTCCACCTTCTCGCCGTACTCCCTGCCGGCCACCACCTCGGGCGCCACGTAGTACGGCGTGCCGACGAGCCCGGACATCCGCCGCCCGTCCCCGAACCACTCCGCGGAGCCGAAGTCGGCGAGCTTGAGAGCGCCGGTGGCGGCGTCGAAGAGGAGGTTGTCGGGCTTGACGTCGCGGTGCGCGACCCCGCGGCGGTGGCACGCGGCGAGCGCGGAGGCGAGCTGCGCGGCCAGCCGGGCGGCCTCGCGCTCGGGGAGGCGGCCGCCGCGGGCGGAGAGGAGCGAGAGGAGGTCCCCGCCGGCGCAGAGGTCGACGACGAGGTGCACGGCGTCGGCGTCGTCGAAGGCCGCGTGCAGCGCGGCCACGTGCGGGCTGCAGGGCGGGGAGGAGGCGAGGAGGTGCAGCTTGGGCTCCTGCTCCGCGAGGGCCAGGTCGAGCGCGTCCCGCAGCGGCGCCTTGGGCGTGGTCTTCACGGCCAGCGCCTCCCCCGTGGCGTTGGAGTGGCAGCGGCGCACCGTGCCGAAGCGGCCGCGCCCGATCTCGTCGCCGATGGTGTACTGCTGCCTCAGCGCGTCCTCTCCGCCGTGAACCATGCTCTGCTCTGTGCTGTGCTGGTCTCCGTCCCCCGGACGCCGAGGGTGCTTATAAAGGCGCAAGCGAATATTCCGAGTGTAACAAAAACCCTGCTGCTAATTTTGGGAAGGCGTTATTACTTTGTAGTTAATGAGTGGATTAATTAGGAAACAAATTGGTAAATCTGAGCAGACAGAAAACAAAGATACGCCTATCAACATGTTTTTCCACAATTGGACGTATTTCATGCGATGAATCTCTACTCCTAATGTCTGAGTTGGTAGAATAGTATCCACGGTTTATTTTCATCCCACCACTTTCAACCGTTCTATTTCGCTCGGTTTTTTCGTCCCCCCATCATCCACCGGTTTATTTTCGTGTCACCCTCTCACACAATGGAAAAAAATCTGAACGGATCAGAACTTTCCATACTGGCGAAAGTTATTTAGTAATGTTTTATGTGAAAGAATCAATCATGATCAATTTTTAAAGATCAAATCTAAATTAATTAAGCTTACCTTAAATCGCTCAATCTCATTAATTAGGAAATATATAACCAATTTTAAGAAAATTAAAGCATTTATTTTTCATACACAAGGAGAAAAAACGTACGCCGACGGTCCCCTCTCGATCCAACTGCTCCCCCGATCTAGGGAATCCTACGGCGTGGTTGTGGCATGACTCTGCCACAGTCGCCATCCCCGATCCAGGGTTCCCGGTCTTCGCCGCCCATCTTTGTGCTCCTTCGCTGACCACCAAGACCGCCGCCGCAGCCATCGTGAAACCCAAGGTTTAGGGCGTGCTCGAGGGAGGGAGTGCCCGTTGGCCGCCGCCGCCGCCATCGCGGAACCCCCAGGTTTAGGGCGTGGTCGTGCGCACTGCTCGATTTGGGCGCGGGTGCCGAGGCCCCCAACGGGAAGGCCGCCGTTGGAGCTAAGGTGAGACGAATTCAAAACTTCCCCAGATAGATATCCAAAATTCTCAGATTTCCGGCTTGGAATGTCCAGATTTCTTGTTTTCTTGGGGTAAACTTTGGGTCTTGGACCTTTTCTTGATCGGTTCTAGGAATTCTTATTTAGGGATCCGATGGGGTGCTCGGATATGGCGTCGCAGCAGCATAGCGGCACCGTCACGCCGAAGCTCCTCCCCGGCTGAACGGACTGTGTCACTGTCACGCCGGGCGAGCCGCGGGTATGATTTTCTTGGTTGCCTCCGGTGGTCTAGAACATGATGTGCAGTTGAATTGGTTGCCTCTGGTGGTGGTCTGTAATCCCGCGTCATTGTAATGCAATGAATTTGTAATCCAGGAAATCATCCCACAACCACGCCCTAGGATTATAAATTCAACTACCGGATGGGTAGGAATTTGATAGATTTGGGTCGACACGACATGTTCAGAAAGTTGATTCATTCATTCGCCTATTTATGTGCTTTGTTGCCATCCGGGGGTGGTCCATGAAATTAGGTCTCTGTATTTTTTGTTTTCAATCAAAGGGGAGCTTCCCCGGCTCCATTTTGTAGAAACGAAACCAAAGGTCTAGGTATTCTCGAGAAAATAATCATGACATCTGTCAACTTTCTTTTTAGGTATGGCTTAATCATGTGAGTTTGCACCCTTAACTTTTTCACATCATTTCATTTACTATGGTTCCAACAATTCAAACAACATTTATGGCTTGTTTAGTTGTCGGATCCCTAATGCAAGGTAACAATGAATAGTTATAATGTTAGGAGTATTATTTTAGTTCTTGCATGTTTATCTTCTAGCTTGGCTTTTTCTCGTACAATATTTGGACTGGACCTGGAAAGACATATACAACGGGTAACAATTATACTGATGAAGCTCGCCGTGGAGCAATAATCCACATGTCATGGAGACAATATTCGAGAAAGCTGATGCGATGAAGCGCCATACAAAGTTCTTAACTAGGGTATCCTTCATCGAGGTACACTAGCGTGTAGCGGTTATCTTGACTTAACTAATTGGAATATATCTTTTCCTTATTACCATTTGGTGTGTGTTGCTATTCACATCAGATATTCAAGGAGGAAGTATTCCATTTACTTGATGATCATGGCTCTATTGCAAAATCAGCAGCGCCCGAGTGCCTATTCAGATTCGATAAAACTACAGATGGAAGCATTACACTTGTTGCTTGTTGGCGTGACGGAGGCTGAGGTCAAGTCAAAAGAAGAAATGGCCATGCACTTGGCACGAGGATCATCGTCGCGTGCAAATGATAGTACAAACACAAATAGCCATGCAAGGTAAGTCGCATGTGTTGCTGAGCTAGGAGCCGACGCAGAGGCCCCCAACTCCTCTACGTAGTTGCGCTAACCTGTATTTCACAGCTATTGAATCCTAAAGTCCTAATGACTTATGTTTGCAATTGCTATTTTCCTTGTTGGGTTATGGATTGGACCCTAATGATATGATTTTCATTTTAGCTTGGTGCTTACAGATCAACAGCATGCATGCATTCGCAAGGTTACGGTAGTTCTAGGGAGATCTTTCTTTTTTACATTGCTTTTCACAAAGATCTAATTATGTTGTAATGGCAGAGCCATTGATTTATATTCCAGCTAGGCGCTTACAGATCAACAGCTTGCATGTTTGGGTAGTCCCAGTGATATCATTTTTTACATTGCTTTTTAGGTACTCTAATTATGCCGTACTAACAGAGCCATAGTAATCTTATGTTTGCCCAAAAATTAGCATGCAAGGTGTTTTCTCTTTTCCTCTATATTTATCAAGTTGATTCCTAATATAGCAACACCTTAAATTTTCTATCATAAGAATCGTTCATGTTCTCAGTCAGGAGCCACATTGCTATTATTGTGGGTAATCTGCATCGTCCATCTATATGTTATTGCTACACATTAATGTATGTTGTTTTACAAAATCCTAGTACATCATGTTCTTTGTCCATTGATATGCATTAGTGTGTTGCTCTTTTGGTTGATGTATGCAAATAATATGTGCCGACTGGTGTGCCGATTGGAAGTTGATCGGCATATGTCAGATACAAAGAGAGGGAGGCAACACGATGCACACCAGTCAAGTTTCAGAAATAATTATTCATGTAATCAAATTTCAAGATTGTTCATCTTCATAGGTTAATTCATGAACTCTATTTTAAAGGTTCACTTCTTACATAGGGACAAAATAGGTGCCACAATCCTGAACCCCCTGTTGGGTCTTCAAGGACCTGACTTTGCTTGACCTTGTGGTTTTGATCTGATGAATTCACAAACTAATAATAACCTGCTGTGTGCCTACAACGGATCCTTTAAAAAATAGGCTTCCAACAACTGTTTATATGATCAACTCTGAAATAGTAACCAACAAATGACAACATACGGTAGTTTGGCATTTATGAAAAACTCCTATGAAATAGGTACAAAGCAAATGACGCATACTTATCCAAAATGATGAACTATTTTTCCCATTGACAACCATCAAGTATTGTAGAATTTGATGTACGTATATTGGATAATGAATTTCCAATGATGAGGCCGTGAGCTACTAATCCATTTGTTATGATTTTTTGTGCCTTTTCTTTGGGTTTTTAGAAGCCCTTATTATCTATTATTCGAAACTTTTAGGTCCCAGAGATTTCACATGTTCTGGAGAAGTCGATTCTTTTTCTTCTTTAGATTGGGCCAGAAATCAAGGTGCTGGTGAAGTGAAGTAGATGATTCGAAATGAGTGTTTATTGATGATAGTGAACCTGAATTATTTTGGTAAACAATTTCGTGAGCTGCCATTACACCATCCGTTGCAGCTCTTATTTTGGTAAACTATTTTGAGAGCTGGCATTACATCATCCGTTGGAGCTCTTATTTCCATGTGCTTTCTTGAAAGGGCACATGTAGAAGAAAACATGGTGAAAGAATAAAGTTTGTAGAGTGAGATAATGGATTCCATAAACTCCCAAGTCACAAGTTCTTCATGTTTTTTGACCTCAATATTAACGTGAGATGTTTAATGCACCATCATGGTGGAAAGAAATGATATGGACCACGGCAAAGAAGAGCGATGACTATTTGATAGCAAGGTCTAAGATGAGGTCGAAGGGCTGCTAGAAAATATGAGGCAAGCAGGGAGAATGAAGATACTAGCATGTCTTGTTGTGGTGGTGACTGAGAAGTAAATGCAAAGGAATAAAGAGAAATGAAAAATTCTCTCATGTCTTCTCACAATTTTGGTATGTATCTCTGAAAGTACAATAGCTATGTATGTAGAAAAGTTGAGGGACTGCATCTTGCTAGAGAAGATAAAAGATGACCACAATTTGTGCTCTTGTGTTCATCTATGTTTTAATAGAAAGATAAAGAAGATGACTACACTTATGTTTGCCAGTGAGCAATACAAGCTAATTTTGTCTAGCTAAACAACTTCAGTTATGTTTCAGAGCTTCATTTGTTTCTTTTTGCTTAAAGATAGTTGTTGCTGGCCAGTTGTAATATGGGCATTACATGGTGGTGAATATTTTGCTGTCAATTTTTCCCATCATATGAGGAGAACTGAGTGAGATCTAATATTTCCTATACATTCAACGTAGACGATAAATCATTCCTTCCATAGTAATGTAAATCTATACCATTATATGTTACAGTATTGAATTTGGCCCCTCTTAATATCCAATTCAGGAGGTCTTTGGTGGGGGAACGGTGGACTTCTTGGTTACACTTAGTTTGTAGATTGATGGCAGTTCAACTCTCTGACTAGGCCGATACCATTTTTTGGAAACTATCAGTGAACGGTAGTTTCTCTGTGAAGTCTATGTATATGGATGTAATTGATACTGGAACAATCCCGAGATCACTTCACATATGGAAGATTAAAGTTTCGCTAAGAATTAAAATCTTCATGTGGTTTGTCCACAAGGGAGTGATCTTCACGAAAGACAATTTGATTAAGCGAAACTTGGTTGGTATCTCTCATTGTAGTTATTGCGATCAGGATGAATCTATTCAACACCTCTTTCTCGATTGCCCTTTGGTGAAATTATTGTGGCGTACAATACATATAGCCTTCAACGTTAATCCTCCAATTTGCATGAACATGTTATTTGGAACGTGGCTAAATAGAGTGGATTCAAACACATCGACACATATTCGAATGGGAGTGTGGACATTATTATGGGCTATATGGAACACTAGGAATGACATAATCTTTAACCGGAAAAACTTTATCAACTTTTTGCAGGTTATCCACAAAGCTACTGCTTGGATCCGTGAGTGGCCGAGCCTAAACATCCATCGTATAGTTGAATCCGGGTGCTCGCCTGATCAGACATGTGGGCCGGAGCTAGCTTAGGCCTTGTACAATGGGAGGTGGTTAGAGAGATGCTTAAAAAAATAAACCGAGTTTTTCTGAAGCACCGGTGCCTATTTCTACAGGAGAGACGCTTAGTTAAGCGTTTATTCTGTAGAAATAGGCACAGGTGCTTAAGAATTAAAGGATGGTTCATTTCTCTAAGCACCTCCCCTAAGCATCTTTCATTGTACAAGGCCTTATAACGCTAACACGTACTCTCTCCGCCCGCAAATAAGTGTACTTCTACCTTTTGTCCTAAGTTAAAGTTCTAAAATTTTGACCATGTTTATACAAAAGAGTAGTACTAGCAAATATGACATCAATATTTTATAATATATTGTGATGCTAATTTAGTGTCAAAAATGCTGCTACGTTTTTATATAAAGTTGGTCAAAAATTTTAAACTTTGACTTAATGTAAAAGTAAGATGTATATTTATTCGCGGACGTAGAAAGTACGTTGTATTGTATACTCAAGCGCAAATATGTTGTCCGGGTTTGCGTCCATGATGTTTTTTTTTCTTTGAAAAGGGGGTTTGCCCCGGCCACTGCATCAGAATGATGCATACGGCCATATTATTGATAACCAAAAAGGTCCAACATAAATTTCGAGGTCTCAAACAATAAGGAAAAAATGCTCACTAAGAGCCTAAAAGCAAAAACAGGATAGCCACAACCGGCAGGCAAAATAAAAGATAGGAAACTAAACACCTATCCTATTACATGACTGACATCCAAACCGGTTGAAGATATCCCGTACTACCATCTTCCATCGGATAGATCCAGTAACCAAATGCTCCCTGGCCTCCGTCGGAGTGAGTAGCGACCAACAGCGGAGTCAGGGGGGACCAGCAGGGGCCATGGCTCCCCCCAACCTGTAGAAAATGTTTGAAGACCCCTGATTAAACATGCCTATACCTATGTGACCTGCACCATTTTAGCAAATGAAATACATGTATTGTTCACAGAAGATCCAATCGGTGAAAACTGAGAACCATTTTGACTTTTGCTCTCATTCCCACAGCCACACTCTATAGTTCACACACACAGACACACCAAGTCACCCCCTTGCTTCTTTCTCACTCGTGTAGTTTCCCTTCTGTCTCAAGTCTCAACTACTCTATTTTTCCAAGCCAAAATCTGGGACGAGGCGAAATCCTTTTTGTTTTGTTTTGATGAAGACACAAAAATCTTGCTAGTTCTATTCTCTTCAGTTTGTACTTTGGAGCACATCAGGAAGCGGCCACACTGGTACAATATGAAAGATCTTGCATTTTGATATCCTAATTCACAACATTCATTGGTGGATATAGTTTTGTTTCAAAGTATTGGTTGCAACATAAAAAAATCTGGAGATTAGTCTCCGTAGGATAAGACTCCATTTCCATTTTCATAATAAAAATGGGGCCGTGTCCTTTGGTCCAAAAAAAATCTTGCCTATATTATCAACACTTATGGTTATAATAGTACATATTTTGCTAAACTCACTGTCAACTCCTATATATTACGTCAGTCTTAGTAGCATATTAGAGTTGTCCTTTATGTTCGGCCCCCCTTATGTTTATTTGCTGGCTCCGCCGTTGGTAGCGACCACATACGGATGTGTGTAGTAGCCCTGAAAATAACCTTTAAAAAATAAATATTTATTGTTCTGTTAAAAACCAAGTCGTTTCTGCAGTTCCAAACAACCCATGACGTGGACCAGCTATCTCGACACGGACGTTTTGACATCATGCATGCATCCAAATGCCGTTCGCTTATTAGCTAATTTTTTTAAAATAATACATTTTTTATTAATTTGCACAAATATTACGCGGAAAAAATTATTTTCAAAACTAATACACCGTCGGCCCATAGCAAGCCGACTGGTCCTAGTCTGCCCACAGCAGGCCGACTGGGTTCCTATCGGCTTGCTGCAGGCCGATTGGGCTGTCGGCCACCATTTCAAGTGCCGATTGGGCTGTCGGCCACCATTAGTTCCAGTCGGCCTGCTGTGGGCTGACAGGGACTAATTGGCCTGCTGTAGGCCGACTGGTGCATGTGATTTTCTTTTTTGCCCGTACGATTTTTTCTTTCAAAACTATGACATATTTTTCCGCCAACTCGTTCCCACGGAGTAGGATCCGGTATCTCCTCTGGGTGGGAGTGCTCAACGATGCGTAACCGTGTTCCGGTCATGTAGCGCCGCAAATAGAGATTGAATGCATTGAGATCAAAATTTTCATTCACGTGCCATAGATGCGTGTTTGTTGTCTCCCATTCTATAACATACGGCTCTAGTCTAACTAGCCAGTCAGCAGTTGTCCTGGTCATGCCCTTCCTTGTCGTCCTGAAATTGTGGTGTGTGTTCAACAATTTTAGTGATCTGTTCTGCATTCAACGGTGCCTGAAAGTTCTTGATCTGCATTAAGTAAAGTGAAAGTTTTAGTAAGCCGCAATTATTTTCTGTAAAACCGTATGAACGATGACTTGAAGATAAGAGGTAGGGGAAATTACCCGGAAATTGAGGAGCCACTCATACTTAGGTCCGTGATGCTCCCATACCGGATCCGGAGCATCCGGAAAAACACCATGAAAACGTTGTGTAAGAGCTTGCTCCCAACCAGCCGGTGCATCCAACGGTCCTATGGCATGACCTGCCAACGGTAGTCCGAGCAAAAGTGACACGTCCTCCAGAGTAGGAGCCATCTCTCCCCATCGGAAGTGAAACGTGTGGGTCTCTGGCCTCCAACGGTCCACTAAGCAGCTCAGCAAGGACCCGTCGATGGCGAGACGTTTCTCACCCGGGATAGACTCAACCAGACGCGCGAAAGGTAAAAGACCGGCCCATTTCAACCTTCATCAGAGAACATTTCGGTTAGTGTCTCCCATTAATATGCATGTCAGTGTGCAAATTAACAAAGCACGTACCGCTGAAGCCATCCTGGGTGTATCATCCAGTTTTCCTTAGGAGTGCGAGTGACCAGAGGCTCAAGCTTGCGCTCATACCATATCGCAGCACGATGACCCCTATCAATGTCCCCATCCAGCAACCACATTCCCGACATTCCTGCACATAAAATTCAGAACGTAGTGCCACACTTAATAAAAAATTCAGAACATAGTGCCACATTTTATAAAAATTCAGAACATAGTGCTACACTTAATAAAAATTCAGAACATAGTGCCACACTTAATAAAAATTCAGAACATAGTGCCACACTTAATAAAAATTCAGAACATAGTGCCACACTTAATACAAATTCAGAATATAGTGCCACACTTAATACAAATTCAGAACATAGTGCCACACTTAATACAAATTCAGAATATAGTGCCACACCAAACTTAATACAAATTCAGAACATACTACTGCTAGCTTAGCTTCTTCCTCTCACCCTTACTCCTCTACTGCCTCTACCTCCTCTTCTTCCCCGGTTGCCTCGTCCACGACCAGTGACGAAAGTGGGACAATTAGTGTCCCTATGGCCAAATTCATTGCATAGAATGCATTGCCTAGTCGGACCCCCTGCTTCAGATTCGTCCATATCATTCCGGATGCGCTGACACTGCCGTCTGCCTCTACTTGTACGCATATGCTCTGGGTTTGGAATGTAACGCCTTTCGGCGGGGTTGACGCTGTTGAAATTACCCATTGATCGAAAACCCATCAGCTCACCTGTCCATGTATTGAGAACAGACTCTTTCAAAAAAATGGAGACACAAACGATATTGCGTCCATTCCAAGCTGCCCGCAAGCAGCAAGTACATGTGAGCAAGGTAGGTGAAGCAATTTGGGTTTGTTGCATGTGCACTCACACGTTGGCCAGGCTTCATTGCCAATTGTCACCTCATGCGTCCTCAACTCGTTTGCACATCCGAATTTGTTGTTGGCTAAGCGGACCTCAAACCTTCTTTCTTGATTACCGATGGCGACTACAGTGTGTGACCTAGCTTTTTGCATCTTGTTGTCCATATACTTCGTGACTCTTTCACAGTACCGTGTATTTGGGTTGTTGAAGATATGCTGCTCTGCTTTTTGACGTCTATCTCTGAAATACTTGACGGTGCCATAGAAAATACCCTCAACAATGGCTGTAAGTGGCAATGCCCGGTTTCCTCTTAGGACAAAGTTGTATGTTTCCGCGAGGTTCGTTGTCATGACACCGTACCTTGCTCCATGTGTGTCATGTAGCAAAGACCACCTCTCCAGAGGCTCATGCTCTATCCACTGCTCGAAGGTTTTAATCGACCTCCTGAGCCTTCTCCTAGTACCAGGTGGATCAAAGCCTGGCAGGTCACATAGCCCAACAGGCTCCTCCTCCATCGCCGCTGTTCCTGTTGCCAACTGTGCAGCTACTGCTTCAACATGTGCCCTCACCGCTGCATCTCTTGCAGCTTTCCTGTCCCTCACGTGTCTCTGCGTGCACACATTAAGTCTGTTGCGTATCAAATTGTACTTCCATAACTGATTCTGCTTGCAGAGTTTTTTGAACAGATTCATCAGGTTCTTATTTCTAAACTGCGAGAAGAAATTAGCCCCAAGATGTCGCATGCACCAACGGCTCTGCAAGTCCTGCCATGGAACTTGTTCCTCAGGGCCTGGGTTTGTCAGTGTCCTTATCGCACTGAGTATACCTGCATGCCTGTCATGAAGGATGCACACATTGGGCTTCTCCTTCACACAAGATATTTTCAACTGCCTGAAGAACCATGTCCAACTTTCAATGTTCTCACTCTCCACAAAAGCAAATGCGAGTGGGACGACTTGATTTTGGCCGTCTTGACCTATGGCTGTCAGGATCTGGCCCTTGTACTTGCCTGTGAGAAAAGTACCGTCAACACATACCACCGGTCGGCAATGCCTGAAAGCTTCGATGCATACACCGAAAGAGAAGAAGAGACGATGCAGCACCCTCACAGTTGGGAACTCTGGCATGAACATGTCTTGGATATCAATATAGGTGCCTGGATTCCGCTGCTGCAGGGTGTGGAGGAGCTGGACAACAGAGTCATATGCATCAAAATAAGAACCAAATCTCCTCTCAAGCGCCGCATGCTTAGCCCTCCAAGCCTTGCCATAAGAAATTCTGTACTTGAACCTGGCGAAGACTTTTGTCTGGACTGCCTTCACTTCCATAGCTTTGCCCTGCACTATCTCATCGTAAAACAACCGAGCAATAAGCGTGGATGAAAGGTTGGCATGATCTTGAGGGATGCAGGGAATAAGACAAGTGTGATTAACTAAGTCACTTATCACCCAACTTGTGCCATACTTAGGGAGAAAGCCGTGCACCCTCGCGGGACAATCTGCGTTCTTGCATACCATTGTCAGGAATTTCATGGACACTTGAGCTGTGAAAACCCTTTGCGTGGACATTGCCCAATTAATTATTGCATCCTTCAGGGCTTGTTTGGTCGGATACATAGCACCCGTCGCAATATTGTTCTGGTGATATTGCCAGGCTGAATCATGTCCATCATTCACGGTCATTGCAGATGAGAAGTCATGATTCCACGATGCAGGATTCGGGACCTCCACTTCATTTTCTTCTTCATCTGACTCGTCAGAATCATCGGCATGACCCCTTTCAACATCGGTGTCTTCTTCTTCCATCATGTCCTGCATGTGCCCATCTACCTCGTCAGCGTCCACCTCGCCATTGTAATCACCATCGGCATTTCCTCCTTCTACCTGACTGCTCTGTCCTTGTTCGTAACCATAAACATTTCCTCCTTCAACCTGACTGCTCTGTCCTTGTTCGTAACCATCATCTTCAGCATTTGACATAGATAACTGCCTCCCTACACTGCTATGACCAGGATCGTAGCCACCCTCGCCTTCATGTGCACTGACCTCCTTCACAACGGGAAGCACTAAAGCAATAGGATTGCATCCCCTTCGTTCACAACCTTGTAACCACCGCACCCAATCGGAGTCTTGCTCTATCGGCCTCAAATAAAAGTAAATTATTGTACTTGACCGTGTCCATAATGCATGAACACCGATGGTGTGTGTTTCAGTATCAAGACCTAAACTTGCCGCAATCCATTCTTTCAACTGACTGACTGACCATGTTTGAGGTGCGCTCATTGGCACCTCTATGTGAGTAAATTCACTCAGATCTGCTCCCATCTCAGTTGTTTGGACAGTACCAGGACCGTAGTAAAATCTGAACTTCACTACATCAGACATCTCGGCTCACCTATTTTTTTTCAACAACGAAATACAATTCACTAACAAATATTAGACATGTTTATATATATATATATATTACAGAATATTTACGGCGCAACTAATACAATTCACACACCTATAAGTATATTACAAATATTTGCCGGAGCAACTACAAATATTTACAGATTTTAATATTTGACTGCCTACAACTACAACTATATTACGGATTTTACCGGAGCTACTCCAAATATATTACGGATTTTACCGGAGCTACTCCAAATACTGACACTAATAAATACGGATTTTACCAGAGCTACTCCAAATACTGACAGTCTTAAATACTTCACATGCACATATAGTACGGAATATCACCGGAGCAACTACACATTTTTACACAAATAATTAGTTGACATCTAAATATATTTAAGTATACTACGGGGCAAATAACAATAATCGCACACATAATTTATTTCACATCGAAACATATTAAAAAATACTACCGGAGCACCTACGAAAAATAAAATGTTTGCTGAAATATACCCTTGAAGCGTGCGAATGAAGAACGACGAACGGCGGCCAACGAACTGTCGGTGCTCCGCCTCCAACGACGAACGACGAACGACGAGCTTCACCTCCACCACAATGCCCCAACTTCACCACCACCACCTCCACCAAAATGCTCACCACAACCACCACGAGCTACCCCATCAGTAGATCGACACCTCTTTTGGCTGCCCTAACTAAGTTGAATCCATTCACGGTGCCAAAACCGCAAAATACTGGCTCATTTAGGTGTAGAAATTGGTGACAGAGAGAGGAGAAACTAAGAAAGAAGATGAACAGAAGAAGAGCAGCAGCAGCGGGAGGATAAGGGCGAAGGGCAGCCGGGCCAGCGCGCGCGAGGTGGGGCCGCACCCTGTCGGCCAGCAGCAAGCCGATCGGCCTGCGGCAGGCTGACAGGGGTGCGCCCGCGCCGACAGCTCCCTCTCCCCCCCTCGCGACGTGGCCTGCCCAAAGCGAGGTCGACACGTGCCAAGCAGGCCAGCTGTCGGCTTGCTAGTGGCCGACTGCAGCCACTCGGCTTGCTGCGGGCCGACTAGAGCCTGTCGGCCACCTGCGGGCTGACGGTGTATTAGTTTTGAAAATAATTTTTTCCGCGTAATATTTATGCAAATTAATAAAAAATGTATTATTTTAAAAAAATTAGCCGCTTATTACACCAACGCAGCGGCAGGGACACTTGAATTGGTACTGCCTCACACGGGACACGGCCACTATATTCTGACCTGTCAAAAATGCATTGGCCCGTCCTGTGTTAACATAATCCACTTTTTGGTTAAACATCATGCATTGGTTGATAGTACATGTACATCACTAGTTGACCGTGACAACCCAGAAGAAAACATCACTGACGTGAACATCGGTATACTCACTCCCCTCCAAGAAAAATAGTAGGTCGGCGTCTAGCCCAAGAGTCCAAGACTCCAATAAAATTAAACCCGGGTTCGCTCAAACAGACATTAAGACCTTCTTTGGTTCATATGATAGAAATATTGTAGGAATAGGAACTTCAAAGGAAGTAAGATGACATGCATCTCAATTCCTATAAACAAAGAGATGTCATTTGATGCATACGATAGGATTTTTTCCATTGAGTCTAGGCTAATATTTTTTCCTTTAAAATGTGAAGGATTGGATCCTATCCTACATAAGAATAGGAATAGGAATTCATTCCTGCAAACCAAAGGACTCCATAGAATTTTTTTCTTTGAAAATCCTATCCTATAAAATTCCTACAAGATTTCTACAAACAGGCCTAAACCTGGTTGCTCACCTCATCGGGCATGCGGGGTGCAGCTAGCTACCTTGGCAACACGTACAGATGCAAATGTCCCGTTGGAGTTTGCTTCCATGACGCGCGCCCGAAATGTTAATTAGTTTTGGGTACATCCTTCGCAGTGGCTAGAATAGTGCAATCTTTCCTGTTTGGTGCGACATATCTGTCGCCTAATTAAGAAAAAAAACTATTATCTCAAACATGTACTCAGGAATGTAACTCTGTCGATCATTTGAATGAAGTGCCGACTGGCTTCCCTTTAAAAAACAAAGAAAATTGGCTTGGACCAATCCTGCGGTGGGTGCAGGTGGATCCATTTTCCCGGGCTTGCAACTAGGAATAGAAATAGTGTTTTTCTTTCTAGCTGGTCTGGTAAGAGCAACTCAAGCAGACCCCGCATCCCGCTAGCCCGCAAAATGAGTTTGCAGTTCGCGAAAAAACGGTTTTGTGGGCCGGCGTGGAGCAGGGGCAGGCCACCCAAACGGATCCGTATAAAAGAATAATCACGGAATATACTTTTTTACGGGTCGGCTTTACGGGGTCTGCTTTTGCGCTGATGCATCCCGCATCCCGCCGGTACGCAAAATATTAATACCACACCATAATTATCAATACAAACACAGTGCAACAATCATCCACATTACAAATAATTATTTAAATCACCGAATACAAATACAAATACAAATAATGCAATACAAAACTTGTCCCAAATACAAATACAAATGAATGGGAAAATGAGTTTGCTACAGTCCAGGCCTTTGCCAATGGTGCTCAATGAGATCCTCCTGAAGCTGAAAGTGAGTGTTTGCATTTTTAATCTCCTTGTATGTTTGAAGAAAAGCTGTAATGCGGTTACGGTCTCTAGCTGGTTTGACACGGCCACACACATGTCGTAGAAGAACTCCAAGTTCATGCCTCTCTCATCTTCAAGAATCATATTGTGAAGGATAATATAACATGTCATGATGTTCTTCAAGGTCCGCTTGTCCCAAAAAGAGCAGGACCACGAACAATGGCAAACCTAGATTGCAAAACCCCGAATGTTCTTTCAATGTCTTTTCGGGCTGCCTCTTGCATCCTTGCGAATTCACATAGTTTTTTAGTTTTGGGTTCTTTGATGCTCTTGACAAATGTACACCAACGAGGGTATATACCATCTACAAGATAGTACCCTTTCGTGTATTCATGCCCATTGGTAGTGTAGTTGCAAGAAGGAGCATCACCACTAGCAAGCCTAGCAAACAAATGAGACCGTTGCAACACACTGATATCATTGAGAGTGCCCGTCATACCAAAGAAGCAATGCCAAATCCGTAAATCCTCGGATGCTACGGCCTCTAGCACAATTGTTGCATCACGAGACTTGCCACAATACATTCCCTGCCATGCCGGGCAATTTTTCCAAGTCAAATGCATACAATCAATGCTACCTAGCATGCCATGCCAACCTCTCCTCTCATTAGATGACATCAATTTCTTTGCTTCATCCTCGTTGGGTGCCCAAAGATATTCGGGACCAAAAACACGGATGATCACTTTGGCAAATTTATGCACTAACTCAATTGTTGTATCTTCACCAATGCGAAGATACTCATCGGCATAGTCAGCCGGAACGCCATATGCAATCACCCGCATAGCTGCTGAGATTTTTTGATATGCACTAAATCCCTTCAAGCCCGCAACATTTCTTCGTTGAGTAAAATACCGACAATTTGCCTCGCAAGCTTGAACAATTTTCACAAAGAGGGATCGGCGCATTCGGTACCTTCTCCGAAAGAGGTGCGGTGGATATGTTGGATTCTCCGCAAAATAGTCTTGCATCAATATCTCGTTCCCGAGATGGCGATTCCGAGGAATGCAAAGACGCCCGACAGTCGATCCTCGCCGCCTCTTTCGGTTCTCGTCTTCGTGCTCCTTGATGACAAGAGCCATCACCAATGTCTGCGGCCGAAAGTTTGAAAGCATCGTCTCAACATCCGAGTCGTCTGAATCGGACGAGTCGGAGAGCAAAAACTTCTCACACAGGCTCAATTCCATCTACATGAACGAGAAGCGCATGCCGCGTCAACCAACTATGTGGAGGGTTCGACACGAAGCACAAACAAACACTAACCGGCGGCGACGAGGGGCGGCTCGAGGGCGGTCGATCCAGGGCGGCGACGAGGGGCGGTCGATCCCCGACGGCGACACCGTTGAGGGGCGGCTCTTCTCGCCGGATCCCGGGGGGTGGTGCAGCGTAGCGGTGGTGGAGGGTGAGGGACGCCCCGGCGGCGCGATTCCGCCTGCCGATTTAGCCGGAATCGACAGCGGCCGACAGGCGGAACCTATGGTGGGCGGCGGCGGAAGGAGGTGGGGAAAGGGGCGCGGGCTGAAATGTCCCTCCCGCCAACCGCTTCACCGCGATACGGGGCACCGTAGGGGTGAGGCGGAAACCCGCAAATACGCGGGTTGGGGCCGAGGTTTTGCCGCTCTCCTCAAATTTTTTTGCGGGCCGGCCGCGTTTGCGTGGTCTGTTCGGGCGGGATTTTCCGCGCCGACCCGCATGTTGGCGGTTATTTTGCGGGTCGGGGTCTTTTGCGGGTCTGCTAGAGTTGGCTCTAAGTGTCTACCCATAATTCCATCTCCACCGTCTATTTTATTCATTAATATAGGTAATCATGCGTGCACAACCCATTACGCCTTCCGCTGCTGTAAAACTATGGTTTTGCATCGCAATCGGTCGCTTGATTAGGTCTCTTGTGTCAGGGTCTACAAAGAGAAAGGGGGCAGCGAACTGAGTGAAGGTTCACCTCCTCACGATCACATCACAGATAGACAAAAACTACCTCCGTTTTCTAAATATAAATCTCTTTAGATTTCAATACAGACTACTCTCTTTGTTCCTAAATATAAGTCTTTGTAGAGATTCTATTATGGACCACATACGGATGAATATAGATGCATTTTAGAATGTAGATTCATTTATTTTGTTCTGTATGTAGTCTATAGTAAAATCTCTACAAAGACTTATATTTTAAAGTGTATATAGACTTATAGATGCATTTTAGGAACGGAGGGCATACAAATGTATATGGTCTTATTTGAAAGTGTAGATTCACTCTTTTTGTTCTATATCTAGTCTGTATTGAAATATCTAAAACGCTTATATTTTTAGGCAGGTCATGATTTCTTTATTCTTCTCCATGACAGAGTCGCAGGTTATACTACTAACCGGAGCATCATGCACTCTACCGTCGAGCTGGACTGGTGGAGTAGCCGAGTAGGTTCATGCTGGATATATATAACTATTCCTTTTTCAACTGGGTTATAGTGATAGACATCTCGCACCAAACGGGAATGGTTTCATTAGTTTAGGCCACTGAAAAGGATATATATTAACTTATGTACAACCAAGATTAATTAACATTTCGGGCGCGCGTAATGGAAGCAAACTCTAACGAGACGTTTGCTTCTGCCCCCGCGTGCCCGATGAGGTGAGCAGACGGATTAACTATACGATGGATGTTTAGGCTGTCGCCGGTTATAGTATAGTTTTATCTTGGAGCTAGCAGACTGTAGTTTAAATTTGTATTAGTGGACTACATTGCACTGAGTCAGCAAATCTAGACCGATATTGCAAGCTAGTACTCCATAAATCTGATAATATAAAAACATTTTTGATATTTCATATATTATGGGACGGAGGGAGTAGTTTTAAATCAATGTTGTCATGATCAAAGTTGCGAGCCATCTCGACCGATCAAGACTGGGGTGGGGTACAAGCCATCTGTCGTCAGTGAAGGTGTATACTTGCCCGGGTGCACGTGTACGTCATGCATATGAGGGCTGTGGGTGCACCCGTGTTAAGTTCATTGGATGAACGAGGCACCCGTTGGCATGTCATGGCCCATGCGTGCGTAAAGCGGCAGACATTACCCCGGCCGGCTACATTGGCTTTACAGACGCTCCGATCGGCTAGTTTTAAGTTTGTGCGGCCGACAATCTCTCGCTCGTAACTCTTCTTGAGTTATTATGCGGATACACTTGTTTTACATATTTTCAAGTGTTTTTGCTAAATTTTAGTCGCCTAAAATTTAATTTTAGATCAGATGGTTCCTCATACGCACGCACAACAGCTAAGCCCGAGATGGCGAGACCCCGGCCAGCATGTGTTCTCGGCGAGGGCGAGCTAGGATCTCGTAGAGGATGGGGACAATGCGACTGGCCGCGATGTCATGGCGAAGGTGAGGGGGCTGGGCGAGGGGTTGACTTTCACCATCTCACCATCGTTGGAGACCGGCGGAGTTAAGGGATACCTAGGGTGACGTCACAGCGGAGGAGGAGGCTCGGGCAAGACCAGGCGAGATGTCGTATGATGAAGCTACCAGCTATGGGTGGCGGCGACTACAAGTTAGGACGGGACTGGGGGGTGGGGGTCACATTCACAACAAGGGCGGAAGGGGGAGAAGAAAGAGGGGGATCGACTCTCGTGTTTTCGTTCGTCAGCCAAATAATGTTAGGTGCCTCGTATGTACTACCTCCGTTCTGATTTATTGGTCCCTTTAATATTTTGGACCAAACTTTGACCAGAGATTTAACTAAAAAAATATAATGCATGTCACTAAAACCTATATGGTTGGATTCATATTTGAACATAGTTTTCAATGATTTTTTTTTGTTACATGCATTAACATTTTGTTAGTTAAATGTAATGTCAAAATTTAGCACAAAATAAGAAAGAGACCCATAAATTAGGACAGAGCTAGTAAGTGGTATTGCAAATTCTCTAAGATTTTCAAGTCACAATCGGTCCAAATAATGTTGGCTGCTACATGCCATCCTAGGACGCATGTCCCTGCATGAATCATCTCTCATAATGATCTCAGATCTGTCATCCATGGTATTTGGATCAAACATCATCACTAATCGGGTTTCCTCCGCCTTGTTCTCTTGCATCACCTAATTCTCAAGTTGAAGCCTACGCGCCTCCATCTTTTCATTGCTCCTTCAACTTTTGTGCATACCGTGCCCACACATCTTCTCTTCTAGCCTCATCTCCTTCAACTATAATTTTCCGTGTTTCCTCTTCTCCGCCAACTGGATATATATAATTGTTTCTTTTTCAACTGGGTCCTACTGATAGACATCTCGCATCAAAACCGGGATGATTTCATTAGTTTAGGCCACTGAAAAGGATATATAGTAGTATTAGCTTAGGTACAACCAAGATTAATTAACATTTCCCGCGCGTGTAATGGAAGCAAACTTCAACCATAGGTTTGCTTCTGCTCCCGACGTGCCCGATGAGGTGAGCACCCGGTTTAACTATAGTACTATACCATGGATGTTTAGGCTCGACGCCGGTTGTAGTTAATTTTATCTTGGAGCTAGCTGACAGTAGTTTTAATTTGCATTAGTGGACTAGATTGCACTACGTCAGCCATTCTAGACCTATATTGCAATCCTAGAGTTTTAAATCTATGTTGACATGAGCAAAGTTGCGAGCCATCTCGACCGGTCAGGACTGGGGTGGGGCAGCAACCATTTGTCGTGAATGAAGGGTATATGTGCCCGGGTGCACGTGTACGTCATGCATGTGAGAGCTGTGGGTAGCGACCACATACGTTATGTTCGGCCCCCCTTATGTTTATTTGCTGGCTCCGCCGTTGGTAGCGACCACATACGGATGTGTGTAATAGCCCTGAAAATAACCTCCAAAAAATGAATATTTGTTTTCCGTTAAAACCAAATCGTTTCTGCAGTTCCAAACAGCCTATGACGTGGACCAGCGATCTCGACACGGACGTTTTGGCATCATGCATGCATCCAAATGCCGTTCGCTGATTACACCAACGCAGCGGCAGGGACACTTGAATTGGTACTGCCTCACACGGGACACGGCCACTATATTCTGACCTGTCAAAAATGCATTGGCCCGTCCTGTGTTAACATAATCCATTTTTTGGTTAAACATCATGCATTGGTTGATAGTACATGTACATCACTAGTTGACCGTGACAACCCAGAAGAAAACATCACTGACGTGAACATCGGTATACTCACTCCCCTCCAAGAAAAATAGTAGGTCGGCGTCTAGCCCAAGAGTCCAAGACTCCAATAAAATTAAACCCGGGTTCGCTCAAACAGACATTAAGGCCTTCTTTGGTTTATATGATAGGAATATCGTAGGAATAGGAACTTCATAGGAAGTGAGATGACATGCATTTCAATTTCTATAAACAAAGAGATGTCATTTGATGCATAGGATAGGATTTTTTTCATTGAGTCTAGGCTAATGTTTTTTTCCTTTGAAATGTGAAGGATTGGATCCTATCCTACATAAAAATAGGAATTCATTCCTACAAACCAAAGGGCTCCATAGGATTTTTTCCTTTAAAAATCCTATCCTATAAAATTCCTATAAGATTCCTACAAATCAAAAATCAAAGGAGGCCTAAACCTGGTTGCTCACCTCATCGGGCATGCGGGGTGCAGCTAGCTACCTTGGCAACACGTACAGATGCAAATGTCCCGTTGGAGTTTGCTTCCATGACGCGCGCCCGAAATGTTAATTAGTTTTGGGTACATCCTTCGCAGTGGCTAGAATAGTGCAATCTTTCCTGTTTGGTGCGACATATCTGTCGCCTAATTAAGAAAAAAGACTATTATCTCAAACATGTACTCAGGAATGTAACTCTGTCGATCATTTGAATGAAGTGCCGACTGGCTTCCCTTTAAAAAACAAAGAAAATCGGCATGGACCAATCCTGCGGTGGGTGCAGGGCTTGCAACTAGGAATAGAAATAGTGTTTTTCTTTCTAGCTGGTCTGGTAAGAGCAACTCAAGCAGACCCCGCATCCTGCCGGCCCGCAAAATGAGTTTGCAATTCGCGAAAAAACGGTTTTGTGGGCCGGCATGGAGCAGGGGCAGACCCCCCAAACGGATCCGTATAAAAGAATAATCACTGAATATACTTTTTTACGGGTCGGCTTTGAGGGGTCTGCTTTTGCTGATGCATCCCGCATCCTGCCGGTCCGCAAAATATTAATACCACACCATAATTATCAATACAAACACAATGCAACAAGCATCCACATTACAAATAATTATTCAAATCACCGAATACAAATACAAATACAAATAATGCAATACAAAACTTGTCCCAAATACAAATACAAATGAATGGGAAAATGAGTTTGCTACTGTCCAGCCCTTTGCCAATGGTGCTCAATGAGATCCTCCTAAAGCTGAAAGTGAGTGTTTGCATTTTTAATCTCCTTGTATGTTTGAAGAAAAGCTGTAATGCGGTTACGGTCTCTAGCTGTTTTGACACGGCCACCTACATGTCGTAGAAGAACTCCAAGTTCATGCCTCTCTCATCTTCAAGAATCATATTGTGAAGGATAACACAACATGTCATGATGTTCTTCAAGGTCCGCTTGTCCCAAAAAGAGCAGGACCACGAACAATGGCAAACCTAGATTGCAAAACCCCGAATGCTCTTTCAATGTCTTTTCGGGCTGCCTCTTGCATCCTTGCGAATTCACATAGTTTTTTAGTTTTGGGTTCTTTGATGCTCTTGACAAATGTACACCAAGGAGGGTATATACCATCTACAAGATAGTACCCTTTCGTGTATTCATGCCCATTGGTAGTGTAGTTGCAAGAAGGAGCATCACCACTAGCAAGCCTAGCAAACAAATGAGACCGTTGCAACACACTGATATCATTGAGAGTGCCCATCATATCAAAGAAGCAATGCCAAATCCGTAAATCCTCGGGTGCTACGGTCTCTAGCACAATTGTTGCATCACGAGACTTGCCACAATACATTCCCTGCCATGCCGGGCAATTTTTCCAAGTCAAATGCATACAATCAATGCTACCTAGCATGCCAGGCCAACCTCTCCTCTCATTAGATGACATCAATTTCTTTGCTTCATCCTCGTTGGGTGCCCAAAGATATTCGGGACCAAAAACACGGATGATCACTTTGGCAAATTTATGCACTAACTCAATTGTTGTATCTTCACCAATGCGAAGATACTCATCGGCATAGTCAGCTGGAACGCCATATGCAATCACCCGCATAGCTGCTGAGATTTTTTGATATGCACTAAATCCCTTGAAGCCCGCAACATTTCTTCGTTGAGTAAAATACCGACAATTTGCCTTGCAAGTTTGAACAATTTTCACAAAGAGGGATCGGCGCATTCGATACCTTCTCCGGAAGAGGTGCGGTGGATATGTTGGATTCTCCGTGAAATAGTCTTGCATCAATATCTCGTTCCCGAGATGGCGATTCCGAGGAATGCAAAGACGCCCGACAGTCGATCCTCCCCGCCTCTTTCGGTTCTCGTCTTCGTGCTCCTTGATGACAAGAGCCATCACCAATGTCTGCTGCCGAAAGTTTGAAAGCATCGTCTCAACATCCGAGTCGTCCGAATCGGACGAATCGGAGAGCAACAACTTCTCGCACGGGCTCAATTCCATCTACATGAACGAGAAGCGCATGCCGCGTCAACCAACTATGCGGAGCGTTTGACACGAAGCACAAACAAACACTAACCGGCGGCGACGAGGGGCGGTCGATCCAGGGCGGCGACGAGGGGCGGTCGATCCCCGACGGCGACACCGATGAGGGGCGGCTCTTCTCGCCGGATCCAGGTGGGTGGTGCGGCGTAGCGGTGGTGGAGGGTGAGGGACGCCCCGGCGACGCGATTCCGCCTGCAGATTTGGCCGGAATCGACGGCGGCCGACGGGCGGAACCTATGGTGGGCGGCGGCGGAAGGAGGTGGGGAAAGGGGCGCGGGCTGAAATGTCCCTCCCGCCAACCGCTTCACTGCGATACGGGACACCGTAGGGGTGAGGCGGAAACCCGCAAATACGCGGGTTGGGGCCGAGGTTTTGCCGCTCCCCTCAAATTTTTTTGCGGGCCGGCCGCGTTTGCGTGGTCTGTTCGGGCGGGATTTTCCGCGCCGACCCGCATATTGGCGGTTATTTTGCGGATCGGGGTCTTTTGCGGGTCTGTAGAGTTGGCTCTAAGTGTCTACCCATAATTCCATCTCCACCGTCTATTTTATTTATTAATATAGGTAATCATGCGTGCACAACCCATTACGCCTTCCGCTGCTATAAAACTATGGTTTTGCATCGCAATCGGTCGCTTGATTAGGTCTCTTGTGTCAGGGTCTACAAAGAGAAAGGGGGCAGCGAACTGAGTGAAGGTTCACCTCCTCACGATCACATCACAGATAGACAAAAACTCCCTCCGTTTTCTAAATATAAATCTCTTTAGATTTCAATGCAGACTACTCCCTTTGTTCCTAAATATAAGTCTTTGTAGAGATTCTACTATGGACCACATACGGATGGATATAGATGCATTTTAGAATGTAGATTCATTCATTTTGCTCTGTATGTAGTCTATAGTGAAATCTCTACAAAGACTTATATTTTAAAGTGTATATAGACTTATAGATGCATTTTAGGAACGGAGGGCATACAAATGTATATGGTCTTATTTGAAAGTGTAGATTCACTCTTTTTGTTCTATATCTAGTCTGTATTGAAATATCTAAAATGCTTATATTTTTAGGCAGGTCATGATTTCTTTATTCTTCTCCATGACAGAGTCGCAGGTTATACTACTAACCGGAGCATCATGCACTCTACCGTCGAGCTGGACTGGTGGAGTAGCCGAGTAGGTTCATGCTGGATATATATAACTATTCCTTTTTCAACTGGGTTATAGTGATAGACATCTCGCACCAAACGGGAATGATTTCATTAGAATAGGCCACTGAAAAGGATATATATTAACTTATGTGCAACCAAGATTAATTAACATTTCCGGCGCGCGTAATGAAAGCAAACTCCAACAAGACGTTTGCTTATGCCCCCGCGTGCCCGATGAGGTGAGCAGACGGATTAACTATACGATGGATGTTTAGGCTCGTCGCCGGTTATAGTATAATTTTATCTTGGAGCTAGCAGACTGTAGTTTAAATTTGTATTAGTGGACTACATTGCACCGAGTCAGCAAATCTAGACCGATATTGCAAGCTAGTACTCCATCAATCTCATAAGATAAAAACATTTTTGATATTTCATATATTATGGGACGGAGGAAGTAGGTTTAAATCAATGTTGTCATGATCAAAGTTGCGAGCCATCTCGACCGATCAAGACTGGGGTGGGGTACAAGCCATCTGTCGTCAGTGAAGGTGTATACTTGCCCGGGTGCACGTGTATGTCATGCACTCATGCATGTGAGGGCTGTGAGTGCACCCGTGTTAAGTTCATTGGATGAACGAGGCACCCGTTGGCATGTCATGACCCATGCGTGCGTAAAGCGGCAGACATTACCCCGGCCGGCTACATTGGCTTTGCACACGCTCCGATCGGCTAGTTTTAGGTCTGTGCGGCCGACAATCTCTCGCTCGTAACTCTTCTTGAGTTTTTATGCGGATACACTTGTTTTACATATTTTCCAGTGTTTTTGCTAAATTTCAGTCGTCTAAAATTTAAATTTAGAACAGATGATTCCTCAAACGCACGCACAACAGCTAAGCCCGAGATGGTGAGACCCCGGCCAGCATGTGTTCTCGGCGAGGGCGAGCTAGGATCTCGTAGAGGATGGGGACAATGCGACTGGCCGCAATGTCATGGCGAAGGTGAGGGGGCTGGGCGAGGGGTTGACTTTCACCATCTCACCATCGTTGGAGACCGGCGGAGTTAAGGGATACCTAGGGTGACGTCACAGCGGAGGAGGAGGCTCGGGCAAGACCAGGCGAGATGTCGTGTGATGAAGCTACCAGCTATGGGTGGCGGCGACTACAAGTTAGGACGGGACTGGGGGGTGGGGGTCACATTCACAACAAGGGCGGAAGGGGGAGAAGAAAGAGGGGGATCGACTCTCGTGTTTTCGTTCGTCAGCCAAATAATGTTAGGTGCTCAGATGTACTACCTCCGTTCTGATTTATTGGTCCCTTAATATTTTGGACCAAACTTTGACCAGAGATTTAACTAAAAAAATATAATGCATGTCACTAAAACCTATATGGTTGGATTCATATTTGAACATAGTTTTCAATGATTTTTTTTTGTTACATGCATTAACATTTTGTTAGTTAAATGTAATGTCAAAATTTAGCACAAAATAAGAAAGAGACCCATAAATTAGGACAGAGCTAGTAAGTGGTATTGCAAATTCTCTAAGATTTTCAAGTCACAATCGGTCCAAATAATGTTGGCTGCTACATGCCATCCTAGGACGCATGTCCCTGCATGAATCATCTCTCATAATGATCTCAGATCTGTCATCCATGGTATTTGGATCAAACATCATCACTAATCGGGTTTCCTCCGCCTTGTTCTCTTGCATCACCTAATTCTCAAGTTGAAGCCTACGCGCCTCCATCTTTTCATTGCTCCTTCAACTTTTGTGCATACCGTGCCACACATCTTCTCTTCTAGCCTCATCTCCTTCAACTATAATTTTCCGTGTTTCCTCTTCTCCGCCAACTGGATATATATAATTGTTTCTTTTTCAACTGGGTCCTACTGATAGACATCTCGCATCAAAACCGGGATGATTTCATTAGTTTAGGCCACTGAAAAGGATATATAGTAGTATTAGCTTAGGTACAACCAAGATTAATTAACATTTCCCGCGCGTGTAATGGAAGCAAACTTCAACCATAGGTTTGCTTCTGCTCCCGACGTGCCCGATGAGGTGAGCACCCGGTTTAACTATAGTACTATACCATGGATGTTTAGGCTCGACGCCGGTTGTAGTTAATTTTATCTTGGAGCTAGCTGACAGTAGTTTTAATTTGCATTAGTGGACTAGATTGCACTACGTCAGCCATTCTAGACCTATATTGCAATCCTAGAGTTTTAAATCTATGTTGACATGAGCAAAGTTGCGAGCCATCTCGACCGGTCAGGACTGGGGTGGGGCAGCAACCATTTGTCGTGAATGAAGGGTATATGTGCCCGGGTGCACGTGTACGTCATGCATGTGAGAGCTGTGGGTAGCGACCACATACGTTATGTTCGGCCCCCCTTATGTTTATTTGCTGGCTCCGCCGTTGGTAGCGACCACATACGGATGTGTGTAATAGCCCTGAAAATAACCTCCAAAAAATGAATATTTGTTCTTCTGTTAAAAACCAAATCGTTTCTGCAGTTCCAAACAGCCTATGACGTGGACCAGCGATCTCGACACGGACGTTTTGGCATCATGCATGCATCCAAATGCCGTTCGCTGATTACACCAACGCAGCGGCAGGGACACTTGAATTGGTACTGCCTCACACGGGACACGGCCACTATATTCTGACCTGTCAAAAATGCATTGGCCCGTCCTGTGTTAACATAATCCATTTTTTGGTTAAACATCATGCATTGGTTGATAGTACATGTACATCACTAGTTGACCGTGACAACCCAGAAGAAAACATCACTGACGTGAACATCGGTATACTCACTCCCCTCCAAGAAAAATAGTAGGTCGGCGTCTAGCCCAAGAGTCCAAGACTCCAATAAAATTAAACCCGGGTTCGCTCAAACAGACATTAAGGCCTTCTTTGGTTTATATGATAAGAATATCGTAGGAATAGGAACTTCATAAGAAATGAGATGACATGCATTTCAATTTCTATAAACAAAGAGATGTCATTTGATGCATAGGATAGGATTTTTTTTCATTGAGTCTAGGCTAATGTTTTTTTCCTTTGAAATGTGAAGGATTGGATCCTATCCTACATAAAAATAGGAATTCATTCCTACAAACCAAAGGGCTCCATAGGATTTTTTCCTTTAAAAATCATATCCTATAAAATTCCTATAAGATTCCTACAAATCAAAAATCAAAGGAGGCCTAAACCTGGTTGCTCACCTCATCGGGCATGCGGGGTGCAGCTAGCTACCTTGGCAACACGTACAGATGCAAATGTCCCGTTGGAGTTTGCTTCCATGACGCGCGCCCGAAATGTTAATTAGTTTTGGGTACATCCTTCGCAGTGGCTAGAATAGTGCAATCTTTCCTGTTTGGTGCGACATATCTGTCGCCTAATTAAGAAAAAAGACTATTATCTCAAACATGTACTCAGGAATGTAACTCTGTCGATCATTTGAATGAAGTTCCGACTGGCTTCCCTTTAAAAAACAAAGAAAATCGGCATGGACCAATCCTGCGGTGGGTGCAGGGCTTGCAACTAGGAATAGAAATAGTGTTTTTCTTTCTAGCTGGTCTGGTAAGAGCAACTCAAGCAGACCCCGCATCCTGCCGGCCCGCAAAATGAGTTTGCAATTCGCGAAAAAACGGTTTTGTGGGCCGGCATGGAGCAGGGGCAGACCCCCCAAACGGATCCGTATAAAAGAATAATCACTGAATATACTTTTTTACGGGTCGGCTTTGCGGGGTCTGCTTTTGCGCTGATGCATCCCGCATCCTGCCGGTCCGCAAAATATTAATACCACACCATAATTATCAATACAAACACAATGCAACAAGCATCCACATTACAAATAATTATTCAAATCACCGAATACAAATACAAATACAAATAATGCAATACAAAACTTGTCCCAAATACAAATACAAATGAATGGGAAAATGAGTTTGCTACTGTCCAGCCCTTTGCCAATGGTGCTCAATGAGATCCTCCTAAAGCTGAAAGTGAGTGTTTGCATTTTTAATCTCCTTGTATGTTTGAAGAAAAGCTGTAATGCGGTTACGGTCTCTAGCTGTTTTGACACGGCCACCTACATGTCGTAGAAGAACTCCAAGTTCATGCCTCTCTCATCTTCAAGAATCATATTGTGAAGGATAACACAACATGTCATGATGTTCTTCAAGGTCCGCTTGTCCCAAAAAGAGCAGGACCACGAACAATGGCAAACCTAGATTGCAAAACCCCGAATGCTCTTTCAATGTCTTTTCGGGCTGCCTCTTGCATCCTTGCGAATTCACATAGTTTTTTAGTTTTGGGTTCTTTGATGCTCTTGACAAATGTACACCAAGGAGGGTATATACCATCTACAAGATAGTACCCTTTCGTGTATTCATGCCCATTGGTAGTGTAGTTGCAAGAAGGAGCATCACCACTAGCAAGCCTAGCAAACAAATGAGACCGTTGCAACACACTGATATCATTGAGAGTGCCCATCATATCAAAGAAGCAATGCCAAACCAGAATCCTCGGTGCTACGGTCTCTAGCACAATTGTTGCATCACGAGACTTGCCACAATACATTCCCTGCCATGCCGGGCAATTTTTCCAAGTCAAATGCATACAATCAATGCTACCTAGCATGCCAGGCCAACCTCTCCTCTCATTAGATGACATCAATTTCTTTGCTTCATCCTCGTTGGGTGCCCAAAGATATTCGGGACCAAAAACACGGATGATCACTTTGGCAAATTTATGCACTAACTCAATTGTTGTATCTTCACCAATGCGAAGATACTCATCGGCATAGTCAGCTGGAACGCCATATGCAATCACCCGCATAGCTGCTGAGATTTTTTGATATGCACTAAATCCCTTGAAGCCCGCAACATTTCTTCGTTGAGTAAAATACCGACAATTTGCCTTGCAAGTTTGAACAATTTTCACAAAGAGGATCGGCGATTCGATACCTTCTCCGGAAGAGGTGCGGTGGATATGTTGGATTCTCCGTGAAATAGTCTTGCATCAATATCTCGTTCCGAGATGGCGATTCGAGGAATGCAAAGACGCCGACAGTCGATCCTCCCCGCCTCTTTCGGTTCTCGTCTTCGTGCTCCTTGATGACAAGAGCCATCACCAATGTCTGCTGCCGAAAGTTTGAAAGCATCGTCTCAACATCCGAGTCGTCCGAATCGGACGAATCGGAGAGCAACAACTTCTCGCACGGGCTCAATTCCATCTACATGAACGAGAAGCGCATGCCGCGTCAACCAACTATGCGGAGCGTTTGACACGAAGCACAAACAAACACTAACCGGCGGCGACGAGGGGCGGTCGATCCAGGGCGGCGACGAGGGGCGGTCGATCCCCGACGGCGACACCGATGAGGGGCGGCTCTTCTCGCCGGATCCAGGTGGGTGGTGCAGCGTAGCGGTGGTGGAGGGTGAGGGACGCCCCGGCGACGCGATTCCGCCTGCAGATTTGGCCGGAATCGACGGCGGCCGACGGGCGGAACCTATGGTGGGCGGCGGCGGAAGGAGGTGGGGAAAGGGGCGCGGGCTGAAATGTCCCTCCCGCCAACCGCTTCACTGCGATACGGGACACCGTAGGGGTGAGGCGGAAACCCGCAAATACGCGGGTTGGGGCCGAGGTTTTGCCGCTCCCCTCAAATTTTTTTGCGGGCCGGCCGCGTTTGCGTGGTCTGTTCGGGCGGGATTTTCCGCGCCGACCCGCATATTGGCGGTTATTTTGCGGATCGGGGTCTTTTGCGGGTCTGTAGAGTTGGCTCTAAGTGTCTACCCATAATTCCATCTCCACCGTCTATTTTATTTATTAATATAGGTAATCATGCGTGCACAACCCATTACGCCTTCCGCTGCTATAAAACTATGGTTTTGCATCGCAATCGGTCGCTTGATTAGGTCTCTTGTGTCAGGGTCTACAAAGAGAAAGGGGGCAGCGAACTGAGTGAAGGTTCACCTCCTCACGATCACATCACAGATAGACAAAAACTCCCTCCGTTTTCTAAATATAAATCTCTTTAGATTTCAATGCAGACTACTCCCTTTGTTCCTAAATATAAGTCTTTGTAGAGATTCTACTATGGACCACATACGGATGGATATAGATGCATTTTAGAATGTAGATTCATTCATTTTGCTCTGTATGTAGTCTATAGTGAAATCTCTACAAAGACTTATATTTTAAAGTGTATATAGACTTATAGATGCATTTTAGGAACGGAGGGCATACAAATGTATATGGTCTTATTTGAAAGTGTAGATTCACTCTTTTGTTCTATATCTAGTCTGTATTGAAATATCTAAAATGCTTATATTTTTAGGCAGGTCATGATTTCTTTATTCTTCTCCATGACAGAGTCGCAGGTTATACTACTAACCGGAGCATCATGCACTCTACCGTCGAGCTGGACTGGTGGAGTAGCCGAGTAGGTTCATGCTGGATATATATAACTATTCCTTTTTCAACTGGGTTATAGTGATAGACATCTCGCACCAAACGGGAATGATTTCATTAGAATAGGCCACTGAAAAGGATATATATTAACTTATGTGCAACCAAGATTAATTAACATTTCCGGCGCGCGTAATGAAAGCAAACTCCAACAAGACGTTTGCTTATGCCCCCGCGTGCCCGATGAGGTGAGCAGACGGATTAACTATACGATGGATGTTTAGGCTCGTCGCCGGTTATAGTATAATTTTATCTTGGAGCTAGCAGACTGTAGTTTAAATTTGTATTAGTGGACTACATTGCACCGAGTCAGCAAATCTAGACCGATATTGCAAGCTAGTACTCCATCAATCTCATAAGATAAAAACATTTTTGATATTTCATATATTAGATCATATGATCCTCAAAATCAATCGAAAAACAGTACTTGTCATCTCAAATCTTGACGAAAAGATACATCAGCTGCAATTCAAAACGTCCGACTTCAAGTATGCTTATGTTAATACAGTAGCAACAACACAATTCATTCAAAACTGCAATAATCATGTCGAATCATCAAATGACATCAATCTATTCATGACTTACGTCCAGCTTGACAATCTACAATAGTCTCAATACCGAATTCAATCATTTAGGTTCAGTTAACAATACCAGATGCTAAAACTGTACAATGAGTCGTATCTGCAGCCATTGACACGTACAACTGGAAGAGACTAGCCTCCAAGTCATGCCATCAAATTGACGAATAATCTAACGGCAATTATGTAAATTCAATAGTACCTTCACATGGCACTTATGAGACCCATTCATGCATGAACTGCCAATCGTGCCAATCATCTCAGAGCATGCAACAACACAATTGTCTATCTTCATTCCATGCTCTTCAATCACAATGATGTCACATGCACACAATCTCAATCCTGAATATTCTAATTAATGATACTACGAATCCCATTGCATTCATATACCATGTCACATTGCTGATGACGCTGCAGATATCAGACCCAAAGGATCAGTTGCACAGAATTTCCAGTACACCATGGCGTCCATTCAAAGAGCAACCATAGACCTGAAATCTGTTGCATGATCGTGCTCTAGCATGTCCAACAACGTTGCTCAACTGTACATCGAATGCACAAAGTCCCGCGATGCCGGGACAATTCGCAATCACAGTGATACAGATGCCTGCACATCTGCAATATCTGTCAACGTCATCCGACTCATCAGGAATACGCATCGTGCGATTCACCTTGCGATCAAAGTCAAGGCATTGGAGGTCAGCCAAACAACTCACGGCTCACATGACATGAGCGAGTCATACCCATGGTCAAGTGCAGATGGTCGCCGGACGCACGATGCAATCACTGCTAACTGGATGTGAGGACTATCCGTTCAATGCGACAGATCTACGCCCGACCAGCGCCGCAACGATGTGTCAAGTCCGACAGCCTACGCGTCACCGAGGTCACGATATGGGCCTTATCCGACGGTGCGGTGCCGTCGCACGGCGTATTCTGTCGGATTTGCGAGAGTGCGTAGGTGCGGCGAAGCGTCCTCGCACTGGTTCATGCTGTCTTGCACACTGCACATCCAATGTCGCATCGGCGTGATATCAAAGCTATCCGTCCGATTATGTAACCTTCGGCTAGTTGACAGCAATTGTGCTCATCTCCGATGCATTTGAGCATCGCTCAACATGACGGTATGCGTAAGGTCATCAGTAACTCAACTAGCTCAATTCTGTCCTCTACGTTCTAATAAATCATCGCGACATACTTGCTCAGCTGCTTAGACATTGTAGACATGATTGTCGGTTGTGGTCTGTCGATCTACGGAGAGGCGGAATCATCTTAGTCACTATCACGACTGGCAATGAACATTCGGAGAACGTCAAATTAGCGTCGATAGGCCGTAGATTCCTTTTTCATATCTATCAGCGAATGCACTATGGCAATACTTTAGATGTTTGTATGTCGAGGCTTATGCTACCTAAGTTACTTGACTGCATGGGACGGAGGAAGTAGGTTTAAATCAATGTTGTCATGATCAAAGTTTGCGAGCCATCTCGACCGATCAAGACTGGGGTGGGGTACAAGCCATCTGTCGTCAGTGAAGGTCAATGTTGTCATGATCAAAGTTGCGAGCCATCTCGACCGATCAAGACTGGCTAAATGGTGGGGCAAGCCATCTGTCGTCAGTGAAGGTGTATACTTGCCCGGGTGCACGTGTATGTCATGCACTCATGCATGTGAGGGCTGTGAGTGCACCCGTGTTAAGTTCATTGATGAACGAGGCACCCGTTGGCATGTCATGACCCATGCGTGCGTAAAGCGGCAGACATTACCCCGGCCGGCTACATTGGCTTTGCACACGATCGGCAGACATTACCCCGGCAGAAGGTAGTTCGATAGGATAATAGTATCTGAGTGCATGGGACTAGCAGTAAGCCATGTCATGAGACAGAGCAGATGGGTCAGCTGGTCGATGGATAAGCTTGAGTACTCAAGAGGGGATCGTACATGATGGTGTCTGCAGTGTTGACAATTTAGATTAACAACTTGCGTCATTGCCAAATGATATACGGATTAGATCAGAAATTCATATTCGTCGCAAACATGTAGTTCTATGTATGGCAGATTTTAGCATGCATTCGATAAGCATTGAGAATTGATAGGCTACATTGGCTGCACACGCCCGATCGGCTAGTTTTAGGTCTGTGCGCCGACAATCTCTCGCTCAACTCTTCTTGAGTTTTATGCGGATACACTTGTTTTATATCAATTCAGATGCCTAATTACAATTGTCATATTTCTCATTGCTCAGTTCATCATTCACTAACTTTGTGCCATGCTGCTCGCCAGTGTATTTCTAGTAGATCTCATAGTGGACAGCTTAGGGGACTATCATGCTCACAGTCTACCCGATCGGCTAGTTTTAGGTTAGGTCTGTGCGGCCGACAATCTCTCGCTCGTAACTCGGCGTAATGTTTATGGTCCTAGCTTCTGACTGGATACTAAACTTAATGAATTTCCACGATGATGACATCATCGAACATGGTTATTTGTGTCGATACTGATTTAGGTACAGAATGGCATTATGTATTTCTTGAGTAATTTCTTGAGTTTTATGCGGATACACTTGTTTTACATATTTTCCAGTGTTTTTGCTACTCAGCATTGTACTCAGTAATTAACTTATTGCATCTAATAAGTGCCATGATTGGCAACTGTAGGTCAACGTTTTATGTTCCATAGAATAGCTCCAATGGATGTAAGTTGTCAACTATGTGTCATCTGACATTCAGCTAAGTCACGATCTGTATCAAACTTGACGTATGTTCGCTCGATCACAGACGTTCTGCTCAATTTATGCTCCGTGACATCCACTGAGTATCTGACTCGGTCAGATGCCTTCATTGTAACTACATATGTATCTCGTGCACCAGTTTAGCAATCGTTCAAGCAGTACTTCTGAGTAGTAGACTTCGAATGATTGCTCGTGCAAGGACCATGTGAACACCATGCGGTGATATCGGCTTACAGTTCAGCAAATATGGGCTACGCATATACTTAGCTGTAACGTCTTTGTTAATTAAATACGTATGCAGCTGGTAGAACCTATCTTTACTTAACAGAAGTTCACTGACAGCAGATAGTTGCTCTTTCGTATAGGTAACGTGGTGTTGACGTAGATTGATATCATGAACTAATAGATCACATGGTCCTGATTACTGCAGACAGAATTTCTTAGAATATATGTTCCTAAATCGCAAATATGTATTCGTTAGTACATCTATCAACTGTGGCGACCGTAAACACATCGATGAAATCGTTGGCAGCTCAAAGCTGCAGTTAATCATAGATGCCACACTTCGAGTGTACCCGTCAGTAACTTCATTTGCGTAATCAGTTCCGTGGCTAATACCGATCTAATGTATAGATGCATACTGCGCATGATAGCATGACGATCTAGATAATTCCTGATGAGACTGATATCTCAAATAAGCAGCTGACAGATCCATAGAGTATAAGGATGACTGTTTGATAAGACAACTAGGTCTATAATCAGATGACATCTGATGTCACTCTGCCTGACGCAAATGTTCTATTCAGTGATTGCTGCACGGCATTGTATGTTGACAATCAGCTAAATTGATTTAATGTCATATGGTTACTATTAGAACATATCTACATGATCCGAGTAACTCATTAAATCATCCTAGAACATCAATCAATAGTACAGTTCAACACAATAGATCTCTATATATACAGGAGTCACTCAAACAGCTATATCCTCAATTTCAGTCGTCTAAAATTTAAATTTAGAACAGATGATTCCTCAAACGCACGCAAGTGAGATTGTACTTAATCACTATCATAAATTCAATATGATCCAGATTGACAAATGTCCCACTAATTGATCTAATATGAACGATTCTCTAAACTGTAAGATCAATAATAAGCATCAATCTCTCATGAACTAAGTGCAATAGTCTGTAACTTCGTAGTTCAGCTGCTAGCATCCTAACGATGAGCTGAATCTCAATCTTGATGATCTTACGTCTATCTAAGATTAAGACACCTATCATGTCTTGAATGCTATCATCTGTATTGTGACATCTTGCAATACACAAGAGTATTACATAACATGCCTGATTATTCATATTTGATTGTCAGCTGCCTAACTAATCAGCATGCATATGCAATTATCCCATGATGAACATAATCTCTATCAGATCAAGTCTGTATCTACGATCATCACAATTCATCAATCCCTATCATTATGATTGACGATGTTCCAAGCAGACAGGTCTAATACTGAAGTACTTCAATATGCATTTTATCTTGCATGTTGCAGAGTCAATCTTAGCCATCGACCATAATACAACAACAGACTGCAATATTTCACTAATACAATATCAAGATACCATGCCAATACGTCAACATCGTCATGGTGCACAAATGCTTCAACATGCAATATGATGCAATTTTTGCTACTCATCTCTTGCATGGCCCAATTTCCTGTACAACACGAATAATTATTACATGCATACCTGTCTGCCTACCAGGTCTAAGACTATAGCACTTTCTGTATAGCTATTCGAATATCGAGTACACAAGATTTGATGCACAAATCACTTCATATACACCATTCTGATTTGAAACGTACCAATTGCACCAATGCAATGCGAAGTTTCATCGTGTCGTGCGTCAATCGAATAGCATCGATTGCTGCTATCTCTCACGATTTAACATGCACGTAATTACCCATGACACTTTCATTCGTATAATTCACAGAGCTTGCCATGCAAGTCTGACAGATCCATAGCAACAGCTAAGCCCGAGATGGTGACCTGATCATAGAGAGACCCCGGCCAGCATGTGTTCTCGGCGAGGGCGAGCTAGGATCTCTGAGGATGGGGACATGCGACTGGCCGCAATGTCATGGCGAAGGTGAGGGGCTGGGCGAGGGGTTGACTTTCACCATCTCACCATCGTTGGAGACCGGCGGAGTTAAGGGATACCTAGGGTGACGTCACAGCGGAGGAGGAGAAGGGACAATTCCTCCCGCTCTGGGCAAGACCCAGGCGAGATGTCGTGTGATGAAGCTACCAGCTATGGGTGGCGCGACACAAGTTCATGGCGAAGGTGAGGGGCTGGGCGAGGATCCGTATTAGATTCAACTCGATTGAGATTCATACGTGATGTTTGGTCAATTGGTTATGTAATAATCTTCTTGATTCTCCTGTCATATATAGTCAGATAATATCACAACAATGTAATTACGCTGTAACTTATTCATGCAATGACAAAGTCTTTATAGATCTATGAGAATTAGTGCTAACAGTAGTGTAATGGCAGTGCATTGTACATCGCTGTATATATCTTATGTTATGAGAGTTACTGCTTACGTGTGTATGATATCTTGAATTAGTGTATGATTTGAGCAATTGTTAACTTCGTACGTATCAGTTGACCATGACGATGCTGTAACCACGACGGGATAGTGCAGCTTCAGCTCTCGATGATTGTCTGTACGGGACATCTGAGCGTTATTTAAGTTGTTTGCACAATGCAAACGAATCAGGCCGTAAGATCTAATAACAATTTAGCAAGTAACTTATTCATCATGCGCGATACATACGAAATGCAATCTGTCAGTGTAGGTCTTGAGTCCGAGGATTGCAGGGATACTCTGAGGTTATACTTGCAAGAGTCTTTATGTACGATCCTCATGCATGGTATGAAGTAGACCGATTGAAGTTATACATATCTGCTGAGATAATGACTGACAAATATTGCGTATGGCAGATGACTTCATCATGTTGGCGATCATATCGCCGATGCGAGTTGCACTGTTATCATGATGCGGAATGTATGATACTTGAATTTCTGCATGTAGGTGTCATACTTGCCCGTATCAGTATTGCATACCGACATTGCTATCTCATGCAGCTATAGCGCTACTGTCTGCGAGTAGTGGATTCGTGAAAGGATCTGTAGTTTGGCATGCGAAACGCGATCTCGTCGCGTACATGGTGACTGAGTCGCAGTGCAAATGTGGAGCTCAATTCCAGTATTGTATACTTCGTTAATGAGATTGAGCAGCATACTTGCGTAAGCATGCAATTAGCCAGCACTGTTCAATCTCGCACGCCAGAGCGGAGGAGGAGGCCGGCAAGACCAGAGAGATGTGATGAAGCTACCAGCTATGGGTGGCGGCTACTAAGTTAGGACGGGACTGGGGGCGGGGGTCACATTCACAACAAGGGCGGAAGGGGAAGAAAGAGGATCGAAGAGGGGGATCGACTGTTTTCGATAAAGGCATTATGCGATAGCTAGGAGCTTGATAGCCAAGCTCAAGTGAGTCACATTACTATGATCTCTCGATGGATGCAGTAGCACATTATGTACAATGACTATGACGACACTTACAGTGAGTGAAATTCGTCGTCACAGCCAAATAATGTTAGGTGCTCAGATGTACTACCTCCGTTTCGATTTATTGGCCCTTAATATTTTGGACCAAACTTTGACCAGAGATTTAACTAAAAAATATAATGCATGTCACTAAAACCTATATGGTTGGATTCATATTTGAATCGATTCTGTCTCAAGCATTTAATTTTTCGATGCTCAACTTGCAATGATCAAATTTGCTCATAAGACTGCGCATCCAAATCCGATTCAACTCATCTCTTCGCACAATCTGTGGATGTATTCAATTCTGCATCTAGCGATATAATTCGCTGTACCATGAATTTATGCATGCCCTGCGGATCTACGTCTGATATGACTCCATAATCTGGTACATGTCATTTGAAATCTACGAGGTTTGTAGACTTGGTCTGTGACATATATTACATACACCATTGGATAGCTAGCGAGCCTCCACTTATGCTAGCCTTACAACGTTGTGCATATAAGTCACTGTTAGATGATAGGCTCTGTCCTATAGATTTCGTGTCCATTTGACTGGAACGTATTTATGATATTAGATGTTTGCACGATCTACTAGATAACGATGCGCATTTAAAACGTGACGGATGTTGCATGTAATTAGCGCTAATAATGGCACATAATTAGTTCTGATGTTCACTTCTAGATATCTAGATCCCGTAGTGGACGAAATAGCCTATGTGTATTATTTGCTCCCATCGATTGTGTACGAGTTACACTCAGATCTATTAACCATATGTTAGTCTACGGCAGAATTTATGTTATGCTCAACTTGGCTATCAATGTAGTTTCAATCTCTATAGTGGAAGCATTTACGTCACATCTGCCTTATTATATCATCTAGATTCATCGATGTTTAACAAGCATGCATTGGACTCATCCTGACGGTAGCAACTGGTGGCACGGCAATTCGCTAATACAGTATCGCCGTCAGTACATATCCATGTAGCTCGATAGGATACGATCTCAATTACGGATTAACGGCTAGTTTGAATGCTGTACAGGTAGAAATATCGGATGTTTAAATAGCCAGAAATGATTCAAATAAATATAGTTATGTGTATCTCATGATTATTAACATGTTCTGCAGTAAGATATCCGAATGACTAACATGTCACACGAGAGATTATTAAGCTCATGAGCTCAGAATGCTTCATATCAAAGTATTGTACAGACACTTAGATATTGCTAATACTGCGACTGCACAGGTCAGCTACGGATATATTTGACTTCACAATGCATTGGACTCAGTTATTCTAACATGTCTTTAGATGCTTAACTCACATTTTAGGTAATTTATCAATGTCATATATTTGCGACAACAGTCAGAGTACATTCACTAGTAAGGTATGACTACATGCTCGCAATGAACTGATATGCATCTGTTATGCAATGTCGACATCCTTACAAAGAATATCGGTCTGCTACAATTTGAAGGCTTCTACTAGGTATATGAGTTAGACATCAAGAATTCTACATGTATAATCCCGAGACAATTGCATTCAATGCAAGTCAGAGATGGCTCAATGGATATGATAGGCTAGTGCTTCATGACAGCTCAGCTATCTTTGAAATCGCTGATGATTATCCATGCTCTCGTCGAAGCACTACTGACATCATATGCATCCCAAAGTCTTTTAATTAATCATAAATCTATACAATCCATACATGCAATACTTTAATTGATCAACATGCACAAAAATGTCTAATAGCTACACCAGAAATGTAGTCAGCATGCAATGACAGCTCACATGTAACTCGGTACTGCAAATTGCTAGTTGTTCAATTATGCTCAAGAAATGTAGGTTAATTTCAGTTTGTTATTCTAGCAAGGCAGTTCATTCCTATTAATCAGCTCTATCAGTATCAATATGTCACCTACATGTCAAATAAGTCTTCTCAAAAAGAAGGACACGAATGAGTACCTTGGCAACCCACAATCACTAATTTGTTTTGCTTAGCCTGACTTCGAATACTGATGTTGGGCTTACCAATTCAGGATAACTCTAAGGAAGACTGATACTTGCAGAGAATCTCTTAAATCATGAGTCCTCAACAAATAAGCAGGCCCATCTTCAGGCAACAAACCCTGTTTAATGGTTACACAATTGCTAGATCACATGAGACAACCCAAGAAATAGTATAAGATCCACAACACTATAATGACTTTTATTAGATCTATATTACTTTTTCAATGCATGCCATCAGAATTCGTATCAACAGAATCACACATCAATTATAACACAAATCACCTCAAGAGATCATATCATACTTACCAAAAAGTACATCAAACTGGATACAATTCAAATTTACAAAGATGCATGATCTCCAAAATGCTTCTTGATCATACCAATAATCAATAAGGGCACATTCGATGCCTTAGCTTTCCCAAATCAATGGCCAAATTCTCCTGAAAAAATTTTTTTGATTCTTTGTTACATGCATTAACATTTTGTTAGTTAAATGTAATGTCAAAATTTAGCACAAAATAAGAAAGAGACCCATAAATTAGGACAGAGCTAGTAAGTGGTATTGCAAATTCTCTAAGATTTTCAAGTCACAATCGGTCCAAATAATGTTGGCTGCTACATGCCATCCTAGGACGCATGTCCTGCATGAATCATCTCTCATAATGATCTCAGATCTGTCATCCATGGTATTTGGATCAAACATCATCACTAATCGGGTTTCCTCCGCCTTGTTCTCTTGCATCACCTAATTCTCAAGTTGAAGCCTACGCGCCTCCATCTTTTCATTGCTCCTTCAACTTTTGTGCATACCGTGCCCACACATCTTCTCTTCTAGCCTCATCTCCTTCAACTATAATTTTCCGTGTTTCCTCTTCTCCGCCAACTGGATATATATAATTGTTTCTTTTCAACTGGGTCCTACTGATAGACATCTCGCATCAAAACCGGGATGATTTCATTAGTTTAGGCCACTGAAAAGGATATATAGTAGTATTAGCTTAGGTACAACCAAGATTAATTAACATTTCCCGCGCGTGTAATGGAAGAAAACTTCAACCATAGGTGTTGAGGATACAACTACGGAGTGTGAACCGCCCCGGAGGGGCCGGTTTACCCTCGTGCGTGATCCAGGCCCATATGGAGGCCTGGAGCCCAGAAGGGAATTAAAGATCCATACATGTAAACCGCCCTAGTACTGTAACTTGTATTGTAAGACAAGAAAGGAGAGACCAAAGCGGACTCTTGTATGAGCCGGATTGGGATTCTGTAAGCTTGCCGAGGCGTTAACCCGTGTATATAAGGGGCGACCAGGCGAGTTAGGGACAGAGGATTCGAGGCTAAGGCAAAGCTATTGCTCCCTAGTCGCCGAATCATATCAATCACACCACAACTGGACGTAGGTTTTTACCTTCATCGAAGGGGCCGAACCAGTATAATTCCCGTGTCTTGTGTCGCATTAACCCCTCTAGGTTAACCCGTCACGATGGCCTGCGACTAAGTCCTTTCATGAGGACATCTGCCGTGACAATTCCACGACAGTTGGCGCCCACCGTGGGGCTATCGCGCGATGGTTTGATGATCTTAGAGGGCAAGTTCGAGGACTCGAAGGCTATCAGATGGGCGGATGACTAAAAAGTCGTCGCGGCAAACTCTACATCGACGATGCGGATTTGGGGCCCGAGGCGGCTCGGTTGAGTATGGGTACGGGTCCCCTTTGGCGGTATACTGCGTGTTCATCGGCAAGATTGGCGAGTCAGGGCCTGGGCGGACGTGCGCACCGACCTCGTCGAGGCGGCTCAGCGGTCGAAGAAGAGTCCCGCCCTGGCTAAACCGGCGGTCAGGCATGTTTTCGTGGGAGTCGTTCACGGAGGCTACGAGGACGGATCAGCATCTGGTGACGAAACTGTGGTCTACTCTCCTAGGCGACTGATAAACCGGCTTAGCGCAGCAATCCGGCCTGCCAAACGTTGAACATCATTGATGCACTTTGGCTTAGCCAAGGAGGTGATAGCTGTAATCTTTTCCGGATTAGCCTCAATCCCCGGTTGGACACACGAAAACCCAACAATTTGCTGCGGAACACCAAAGGCGCACTTGGCGGGTTGAGCATCATCTTGTACACCCGCAAGTTGTCAAAGGTTTCCTTTAAGTCCTCAATCAATGTTTCCTTCTGCCTTGATTTCACCACGATATCATCCACATAGGCGTGCACATTACGGCCGATCTGTTCATGCAAACAATTCATGCATAGCGCGATAAGTTGCTTGGGCGCTCTTGAGCCCAAAGGCATGGACACATAGCGAGAAGGCTCCAAAGGGTGATAAACGCCGTCTTCTCCTGGTCTTTAACCGCCATCTTAATCTGATGATAACCAGAATACGCATCCGAGCTCAAGCGCTCACAACCCGCCGTTGCATCAATGATCTGGTCAATGCGGGGGGAGGGCGAAAGGATCCGCTGGACAAGCTTTGTTAAGATCTGTAATCCACGCACATGCGCCAAGTGCCATTTTCTTAAGGACCAACACGGATTAGCAAGCCACTCGGGTGAAAGACTTCAGCGATAAACCCTGCTGCCAAAAGTCTAGCGACTTCTTCTCCGATGGCCTTGCGCCTTTCCTCGTTAAACCGACGAAGAAACTGTTTTACGGTTTGTATTTCGGATCCACATTAAGAGTGTGCTCAGCGAGTTCCTCGGTACACTGGCATGTCGGAAGGTTTCCATGCAAAATGTCGATTCTCACGGATGAACTTCGATGAGCGCGCTTTCCTATTTAGGATCCAGGTTGGCGCGATGGTGAACTGCTTGGATGACTCGCCGGGCACAAAATCAACAAGCTTCGTCTCAGCCGCCGATTTGAACTTCAAGTCCAGATCATGCTCTGTAGTTGGTTTCTTCAAAGGGGTCATATCCGCCGGATCAACATTATCCTTATAATACTTTAACTCCTCCGTGGCACAAACCGACTCTGCATAAGCCGCATCACCTTCCTCGCACTCGAGGCGATCCGGCGGCTCCATGAACCGTTATTGTTCCTTTGTGACCCGGCATTTTCAGCTGTAAGTAAACATAACAGGGCCGTGCCATGAACTTAGCATAAGCCGGCCGCCCAAAGAGGGCGTGGTAAGGGCTTTGAATTTTCACCACCTCAAATGTCAAGCGTTTACGTTGCGGAATCATGCTCGTCTCCAAAGGTTACCTCGGGGCTATTTTACCGACCGGGTATGCCGACTTACGAGCACCACTCCGTGAAATACTGTCTTGGATGGCTGAGATGCCTATCTGTTAACCCCATCCGTCGGAAAGTTTCGTAGTACGGGATGTTGATGCTGCTTCCTCCATCCATAAGAACCTTGGTAAACTTGTACCCGCCTACGGGGTGCCACCACCAGGGCTAAGCTGACCGGATTGTAAACCCGGGAGGATGGTCCTCTCTGCTCCACACAATCGGCTGCTCGGACCAGCGCGGTGTCTGGCGCGGCAGTTCAACAACACCGACCGCCCGCCTCTGAAGTTTCGGTCTCGTCGGTCCAAGCTGGTGGTAAAGGCGTGGTACTGTCCGCCATTCAATTGCTTTGGATTGCTCGATAACCCGACTGCTGCTGTTGTTGATTGTAGCCCCTTAGTTCGACTGTTACGATTACCTTGATTATTCGATTGCCTTGCCGCCGGATTACCACGAATCCGGGCGGAATTTCCTCCGCCGTAACCGGGCGGACCTGAACCGCCGCGGACCCTTGATCATACCGGAAAGAGTTGGAGTTTTAAACTCCTGCATAATATAACAATCCTTCCAAAGGTGGTTCGCGGTACCTCCTTCGTCCGTGCCGGACAAGGTTGATTTAATATGAAGTTCAAGCGATCCGGGTTATGACCGCCCGGTTTGACTGCCTACCCGGCGCCGCTGACCCTTGTCCTGCTGGCGTTGGTGTTAGCCTAAAGCCCATGTTGCCGTTAAACTACGCTTGTGCCCCCCATTGCCTGCCGGCCCGATGCTGCTTTGGCTCTGGAATTGCCGTTCTGTTTTCCCTTCCCACTTCATCATTCTCGATTCAGGATCCTTGGTACTATCGAGAATCAGCGTACTTACCAAAGCGCCCATTAGAGTGCCCATGTCATGACAAAAGCGCTTCATGCGACCCAGCTTCAGCTTCAATGGCTCGAACCGCAATTGGCTTCCAAGGTCATGATCGCGGAACCAGGGTTGATCGATCGAAGAATGTAAAACTTCGAGACACGGCGCACCCAATGGGTTGTAGATTCTCCGTCCGCTGGGAGCGCAGGCCGCCAGATCCACCACGGACATGGGCTGTTTACGGTGTCTTTGAAATTTTGGATGAACCGGGTTCTCAAGCTGTGTCCACGAGTTGATAGAGTCGAGGTGACAAGTTTTCAACCAAGTTCGGCAGTACCTTCCAGCATCATTGTGAAGTACTTTGCACATGCCGCTTCATCCCGTCCAGCATCTCCATGGCCATCTCGTAGCTTTCTATCCATGCCTCTGGAGCCAAGTTGGCGGTATAATTGGCACCTTGCGTGGCCCTTGAAGTCCTTGGGCAAGCGCCGTTGCGTAAAAGCGAGGGCGAGGCAAGGTACCCCAAAGAGCGGACGTGACCCTGGTTCGAAGATGGTTGGTCGAACCGCGCGGCGGATGATCCTCCGCTTGCGCTGCTAACTCGGCCTCCTCGTGCCTGGCGCGGTCCACTACCACTTGAGCATCTTCAAAGCCGCCTGCGGATTGTTGCCGCGAGGCGGTCCACGCCGCGCATTGCTCGACACGGCGGTTCATCGGCCGCGTCGGCTGTAGCTCCGACTTCGGGCGGGGGTGGAATGGATCCGATCTCGTTGTCTGATCACGCTTCTTGCTGAGCCAAGGCCGTCTGAGGAGCTCCTTAACCCGGCGTGTCTCCACTTTGCTGTGGTGAATCGCCGATTGGAATCGCCTCTAACCGTGCCGCAGCCATGCGAGGTTATCCATCGGGTTGGAGTAGTGACCCGAGGTGTCTGCGCGCGATGCAGGCGCGCCCGGTATGATGGCGGTAGATCTATCATACGAGGCTGAACCGGTGCGGCCGTCCCAGTGCTTCGGCGGTTTACCAATGGCGGCGGATTCTGGTCCCTGCCTGGGGGTATTGAAAAGCTCCTTCCCTCAAAAGCGGGAGGTAAGCGGGACTGTACTTCCTTTTCATGACTTCTGTGGCGCTCTGGTCGGCTGAGCCTATAAGCCCTGCGCATCCAGCGCCCGTTCGCTGCCATCCTTTCGTCCGCGGCTGCCAAGTCGCTTTAGCATTAGTGATATGTTCCCTCACCTTTGCAATCTCCGCGTTGTGAAAGTCTGATCCGGCGGATTAGCTTCCGCCAGAACCGCGAGCTAGCGTCAGCTCGACAAAACTTGAGCGGCGGGCGCCGGGGCCTCCTTCGGCTGCCATCACGGCTGGTGAACCGGCGACGAGGCGCCTGATCGAAGAGTGAAGCACCGCTGTGTGCGGCCATGAAGATCCCAACCCGGTTGGGTAGATCGAAAAGGTCGGAATGCTCTCCCATCGGAACTACCCCGATCGGCCTTCTCGTAGCTGGTATAGAGACTCGGTTTCTCCGGCCGACGATTCGTCCCGGTTTAAGGGCCGCCTCGGCTTCCTCCGCCCGCTTTACTAAACCGGCCTTCTCGGTGTCCCATTGACCGCTTCGGTTGTACCACTCCTTCATTTGTGCCATGGTGGTCGGGGCAGTTTTAGCTCATCCTTGGCTTTGGTGGCTTCCGTTATTTGGGTTTCAGTTGCCGGAGGTCCTTTAGTTGCCTGACTTGCTGGTGTATTTCATTCGATGACAAAGGAAGCTTGTTAGTGGGTGTATTATACAAGTCCCAAGGTTAATACAAGTATTCAACTTGGCACTTGGGGGCTAATGGCTAGTTGATCTCAATTTACTATGAAGAGACACACCTTAAGTCGGTTTAACTTTACAAAGTTAAACCGGCCCTTAAAGGGCTACTATGCAGTTAAAATAAAGAAAGGTCAGTTCATTACCTCATAGCGGTCCTTCATGCGGTTTACTAGACCGGCTTCCCAGTCCGGTTTAACTAAGGACTAATGGAGGGTCGGATTAGATATCAGAAGTTAAACCGCCAGAGGAGGTAGTGCTGAAAAAGTTGCTAAGTGTAGACGAAAACAGGTTTCCCATGCAAAGGAAATAATCTAGATCTACGAGGGTTGATAAAGAAAATTTCTGCGACCTATCTGGACCTCCTACAGCGCAGGAAGGTTCAGGTATGTTAAAGTGAAAAGATCTGAACAAAGGGAAGGTGCCTAGAATCGGGTAAGCGGCGAAAGCAGCCGCTTGCATATGAGGCTGATGCGGCCCGAGCCGTCGGCCATGGCGAGGCTGGCATGAAGAGTCGGCATGAGCGCTCACGAGCTATCGACGAACGAGTTTCAGATGAGATCTAGGGTTTAAAGATGACCTTACGACGGCGGGAACGCGGAGGCCGAGACTCTGGTCAGATCCGGTTGATCACTGACCGGCGGGAAGCGTCGGTCGAAGGTTGAAAGCGGCGGCAAGAGCTTGAGGGTCGGTGGTCGCGAGGAAGAAGAAGAGAGGAAGGAGAAGAAGAGAATGACCCGACCGGTCTATTTATAAGGGACGGAGTAATCAATGGGCACGAGAATTGAGGAGCCAAAAGCGGCGGAAGGTGCAGTGACGCCTCGATTTCAGGATAGCCTTAATGAAGGAATCTTCTGTTTAGATTTTTGTTCAAAATGGCGTCGGAGGCCACGACACGAAGATCGAAGGATGATGTCACGGCGGTTCAAGCGGATGGCGGTTTACAAAGGAGATCAAGGGTTGCACGAAGGCGTGAAGATTAACTGAACGGTTCAAGTCAATCGGGGCCTAATGTTGAGGATACAACTACGGGTGTGAACCGCCCGGGCTCGGTTTACCCTCGTCGTGATCGAGCCCATATGGAGCTGGAGCCGAGAGGAATTAAAGATCCATACATGTAAACCGCCCTAGTGCTGTAATTTGTATTGTAAGACAAGAAAGGAGAAACCAAGCCGGACTCTTGTATGAGCGGTTGGGATCTATAGCCGACGCGGCGTTAACCCGTGTATATAAGGGGCGACCGGCGGCGAGTTAAAGACAGAGGATTGAGGCTAAGGCAAAGCTATTGCTCCTAATGGCGAATCATATCAATCACACCACTGGCGGGCGTAGGTTTTACCTTCATCGAAGGGCGAACCGATATAATTCCCGTGTCTTGTGTCCGCATTAACCCCTCTAGGTTAACCCGTACGATGGCCCTGCGACTAAGTCCTTTCATGAGGACATCTGCCGTGACAATTCCACGACAATAGGTTTGCTTCTGCTCCCGCGTGCCCGATGAGGTAAGCACCCGGTTTAACTATAGTACTATACCATGGATGTTTAGGCTCGACGCCGGTTGTAGTTAATTTTATCTTGGAGCTAGCTGACAGTAGTTTTAATTTGCATTAGTGGACTAGATTGCACTACGTCAGCCATTCTAGACCTATATTGCAATCTTAGAGTTTTAAATCTATGCTGACATGAGCAAAGTTGCGAGCCATCTCGACCGGTCAGGACTGGGGTGGGGCAGCAACCATTTGTCGTGATTGAAGGGGTATATGTGCCCGGGTGCACGTGTACGTCATGCATGTGAGAGCTGTGGGTGCACCCGTGTTAAGTTCATTGGATGAACGGGGCACCCGTGGGCATGTCATGAACCATGCGCTCGTAAAAGCGGCAGACATTGGCTTTGCACACGCTCTGATCGGCTAGTTTTAAAAGTTCGTGCAGATACACTACCAAGTGGTTGGTAAGGGCATCTATAGCCGGATTGAGCAAATTTGGCCAATCAAACGCCCGCTGAAGCGCCCGATCAGCATTTGGGTGTGTTCGCATTGACTCCTTATATTTTCATTCACGCAAACATATCCCTTACTTTTTTTATATATCCGATAATATGCATGTGATTGATGGAGAAGGAGAGAGAGAAAGAAAAGAAATAATAAAGAAAGAAAAAAAGATGCTGGCGGGGGGAGGGGTAAATTTTTTGCTACTTTTTGCTTTTCTCCTATCCGACCTGTGGTTCCCGCGCCCGCCCGATCAATTTGAGGAGTCCGGTTATAGATGCTCTAAGCTATCAACATTTTTTAACGCGGATACACTTGTTTTGCATATTTTTAAGTGTTTTTCTAAATTCCAGTCGCCTAAAATTTAATTTTGGATCATACGATTCCTCATACGCACGCACAACATCGAAGCCCGAGATGGCAAGACCACGACTAGCATGCGTTCTCAGCGAGGGCGAGCTAGGATCTCGCGGAGGATGGGGACAATGTGACTGGCCGTGATGTCGCGACGAAGGAGAGGGGGCTGGGCGAGGGGTCGACCTGTCACCACCTCACCATCGTTGGAGAACGGCGAAGTTTAAAGGGATACCTAGGGTGATGTCACATCAGAGGGGGAGGCTCGGGCAAGACCAGGCGAGGCGCCATGCAACGAAGCTACCAGCTACGGATGGCGCTGGCTACAAGTTAGGATGGGATTGGGGGGTGTCGAATTCACGACAGGGGAGGAAGGGGAAGAAAAAAGAGGAGGATCGACTAAGGTGTTTTTGTTCTTCAGCCAAACGATGTTAGGTGCTTCCAATTTAAGTGGTATTGCTAATTCTTCGAGATTTTTCAAGTCACAATCAGTCCAAATAGTGTTGCCCGCTACATGCCATCCTAGGACGCATGTCTCTGCATGAATCATCTCTCATAATGATCTCGATGTGTCATCCATGGTATTTGGATCAAACACCATCACCGATCGGTTTTCCTCCGACTTGTTCTGTTGCATCTCCCAATTCTCAAGTTGAAGCCTACGCTCCTCCATCTCTTCATTGTGCCTTCTACTTTTGTGCATACCCTCCCCACACATCTTCTTCTCTTCTAGCCTCATCTCCTTCAACTATAATTTTTCTTGTTTCCTCTTCTCCGCCAACTTCTTCCATTACTAGATTATCTCATTGATCTTGTCTTTCATCGCATCCACCTCTCCATGTCTCTTGAACGCCTCCTTCGATCTCTTCCTTCATTTTGGTCGGTCCACACCTGGTGTCAGAGTATAACTTTTAGGACTCCTCTAATCTCCACAACCACCGTCAAATTCTGAAGAGGAAGAGGTACATGACCTCGATCTTTTGAAGGAGCCACCTCATTCCTCGTTTTTTACATGACATTGTCACCTAATTCTTTCGATTGGAGATCAAATTCTTTGACATTCGACTTGGAAATTTTCTTGTGCTATCCCATCTTATGAACGGCAGGGGGCTACATGCAAAAGTGCAGCGACGACCGGCTCAACCAGCGTGGCGCTACATGCCACATCCTGGCGGGCCGGTCTTCATCGGTTCGAACCTGGAGTCATTTCAAAGCACGCGGCTGCCGATTCCTGCACGGCGCCGGACAGCGAACACATGCAAAGATGCCTCATTGTTGCTGTTGCGTTTGTCCGTCGCTTGCCGATGCATGCATCGTCGATTCTTGGTTGCGACGGCATGCATGCAACCTCAGCTGCAAGCCAGCTGGTACCAGGATTTGTACCGTTCTGCGGTCTAGAAGAAGAGGGGCACGGCTGATTTCTTAAAAGGCTTTACTCCAGTTGAGGTTATTTACGTCTTAATAAATTTCAGACAGGGCACGGTGACTTCGTAAATTTTAAGATAATATGTCAGCTCAGTCTTTCGAAGGCGCTCATAGGGCTAGGGTGTGCGTGTGTGCATTCATCGAATGAGCGTATGCACGTGTATATAAGCGCTTGCGTCTGTACTGATGTTAAAAAAAGGTACAAATTGCTTTGTAAGTTGTTCTCGTTACCCATCTTGGTACTTTTTCTCAAACTGAAACTGCTAAATAATTAAATCAATTGTGGCTTGAAAAATACCACAGAATTAGAAAAACCGCTTATAAAACATCCAAAACAACTATGGCTACATGAAACTGTTGTGTACTAATACAAGATCGTTTAAAAAGTAATGATGTTTATATTAGTTTACAGATGGAGTACCAAACAAGGGACTACTACCCGCGCGAATTTAAAACTAGCCGTTCCAGCAGGCCGGGTGCTAGTATCTGCCGGCTTAGAGCATCTCCAGCCGTTCGGCCCTCTAGGGCGCATAAAAATCGCCCACAGGGGCGAGCCCGATGGATTAATTGCTGGTTGATTTGCACCCAGTCGCTGATTTTGGCCCACTTTTGAAGCCCCATTTCGGCAAAAAAGGCCCATACGTGCGAGAATAGGCCCATATTCGGCGTGGTTCGCCGTGGCTCGGCGTTCAATTATCAACATAAATATATTTTTTATCACATATTTCATCATAGAAAATTCAAATACTTCAACAAAATAGTACAACAACAAATAGTTCAATACAAATTATATAGTTCAACAAATAAAAACTCATATTTCATCACCGTCGCGCCGGTGTCGCCTTGAGCCTCCATAGGTGCTCTATCAGATCTTGCGGCGATCGATGATGCACCTATGGTTCTCGGATCTCTGGCGCTTATCTTGAGGTAGGCAGTCCAGGTTGCCGGTAGCTGGTGATCAACTTGGGCAAGAGGACCCTGCACGTGGTATGGTTCAAAGTGTCAAACACTGGCTCTTCCTGCTCGCTCTCAATGATCATGTTATGCAAGATGACACAACAGGTCATGATCTCCACATTTGATCTTTCGACCAGGTCTAAGCGGGTGCGGACAACGACAAATCAAGATTGGAGCACACCAAATGCCGCTCGACATCCTTCTGCAAGCCTCCACGAATCTTCGTAAACAGACGTTCTTGCCTCCGGGCACATGGTTTTGATGGTCTTCACAAATGTCAACCATCTCGGATAGATGCCATCAGCTAGATAGTACTGTTGGGGATATGACTCTGAATGTAAACCGCCTGAAGGGCAGGTTACCCTAAATCCATGTCGGGGCCCACGAAGGCACGAGGCCCGAGCCAGGCGGATTAGGGTCCATAAGTGTAAACCGCCTTAGTCATGTAACTTGTCTGTAAGATAAGAGAAGAGACCGAGCGGACACTTGTATAGCGGATCGGGACTCTCATGAACCGCGAGCGTCAACCCGTGTATATAAGGGGCGACCGGCGGCGGTTTAAGGACAGAACAATTGAGGCTTAGGCGAAGCTATTGCTCCCAACCGCCGAAATCACATCAATCCCATCACAACTAGGCGTAGGCTTTACCTTCATCGAAGGGGCGAACTAGTATAAACTCCGTGTCTTTGTGTCCGCTTTAACCCTCTAGGTTAACCCGTCACGATGGCCTGCGACTAAGTCCTTTCACGAGGACATCTGCCGTGGCGATTCCACGACGGTTGGCGCCCACCGTGGGGCTATCGCTGATGGTTTGATGATCTTAGAGGGCAAGTTGAAGGACTCGAAGGCTATCTTGTGGGCGGATGACTAAGAGTCGTCGCGGCAAGCTCTACATCGACGATCAGGGTGGGGCCCGAGGCTGGCTCAATTAGTCTGGTACGGGTCCCCTTTGGTGGCATACATGTGTTCATCGGCAAGATCGGCGAGCAGGGCCTCGGCGGACATCTGCACCGACCTCGTCGAGACGGCTCAGCAGGCGAAGAAGAGTCCTGCCACAGCTAAACCGGCTGTCAAGCGTGCTTTTCGTGGGAGTCATCCACGGAGGCGTGGAGGGCGGATCAGCGTCTGGCGGCGAAACCGTTGTCTACTCGATGACGAGTCGTCGACCGGAGAAACCAAGTCTCTGTACCAGTTGCAAGATGGCGGATCGGGGCTGTTCGGCGGTGAGTATTCGGACCCTTTGATCTGCCCAACGGGTTGGAATCTTCATGGCGGTACTGGCGGCCTTCACTCTTGACCATGGCGCCCGATCGGCGCCAGTTCAGCAGCGATGGTGGCAGCCGGGAAGGAGGCCTGTCGCCCGCGGCTCAAGTTTTATCGAGCTATTCGATGCATTGGTTGTGCTCATGGCGAGAGGCTAATCCGGCGGATCAAGACCACAACGCGGAGATTGCCAAGGTGAAGGAACAAATCACTAAGGCTAAGCGGATCGGCAGCCAGCGGGCGTGAGATGGCGGCGGAGCAGGCGCTTTGGATCTGTGAGCTTATAGACTCATCTTTGGATCGAGCAGCGTCGCATGAAGTCATGAAAAGAAAATCAGATCCCGTCGCCGGTTTTCGGCGAGACCTCTTCAATACCCGGGAGGCGAGGACCCGTAATCCGCCGCCGATGGTGAACCGGCGGAAGCAAGCTGGGACGGCAGCGCCAGTTCAGCCCGTGTGATAGATCTGCCTCGCCATCATGCGGGCGCTTCAGGCTGTGCAGACACCTCGGTCACTACTCCAACCCGATGGATAACCTTGTTGCGGCTGCGGCGCGGTTGGAGGCAATTCAATCGGCGATTCACCATGGCGGTAGAGACACGCCGGGCAAAAGAGCTCCTCGGGATGGCCTGGCTCAGCGAAGCATATTCATACGGCGGGATCGGATCCACTCCACCCCCGCCCAAGCGGAGTTATAGCGGCGGCGCCAGCAACCGGCCGTATCAAGCAATGCATGGCAGCGGTCCGCCTCGCGGCAACAACCCGGCGGGTGGCGAAGGCGCTCAAGTGGTGGTGGACGGGCGAGGCGCGTAGGGAGGCGAGTTGGCAGCACAACATGAGGATCATCAGCTCGCGCCGGTTCGACCGACCATCTTGAACACAGGGGTCACGTCGGCTCTTTGGGGTGCCTTGCCTCTTCCCGCTTTACGCAATGTCACGTTTGCCCAAGGACTTCAAAGGGCCGCGCAAGGTGCCCAATTATACCGCCGATTAGGCTCGAGCGTGGATAGAAAGCTATGAGATGGCCATGGATCTTTGGGCGTGGATGAAGCTGCGTGTGCGAAGTATTTCACCATGATGTTAGAAGGTGCGGCTCGTGCTTGGTTGAAGAACTTGCCGCCCAACTCAATCAGTTCATGGACCCGATTGCGGACCGGTTCATTCAAAATTTCAAAGACACTGTAAACAGCCCATATACGTGGTGGATTTGGCGGCTTGTGTCGAGCGGAGGAGAATCCACAACCCATTGGGTGCGCGCGTTTGGAAGTTTACATTCTTGAGACGGATCAACCCTGATTCGCGATCTTAACCCTAGAAGCCAACTGCCGGTTCAAACCGTTAAAGTTGAAGCTGGAGTCGCATGAAGCGTTTTGCAATGACATGGGCACTCTCATGGGCGTTTTGGTAAAGTATGCTGATTACGATAGTACCAAGGATCCCGAGTGCGAGGAGGATGACGAAATAGGGAAGGAAAGCGAGCAGCAACGAGGCCAGCAGCAGCGATCGGCGGGTAATGGAGGAAACAAGCGTAAGGCAAGCGGTAACATGGGCCGTAGCCAACACCAGCAGCAGGACAAGGGTCAGCGGCGCAAGGGTAAGCAATCAAACCGGGGTGGTGCGCCGGTCACAATCCGGATCGTTTGAATTACCTATTGAATCAGCCTTGTCCGAAGCATGGGACAAAGGAGGCACCGACAAACCACCTACGGAAGGATTGTTATATTATGCGGGAGTTCAGAAATTCTAATGCTTTCGGTATGATCAAGGGCGGCGGCGGTTCAGAGTCCGCACCAAGATTCTGATGGAGAAATTCGGCCCGAGGTTGGTGGTAATCCGGGCGGGCGGGACAATCGAGCAATCGAACAATCAGAACCAAGGGGTTACAATCAACAACAGCAGCGGTCGGGTTATCAAAGTAATCCAGCAGTTGAGCGGTGGGCGATACCATGTCTTTACCACCAGCTTGGACAAGCGAGACCGAAAACTTGAAGCGGGCGGCGGTGTTGTTGAACCGGCCGCACCGCATTACTGCGCTGGTCGAGCAGCCTATCGTGTGGGCGAGAGGATCATCCTCCCGGGTTTACAATCCGGGTTAGCTAGCCCTAGTGGTGGCACCTCGGTGGGAGGATACAAGTTTACCAAGGTGCTTATAGATGGAGGAGCAGCATCAACATCACGTACTACGAGACCTTCCGGCGTATGGGGTTAGCGGATAGGCATCTCGGGCCGTCCAGCACGGTGTTTCACGGTGTGGTGCACAGCAAGTCAGCATACCGGTCGGTAAGATAGCTCGGAGGTGGCCTTTGGGGATGAACATGACTCGGATCGGAAATGTTGGCGTTTGAGGTGGTGAAAATTCAAAGCCCTTACCCGCCCTATTTGGGCGGCGGCTTATGCTAAGTTCATGGCACGGCCTTGTTACGTTTATTTGCAGCTGAAAATGCGGGTCACAAAGGGGCGATAACGGTTCATAGGAGCCGCCGGATCGCTTTGGAGTGCGAGGAAGGTGATGCGGCTTCGCGAGTCGGTTTGTGCCACGAAGAGTTAAAGTATTATAAAGACAATGTTGATCCGGCGGATATGACCCGTTTAAGAAGCCAACTACGAGAGCACGATCCGGTTTGAAGTTTAAATCGGTGGTGAGACTAAACTTGTTGATTTTGTGCGGCGATTCGTCCAAGCAGTTCACCATCGGTGCTAACTTGGATCCTAAATAGGAAGCGCGCTCATCGAGTTCATCCGTGAGAATCGGGACATTTTGCATGAAACCCGACATGCCGGTGTACCGAGGAACTCGCTGAGCTCACTCTTAATGTTGATCCCAAGTACAGACCGGTAAAGCAATTTCTTCGCGGTTTAACGAGGAAAAGCGCAAGGCCATTGGAGAGGAAGTTGCGGGCTCTTAGCGGCAGGGTTTATCGTTGAAGTTTTCCATCGAGTGGCTTGCTAACCGGTGTTGGTCCTTAAGAAGAATGGCACTTGGCGCATGTGTGTGAATTACACAGATCTTAACAAGGCTTGTCTAGCAGATCCTTCGCCCTCCCGCATTGATCAGATTATTGATGCGACGGCGGGTTGTGGCGTTTGAGCTTTTGGATGCATATTCGGATATCATCAGATCAAGATGGCGGTTAAGGACCAGGAGAAGGCGGCATTTATCACTCCTTTGGAGCCTACGCTATGTGTTTATGCCTTTTGGACTCAAAGCGCCCAAGCAACTTATCAGCGTTGCGTCTGAAATTGCTTGCATGAACAGATCGGCCGTAGCGTGCATGCTTATGTGGATGATATCATGGTTAAGTCAAGGAAGAAGAAAGCGTTGATTGAGGATCTAAAGGAAACTTTTGACAACTTGCGGGTGTACAAGATGATGCTCAACCCGGCCAAGTGTGTCTTGGTGTTCGGCGAGCAAGTTGTTGGGCTTTCTTGTGTCCAACGAAGTTGAAGCTAATCCGGATAAAATTACGGCTATTACCACCTTGGCTAAGCCAAAGTGCATCAATGATGTCCAGCGATTGGCGGGTCGGATTGCGCGCTAAGCGGTTTATCGATCGCCTCGGAGAAGGTCATTCCTTTGTACGGATCTTTGAAGAAGGCGGATCGATTCATGCGGAGTTCAGCTGCCGATGAAGCATTGGAGGATTTAAGCGGCGGTTGGCCAACCGCGGTTCTCGCCGCTCCCATTGACAAAGAGCCGCTTACATTATATGTTGCTGCTAATGCCGGGCGGTTAAGCGTAGCCATTGTGGTAAGCGGAAGGAGGCGGGGAAGAATATCGGTTCAACGGCGGTTTATTACATCAGCGAGGTGCTCATTGAGTCTAGCGAGATATCCGCATTGGCGAAGCTGGTGTATGGAGTTTTTATGGCAAGCGGAAGCTGAAGCAATATTTTCAAGGGCATCCCATCACGGTGGTCGATTCAGCTCCTTAGGCGATATCATCTGAACCGAGAAGCGGCCAGGCGGATTGCTAAGTGGGCCATAGAGCTGGGGCCGCCACGGTTTCTGATGACGTACCTCGGACGGCGGTAAAGTCGAGCACTTGTGGATTTCATTAATGATTGGGACGGAGTTGCAAGCGCTGAAGAAAAGCGGATCATACCTATTGGACCATCCACTTTGCGGGTCCGAGCAATTGGAGGGCTCGGGGCTGGAGTTGTCTTGACTTCCCACGAGGTGAAAAGTTTTATTCGTCCTCCGCAATGTTCCCTTGTACTAACAATGCAGCTGAGTATGAAGCTTTGCTCCATGGTCTCCGGATGGCTAAGGAGATGAATCTAAGCCGGGTTAAGTGCTTTGGTGACTCGGACTTGGTGGCCCAGCAAGTATCAGGTACTTGAGATTCCAAAGATCCACTCATGGCTGCGTATTGTCGAGAGGTGGATGTTGTTGCAGGACACTTTAAAGGATATCAGGTGGACCATGTGGATCGTCGGAAGAACGAAGCGGAGGACGCTTTAAGCCGGCTGGGTTCTCAACGTAAACCGGTCCCGCCCAATGTCTTCCTTGATGTACTGCACAATCCGTCAGTCAAGCTTCCTGATGAAGTAGATTTGGCTATTCCTGATCCGGATGCTCAGTTGGTGGCAGCTTTGCATGTCATTCCGGATTGGACGCTCCCTTATTTGGCATACATGAACCGGGGCGAGTTACCAGAAGATGAGACGTTGGCCCGACAGATAGTTCGGCGGTCTAAGTCTATGACCATTGTTAATGGCGAGTTGCATCGTTGCAGTGTGTCAGGGGCGTTTCAGCGTTGTGTGTCCCGTGAGGAAGGCTGTGAGATATTGCGTGAGATCCATGAAGGGGACTGTGGTCACCATGCCGGTTCAAAATCCTTGGTTGCCAAAGCATTCCGCCATGGTTTTTATTGGTTGACTGCCCATGCTGATGCGGAGGATCTGGTCAGGCGATGTGATGGTTGCCAGAAGTTTTCTAGACGTGCTCACATACCGGCCCAGGAATTGAGGATGATACCAATTACTTGGCCGTTTGCAACTTGGGGGCTGGACATGGTGGGGCCTTTTAAAGGTCCAAGGACAAGAAAACACACTTGCTGGTAGCGGTTGACAAATTTACAAAGTGGGTCGGCGAGCACTGTTAGCAAGTGTGATGCGCCACGGCGGTTCAGTTCATAAAAGAGTGATCTTCGGTTTGGATTTCCGCATAGTATCATCACGGATAATGGCACCAATTTGTCCAAGGGTGCCATGAAGGAGTTTTGTGAGCGTGAGCACATCCGGCGATGTTTCTTGATGGCCCACCACAGTCAATGGTCAAGCGAGCGAGCTAATCGGGAGATCTTGAGAGGTATCAAACCCGGCTTATGGTCCCTTTACGAGGGCGCCGGGTTGTTGGGTAGAAGAGTTACCGTCGTGGTATGGAGTATCAATACTACCCTAACAGATCCCTTTGGATACACACCATTCTTTATGGTTTATGGGCGAGGCGGTCCTTCCAGCGATATCCGTCATGACTCACCTCGCGTGGCAGCCTATGTTGAGGCAGATAGCGAGGCTGCTGCGGCAGGGCGCTTTGGATCGGCCGGATGAAGAAGCGAGATATGGCGGCTGCTCGTTCGGCGATTTACCGGCAGGATCTTCGTCGGTATCGATGTCGGCGGGTTAAAACCAGAACCTTCGGGAAGGAGACTTGGTGCTTGGCTCATTCAAGACCGAACAGATATGCACAAGCTATCCCCACCTTGGGAAGGGCCTTTTGTGGTCAGCAAGAATCTGCACAACGGGTCATACTATCGATTGATGTTAGAGGCGAAAAGACTCACGCGACGTCGGAAGAGGAGACCAACGAGCCATGGAACATAGCTAATCTTGACCTTATTATACGAGCCATCGGCTCTACTTATGTACATATTATGACAATGTATATATTTTGAATAAAAGCAATAAACGGAGCCTCGGTTAAAGCGGGGTATCCGTTACGTAAAAATCGGTTTGGGTACATGGAGTTGTTGTCGCATAGCAGCCTCCGGTTTAGCCCTTGATCTTGATTTTCAGAAATTTGTCATCTGGGGCTTGGTCATGTCGAACCAATGCAACACCTTTTGATGGCGAAAGCCACCGGATCACAGGGACATGGTCACATCTGAACCGTCACGCCTCTTGGTCGGCCTAAGGTCATAGAGTCACTTGGGGCTTGGTGAACCCGAACCATTGCCATGCCACTTGGCGGCATAATGCCACGGTTTGAGTTGGGGGCTGGCTGACTTGAACCATAGCTACACCTTATGGGAGCTTGGTCTGTCCGGTAACACCATCGATCGGCTCGATAAAGCCTCTTCTTGCAAAGCGGTTTTATCATTGCCTTTGCTTCCATATGGTTTTCATAACTGTTATTTGATTTTCATTGGCCTTTTTAAACCGATAACCTTTTTAAACCGGTTCAAGCTGTCAATTAACGGCATTCGGTCCATTTTTAATCCGGAGATATTTGTTTCGGTTTGATTTTTCTGTTAACATCCCATCATGGAGTAACAGGGGGCTTGTTATGACCCGACACGGTTTACACGGTAAACCGGCGTTATCAACACATGAGATGTTTTCTCCTTTGACGGTAATGGTTTATACAACCTCCGCCTCAAGATTGGCTAAGCCAACTACATGCCCGAAGCTGGCAGGTATTTTTGTATCACAAAGTTTTGATCATATACATCAATATTTTCTTATATAAATATATCGGCATCACAAGCCGGCTGGTGACACAAGCCGCCGTGGCGGTTTAAGAATTTGTGATTGCAGGCAAAACGCATTGAAGGTTTCAATTCTTCAAACCAAAGTATCAGCACCTCCGCGCAAAGGTTACAGACTGAGGGCATCAAAGCATGTTCAAAAACAAAGTGCTAGCTATTCTATTACAAAGCCTTCCAAGGCCCGGTGTTTCGCATGGCGTTATGACTAGCAACTTCGATGCATCACCCGGCTTGCGGATTAAGCTTCCTCGCCGGGTTGACGTGAGGAAGAGGGGGCGTCTGGCGTCGGTTCAACTTCTTCTTCTTCATCACCCAAAGGCCGGAAGTCATTGGTAGACCAGTCAATCCGGGTTAAGGCCTGAAAGACAGTCTCTTCACTTATAAGCTCAGCCGGATCAACGTCAGGGGCATAAGTGTGCTTACGGATTGGAGGAACAAGGCTCTGCACTTCCGGAATGACAAACTCCACCCGCTTGTTGTTCGCATCATAGAAAGAGCGGTGAACCGCCAGGTTGGCTTCCGCTGCCAGTTGACTCGCCAGTGGACGCATCTCCTTTGTTATCTGTTTCAGGGCGTCATTATCAAAGGCTTCACCGTTCTCTTGAGCGCTGGGAAAACCCTTGACTATGTCAGCCGGATCAAGATCCGCTATCCACGCCTTAGGCGCGAAAGTTAAACGAAGAGTGCCAGCCGGGCTGCCCGGAACCATGGACAGCGGTCGGTGTATCTTTGATCAGGGCGGAGCTGTGTTGTCACACGATGTGGCACATATGACTCATTGGCGCCGGTATACAGCTGCTCAATCAGCGTGTAAGCGGCCTTGAGCTTCTTCCGCACATCAGAGCCCAGATGAGCAATACGCTTGCCTGCACCGGTTTCAGACAGCTCAGGTTAAACCGGCGGAAATATCAAAACAGGGTAATCAGTGCAAATTTTCTTACCAAATATGGCGAGAGGTCATGGCATGAACTTGGTGCTTTAGTGCAGTAAGCTCTTGAACACGGTTTAAGAGCTGATTCAGCATCTTCCGCCCGTTTTTTCAAACCGGCCTTCTCGGTGTCCCAGTTGGCCCGCTCGGATTTATACCACTCCTTCAGCTGTTCCATAGTGGCCAGGGCAGTTTTCAATTCATCCTTGGCCTTGGTGGTTTCGCTTGTTGAGTTTCAGTTAGCACGAAGGTCCTTGAGTTGCACGGTTTCTCTGGTATATCTCATTACGATAACAAAGGGAGCACGTTAGTTGTTTCATTATAAAGTCCCAAGCTCAATACAAATATTCAACTTGGCACTTGGGGGCTAATGGCTAGTTGATCTCAGTTTGCTATGGGGATATAGAAATTAAGTCCCGGTTTAACTATGCTAAGTTGAACCGACCCTTGGGGGCTACAGTACTGCAGTTTAAGGCGTATGGTTTCTATAGAAATTAAGTCCCGGTTTAACTATGCTAAGTTGAACCGATCCTTGGGGGCTACTATGCAGCAAAAGTACAAGAAATGCATAACTCCTTACCTCATAGCGGTCCTTCATGCGATTTACCAGACCGGCTTCAAAGTCACGGCTTGTATAGAGCGGTTGTAAAGCCGAGTGAAGTTCTTAGGCGAGAGGTTGTCATAAGCTGACAGTTCAGTTTTCCCCTTATCTTTGCTCATAGTAGTAGACTCTTCCTTGGCGCTGTGTCTTGCTAAAGCGACCGGTTGGCTAGGAGTGGTGTAGCCAGTGCCCGTCACAATAACATCATCATTTTTGACCGGGCTGGCCAGATTGGCGGTTTTCTTTGGGCTTGGTGTCTTCGTACTCCGGCTCGGCGGTTCAGCAATTACGACCCGCTCTGTGGCCGGACTCGGTGGAGCAGGATGCGAGGTTTCCACTTGGGCCTCCGGTTCAGTTTCTGGCGGATCAGCATTGTCGTCTTGGTTCAACCCGGCAGAGCTATTTTTAGCAACTTCAGGATTTTCGCCATGCTGCTCTGGGGTCTTCTCCGGATCAACATCCGCAGTAGGGTCAAGGGTTTTCGCTTTTTTACTCAAGCGAGCCTTGGTGCTGCAATGTTCAGAATCAGAATAAGATAAACCGACCAACGCAAATATAAACCGAATTGGCGGGGAAGAAGTATGGTGCTTACCCTGCAGCAACTTTAAGCGGAGGCAGTTGCTTGGTTGATGAACCGCCAGAGGAGTTGGAAGAGGCCTGATAATTGGTCGACGGATTGAGAGGACATCGGAAGAAACCTTTAAGGGATAACGCCAGGAGAACAAATCACCTCTGGACGACGCTTCCGGGTTGGTGTATCTGGTAAACCGGATGAGGTAATCTGTTGACCACTGTGCCGGGTCGTACGGCGCTCTTCAGCCTGTTGTGTCTTCAAGGAAAGGTTTGGATTCAAATGAGCATAGGAATGAGATTTTTTCACTTTCCGGACGGTGCGGCGAATTCTTTTAACCGGCACGAGGTCGGATTCGGAAGAAAGAAAGATTACCTCAACATGGTCGGCATGACTGGCTTCAGCATCATCCTGGGAGTTAAAATTGTCAAGAAAAGGAAGAATAAAAGGAACAAGCTACAAGCAAGAAGAAACACAAAGTGGAGATCCGGTTTACGGCGACTCCCTAGTGAGGATATCAAGCTTTACCTCAGCTTCTGAATCTTCGTCTTCCGGCGGATCAGAAGACTCGGCGGTTTTCCTCTTGCCAGCCTTCTTGGTGGTCTTGGACTTTACACGCGGAGCTCGGGCCGGTTTGGTCCGCTTCCAGAAGGAGCTGTTAGCCTGAGAGGTAACAAGGATTAATATATATCAACAGAGCATTAAAAGTTAGAAAAGCGGTGAGCAGAGCCTTACCGCAGGCGGTTTGTTGGCAACATAGAATGGAGCCAACCCGGTTTGGCTGCAGACAGAGATCGGTTCATCAAGCAGCCTCTTTACTGCCTCTGTGACTTCAAGCTCAGTTATTGGTAGCTCGTGACGTCTTTGAGGGTCTTGGAGGCTGCCAGTGTATTCGTGCATCAATCCGGGCCGGCGGCTTAATGGCAAGATGCCCCAAGAAACCCAGCATCGCACAAGGTCCACACCAGTTAGTCCATTGGCCATTAGAGCCGGAGTTTAATGATTTGGCGCAAAATTCTTCCGTTCATGGCGGTCAAGCGTAAGGGCAGCGGATGATGGTTGCTAAGCCGGTGAGGGCGTTAACCCGCAAAGGATTCTCGTTGTCGAGCAGTATTCGGCAGTAGAACCAGGTTTGGTTCCAATCTTTCGGATGGCTATGGTGTTTGGCGTGAGGAAAATCTACTTCTTTCCTTTTCTGGATTGAAACGCCGCCCAGCTCCGTGTTAGGACCATCCGAAAATTCTGTACGGCGGTTCAAGTGAAAGAAATCCCGGAACAGCTCCACAGATGGTTCTTCTTGAAGATAGACTTCATAGAAAACTTGGAAATTGCATATATTTGATACGGAGTTCGGACCAATATCCTGTGGATGGAGTTGAAAACTTGCAAGGACATCCCGGAAGAATTTTGATCCGGGCGGGCAGAATCCCCGGTCTAAGTGCTGCACAAACACAATTACTTCTCCTTCTTGCGGATCGGGAGGGCATTCGGCATCCGGAACCCGCCAGTGGAGGACATTTTTAGAAGCTAAAGCACCAGTGGTGACGCATCCGTTGAGTTGTGTCTCAGTGACCTTAGACCGGACCCAATTGCAAGCTGAGAATTGTTTGGCCATTCCGGAAGACTAAACTGCGAAAGGAAAAGGAGAACGATTCACCATTAACGGTTCAGATACATTATACAATGTTAAACCGGCGATTCGGCAGCAAGTTCCCAATTCTGGTTTAACTGAGGACTAATGGAGTGACGGATTAGCTATCAAAAGTCAAACCGCCCAAAGGGACAGAACTGGAAAATCTACTAAGTGTGGATAGAAACAGATTTCACATGCGAATGGAAGTAATTTAGATCTACCGAAGATTCAGTAAGGAAAATTTCTGCGACCTATGTAAGCCTCATAAAGGGCAGGAAGGTTCGTGCGTTCTAAACCAGAGGATCTGAACAAAAAGAAAGATGCACAAAGAGTTAAACTGACGGCGGAGCAGTCGCCGCACAGGATGTATACTACGGTTGAATCATACGGCCATGGCAGGGCAGGTATGAGGACACTAAGATGAACACCTATGAACTACAAGATGAACAGGGACCTTCAGATGCGGATCTAGGGCTTGAAGAGGGCCTTACCGATCGCGCCGAACAGCGGAGGAGCGCTAAAGAGCTTCTGGTCCAGTCAGGTTGATGCAGCGGCCTGGCGCTGACGCGGCGGTCGAAGGTCGGAGGCGACGGCGGAGCTTCAGAGCTGGAACGTCGCGAGGAAGAAGAAGCGCGGAAGAAGAAGAGAAAGGGCCCGACCGGTCTATTTATAAGGAAGCGGGGTAATTAACAAGCGCGAGAATCGAGGAGTTAAAAGCGGCGGACGGCGCAGCGGTCGCCTCGATTTCCGGGATAGCATGAAATGAAGGGAATCTTACTGTTGGGTTTCTTTATTATGGATGACGTCAGGGCGCCCCGTTGCTGTGATCGGAGGATGACGTCACGGCGGTTCAAGCAGATGGCGGTTTACGAAATATGAAGGGAGATTCAGAGTTTCCTGAAGATGTTGAAGATTAACATGAACCGGTTCAAGTCAATCTGGGCCTAATGTTGGGGATATGACTACTGAATGTAAACCGCCACAAGGGGGCGGGTTACCTAAATCCATAATCGGGCCCACGAAGGCACGAGGCCCGAGCCCAGAGGCAGATTAGGGTCCATAAGTGTAAACCGCCTTAGTCATGTAACTTGTGTTGTAAGATAAGAGAGAAGAGACCGAGCGGACACTTGTATGAGCGGATCGGGACTCAGAGAGACCCGCAAGGCGTCAACCCGTGTATATAAGGGGCGACCGGCGGCGGTTTAGGGACGAACAATTCGAGGCTTAAGCGGCTATTGCTCCCAACCCGCGAAATCACATCAATCCCATCACAACTAGGCGTAGGCTTTACCTTCATCGAAGGGGCGAACTAGTATAAACTCCGTGTCTTTGTGTCGCTTTAACCCTCTGAGAGTTAACCCGTCACGATGGCCTGCGACTAAGTCCTTTCACGAGGACATCTGTCGTGACGATTCCACGACAGTACCCCTTGTTGTAGTGCCTCCCATTGATCTCGAAGTTCACCGGAGGAGAATGACCTTCAACAAGCTTGGCAAAGACAGGAGAGCACTGCAGCACGTTGATGTCATTGTGAGTTCCTGGCATACCAAAGAAGGAGTGCCAAATCCAGAGGTCCTGTGTGGCCACCGCCTCAAGTACCACACTGCAACCGCCTTTGGCGCCTTTGTACATCCCCTGCCAAGCAAATGGGCAATTCTTCCATTTCAATGCATGCAATCGATGCTTCCAAGCATCCCAGAAATCCTCTTGCTGCATTCGTGCTAGGATCCGGCGGTGTCTTCGCATTGGGTATTCTCAAGTATTGCGGTCCAAACACGCCACCAGTGCCCGCAGAACTTGTAGAAACACTCTATGCTGGTGGACTCGCCATGCGCCCATAGTCGCCCCTGTGAGTCACGGGAGCTCCGTATGCAAGCATCCTCATCATTGTCGTGCATTTCTGGATCGAGGTGAATCCAAGTTTGCCGGTGCAATCCATCTTGCATTTGAAGTAGTTGTCGAACTCCCGGATGGAATTCACAATCCTGAGGAAAAGCTTTCTGCTCATCCGATAACGGCGCCGAAATGTACTGCCGCCGTGAAGTGGGGCATCGGCGAAGTAGTCGGAGTAGAGCATGCAGTAGCCTTCGAGACGATGACGGTTCTTTGCTTTCACCCGCCCCGGCGGCGAGCCACCTCGCCGCGGCTTTTCATTGCTCGCCAGCAGCTGGGCGAGGGCGGCGAGCACCATGAGATGCTCTTCTTCCTGGACGTCGGCCTCGGCTTCCTCCTCCAGCAGCGCGGCGAGCACTTCCTCATCATCCGAGTCCATCGCCGAGGCAGGCAAATCGCCGAACACCTTCCACGCAGTGGGCGTGCACCCGCCGCTAAACTGCCCCTCCGCTGGCGGAAGCTCGCGGCAAAACGCCGGTGGTGTCGAAGGGCTGCGCGGCGAACCTCGCTATTTTTCCGCGGCGAATGGCTATCTACCGGTGAAGGGCGGCGGGGCGACGCCGGAATATACCTAGTGGCGGCCGAGAGCGCGGGGGGTGGGAGGCGAGTCGGGGAAGAAAATCTTGATTTTTCACCGACGGCGTGGCCAGCCGCTTTTCCCTTCGCGCTGAGCCCTAAGCGCCCCAGCGCCAGGTCGACCGCGACGCCGGGCGAAAGAAGTGCCGAACCGCGCTTTGTCGATCCCTGAAGGCGCGGCGGGCGTTTTTCGGCGCCGGCGTCGAAAAAGCCCTGTTGGGGGCGCGGCTGGAGATGCTCTTAGCGCGCGCATGGTCCATGACATGCCCACGACTGCACCATCCACCCAATGAGCTTACACAACAATTTGAAGAAATCCGTAAGCGACCATAATTTGAATTCACTAGTCGTGTGGAAAACAAGGCAGGGGCTCAAATCCTGGGGTGCACCCACAGCTGACAGCTCTCACATGCATGACGTACACGTGCACATGGGCACGACGTATATACCTTCATCCACGAAAAATGGTTACTGCCCCTCCCCAGGCCTGGCCGGTCCAGATGGCTCGCAACTTTGATCGTGACAACATAGATATAAAACTCCGAAATTGCACTATTGGTCTCTTCTTGCTGACTTAGTGCAATGTAGTCCATTAACGCAAACTAAAACTCTCAAGTATACATTCTGCTCCAACATAAAATTACACTGTAACCGGCGTCGAACATAAGCATCCACTAAATAAATCCTGGTGCTCACCTCATCGGACACGCGCGGGTGTGGCAGCTAGCTTAACTTGGCTAACACTACTTGCCAGTAGAATGTGACAACCTAGAGGAAAATATCAGTGATGTGAACATACGATATTAAACCTAGCCGGCGTTTAGCCCAAGACTCGAGTCTCCAATCAATTTAAACCTGGGGTTCGCTCAAAGAAACATTAAACATGTTATCGAGCATGATCTCGTCATCGAGCATGCGGGGGCAGCGAGCTAACTTCACAACACGTTACCGATGCAAACGTACCCTTGGAGTTTGCTTTGCCTTACAAAAATGTTAGTACAAAGTTGTATCAAAAGCTACGCCAATTAAGTTGGATCGCAGGGAATAATAATTCTCGATAGTACCATAAGCTATATATATGTATATCGCTGGACCCTGGCACTGGCCTAAAGTAATGCAATCATGCATTCCTGTTGGGCGCGACATGTCTATCATCCAGTTAGGTTAAGACACAATCATATCCAGCAAACAGAATAACAAACCAAGATGACATGGACTTGGACCAAGCGAGAGACCATAGATAGATGCTTTGCTCCGTTCATAGTATAACCTACGACGGATCCATGTGGACCCTTTTTCAACGGCATGCAAGTTATAGGAGCAAAATATAGTGTTTCCTTCTCCTCGCGGCTAAATTTTGTGTTTTCACCTTTTTTCCAAACCTATTCAAGATCTGACCATAGTTCGAAAAAAATTCGAGATCTGACCCTTTTGCTACCGCCAGGGACCATGGCGGTAGGGTATAACAGCCTACCGCCAAGGACCCTGGCGGTAGGGTTGCATGCCCTATCGCCAAAAACCTTCTAAGTATTGAACACAGTGCATACTCGTGCCTACCGCCAAGGTGCTTGACGGTAGGGTTGTGCAGGCTACCGCCAGCCCGTTTGGCAGTAGCGATGTTTCCTACCGCCAAAGCCTCTGGCGGTAGGCTGTTAGACCATACCGCCATGGACTCTGGCGGTAGAAAAAGGGTCAGATGTCGAAAAAATTTCAACCTAGGGTCAGATCTCAAATAGGTTTCAGAAAAGGGTCAAAACACGAAATTTTGCCTCTCCTGGCCGGTCTTGTCAAGCAAGCAAGCGGATCCGCAGAAAGGAAGACCTGCCCAAGTGTCCAAGTCACAATCCATTTCCAGCGTCTACTTTCACTGCCAAAAGATAATCATGCATGCAAAGCCCATTACTAAACCTTTCGCTGTTGTTAAACTATGGTTTCGCGTCGCCATCAGCGGTCGCTGGATCAGGGGTGTCCACGGAGAGGGAAAGAGATTCCAGGATATCCACATGCGATTCTTTGTGCGCGCCTATAGCAGGATATGCCGGTTCACGACCGATGCCTCGACGACCGACCGATCCAAGTTCGGACAAACGTGCATGAACCGGGCTCCGACGCCGCACGGTCTCTTCCAAGTAGGCGGGCGAGCGGGCATACCCATATGCGTGGAGTGCAGCTAGCAATGCCATGCCCGTGTGGTCAAGCACGAAACCGGCGACGCCTTTCTCTCACGTTGTTGTCGCTGCCTCGCGTGTCCGTCCGTCCGTCCGTCGCCGCACGCCGAGTGCTGACGAGTGCGGCGGCACGAAACGTGCCTCGATTCGTACCGCTACCGTTCTACGGTGCGAGAGGGAGTACTTGTGTACGTTCTCCGGCCGGTGAATTCCAAAGCTAGCTGGCTAGTTTGGCGGCAAATTTGCCAAATTTGACCTGTAGACGAAATCAAATTATAGAATGAACTATCCGTGAAACTATTTCACGCGGCTGACCTTTTTGTGTGACGCCCGACACGAAGGCGCCACACTACACTGTGCAACGCCTTAGAAATAGGCGCTACACGGCCAGCGTCGCACCTGTGTGTTCAGAAAATTACTAAGTCAGCGTGCAGCGCCTAGCTCCCGGGCGGTGCACTAGTGCAACTCCTAGCTCCCGGGCGTTGCACTAGTGCAGCGCCTGGGAGCTAGGCGCCACAGGTCAGCCGCGTGAAATAGTTTCACGGACAGTTTATTCTGTGATTTCATTTAGTCTATAGGTCAAATTTGTCAAATTTGCCAGCCAGGAAGGGGGCGAGGCTAGCTAGCGGCACAAAACACATATTTGACCTGAGGATGAAAAGAATTTACAATCTGAACTCCTTTCGAAAAGATTTCACCGAGCTGACCGTCTCGGGTGGCGCCCGACAAAAAGGCGCCACACTATACTGCGCAGCGCCTGGAGCTTAGGCGCTACACGCCGGTCCAGCGTGGCAGCCCGGGCCCCACTCCTGGTTGTGCAGCGCCTAGCTGAAAGGAGTTGCACAGTGTAGTGCAGCGTCTAACGGAAAGGAGTTGCACTACCTTATATTAAACCTGTTGTAACTTTTAATCTGTGCATCCGATGAAAACGTGCCTTATATGAAAGTTGTACATTTTTCCGTGTTCTACGTAATGGTGGCATCTTCATCTATGTTAGGATCGATTTTCTTGATGAAAACCCTGTTGCAAAAGTGCATCATGATATAACTGACAGAATCTGTTAAAATTTACAAACTTGGCATGATGATAGCCATTCACCTATAGCTCTTACGCGTTTTCAACCTACATGAGTTTTGCACTGCATAATGTGTACTTTCACGCCATGCCTATGCTTCCCATGTTAATCATCCTTAACATGTTCATTTCTTGGATCTAAGTGACTAACATGATATAAGTGAACTTCTGTTACAGAATGTTACATTTTGTAAGATCCATAGTAATTAATCCTGACATCATATGAATATGATCTAACTATGAAAGTTGGAAAATTTTATGTCTACCTTAAGTCTATGTCATTTTCATACCCACTAAATATTTGCATCACTATGTTTTGAGACACTAAAGTACCTAAGCCAATGTTCTGCCAGATTGACACTTTAATTTCACCAAGACACTGGATGTCACCAAGCCACGACCCTGCTGATAAAATGCAAAGTTCTGCCACTTGGGTTCAACTTGTCAACCGCCTTTTGTGCGGCCGCCCACTTCTGACAATCTTTGTTGATTGTCGACCACCGGGAGCGAAGATATCGGTCGGATCGGTCAATTCCACTCTTGTTGTGTAGATCAAAGTGCTCCTTCATCCTGTTCCAATAAGCATCTCTACTTTGATCACCTCCAACGGATGGATCCCTCGACCCTTGCAACCAAGTATTGCATAGTAAGACGTCTTCTTCGTTGGTGTAGTTGCCTCCTCTTCCTTTCGGTCCGTCGACAATGCCCTCACCATCCCCGTCCACCTCAAACTCATGGTCATCGAAATGCATGTCATTGATTTGAGACCAATGCGAGTTGTTGGAGCCAACACCCATAGTTGACATATATGCCTCATCGTTGAAGCTACAAAGTATATACAATGAAGCAAATAAGCTATCTATATGTGTGCATTCAAAAAATAACAACAACAACAAAAAGTTGGCGAATTTTATACTTTTGGGGCATTTCCTCAACACCTTGTGCGCGTCGGCCGCCGGCTCAACAAGTGAGCTCGTCGGCGCTTCGGTAGCCGCCGCACCCGTCGCACACCTTGCAAGCTTCTTCCTCGGCGGCTTCGAAGAGCTGGAGCCGTCCGCCGCCTTGTTCTTCTTCGCGGATGCCTTGCACTTCTTCAGCCGCGCCACATTTGGTAGCTTCAAGAGGGGGCCACGTGGCTTCATGGCGGGTTAGATCATATTCATATGATGTCAGGATTAATTACTATGGATCTTACAAAATGTAACATTCTGTAACAGAAGTTCACTTATATCATGTTAGTCACTTAGATCCAAGAAATGAACATGTTAAGGATGATTAACATGGCAAGTATAGGCATGGCGTGAAAGTACACATTATGCAGTGCAAAACTCATGTAGGTTGAAAACGCGTAAGAGCTATAGGTGAATGGCTATCATCATGCCAAGTTTGTAAATTTTAACAGATTCTGTCAGTTATATTATGATGCAGTTTTGCAACAGGGTTCTCATCAAGCAAATTGATCCTAACATAGATGAAGATGCCACCATTGCGTAGAACACGGAAAAATATACAACTTTCATATAAGGCACGTTTTCTTCGGATGCACGGATTAAAAGTTACAACAGTTTTAATATAAGGTAGTGCAACTCCTTTCGGTTAGGCGCTGCACTACACTGTGCAACTCCTTTCAGCTAGGCGCTGCACAACCAGGAGTAGGGCCCGGGCTGCCACGCTGGACCGGCGTGTAGCGCCTAAGCTCCAGGCGCTACACAGTATAGTGTGGCGCCTTTCTGTCGGGCGCCACTGAAACGGTCAGCTCGGTGAAATTTTTTTGAAAGGAGTTCAGATTGTGAATTCTTTTCGTCCTCAGGTTAAATATGTGATTTTTGGCTAGTTTGGCTGGTCTCTGCGGGCGGCTGGACGTGCGTTGGAACTGGCCGCTGGTGTGGCCGTTGCTAGCTCGGGCCGGAAACTTCTTTCCCGTGGTCTCCGGCCGTGCGTTTCCCCGAGTAGCCTAGCCTAGGTACACTTTTTTTTTGCGCTGATAGAAGAGTTTTATTTCAAAGGTATAGGGTTACAATCGCGAGGCAAGAGATCCTCGATACACGGTGGACCTCGGCCAAGCCATACAGCAGTGGTACGCTCTGAACGACTATACCGGGCCAAACGATCTGCTACCCTATTCTGCACACGACTAATCTTGAACGGAATGAAAACTTTATCTATCATTAGGTGACGAATTTCAGCAACTAAGTGCCCGTAGGCAGATCTAGATAAGCTGTCGCCCGAGAGGGCAGATAGTGAGACAGAAGAGTCCGACTGGACTATGACCGGGAGCTCACAGTGTTGGACTGCTATCGCCATGCCTTGCATCAGTGCATGCAGCTCCGCTTCCAAAGCTTCGTTGCAGTTAAATATGTATCTGTAAGCGGAGAAAATAACGCTCTCATCATGATTCCTCAACACCATCCCTGCCGCCGCTGAACCACCCGTATGTGAATAAGCACCATCAACCGACAGGGCCACCTTCCCCGGTGGTGGCTTCGGCCATGGTTGAGCAATGGCCTCCGTCCGCACAATGGCCTGAGCCTCCCGCCCAACCTGCATTTTTCCTTTGATAATATCCTTGGTCGAAAACCGCCTTGACAGATCGAGGGACTGCATGTAGCTACACAAAAAGGATACAGTTGTAGCCACAGCAGGCGCTTCCTTCCCATGATCCAGATCTGAGCGGAGCGACCAAATGCGCCACACCAACATAATTACACAATCCCTCATGTACTCATCACAGCTTGCCAGCAGGTTGAGCAACCCATCCTGCCCTGTATCATGTAGGAGTTCTTGGCTTGGTAGTTTCCATACCATCCTCATCTGTTGCCATATCGCCTGCGCATTATCGCATGTAACAAGAGCATGGAAACTGGATTCCTTCTCTCTCGCACACAAGGGGCAACTGTCTCTTATGGATACATGCCGATGGTGTTTGCAAGAATTTGTTGCAAGTGCACCCGAGACTACTTTTCACGCAAGTATCCTCATTTTTAGGGGAACCTTAGATGCCCAAATGCATTGCCACACCGGCCGATCCCCAGACGGGTTGTTGCTGGTCGCCGGTGTCCTCTCCGGTACGCTGCCAATAGTCGCCAGCCAGTATGCACTCCTTATCGTAAAAAGTCCACTTCTTTCCGGAAACCAGGCAATAAAGTCTTGGCCATTCCTCGGTGAAGTACGAATCTTGAGAATTTCTCGAACATCCATATCCCAAAAATGCTCTCTCAGCCTTTGTTCATCCCATGCACCGTGCTCATTCAGGAAATCTGCCACCCAGTTAAGTCTGCAATTACGCTTCGGTGTTATCGGCCTAAAGTTGTGACCCCTTGGGATCCAGGCATCTCTCCAAGTTCTTATCAGTGTTCCGTCACCCACACGCCAAATAATTCCTTTCTTAACCAGCTCAAGCCCATGTACAATCCCCTTCCACACTGCTGACGAACTAGTTAGAAACACCGTGTCCAACAGGTTGCCATGGGGATAATATTTTGCTCTTAATAATCTTGCACACAAGCTGTTTGGGCAGTCCAACAATCTCCAAGCCTGCTTAGCCAACAAGGCCTGGTTGAATGCTCTCATGTCCCGAAATCCCATGCCCCCCATAGACTTAGGGACAACCATCTTCTTCCAACTAATCCAGGCCATCTTCCTCTTACCGTTCTCCACACCCCACCAATATTGCCTGATCATACGTGTTAAGTCGTCACAGACTGATGCCGGCAGTTTAAAGACACTCATCACATATGTAGGAATGACCTGTGCAACAGCTTTGATCAGAATTTCTTTGTTCCCCAGAGAAACAAACTGTTCACTCCAATCAATCAACCTTGCTCTTAGTCGCTCCTGTATCGTTTCAAATTGCCCTCTATGCACTCTTCCTTCTGGCACAGGTAAGCCCAAATATTTAGGCTCAAAAACTTGCTGTGAAACTTCTAATATGTCTTTTACCTCATCCGCCACCATTGCACTGCAGTTGTCAGAGAAGAGGATGGAACACTTTTCGGGATTAATAAGTTGTCCCGTCGCTGCAGTATACGTGTTCAACAGCCCTTTGACTATGCCTGCTTGCTGGCTCGATGCCTCAAAGAACATCATTGTGTCATCCGCAAAAAGCAAGTGAGATATTTCCGGAGCACCACGACAGATGGTCACTCCCTTCAACTCCCCGTCCTCAACTGATTTGGTAATAAGAGCAGACAGGGCATCAGCAACAAACAGAAAAAGGAAAGGAGACAATGGATCACCTTGCCGTAGCCCCCTCGAGGGGTAGAATTCATCAAGTAATTTTCCATTGAACTTTACCGAGTATGTCACAGATCGTACGCAAGCCATGATCCAAGAGATCCATGTTGCAGAAAATCCCCACTTGCCCAAAGCTTTCTCTAGGAAATCCCAATCCACCCGGTCGTACGCCTTGACAGGTCCAATTTGTATGCACAAGCCGCCGGGTAGTTATTCTTCATTGTCTGAATATGATTGATGCACTCAAAGGCTATTATTGAATTATCCGAGATTAGCCTACCAGGAATGAAGGCACTCTGGTTTTCAGAGATCAACTCAGCCAACAGAGGTCGTAAACGGTTTACCAAGCATTTAGACACAATCTTGTATATCACGTTACACAAGCTTATTGGACGAAAATCCTTGAGCTCCTTAGGGAAAGGAACTTTCGGGATTAGTACAATAGCTATCTCGTTCACACCTGCCGGCATTACCCCGGTGTTGAAGAACTCCAGGACCGCCGCAATAATCTCCGCTTTCATGATTGCCCAGTTACGCTGATAGAATCTAGCGGGAAATCCATCTGTACCAGGTGCCTTGAGTGGCCCTATTTGAAATAGGGCGTTAGATACCTCCTCCTCACTAAATGGTGCACATAACGCATCATTCATCTCCTGTGTGACCCGCGGAGCTATCCTTTCCAGGACCGACTCCGAGGAGAGGGTCGGGTCCTTTGTAAAAACCTCCTTGAAATAAGAAGTTGCCATCAGCTCCATATCGGATGGAGACGAGCACCAAGTTCCGTCAAGACGTCGCAACCGCTGAATGTGATTTCGGCGAGCCCGCCACACAGCCCGACGGTGGAGGTACGTCGTGTTCCTTTCGCCCTCCTTTAGCCATGTTATACGTGACCGTTGCAGCCACAACATCTCCTCGCGGTACAGCAACTCGTCTAATTGATACATTTTCTGCCTGATGGCCACCCTGTCTGCATCGTGCAGCTGCAAATCCGCCAGTTCAGACCGCAGTTTTTCAATCTCCGAGATCACATGTCCGAAGTTTTCCTTACTCCATGCGCGCAAACGCTGCATCATCTCTTTCATTGCATCGCGGACCGACCCCAAGTGCCCGCTCGGCTTGCTCTTACCCCAACTCTCTGCGACCATAGCTTCGAGAGGAGGGTGCCTTTCCCACATTATTTCATACCTGGGAGCACTCTTTGTGCGCCGGGGTTCTGCATGTGCCAACTTAACCATGATAGGAACATGGTCAGAACACGAGGACGCCAGGTGCACCACTTGCGCAAACGGGAATACATCCTTGAAAGCATCATCCGCACAGGCTCTATCAAGCCGAACCCGAACATTCCTATCGCCCTGCTGCCCGTTATCATATGTGAACGGAGCACCCGAGAAGCCCAAGTCCATAAGCTCGCAATCCTCCAAACAGACACGGAAGAGGAGCATTTGGTTCTCGGACCGAGGCGACCGGGAAAAGTGTTCATGCTGCCACATTGCTTCATTAAAGTCACCACAAACCAGCCACGGATCAGGCGACACTGCCCGTAAGCCTGATAGTGTGCTCCACATACGGTGACGGTGTTCCACTCTTGGTTCACCATACACAAACGTAGTCCTCCATGCTTTATCAGTCGCATTGTCAACAATGCTCACATCAATATACCGCGCACACGAATCAAGCACGGTAACTTGCAAATTCTCATCCCAAAACAGTGCAAGCCCCCCACTGAGGCCCGCACTAGAGACACCAAAAAATCCTTTCATATTCAACCTTCTTCTAAGCTTTTCCATCTGACTAGAGGCTTGTCGTGTTTCTGATAGGAAGATCAGCCCCGGGGAATTGGCCTTTGAGAGGGCCACAATTTCACGAACTGTCCGCGGTCCCCGGCAGTTCCACATTAGGATACTCATTGTACCCGGCGGTCCTCCTCGAAGGAGGCCGCCGATTTCTCATCCGAAAAACCTTGGGAGTCTATCCTTGCCTTTTTACTGTTTGAACTGTTGCATGGTGACGAGGTAGCATCACCATCTTCACCGAGCCCTTGAGTAAGAGCTAATGTACCCATCGGTTTGTCGGGCAACTCCAGCCCGGGACTGTCCATGGCCAGCCTCTTACGAGCTGGAGGGTCGACATGCATCTCCTTTGTGCCACTTTTAGATGGGCTGGACGCAGTATCAGCCAAGTCTGGGTCGATGACTTTCTTGGCGTCCTTTTCCTTGTTTGGTGTACGATGCTTCTGACTTTGCTTGTCGTTGCTCCTGTCGAACTCATCAGCTCTTGGCTTGTTCGGACCATCTACGTATAACCAGCTCCCAAACTTCATATCCTTTGCCTCATGGACCCCAGAGCCACATTCTTTGCAGTCATGCCCAATCAGACGCAAACACTGCAAAAGTGAGCAAGCTTTTCATACCGGACCAAGTAGACTTGCCTTGCCTCACCTCTAACAATACTAAAGAATTTTGTGAGAGGTCGACGGATATCATTACGAACCCTAACCCTCACATAATCACCCCGCGTGTTTCCGTTTAACCTCATCTCCAAGATCTCCCCGGACTTTTTCAGCAGCGATTCCACGATGGTCCTCCTGCAGAAACCCTCCGGGAGCTTATGGATCTGTAGCCATACTGGCATGTAAAGCATGGGAACCTCTTCTGCCTTAGTGAATCCATCATACGGGCACATAAGTACCACCCAATTCCTGAAGAGCCATGGACCGAGCTCGATCATGCGCTCCCAATCCCCTAGGCACTCCGCCTGAACAATGAACAAATTTGGTCCAACGGGTTTGAACCTCACCTGTTTCGCCGGATTCCAGGCTGCTCGCATCTCACGGTAGAACGCCGTTGGACTGAAAGTTTTCTCCGTGTGAACCCTAGCAAGGGCTAGCCAGCGGACACCTTGATTGATCACAGGGTCGTCCTCCTCAATCACCAGATCATCGAATTCCTCATCCTCTAAGTTAAGCTGCTCCATGAAATCCCCTAGATCTGTTTTGCTTGCGGCGGCGGCGCTCCCACCACCACTCGTTCCAGACATGGCATCCGCCATCAGACCGTCACCGGCGACCGAGCCGAGGGGCGTGCTCTGATACGGCACGAACAGAAGGCTTCGATCGCTTGTTCCTCTGCCGCGGGTTTTACGTCGGGTAGGAACTCTCCAGCGATGGGATCGCCAGAGAGGAAGGAAGCCCTAGCCTTGGCGTAGGGGAAAAAGACTGCTGAGAATACCATTATCGTCGTAACAATCCAACCAAAAATTACAAATTGGTTCCCGTTAGCCTAGGTACACTTGGTGACAGCTCGATCGATGTGAGTACGTTTGTAGTACTACGCACTATCGATCTTATCATTTTATACTATGCTATCGTCTGGTACGGATGAATCGCGAAAATGCCGCGCCGTGACCTAAAAACTGGCAAAGCACGCTTCGACCTCCGGTGTTTGATTTCGTCAACTAGACTAGAAGATGCATGCGCGCTTCAATCTACAACACTTGATTTGGTAGAGCTATTGCCAGTTGCCATGCCACAGACTACTAGGTTCAGGTGTTTGCATGCTTGCAGTTTGATTCTGTACGAGACCCAAACCAAAGACGGAGGTACGTTTGTCATCCTCGTCGTCGTGGCTCCCACGTTGGCCCGTAATTGTGCCTCATCCTTGATCTCATAGACGAGCTGGGAGGCGCATGGCTGTTGACCGTCGAACATGCAACCGGTTACGATGCTTCCAAATGGCTCAAGCCGTGGGCATGATGATATGGAGCAGAGGCCCCTGCGGTGCATGGATTAATCCATCACTGCCATGCAAAACCACCAGGACTAAGCGAAATTGTGGCTTGAGACACCATTAAGAAAAAGGCAGCTCACGTTTTGTAAATAAAAAACCTTCTATCAAACATTTTAAAACCAGTTTTGCTAAATCTCAGTTCATGCTATATTTATGAGATCTTACATAGAGATCCATGTGATTTTTTCACCTTTTTCTTTTTTTTTTCTTATATGTTATTCGTATGTACATATGATTATGTCACCCGATTGAGATTTGATTGAATTCCAGTCAACTGATATCTAGCCACACCCTTCTAAAATTTCAAACCAATTGGAGAATGCACTCATTCATGCGCCCCCTTGTATAGAAATCATGAAATGGGTATCTTGTTTTTCCACTGGCTCGTATTTAATCAATTCCATAGTTAATTAATCCACTGATTGTTGATGAAACTAATAACACTCTTGTAGTAGGATTTATAAGGGGACATTGCAAATGGGAAAAATTATGTTTGGGAGATTCAAAATTCAGTTTTGCTGGAACTCATCTAGATGAGATATAATTTGGTCTCATTCACCTTTTATAGCCATTGGATATGATGCTATAAGATGCGTGTGTGCTGACGTGGGTTGTATCTGTTCTTGTTTATAAAGTGAATGAGACCAAATTATATCTCATCTAAATGAGTTCTAGGTACTCCCGACAGTACGCCATCTGGGAGGAGATTAGGCACGATCGCTTCTGGACCTTGCCCCACTACCAATCCAACGCCATGGGAGAGGCTCTGGTCGTCGAGACCACGCCCAATGCGCCAAAATCGAAGTTGAAATCTAAGTGTTTCTTTGTTTTCTTTAGATTTATTTTTGGAGCAAGCTCAATGGAAGGACCAGAAGGACAAAATGGTTATGCATGAGTATGTCACGTGAAGTTGCTGAGTAGAGTGCACATCTCCAAACAAAAGAACATTTTTTGTGTGGTGAAAAATGCATTGATTGATTTGATGGAACTTAAAATCATACCATACTTACGGTTTTTTATGGTTTAGTTGCTAAGAGCTTCGCTCGGTTGGCCCTCCTAGGCTTCCGTCTACTTTCTCTTCTCTTAAGTCTACCAACACAATCATCCTCCCAAGTGTTACCATTACGAAATGCTTCTCGGCCGATTACCCCGTCAATTCCTTTGTGTTTCGGTCTTGCGACCGTACTCCCCAGGCGGAGTGTTTCACGCGTTAGTTGAACCAACACGGCTATCGAAATTTTGTAGCAGAAACTTCTCCCTAGCTACTAGCGATGGGAGAGATTGTTCTTAAAGAAGTTTTCTTTGGATATCAAATAGAAAAGCGGAATATATTTTGGTCGCTCTTACAACGTACTCCCTCCATTCTAAATATATAAGCCATTTTAGAGATATCAATACAGGATGCATATAGACATCTTTTAGAGTGTAGATTCACTCATTTTGCTTCATATGTAGTCTATATTGAAATCTCTAAAAAGAGGGAGTAGAATTGCATGCCTAGTCTAGATCAACTCACTGACTTAGCACAATGTAGTCTATCTCATGCAAATGCATATTCTACACCAAGATACAATTACACTATAAGTCTATAACCAACGTCGAGCCTAAACATCCACTAGATAAATCCAGGGCTCACCTCATCGGACATGCGGATGCTCGTCTTTTATTTATATACGTAACTTGGTTTAGTTGGAGAAAAAAATATTAAAACTCGGTTAACACGTACTCGTACGTGCCGAAGCCAGCCTTCCATCGGAGTTTGCTTCCATGACAAGCAACAGCGATCGACACGGACGTTTTGGCACCATGCGATGCGCCCATGCATCCAAATGTCCTCTGCTGATTTCACAAACGCTCGGTAGGAAGAGGTGAACTAACACTGTCTCATTCCTCTTTTCTTGATGACTAGTAAGCGTGCACGTGCAACGCACGTATAATCATAGAAAGAAATTTCTCCAGTTATCTTAGTTAGGAAAGAATTATTTCCAATCTTAATTTGTATGAAATTATGCTTTTGCAAATATAGTTTTGCAAATGGACTTCTCAAGAACATGTTACATACAATGGTATGTTAGTCAATTTTGTCCTAGAGATTGACACTTAAGTAAGACACATAGACAACATCTTCGTCATCAAATCTGGATCCATATACAACAAAATTGAAAGTTAGACTTTGAGCATATTTCATCTATTATCATAACTACATCCTTTACGGAAACGACAAACCGTGTGTATTTAACTTCCGTATTTAGCCATTATTTCTCCTTATATCTTAAGTCTAATCATATTGATGCTATGCACCTTCAGTGTAAACCATTAAATCAGAAACCGTAGAAGCATCTATAAATGGGGCACACAATTAACCTCACAAAGATGCATCACAATCTATAGATACAACTTGTGCTACCATGGCTTTGTGTAACCACAACAATCTTTTGATACATTCAGCATAGAAAAAAAAATCATGAAGCTCCCCATGCCCTACAACCCACGAATCATCACAAGTCCTAGTAAGGTAGGAAAAAGATACATTAACAAAAATAATATGATAATAAAATAGGAGAACTGGAAGTAGCCTTCAACATGGTATACAAAACTGTACCTATGCAAAACAGGGCTAAGATAATAGTGTAGCAATCTTGTACACACATTGTGCATCTCTACTCATATAATTCAATGAAAGCCCATTACAAACCCCAATAAAAGTAAATATCATTGTCAAGCTCAAGCCTGGAATGAAATTTCATAACTCAATTCATCCACATAAGACAAATTTATATCTTTGACCACAGAAGTATCACCAATAATACAGTTCATAAAAATATACAAATAAGTTGAGCGACGAGCCCTTTTGTTTATTATCGGACTTTCATATTTTGAAACCCACATAAGAATTATGACTCCTCAATTACTTGAACTTAAGTCGTGTCATCCCTTCAGTGAAGCCTTGTAGTTTCAGTGAGAAAATCGAAAGCCACAAGCATTAGTCAGTGAATCCTTAAGTTTTGATTTAGATAGTTGGAAAGGATCATCATGGTCAATGTACATCATGAAGCTCCATATAAAACAAGCATGGACATGCATGCATATCTAGCAGCATGCCCACGCCGAATGAGTCAATCCTAGGTTCTAGTTTAGTGTTGCCACCATCACTGTAGATCAGTTACAAGGAAAGTGCTACTAATATTAAACATAGAAAAAATGTATTGCATATTACTATCGAAGAAGAGACTATGGCACGTTCTACTAAAACACAACTTTTTTTGTGTCTTCTTGCGATTCTACTTTGCTTCATTGCGATCCTTACAAAAACAAGAATGATACAAGTTAATCCAAGATTCTACTCACGGATAGTTGCCCCTTTTTGGGTGAGTGGATCAGAGTGCAAAATAAAATGCAATGAATATTTCATGTCATATGCTACTGGAAGTTACTAATATAGCAATAGTTAGCAAAGCAAAGCATTAAAATAGGAAAGCAAAGCATGAAATAGCTCATGTAGATGTGTTTGTGTTCCATACCTGTATCAAGCAATACATTTGGCAGAATTATGCCCTGTACCATGACCACATCGGACAAAAGCTAATTAAATAGACCATATAAAAACAGTAACATGTCGCTTGTCTTTTGCATCAACATCTGAAGGTTGCCGCAAAATGCCAATCAATCCAAAACAGTACCTTGCGTGCACTTCGGCAGAGCATTAACCATGTATCTCCATAGAAATCAAGCAAGCCCGATGTAAGCAAAAAAATTTACCCAACTCAGCTTTTGAAGTTACTACTGGCCACTTTATCATCATTCAGATGTGTCTTCTAGGAGCAGAAGTACATAAAACTGAATAGATGCTAGTCAAGAACACACAAGAATATTAGTCCTGCAACAATAACATTAAACCCACAACTACAATAAAAAACTGAACCCTTACAAAGAAAAATCAGAAATGGATGTCCTATGGGTACGATTAGGGCTAATCAGAAGCAGTAAATAAAATTTCACAAGCTCTCTCCATCTTATGGTCGCAGTCATCTTTCTCCTTAAATATATGTGCAAATGGAAGATGAAAATGAAAGCAATAAATTCTGGGCATGGGCATAAGAACTACCCATCAATCAGGATACACTTCAATCATCAAAGAGTGCAAATGTAAATATAATCAAAATACTCCAGGTAGTTGTAGCGCTTAGTTTCGTCCAACTATCCAAGCAACCAGAAGAAGAAAACACCTGACATATTTTCTCATAGTTGAGCTGACATACCAGGTTGCCCACATCACACAACTGAGTATCTGCAGAGCTGTAGCTTTGAGACATCAGGCCACCCCGTCTGCGGCAGCGCCCAGTTCACTGCTCCACACAGTAGGGTTAACCGAAAAGTCTCTCAGGTTCTGGGCCACCGGACTGTACAAAAACACCATGAGATAACTCTGTTAGAGCCAGCACACATGTAGACTGTGAACCCAAGTAGCAGAACATGGCAATTTTTGTGAAATCGATCACTCCATCTAACCACACCGATTGATGTGTTTATCCAAGGATAGTATTCAGTAGAATAGCAGTAGAGTAGAGAGGCATGGAAAATCTGGACAAAGAGGAGAGAAATTGTGCAGTGAGGGAGCAAAGCGAAGCTGGGACTGAACCTGGAGACCATATCCGATGACACCGATCTGCTCGACGCCCTTGAACGCCCCTAGGAGCAGCCGGAACAGGTTCCGCCCTCGCGCCACCAGGTTTGTCGACCTGTTGTTGGTTGGCGAGCAGGTACTTCCCGTCAGCCTTGTTGGAATCGGAAACGCTGGAGAAGAGTTGCGCCACGGGCACGAAGTCCTTCCCAGCGACCAGGTATCCGTCGGGTACTCGACGTCCGCCATACGACTGTGTTGTCAGCGCGGAACAACACAAAGTTGCCGTCATCGCGCATGGCACCCACGACTCAGGCAAATCTGATTGGGCGACCAGGTGGGTTTCCATTGGCCATGGAAATTAATCATACCTGACCGATCTGATGGTGATGCCTCCTGCTTCAAAACTAAGGCAGATTCCTGCATAATAATCTTGTTGTAGCCTGACCGATCTGTGAATATTTGATTGTAGGTGAAGAGGAGCAGCAGCTCACTCGAGGGTGCGCTGCAGGGCGGCGAGGAGCCCGGCAGGAGGCGTCGATGCGGTGCAGGGCCGCGAGGGAGCCCGACAGGAGGCGTCGATGCGGTGCAGGGCGCGAGGAACCATCCAGGAGGCGACGATGCGATGCACGGATTGAGGCCGCCGTGCAAGGAGGCGACGGGGTGCTGAGATTCGTCTCGAGCGGTGGCGAGGAAAGGCAGGGAGAGGCGAGGACACGATTAGATTCAGTTTCCTTTTTTCGAATTGATTACATGGTTAGATTAGCGTGATTTGTGAGGCTGCGGAGGTGGGATGGTTCATCCGGTGGAGTACGGTCAGTCTATATAAACTGCTAAGCGCACACCAGATCTCAAATAAATTAATCACGGCTGTTAGATTGGGTCGTGTGGGCTTCATCCTGTGGTGGTGATGTGTCTGTGAACGTCTTGCGGGGTGCACTTAAAAAATTTTTTGTTTGATTGTTTAATAGTAGTGAAGAAAAACTGACCCACTCGGCCAATCCTGACTTCCCACAAGGAATGGTTAGTGGTACATCATCAGTTGACCGTGACAACCCAAATGAAAACACCACTGGCGTACTGCTACTGTTTAAACTGGTGTGAGTGATCCTCAAAGCAAAAAATACTGGTGTGAACATACGCACCCGCTCTGCTCCAAGAAAAAATTAGGTCGTGGTTTAGGCGTTTAGCGTGCGTCGTCCAGGTTCAGCCCTGGACTCCCTCCGAGTTTTCAAGAAATCCTTAAAATCCGGTTGCTCACCTCATCGAGCATGCGGAGGCGGCTAAGCTTAATTGGAGTTTGCTTCCGTTACGCGCGCCAGGAATGTTTAATTTTTCTCGACGCATCCTTCGCAGTGGCCTAAACTAATGCAATCATTGGTGCGTGTTTGATGCGAGATATCTATCACTGAGTTAAGATGGCTTGGCCCTGGCGAGACAATAGATAGAGTAATGCTTTGCTCCGGCTAGTAGTATAACCGGCGACGGTGCAGGTGGACCATTTTTCTACGGCAGGAGCAAAAAATAGTGTTCCCTTCTCGTCGCCGGTCTCGTCCAGTGTCAAGCCACTAAGCAAGCGGGGCCCCGCAAAAAGTGCGGAACAGTCCAAGTGTCGAACGCACAAATCCATTTCGAAAGGTCTATTTTATATTGATAATCAAGCATGCACAACCCATCACAGCTTTCGCTGTTGTTAAACTTCAGTATGATTTGGTGGGATCGCTCTCAGCAAAGCGGTTGCTTTTTCAGGTCTCTTCTCCATCGGCGCCGCCGCGCCGGGTCCACAAAGAAAAAGGAAGCAGAGATTCCAGGATATCCAGATGCGCGCCGAACGGAATATGCCGGCTCGGTCTACATCAACTACCGAACGAGCGATCGAAGTCGGTCGTGGTCCTCACTTGTACTACCTCCACTAATGGCTCGAAGCCTATCTCGTAATCTATCCCATGGGACGGCCGGGAGTCGTCGTCGTCGTCGGCAACGACACCGCATGCACAGGACAATGTTTCGGTGCCTTAAGGCATCTATCTTTGTGTCTATGACATGTGGGTCCAATAAATGGCTGGTCCATATGACAGTGATCCAAATGCAGATGTCCACCGAAGCTGTGTCCGCATGCACGGTCTCTTCCAAATGGGCGTGCGGGCGTGTGCCCGGCCGTGTGGGGTGGTCAGTCAAGCAAGCACCAAACCGGCGACGTCACGTCATTTCCGAACGTTGTCGCTGTGCCTTGTGGTGATGGCACGCTTCAGCTGGCACGTATCTGGACGCGTGCGACTACAACCGTTCTACGGTGCCAGAGGAGGCACTTGCGTACATACCGTTGCCGTGTCGACGTACGGACTCTCGTTGGAACTGAGATCGATCTCTTGGGAATTCATGCATGCACGGGTCGACCTATGGAACTAGTAGTACTAGCAACGAGAGTCCATACGTCGACCCGTGCATGCATGAATTCCGAAGAGATCGGTCTCAGTTCCAAATGAGCTAGTCTTGGCCTGCGGGTGGATCGACCTCGCAGGTGGCCTGACCCGAAGACCCAGAGCCGAGGTCGTTTTCTATATGGCCTGGCTAGGTCTCGGTCGATTGACATTTAACTAAATCATAATCAAGTGACATATCTCATTGTAAATCTTATGGATATAGTAATGACTGAGACTTAATAAGACAGTTTCTTATGCTGGTCTGACACTTTCTTTCGGCCGTGCATTTCCCCGAACACGTCCTTTTCGTCACAGCTACATCAAAATGGCAAAATGGCGAAATAGCAAACCAACCTTTGGTCGGATGGTTAGGAGAACAGTGATATCCTCAGGCCATCAGAGTTCAAGTTCTAGACTTCACATTGGTGCTTGCATTATTTTTTGATTTATTTCAGGCTTTCGGTGATGTATGTTCAGTGAGAGGAGACATTTCCGTCGACTGCGAGGCGCCAATGATGACTTCTTAAATTTTCAAGATGCTATGCCGACTCGGTCTCTTAGAGTTACTCATAAGTATAAGGTGTGCAGGTGTGCGTTTGCAGGCTGACTGTATGTTTGTGTGTGTGAGTAGCTTTGATTGTACTGGGTTTAAAATGACAAGAAAAGGGAGGGGGCACGACATGCATGCACCATTCGTGCCCGGCCCCCACAATGCCGGACTTTCGGTTTCAGATGCGTCCGTTGCTCGCATACGGCGAACATACTACAATACAAGTTTGTCCCACCTTTGCCTAAAACAAAAAAGTCGTTTGTCCCATTTCTGCATATGCTTCTGTATGAGTATCTTAATCTAAAACCTCGTACACGATCAATTGGCCAAGGCCAACTCACCCACTATCCCTACCTAATTAATTCATCTCTGTCATGCAAAACCGCCCGGATTAACGCAAAACCATGGTCGGAGACAACATTATAATGAAAAAAGGCTGCTGGAGTTTTCTAAGTACAAATTGCTGTCAAACGTTTTAAAATTCGGAACCAATTGGAGAGAGAAGGCACTCATTCATGCGTCCACTAGTATAGAAAAACATGAAATGCGTATCTCGGGTTTTCCGTTGGCTTGAATTTAATTGATTTCCTACTAAATTCACCGAGGACCTCTTTGATTCAAATGATTTTCACAAAAAGTTTGAAGTATTAGAATCATTAAGGATATTAACTATGTTGGTTGTTTAATTCGTAGAATTGAATCCTAAGTTTTTCCATTCTAAGGATTCATAGTTAGGGGTGCAGCATGGCACCCGATCCGTATTCAAACTTGTACAATTAGTTCTAACTGCGTTCTGGTGTGCTAGCTTAATTTTCCTATTGTGCAATCAATCAACCTCAAATCTAACACAGAATTGCTGATTTTCATTTGGACGAGAATAAACAAAGTCTCATATAACTCCTATGTTGTTGATTCTACGTGAAGATTTTTGCATGTAGTTTTCTCTCTTCTAGCTTTTCTTTTTCTGTTTGATTGAGCTAGTTGGATGATACTTGGTTAATTTTCATACAGATGAGAACTAGTCACCCCCAATCTAACAAAATTTAAAAGGACATGGCATTTCAACCGTGTGTGTTTTCTATTCCTGAGCTTTAACAATCCCGCGGATCAAAGAGACCCACCTAGTAGGATTTTATACGGTTTAAGCATGCAAAGGGAGGAATTATGTCTCCAGGAGATTCCATATGGCCATAATGATTTGCTCATAAGTGTATTATTAGTAGTGTTGTTGCATTATCTTATCCTAATACAAAGCATTATCTTATCAGAAACCCATCAACTATCAATTAATATAGGCCAAAACCAACTCGTCCACTTCCAATGTATAATTATGTACTCCCTGTTGTATGCGTCCAAGCAAATGACACACTGTCGTCTCGTCGGAGAGACCGTTCCTTTAAAAAAGGTTGATAAGTAGCATTTTGTATGTGCAATTTGCTGTCAAACATTGTAAAAGGCGGTTCGAGAAGGCAATCATTCATGCATCGCATGAAATGCATTGAAAATCAAGATGAACTGCCTATCTTGGTTTTCTCTCTGCCTCGGATTTTAATTACTTCCTAAGTTAATCCATTGATCACTAGTGAAAAAATGGCTAGCCACAACTTTCGCTTGTGGCGCGGCATTTTCCATCAACGCCAGCACTATTTTTTTGCTGGCGTCAGCATAATTGGCACGTCAGCTACACATGGTTAGTGTTGCCGTTGTTTTTGAACACGTCACAAATATTTTGTCTCATCTGTACTCACCGTTTGGAAGATAGCAGTGGCGTAGGAATTCCATGCACGCTGTCGTTAATTAACCAGTGCTAGCGTGCCAACTTATGTTACACCGGAGATAATTTTTCCATTTTATCAAATTTTTGAAGTACTTAATGATTATACTAGTCAATAAATAATGAACATTTAATATTATATTTTTCATCATTATTATTAGTAACTTTATCATTTTAGGTCTTTTATTTCTATACTGCCAGTTCTAATTTTGAGTCTTTTAGTATGTTAATTTTTTCATTAATCTTAGTATTTTTTTATTTGGGTTGTTATTATCTATGGTGTTGCATTTTAGGTCCGCGCCAGAGTCAACTCCTCACCTTAGTAAAATACCTAGTCACCGCTCTCATTTCACCCACTACACTCCCCCTCAACAAGCCGCCGCCACCACCTCCGGACCTCGTTGCCCCTCGCCGCACCATCGACAGCAAGGTTCGCTCCTATCCTTCCCCTCCCATCGCATCTCCTTCCTCTCCACGTGCACCACCTCCATCCGTGGATACGCCACACAGAATCCATGGGGATTGCTTTGTGTAGAAATTTAGGGGATTGCTTTGTGTAGAATTTTTAGTATCATGGTTTGCTTTGTGTGATGTAGAATCCAAAGTTAGTTCCATGGATTGATTTGTCTAGAAATTATAGTGATAATCCGATTGCTATTGTGTAGAATCAGATTTTAATAGTGCATTTTAGTACAAATTTTTTGAGTGTCTAGAATATTATTGATTCAAGTTCAACTTAATTTGGTAGTGTTGACTGAAATGTTTGGAATAAATAAGATGAACTCCTATAAATTAGATTGGCGGTGTAGAATTTATTTATTCGTGCCTCCCTCCGTGTAATTTGTTAATTTGTGTACATAATTACTAGTATGGAATTCTATTTAGCATTGTAGTATCAGATTATGTTTAGTAGAAATTGATTTACTAGTGTACAAACAATTGTACTTAGTGTTGATGGTATAGCACCAGTTCCAAATGAAAACACCACCGGCGTGACGGTACGCATCCGCTCCGCTCCAAGGAAAAAATAGGTCGTATTTTATCCTACGTCGCCCAGGTTCAGCCCATGACTCCGTCCGGGTTTTCGCTAAAAAAAACCATTGTGAGTAGGAGCTTTCAGCCTCCTTCCCCTCCAAAGTGAACCAGGAACAAATTTCTTCCAAGATCTTGAAACCGAGCTTCGCGATGTAAACCCCATGCCCTCTGCATAGTTCGTTCTAGGGCATTGGTGTTTATGGTCTTGAGGAGCAAACTTTTGCCGATCAGTGACCAGATCCTTGAGGCGGGTATCTCCTCCACATGGAGCCCTGACTTCCTTCTCTATATATCAACACCATCCCGCCGAGAGGATTGACGTCGCATCTGGCGTTCTGCTCACCGCCGGCGAATCCCCATCACCATACGATCGCCGCAGCGTCACATCTGACCAAGATTCTCCCTTCGCCGTCGCTCTCGGAGTCGCCTCCTTTTGCTGTGATGCATCAGCTTTCCTCCCATCATCTTTCTCCGCCACCGCTCCCCCTCACAAGAGAACCAAACCAAGACGATCCGTGCTCCGGCGAACGCCGTCGCCGCCCAGATCACCACCGTATCCCGATCACCTCCGATGAGAAGCTAACCCTAGCGGCAGCCCGGGATCGCCAACCGATCGCCTCCTATCGCCCGAAGGGTTATCTCCCGAGGAGGACACTCCACCTTCAACCGTCTCTCAGACTGGTCGAAATCCCCATTGCCCTTTGGCTCAAACAAAAAAATATCATAACTTGGTGCCTCCCATCGGAGTTTGCATCCATCACAGGCAACAGCGATCGACACGAAAGTTTTTGGCACCATGCGATGCGCCCATGCATCCAAATGTCGTCCGCTGATTTCACAAACGCTCGGTAGAAGCTGATCCACTCGGCCAATCCTGATCTGTCTGAAGCGGTTGATGGCACAATACCAGTTCCAAATGAAAACACCACTAGCGTGACGGTACGCACCCGCTCCGCTCCAAGAAAAAATTAGGTCGCATTTTAGCGTACGTCGCCCAGGTTCAGCCCATGACTCCGTCCGGGTTTTTCACTAAAAAAAAAACCCTTAAAATCCGGTTGCTCACCTCATCGAGCATGCGGGGGCAGCTAAGATTGGCAATCCATTACGCGCGGGCCAAATGTTTAATTAGCCTTGATACAGTACATCAGTCGCAGTGGCCTAAACTAAACTAATGCAATCATTCAGTGTGGCGCGAGATATCTTTCTATCACTCAGTTAAGAAAACCATTATACGTACATCCAGCAAGCGGGAAAACAAATTATAATAAACCTGCGACGGTGCAGGTGGACCCTTTTTGCAGGGCATGCAAGTGAGTAGGATTAGGGACGTAAAATAATGTTTCCTTCCCCTGGCCAGTCTTGTCAAGTGTCAAGCCACCAAGCAAGCGGGTCTCATCTCCCATGGAAAGTGCGGACCAGTCCAAGTGTCCAACTCACAAATCCATTTGGAATGGTCTACTTTATTGTTGCCAAAAGATAATTTCGCTGTTGTTCTGTTAATTAAAGTATGATTTGGTGGGGTCGGTCTCAGCAAAGCGGTTGCTCGATCAGATCTCTTCTCCATCGTTGCCAGGGTCCACAGAGAAGAGATTCGAGGATATCCAGATGCGCCCCGAACGGAATATGCCGGCTCGGTTTACATCAACGACCGAACGATCGATCCAAGTCGGTCGTCGTCCTCACGTAGTAGTACGACCCCCGCTAATGGCTCGAAGCCTGACTCGTAACCGATCCCACTGGACGGCCGGGAGTCGTCGTCGCCGTCGTCGGAAACCGGCCGTAACGACGCCGCATGCACGGTCTCTTCCCTTCTTCCAAATGGGCGGGCGGTCGTGCGACCGTGCGTGCAGTGCAGCTAACAGTGCCCGTGTTGGCTGGTCAGTCATGTCATTTCCGCACGTTCTCGCCGTGCCTGTGCCTGTTGATTGTGGTGACGGCACGCTTCAGCTGGCTTCACGCACCTGGACGCGTACTAATACCGTTCTACGGTGTGAGAGGCACTTGCGTACGTACCTTCTCCACGTATACTAGCGACGGTGCACGCATGAATTCCAAAGAGATCGATCTCAGCTCCAAACGAGCCGGTCTCGGCCGGCCGGCGGACCGAGCTTGGAGCTGGCCTGCCCGATGACCCAGAGCCCGGGTCGTCTCCTCCACGGGTCTCTCTCCGGCCGTGCGTTTCCCGGAGCACGTCCTCTTCGTCACAGCTCCATTGCAATGCGTGCCCGGCCCCCACGATGCGGGATTTTCCGTTCAGATGCGGACAGGCGTGCTCGTGACCGCCCAGAGGTAGGCCACGTTGCTCGCATACGGCCAACATGCCCCAGCACGGTCGTTTGTCCCATGTTTGCGTCTGCTTCTGTATGATGAGTATCTTAATCCAAAACCTCGTACGCGATCAATTAGCCAAGGCCAACTCATCCACCATCCATGCCTAATTAATCACTGCCATGGGAAACCGCCAGGATTAACGCAAAACTGTGGTCGGACACGCTATTTTTTTTCGAAACGGAGGTAAAAAATTTACCTCATCGATTTATTAAGAAGAAGAGAATTGCACAGTTAATTTCTGGAAAACCGGGCAAAAATCGATACAAACAACTCAAGGTCGTACTACTCACACAACAGGAAACACCGTGACCGCCCATGTGGCCCTCCCAATGCACCACAACCGAAACCCTTGACACTTGTACAACACAGCGGAGCTTCACACAATAACATCGACCACGATAAAAACGGAGCACCCTCCATCATGAAATCGTGAGTGTCTTTCGAATGACACCGCCCTTCTTGCTTTTGTTTCTCTTTGCTTTCTCCCTATTGGGTTTCTTCTTGAGGAGGCAACCACTTGTGATGCCGGGTCCAAGCTGATCCGCCACCCATTTGTCAAGAAAATCATAGAACTCATTGTACTTCTTGATGTAGTTGTCATCAACCAAGGGGCTCCTACTAGGGGCAGGCACCAACAGACCGGCCGCATCGACATCATCGGCCCGAGGAACCCCCAACACATCATCCTCCACCACATGAACCATCGACACAATGGACTTCGGCGCCTCCAGTTGCTCACACGACAGAGGCAAAACATGCCCCTCACACAAGGTTGTCGACGAGTCCACTTCCAACCGCTCCAAGGACAGAGGCGAAGCAGGGCTCGAACATATATCCCGAAGCTCGGGCATGAGCTGTAGCACCGGAGCCGCAAGCACGGCAATGGACTCGCCCACATCGGCATGCACAACGGACGAAGCAGACATCAATGATGAATTGTCCCGAACACGAGGGGAGAAACAACCATAAGGATCTGCCCCTTCGTCCTCCGTGGAGCCAACATGAGGGAGTGGTGTCTGCGTGGCCAGAAGCGTAGCCGGCAAAAAGGAGAGCCTGCTCAAAGCAGCCTCAGCCCGTTCCAGGAAGCTCTCAAAACATGTCTGCCAACCCTGAAGCAACTCGGTCTGATCAGCCAGAGCGGTCTGAAGCACATCAATGGATGGGGATGCCGGGCTAGCGGAAGCAGAAACCACAGACGCCCAAGATCCACGGTGAAGCGCAACGGAAGGGAGTGTGGATTTTAATTGGGCCTCTCTTGGAGTAGGAGGTTGACAATGTTGGATGCCAAGGCGAGAGACGGGCGGGACGACAAGACGTGCCAGAGAGCTGAGAGAACGCCATGGGTTGCCGCAGTCACGAGCACGATGACCGTTCTCCAAGCAACGAGAGCAGCGGAAGGGATCACTGCAAACCGCCGCCCGGTGTCCAGGGGCGAGGCATCTGCAGCATCGACCGCGCAGCCAGGCAGGGATAGGCCGGGGAGCCAGAGCCGATGTCGGCGACGCTGAACGACTCCGGTCCCCCACCTTCACCCATCCCTGGTCCAAAGACGCCTCAGGAGCAGCAGCGACAACAGCAGCGGCAGCCGGATCGCTCACCCCACTGGAGCACCTGGCAGCCAACCGCGTCAGCGGGGTGAGCTCGTCGTCATCATCAATGCCGGACACGCTATTAAGAAAAGGGAGTTGCTAGCATTTTTTTTAATACAATCTGGTGTCAAACAATTGAAAATTCGGAACCGATTGGAGAAGGCTCGTTCATGCGTCCCATTGGAGTATAGGAAATCACGAAATGTGTATCCTTGTTTCTTCCTTGGCTCGGATTTAATTCATTCCCTGCTAGATCCATCTAGAACTCTTTGATTCAAATGATTTTTCATGATTTCTGGAGTATCAGAACCCTTAGAAATATTTTCACAAAAAAGAAAACTTAGGAACATTTTCTACATTTGATTGTTTTGTTCAAGGAATTGAATCCTATAAGATTTTTTCCTATGGAACCATTGATAGGACAAAATCAAACGTCAACTCAAATGTTCGGTGATGCAATAAAAAAGTAAACACTTCTAGGGCTTGAATAGACAAGTCATTCTTTCGCGAAAAGAAAAGAATAGACAAGTCATTCAAATCATGTGCTTTTTTACCCCCATCTTTTCAGAATAAGTTCTAATAAGCATGCAAATGGGGGAGATAGGTCTCCAGGAGATTTCAAATGGACATAAGAGCATCTATAGACGGGCACCCCAAACCCGCCTCATACACCGGGGTGGCCACCCGGTCACTGACCGTTCACGAAAATTTGACCCAGACCGGCCTCAAAAGCCCGAGCTGACTGGCACCCCTCATATCCAACCCAAATATGGTGCAGAGCGGATATGGCCCCCGAGCACGTCCACCGACCCGGCAGGTCGTAACGGTCTCCCCTGCAGCGACATAAGCTCCTTCCTCTCCCAAGTTTTAATCCCACATCACCGCGCGAGGCGGACGTCGACCGGCTTAAATAGCCGCGCCGACGGATGACAGCAAGCTTCTTTGTTGTTGTGTAGGTATATCAACTCCCGTTACGTGAACGAGATAACTTGACACTGGACTGCACTTCATCAACTGATGATTGTTCATCGAGTGTCAAGTTTGTCTCGTTCATATACGATTAATACCCTTAGTACAATGCCAGTAGATTTTATTTTGTTCATCGATTTTTATTGACACATTGTGATTCATAAAAAGTACTACAAACATGAATGTTTCCCTCGTGAAGGAGATAGATTGTGACTATGAATCTTCGTGATAAACATACACTACTAGAGAAAAGCTTACTAGTGGCACTAGTTTTTTACATACCAGTAGCGCGGGTACCCACACTACTGCTAGGGCGCTACAGTTATTATTTAACAGTAGCGCGTTTCTGAACAAGCGTTGCAGCTAAAATACTTATTAGTAGCGCTGCTTCCTCCACCAACGCTACTACTATCATCACGTAGTAGTAGCGCCCTATTTTCTCCCCACGCTACAACTAGGCAAATAGAAATAAAAAATAGAAAAAGCAGTCAGGTGCAATATTCATGGAAATCAAGACAAGTCCAGTGCAAATAAACTAAGTTCACAGAACCATCTCACAAACATTAACAACAGTACCACATTTAATATAACCACACAATCTCACAAACTCATATAGTAGTCAACAATGCATGGATAGATCATAGTTGATAAGTCTACTAGGTAGTCATACTAGCATATATATGGTTCAACAGCCACACACATGCATATGAAGTTCTAGATGATGTCGATGACGACCATCATCCTCAAGCCTGGGCGGTGGGTGTTCCTGATAGTAATTAGGATTGTCTGTCCAACATGAAGATTCTTGCCGACGAGGAAGCTCTTCCACCCAACCGAGCTGAAGTGTGTGCGACCGTCCGTGTCCACGCCGTACGCACAAGTGGTGACGGAGCCCCTTGCGGTAAGGCGTATTCTAGCAGAGCCTTCTTCATCAGGCTTGATACCACAACTCTCATATAGGCTCTTTGGCAATTTCTGAATAGGAAAAACATATCAATTAATAAATAGCCTCACACATTCTACACGAAGCATATATATCATCGGACTCTACACTATGCATATATATCATCGGACTCTACACTAAGTACATATTTCATCGGACTCTACACTAAGTATAACAATAAAGCATATAAGATTCACTAAGCATATAAGATTCACTAAGCATATATATCATCGGACTCTACACTAAGTATAACAATAAAGCATATAAGATTCACTAAGCATATAAGATTCACTAAGCATATATATCATCGGACTCTACACTAAGTATAACAATAAAGCATATAAGATTCACTAAGCATATAAGATTCACTAAGCATATATGTCATCAGACTCTACACTAAGTATAATAGTAAAGCATATAAGATTCACTAAGCATAGATTCACTAAGCATATAAGATTCCGTAAGCATATAAGATTCACTAAGCATATATATGATCGAACTCTACACTAAAGTATAACAATAAAGCATATAATATTCACTATGCATATATATCATCGGATGCTACACTAAGTATAACAATAAAGCATATCATCAAATTACACTAAAAACTACAGTAAATGCAACATACCATCATATGCCGATCAACCATGGTACTTGTCAGGCGGGTCATGAATGGCACCCCGACGAAGTTAGCACGTGGTGGAATGATGTCCCATAGGTTGCACACCTCCTCCTCGCTCAACTTCATTCTTTGAGCTACGATGGCATCACCGAGTGGGTCGTCATCATCCTCATCATCCTCATCATCCTCATAATCTTCTGGTTTGTTGATACAAATCACGGCCAGCTTGGGTCTTTCAGCTCTGAAGGAGAAGCTGATCAACTCACCACCGGTGATACGCATGTTGTCGATGAAACGGACCCATCCATCTCCTCCCACCCGCGTCATCTTTCGTCCTTTCTCGATCTCCATAGTGTAGGGGCCCCCAGGAGCCTCAAATGTCACAGAGTCTCCAGTCAGATTGTCGAATTCTGACCTCACATTGCATGGGACGATCTGTGTACAAAAAACAAAATGATATATACACGATGCATTAATGCCAATAACACTAAAAACAAAATAGTAGTTACTAGTTTCATATAATTTATTACCGCCGCATGAAGAAAACTAGACTCGAAGTAGATGCCAAACAGCGTGCCAGTTGCAAGGCTACTGGCGCACCTTGACTTGCACCGTCGACATGATGGTGGTGGTGGTGGTGGCGCCATTTCCCTAAAGCAATATGATTAAAGGATTAACGATCCAAAAAGTAAACATAAAGTTTTCATAGCTAGAGTTCACATGGCAAGCAAAATAACAACTAAAAAGTAAACATAAAGCTAGCAATCTAGTAAACTAATGTCCCCAACTCTTCAGATGAAGCGTCGCTATCAACATGAAATTTGCACTAAACACAAGGTTAAACAATACTAGTAGCTCAATAATCTAGAGATGTAACAAACAAATATGGCAAAACATAACAATACTTTGATCTCATCTCATCTTCGTTAATCACAACAAAGCACACTAAATAAACTACCCCCTTCTCATATCAGTAATCCTAAATCTTGATGATTTCTGAGTATAGCACTTACAAATTAACTATTTTTCTATGATAGGAACATGAGCTTGTAGCTTTGTCTCACACATGAACAACACCTAGTGGCCAAGCCCATACTTTTTTGGCCATGAACATCACCTCAAAAAAATCTACATTTGTTAACCAAACCAAACACTAACCCATCTAACCATCAATATTCATTAGGGTTAATTTGAGAAACAACAAGGAAAACACTTGATACAACCCGAACCGAGCACTTACACTCCTATAGAAGCAATATCCATAACATCACATCAGAAAAGTCGAAACCGCCCAACCACAAAGCAAAAAATCAAACATGAGCCAGCCCAATCCAATGCCAAATCGGCAACACCCTGGTAACAATAAGCACACATCAAACAACCAACCCAAACCCCAACATGAAAACCACCAAAATCCTTTACTCTCTCCCCTATGAGCCAGCACGTAAAGAGAGGAAAAGGAGCCAATCATGTCAGCAACAACCAACCCAAATCCTCTACTCTCTCCCCTATGTGATACTAATTAACAGTAGGATCTAGAGATGCATATGTGATACTAATTAACAGTAGGATCGATTGGAGCCATGCATCGAAGCGCGGAGCCACTGTGCAATCCCTAAATCCCAAAACATGGCGAGCCGCCGCGGCAAATCGATTGGAGCCCCTATGACGAACCCTAACCAAGAGATCGAGAGGAGCTACTGTGGCGCGCGCAGGGAGGAGGAGATCGAGAGGGGGACTTACGGGGCTGGAGCGTCGGAGGAGGCGAGAGGCGACCACACGTGGTGGCGGCGCACGGCACCGTCGACGGGGTGAGGCGGCCGGGGACGAACCCTAACCGCGGCGGCGTCGTCGTCGGGCGAAGGGGATCGATTGTGAGAGGAGGGGGTGCGGGGGCGCTCGATCGAGCCGGTTTTCTTTAGCTATAGTAGTACCGCTGGTTGGAGCACCACGCTACTGCTAAGCCCACCAGCTGTAGCGCCCTTTCAGAACAAACGCTACAGCTAAGTGGGCTACAGATGCTGCCCTACGGCCCATGTAACAGTAGCGCGGCCCAAGCAAACAAACGCTGCTGTTATATGTTAGTTGTAGCGTGTTTTCTACACAGCGCTACTGGTAATTACTAGTAGCGTGGGGTCACAAAAACTCGCTACTGGTAAACTTCTATCTATAAGCATTTTCCTAATAGTGATAGAAGATTCATAATGACAGTCTCTCTTCTTAAAAGAGGATGCAATGATGTCAGAAACTTATCCCTTCTGGATGACCTGGCTATTTAAGCCGATCGACTAGCTGGTCATGCGATGAGGTGGGACTAATACGGGCATGAAAATCTGAAGTATAAGCAATTTTCGGTGTGTTTTGACAGCCCGGCCGGACAAGACAAACAGGGTGATCGTCGTGCATGGCCGTGCATGTAATAAATGTTTTAAAAATAAGGTATATGGTTGCAAATGCTAAATTTGGAGGCCCGTTCGGTCACTGGGGCGTGTCCGCGAACGTTTGAGGGCTCAAATTTGCAACATGTGGTTGTAGATGCTCTAATGACTTGCAAATAAGTGAAGCATTATAGTACTCGTAATTTCATTATCTTGACCTAATACATGCATTATCTTATCCTAACCCCATAAAGCATCACTTAATATCGGCCAAAACCAACTCATCCACTTCCCTTGTACGTATAAATTAATACACCATGTTGTATGCATCCTACAGTTGGGCCAAGCAAATGTTAAATTGTGGTCTGGTCGGAAAGGCCTTTTCAAAAGGTAGTATACCTTCTTCGCCGGGTTTATTAGTCCCCTTGAATTTGGGTCAATGTTTGACATGTGATTTAACTATAAAAACTAAGTTATATACCATAAAAATAATATCATTGAAATCTTTTTGAAATACGAATTCAAGAATATTAGTTTTGTGACATATAACTTGCATTTTGTTACTTAAATCAATGGTTAAAATTATGCATAAAATACGAAGGTGACCAATAACTTAGGAGTTAAGCTCTGAAATTGCACTACTTGCTCTAGTCTTACTGACCTTTTTTTTTTTTTTTGCGATGATCTAGTCTTACTGACTTAGTGCAATGTAGTCCGGGGTCCACTGATGCAAATGAAAACTCTGAAGTGCATCCAGTGCCCCAAGCTAAAAGTACACTATAACCGGCGCCGAGCCTAACCATCCATCGTACATCTAAATCCGGGTGCTCATCTCATCGGACACGCGGGCGGTAGCTAGCCTATCACTTGGGTAACACACACGGTAGATGGTACATCACCAGTTGAGCGTGACAACCCACAAGGAAACACCTTTGGTGTAGTGCTATTGTGTAAACTGGCTACGCACTCTGCTTGAAGGGAAAAGAGGGTTGTATTTTGGCGTCCTCCAGGTCCATCCCAAGTCCAGTCAAATACTTTCTCCGTCACATAATATAAGATCGTTATTGAAGTATATATGATGGAGCTGAGTTACTAAAATCCAGTTGCTCACCTCATCGAGCATGCGGGGCAGCTAGCTTGGCAGCACGTTGCAGATGCAGATGTCCCTTTGAAGTTTGCTTCCATTATTACGAGCGCCAGAAAATGTTAATAATTCTTTTTTTTTCAGGTGAAAATGTTGATAGTTCTTGATGGTACACATAAGTTGTGCAAATCCTTGGCAGTGGCCTAAAGTAACGCAATCATTCATTCGTGTTTGGTGCGAGATGTCCATCACCCAGTTAAGAAAAGACACCATTATATGATCCAGGAAATAGAAAAACAAGTCAAGATGGCCTCGGCTTGGACCTAGCTCGGGGAGAGTAATGTATTGTTGCAGTCACGGCCAGTGTAACCTGCAACTAGTGCAGGTGGACACTTTTTCCACGGCATGACAAGTAGGAACCAAAAAAAAGTGTTTCCTTGTGCCGGCCGGTCCTGTCAACTTCGAAGTGTAAGCCACCAATCAAGCGGGGCCCTGCAGAAAGGGCGGACCAGTCCAAGTGTCCAACTCACAGATCCATTTCGGAAGGTCTGCCTTATTATTTTTTAATTATTTTGAGACAGGTCTACCTTATTTCTTGCTAAAAGATAATCATGCATGCACAGCCCATCACAGCTTTCGCTGTTGGTAAACTATGATTTGGCCTAGCTTCAGCTGGCACGTACCTGGATGCGTACTACTACTACTACTATTACTGTTCTAGCGGTGGGAGACGCACTTGCATACGTACGTATTCCACGTACTAGCAACGAGAGGGAGAGACCGTACGTCGCCCCGTGGATGCATGAATTCCACAGAGATCGATCTCAGTTCCAAACGAGCCAGTCTCGGCCGGCGGGCTGATCGACCTGGCAGCAGACCTGACCCGATGACCCAAGAGCCGGGATCATCTCCTCTACTGGCCTCTCACTTCTCTCCGGCCGTGCCGCGTGTCGCAGCTCCATCAAAATGGCGAAATGGCGCTTTTCCCGTTCAAAAAAAAGGGGAAAACCTTGCCACGGCACGGCGTGCCCGGCCCCCACAATCCGGGACTTCAGGTTCAGATGCGGCCGGTGGGCCAGGCCCCAGGTTGGCCACGACGCTGGTCGCAACGGCGGCGTACCCAACCACACACACGTTTGTCCCATCTTTGCATCTGCTTCTTCACGAGACTAGTCATAGTGGGAGTAAGGCTGGTCACAATGGGCGGGGAGCTTAAAAAAGAACATCACACACTCTGAGTTTCTTATGTGGCACATATTTAATGAAGGGAGAGGTTCTTGTGGTAAGTTACTGGAACATCACACACTCCAAGAAACAATGAGTCTATATCCTGATAAATACATCGCTGCATGACACTGCATACATGTTCCTACCCACTGTGGAGATAGTAACATAGTGTAGAAAACTGTGTAGGTTACTAGCTTATGTTCCTGCCCATTGTGACCAGCCTAACTTACATAGTAACATAGCGCATTTCAAGAATTTTTGTATTTGGCATGTAGTTAATAAGGAGAGAGGTGTTTAGAATACTAATATAGTAATGTGTTACTGTAACATAGCGCTTCCCGAGAAAGGATGAGTCTACAAGCTAATAAATGAAACCATCTACTCCCTCCTTTCCGGTTTATAGGGCTCAATTCAAAAATCTCACCAACCAAGGTAGATGGTGAGTGGTGGAATACTTTTTGTAATTTGCAAAAACACCCAATTAATGCTCTTGTTTTCCTCAAAATTTTATGTTTACCAATGTAATAATTGCAATGCATGCAAACATAAAGTACATGTATTCGTCAATTTTCTCTTAATACTTGCATGCAATTATTTAATGCACCTTGAAATCTGAAATTGTGATGGGAACAACCAAATTAAACCTTATAAAATGGGAAAACTAAGATTTTAAGATAAGCCCTATAAACCTGAAAGGAGGGAGTATGTTACTTTGCACAATGAATATAGTAACTTACTCCCTCCGTCCATGAATAAGTGTACATCTAGCTTTTGTTTTAAGTCAAAGTCTTAATACTTTGACCACCATTTTGGGAAAGAGTAAAAACATTTATGGCACCAAATTAGTATCACTAGATTCTTTTTGAAATGTACTTTGATAATATATCAATTTGATGTCATATATGTTACTACTATTTTCTATAAAGTTGGTCAAAATCTTAAAACTTTGACTTAGAACAAAAGCTAGATGCACACTTATTCGCGGACGGAGGGAGTAGACTAGTGTCATATGCATGACACTAGTATAACTTACTCCCCAACCAGCCCGAGTATCTTAATCGACAACCTCGTACGATCGATTGGCCAAGGCCAACCCATCCACTATCCCTACCTAATTAATTCATCGCCATCATGCAAAACCGCCTGGATTAACTTAAAACTGTGGTCCGAGACCCCACTAAGAAAGGCTTTTTTTTGCGAATGCACCATTAAGAAAGGCTGCTAGTAGCTTTTTCTAAGTATAATATGCTGTCGAAAATTTTAAAAACTCGGAACCAATTGGAGAGAGAAGGCACTCTCATTCATGCGTCCCCTTGTGCAGGAAATCATGAAACGAATATCTTGGTTTCTGCCCTAGCTCAGATTTAATTCATTCCTCCCGTACTAAATCCATTTCGGAGCCCTTTCGTTCAAAGGATTTTCAAGATTTTACAAGTATTAGAACCCGAGGAATATTCCCTAAAAAAAGGACCCCTAGGAATATTTTCTAGATTGATATTTTAATTCACGGAACTGGATCCTATTAAATTTATTTCTACGGAATCATTCATAAGACATTTCATAGAAAATCTATCATCAACTCAAATGTTCAGTGGCACAATCAAACAGAATAAAAACTTAGGCTGTGCTTGGAATCAATATATTTTTGAAGTGTAATCACGCTAAGCACAGACTCCCCAAGTCGCTCCTCCTCCTCCAAGAAAGAAAACTAGGGTTTCTGCCTCTCGCTGGCGCCGCCGCAGGTCCGCCTCGTCTTCGGTGGCCCTAGGGCCATGGAGGCGCGGTGGATCCTGCCAAGGGCCGGCGGGAGGGCTCCGTTTTCAGTCGTTTTTTCCTGTCTTGTTAGGGTTTGTGTCCGGCTCAGGAAGGCGAGACGGCGGCGGCTCTCTGAAGATAGAATAAAGGTCTCCCGGCCTAGCCCCCGTTCCGGCGGTGCATCTAGCATCGTTGGTGGGCGTGTGGAGGTGTGTCTCCGGTGGATTTGCTCGGATCTCGTCGTTTTTCGTCTTTGTTCGTGTGTCTCCGGATTGAATCCTTCCGACCTACGTTATTCTTCATCGGCGGCGGTTGCTGTTCTGGTGCGCTGGTCCTATGGGGCCTTAGCACGACGACTTCCCGACTGTCTACTACAACAAGTTGTGCCCGACTCCGGCGATGGAGGGGTAATGACGGCGGTGCGCCTTCGGATCGCTTCAGTGCTTGTAGTCGTCGCTAAGTGGTCTATAGATCTGGATGTAATTTTTATTTCTGGTGTTCGTTGTACTGCCATGATTGAAGATGAATAGGTTGAAGGTTTTTCCGCAAAAAAAAAATGTATTTTTGAAGTTTTAGGAGAATACCATGGTTTTCTTATATTATGAGACGTAGGGAGTACGGCCTGGGGGAAGAGGGGCACGTGTGAGACCGCCTAAAATGCTTTACTCGATTGAGGTTATTTATGTCTTAATGGGTTTTAAGAAAATGCAACTTTGGTTAAGTAAAAGGCACTCCCTCCATTTCATGATGTAAGACGTTTTTTCATCCTATGTTAGAACATCTTATATTATGGTACGGAGGGAGTACTACACTTTAACTTGTTTTGTTACCCATTTTGGTACTTTCTAGGAAACTGAAGTTCCAAAATAAAAAAATGATTGTGAAAAATCTAAGAGAATTAAAAAGACCACTTAAAATAGAATATATGTATGGACCTGAAATCGAAAAAGACATCAAATGAGGGATTGCTAACCGCACAAATTTAAAAGAGGCCTCAATTAAAAACTAGCCGTTCTAGCTGGCCGGGTTAATTTCACCATCCATCCAATGAGCTACACGGTGCACTGCACCCACATCGCTCACATGCAAGGTCACGTATATCCCTTCATTCACCATAAATGGTTGCTGGCTGGTCGAGATAGCTCGCAGCCTTGATCGTAACAACGTAGATTTAAAACTCTGAAATTGTACTACTTGTCTAGAGTTTACTGACTTGATGCAATGTACTTCGTTCATCTCATGATATATGAGCGTTTTTTACACTAGTACAATATAAAAAACGTTTTTATATTACGAGACAGGACCACGGAGGGAGTAGTCTTGTAGTCCGGTGATGCAAATTAAAACTCTGAAGTGCATTGTGTGCTCCAAGGTAAAATTACACTATGACCCGCGTCGAGCCTAGCCATCCATTGTATAGTTAAATCCGGGTGCTCACCTCATCGGACACGCGGGCGGTAGCTAGCCTAGCACTTGGGTAACACGCATGGTGGATGGTACATCACCAGCTGACCGTGACAACCCACAAGAAAACACGATTTTTTTTGTGTGTGTGTGTGTGTTTTTTTTTTTTTTTGCGGGGAAGAAAACACCATTGGTGTTGTGCTGTCGTGTAAACTGGCTACGCACTCTGCTCCAAGGAAAAATCCAGCTGCTCGCCTCATCGAGCATGCGGGGGCGGCTAGCTTGGCAGCACGTACGTTACAGATGCAAGTGTTCCGTTGGAGTTTGCTTCCATTACGAGGGCTAGAAAATGTTAATAATTCTTGATAGTACACATAAGCTATGTATATCCTTGGCAATGGCCTAAAGTAATGCAATCATTCGTTCGTGTTTGGTGCGAGATGTCCATCACCGCCCAGTTAAGAAAAGACACCATTATATGATCCAGGAAACAGAAAGAAAAACAAGTCAAGATGGCCTGGACTTGGACCTAGCGGGAAGGGCGGTGTAACCTGCGACGAATGCAGGTGAACCCCTTTTTCGACGGCACGACAAGTGGAGGAACAAAAAATAGTAGTAGTGTTTCCTTCTCCCGGCCGGTTCTGTCAACTTCACACTGTCAAGCCACCAAGCAAGCAGGGCCCCGCAGAAAGGGCGGACCGGTCCAAGTGTCCAACTCACAAGTCCATTTCGAAAGGTCTACCCTTTTTTTTTTCTACCTAATTGCTCCTCCCTTCGTTCCGAATTACTTGTCGCACGTATGGATGTATCTAGATGTATTTTAGTTGTAGATACATCCATTTCAGCGACAAGTAATTTGAAACGGAGAGAGTAAATGATAATCGTGCATGCACCGGCAGCACAGCCTTTTTGAAGCAAGCTTTCGCTGTTGTAAAACTATGATGATTTACCGTCGCTCTCACCGGTTGCTCGACCGGGCCGGGGTCCAGAGACGCAGAGCGGGGCAGAGATTCCAGGATATCCAGATGCGCCCCGAACATGACAGAATATGCCGGTTCGGTGTACGATCGGTGCGCTCAACGATCGATCGTTGAACGACCGCGCGGTCTCTTCCAAATGGGCGGGCGACCGTGCAGCGCAGCTAGCGCTTCCCCCCTGCCGTGTGCAGGGCTGGTCAGTCAAGCAAGCACCAAACCGGCGACGTCACGTCGTTTCCGCACGTTGCCGCTGTGCCTGCTGAATGTTGATTGTGTTGCGGCACGCTTCAGCTGGTACGTACCTGGACGCGTGCTACTACTGTTCTACGGTGCGAGAGGCACTTGCGTACGTAGGTTCTCCACGTAGCGACGAGAGTCCGCACGTCGACCGGTGCATGCATGAATTCTAAAAAAGAGATCGCCAAATGAGCCGGTCTCGGCCGGGCCGGCGGGCTGACCGACCTTGGAGCTGGCCTGACCTGATGAGCGAGACCGAGAGCACGTCCTCTCGCCGGCCGTGCGCACGTCCTCTTCGTGACAGCTCCATCACAGATGGTCAGTAGTTAAATCACAAACAATCTTTCGAGGGAAGAAAAAGAGAACCTTGCCACTGCACGGCATGCATGCATGCACCACCGCCATGCGTGTCCGGCCCCCACAATGCGGGACTTTCGGTTCAGATGCGGCCAGTGGGCCGTGCTCCAGGTAGGCCACGACGTTGCTCGCAACGGCGGCGTACCTAACCACAGACGTTTGTCCCATCTTTGCATCTGCTTCTGCTGCATGAGGTCAACTCCATCCCCGTTTGTTTGGGGTAAAAGGAATGACGATCTTGGTACGCGCATTTTACTCAACTCATCTTGTCTATTTTGTGTTCGGACCGATCCATTTCGAACGTAAACTTGCGTCCGGTTTAGGTCGCGGCGGACACCAAACGGACACGCGCCTCGTCCGCGTCAGGGCCGCGTGGCAGGCAGTCACCTACCTCCCATCCGCCCACATCAATACGCACGAGCAGGCGGCCCCACCTGTCATCCGCACATCGAACGGTCGCCGTCCTTCTTTAAGTAGGAACCGTGGACCGGTCGTCGTCCACACTGCCCCACGCCACCCCGCGGCCTCCTCGAAACCCGACAGCGCCAATCCCAACCCCTAGCCAAGAACTCGCCGGCCAGCCGCCCGCGGCCATGGGGCTATGGAACTACGGCCGCAAAGGCAAGCACGACCGCGAGGCTGGCTCCTCGTCGGGACGCCGCTACGCCGGGCCCCCGCGCCGCCCGCGTTCTCCAGCTATGTGTATATCCTTGGCAGTGGCCTAAAGTAACGCAATTATTCATTCGTGTTAGGTGCGAGATGTCCATCACCCAGTTAAGAAAGACACGGTTATGTATATCCAGCAAACAGAAAGAAAAACGAGTCAAGATGGCCTGGACTTGGACCTAGCTGGAGGATACATAGAATAATGTTTTGTTCCGTTCACGGCCAGTGTAATCAGCGACTAGTGCAGGTCGACCCTTTTTCCACGGCACGACGGGTAGGAACAAAAAAAAAGTGTTTCCTTCTGCCGGCCTGTCGCGTCAATTGTCAAGCCACCAAGCAAGCGGGTCTACCCCAAGTGTCCAACTCACAAATCCATCTCGGAGGGTCCACCTTACTGAAATATTTTTTTGAGATATGTCTATCTTTTTTTTTTTGAGCAATTGAGATATGTCTACCTTAGGCTTTGTATAATGGGAGATATTAAGGGAGGTGCATAGAAAAATAAACCGAGTTTTCTAAAGACCAGGTCTCTTATTTTTACGAAGAGATCTTGGTTAAGCGTTTATCTGCATAAATAAGCGGCGATGTTTAGTTTCGATTTATTTCTCAAGATCTTCCTAAATACCTTACATTGTACAAGGCCTTATATTGCTGAAAGATATATAATCATTCATGCACAGCCCATCACAGCTTTCGCTGCTCTTAAACGAAGATGATTTGCCATCGCTCTCAGCGGTTGCTCGACCAGGCCGGGGAGACGGGGGCGAGATTCCAGGATATCCAGATGCCCGATGCGCTCAACGACCGAGCGAGCGAGCGATCGATCGTTGCACTGCCGCGCCGTCTTCTAGTTCCAAATGGGCTGGTCAGTCGAGCAAGCACCAAGGCAGCGACGTCACGCCATTTCCGCACGTTGCCGCGCGCTATGCCTGTTGATTGTGGCGACGGCATGCTTCAGCTGGCCTGCGCCCGATGACCGAGAGCCGGGGTCGTTTCCTCTACGGGTCTCTCACTTTCTCTCCGGTCGTGCGTTCCCCCGAGTAGTACGCCCTCTTCGTCACGTCACGCTCCATCAAAATGGTGAAATCGGAACAAAAAGAAATATTTTCAGGGAAGAAAAGGAAAACCTTGCCACGGCACGGCATGCATGCATGCATGCATCGGGCTCTTGTGTTGGGAACCCTGCACGCAATATTGTGCAAGGCCAACCAATGCTTGACACTTGGCCAGATAGGCCCCACCTTCAATAATGTTTTTAATACTAGCAAAATTCCCTTGGCTCATCTTCTCACGGAGCAGAAGCCATTACCCATTAGAGCTTCCTGAGTCGATTCGTGCGAGCTTCGCTAGCTCGTAGTGCCCGTTGCATGGGGCCGCGGTCATGGCTGATAGCAAGGTGGTAGATATAGCACCCGATGTCGCTCGCGCCTGCGATTGTGATTTCAGCGGATGATGACACTGGCCGCCCAAGGTCTTTGACTAGCTAAGTGCCAGACATATAACTCGGCCGCCATGTCGCTCTCCAGCAGCGTCTGCTTCTCGTCCAGCTCAAGTAACCTTGACTCAGCAGCGCCGGTGAAGAATGAAGATGGCCACCATCCACTTCGGCCACGTCCATCCCAGCCTTGTGAGTGTATACATGGGCGAGGCTAGTGAGCGCGTCCGTGGTAGTTTGGGCGATATCTGCGGCAAGGATGCCACCTGAAGCAAAGCAGCGAGCACGCCGGTGAAGGGGTCCAGGGACATGGAGAGGATGTCAGAGGGGAAGCACGCCTTGAGGAAGACGACACTAGCGGTGGCTGCGGGGGCGCATATGTGCTATCCATGGACTGGCCGGCAACGGCGCAACGCGAATCCCTGCCTAGACGACGCCGGTGGTGTCGGGAGACATCAAATTATCAAAGACGTTTGCATCGAAGACATGCCGGACCCCTCCGTGAGGAGAGGAGATAAAGGAAATTTTTGTAATTAAAAAGAAAAACAGTTTTTGATAAGCCGGGCCTATCTGGCCATGTGTCAAGCTTGGTTGGCCCTGCACAATATTGCGTGCAAGGTTCCCAGCACAAGAGGCGAACCCTGCACCATGCGTGGCCGGCCCCCACAATTCGGGACTTTCGGTTCAGATGCGGCCTGTGGGCCAGGCCCCAGGTTGGCCAGGACGATGCTCGCAACGGCGGCGGACCGGACCCAACCACAGACGTTTGTCCCATCTTTTGCATCTGCTTCTCGATGAGTATCTTAATCGACAACCTCGTACGATCGATTGGCCAAGGCCAGTATCCTTGCCTAATTAACTCGTCCCTGTCATGCAAAACCGCCCGGATTAACTCAAAACTGTGGTCGGAGACAGCATTAAGAAAGGGCTACTAGAGTTTTCTAAATACGAGTTGATGTCAAACATTTTAAAATAGAGGAACCAATCGGAGAGAGAAGGCACTCATTCATGACTCCCCTTGTACAGGAAAAGCATGAAATGCGTATCTTGGGTTTTCCGTTGGCTTGAATTAAATAGATTTCCCAGTAAATTCACCAGGACCTCTTTGATTCAAACGGTTTTCACTGATTTTTTGGAGTATTAGAATCCTTAGTTTTAATTCACGTGACTGAAATGTACATGATTCTTTCCCTAGGAATCATTTGTAGTACATAATACAGGATCTAGTATCAACCCAAAGGTTTTGGAAAAATTATTTGTTTTTTTTTTCATGATGCAATATAAGAGCATTTAAAGCCGGACTTGGAAAAACTGGCCCCCAATACGCCCGCGGGCGCGTCTGCGGATTGAACAAGATGACCCCTCATTTAGGCTGCCGCACACCCATACACCTCAAATGCGGATCCTCAAATTCATATTATCCGTGCACGCCGATAATACGATGCAAATCGTCTCAACCCAACAGTTTGAAGCAACTACGACAATGCAAAATAAATCATAGTTCAACAATCCGGACATGTCAAAATAAAATCAATGTCTGAGCCTGATGGATCATTTGCTGGCTGGCCCGGTCACTCGTCAGACTTCATTCATGTCGCCTGAGGGCTGAGGCCATCCTTGTGCTCTGCTCCTTGTGCTCTGCTCCGCTTGCATCCTTACGTGCCTTGATAGCACACACAAGTAATGCAAATCCTTTGCAGTGGCCTAAAGTAACGCAATCATTCATTCATGTTCGGTGCGAGATGCCCATCACCCAGTTAAGAAAAGACACAATTATATCCAGCAAACAGAAAAACAAGTCAAGATGGCCTCGACTTGGACCTAGCTGGAGGATAAATGACTAGTAATATAATTGTGTCAATGTCAGAGTATATATGGGAACAAAAAGTAGTGTTTCCTTCTCCTGGCCGGTCTCGTCAAGTGTGAAGCACCAATCAAGCGGGGCCCGCATAAAGGGGCAGACCAGTCCAAGTGTCCGACTCACAAATCCATCTCGGAAGGTCTACCTTAGAGCATCATACCGGACGTTTGAAACCCGTCTCATATATTTCGTGGGCCATTCGGTCACTATCCAATCATGATGTTTTTACAGATGGGCCTCTCAAACGGTCCTTAAACAGCCGGACTGACGGGCACCCCTTATATCTAGCCCAAATGTGAGGCGATATGGAGCGTCCAGGCACGCTTGCCACGTCAGACCTGGCCGACGGTGTCCCACCCGATTTCAAATAAATTTCTTTCCATCCGCTTGTCTGGCTAAACCCTAGCCACTTCACTCCCCTCCGTCACCCAAGCTCGTCTCCGGCTCCTTTCGGCCGTCTTTGGCATGGTGGGCAGCGGATCCGAGTCCTTCACCTCCAGACCCGTTGACCCCGAGCCCATCCCACACACGGCCCCAAGGAGGAGATGTCCGTCTGGCTTGCGCTCCGCTGCATCCGGGAGGAGGCCCGTGCACGGCTGCGCTCGGACTCCATCCGTCGGGAATCCAATGCGCGCACCCAAATGGCGCATGGATCCGGCGCTAGGCCAGTCCTAGCCGCCTCGCCGGAGGCCGTGCGGTCCATGTGGCGTCCCAACATGCTGGCGGACGCGCAACCCCTCCGTTGGCGCGTCGTTATTCGAGACGCACCATCGTCCGCGCGTGCCCGCCATGCAAGGCACCGGGCGCGGGAGGCGGCGGCGGATGTCGGGGAGGCGGCGTAGCATTCTCCGGCGCCCTGTGTAGCACATCAGTCTAGGCGAAGCAACCGCATCGTGGTGGACGTCGGCGGCTCATCCATGGACAGATATGTCATCGATCTGACGTCCACCGGCTCCCACCGACAAGGAAGAGTAGGGCATGGGAGACGGCGGCGCATTGAGTCCCGTTAGCCGGCTCATGTCCCATGCTCTTCTCTATCTTGTCGGCGACCGGGCCAACATTCTGGGAAGCGCAACCGACCGCCGGACATTGCCACGGTGACTGAACGAGCTTCGGTTGAAGATCGCTACATTGAATACAATAATATGGATTTGAGGTTTTTAATTTAAGATAAATTGCGTCGGCGTTGGAGGTGCCCCGGACGAGTGCAGGTAGACCCTTTTTCCACGGCATGACAGGCAGGAACAAAAATAATAGTGTCTCCTTCTCCGGGCCGGTCATGTCAAGTGTCAAGCCACCAAGCAAGCAGGGCCCGCAGAAAGTGCAGACCAGTCCAAGTGTCCAACTCACAATTCCATTTCGGATGGTCTACCTTTTTTGTTTTTGAGATAGGTCTGCCTTATATATTGCTAAAAGATAAGCATGTATGCACAGCCAATCACAGCTTTTACTGTTGTTAAACTACAGTACGATTTGCCGTCGCTCTCAGCAGGTCGCTGGACTAGGCGAAGAGATTCCAGGATATCCAAATGAGCTCCCAACGCGGTTCCGCTGGGTTGGCCCGGGAGATGGGATTGAAGAACCATCCACTCCTCCTTCAAGAAACAAAGTTAGGTTTCGTGTCTTTCGCCAGAGTGTCAGTGCAGGTCCGTCTCGCCTCCGATGGTCCTAGGACCATGGATGGCGCGGTGGATTCTGGCAAGGGCCGGCGGGAGAGCTTCGTTTTAGTTCCTTTTCCAATTTTGCTAGGATTTGTGTCCTACTCAGTAAGACGAGGCGATGGCGGCTCCCTGAAGATGGAATAAAGGTCTTCCTCTTTAGCCCCTGTTCTGGCGGTGCGTCTAGCATCGTTGGTGGGCGTGTGGAGATGTGTCTCCGGCAGATCTATCTTTGGTAGATTTGTTCGGATCTCGTCGTTGTTCATCTACATTTGTGTGTCTTTGATTTGAATCCTTATGATCTACCTTATTTTTTATCGGCGGCGGTTGCTGTTCTGGGGTGCTGGTCCTATGAGGCCTTAGCACGATGACTTTCCGACTGTCTACTATAACAAGTTGTGCCCGACTCCGGTGATGGAGGGGCGATGCCGTTGTCGCGTCTTCGGCTCGGTTGTAGTCGTCGCTAGGTGGTTTAGGATCTGGATGTAATTTTTATTTCTTGTGTTTGTCGTACTGTCATTTTTTTTTGAAAAAGAAGGAGGACCTTACAAGACCTTAGAAAGTCATACAAAAGTAACTTTACTAATTTTCACACAAGATCTTACAAAGTCATACAATAGTAACATTAAAGCCACCGTCTAGGTAACATCTGTCGCTACTCCTATCCAATTGATTGTTTTTTAAAACTACTCCTATTCAATTGATGAAGAGATGTTGATAGTCTGGGCCTAATACCAAACATTTGTTATACTGCCATGATTAAAGATAAATAGATTAAAAAAATTCTAAGAAAAAAAGCCCCCAACAGAATATACCGGTGCGATGCGCTCAACGAACGACCGATCGAAGCCGGTCGTCGGCTCGTCGCTACGTACCTACCTTTCTATCAGCGGTGATAAACGAACGTATTTTACTGACATTTTTAGCTGCGAAATGAGATCAAACAGTGAAGGACAATATCCCTATCAGAAGTGGAATAGGGCACAACGAACGTATTTTACTGACAGCCTTAGAAGGACAATATCCCTTCCTGAAGAAGCTGCAAGCTGTTATGAAGAAATAGCAATGCGTCTTTAAAGAAACTGCCAGTAAAAACATTCGTAAATGTCACCACCTCCGATGAACGTTCACTGCCTATTGGATTTGTTTTATGAGGTGTTTTCTTTTGGCTTTGTTTTATAAGGTGTTTTCTTTTTGCGAGAGCATTTTATAAGACGTTTGACAGTAATGAATAACGATAACGCGGCACCATAAACAAATGTGGACAAGCAAAAGAAACGAACATACATGAAGCAAACTTGAAGAAGCATTTTTGGAAAAGGAACTTGAAGAAGCATGCACGCTTCGATCTCCAGCTTTCGATTGTTGGTTAACTTTTTTGAACATCAGTACAGACACAAAGCGCTCGTATACATGCGCATACACTCATCCTATGAATGCACATACGCACATCCATCCCTATGAGCACCTCCGAAATACCGAGCCGACTTATTATCTTGAAATTTACGAAGTCATCGAAGGCACCTCGTCGTCGACGGGAACGTCTCCTTTCACTGAATGCGCATCGCCGAAAATCCTAAAATAAATCCAGAAATATATGCGAGCACCAGGATTTGAATCCTACTAGGTTGAGGATACCACAGTCTCACTAACCATCCAGACACAAATTGGTTCGTAATTGTTCATTTTCTTGAAGAAGCATGCACGCTGCTTCTATCTCCAACACTTGCTTTGATTAGGCTGGGCCACAGGCCATGCGTGCACATGTGTTGTTGGCTTGCCGGAGTGCACCATTTAGTTTAGGTGTTTGGCGGTTAAAAGAAACACAAAAACGTTGTAGAAAACACCGGAAAAGACCTGGCCAGTTGCGTGTCATGCACCATGCATTCGTGCCCGGCCCCCCCGGCCCCCACCATGCTGGAATTCAGATGCGGACATGCATACGGCCAGGCGTGCCCGCGGCGTACCCAACTACAGACTTTGTCCCACCTCATGTTTGCATCTGCATCTGCATGAGTATCTTAATCTAAAACCTAGTACACGATCAATTGGCCAAAGCAAACTGCCTAATTAATTCATCCCTGTCATGCAAAACCGTCTGGATTAACGCAAAACTGTGGTTAGAGACACCATTAGAAAAAGGCTGCTGCCATTTTTTTAACACGGTACAGATGAATGCGATTATACATATGCGCATACACCCGTCCCTATGAACGCACACACACACCTTATCCCTGAGAGCAGCTCCGAGAGATTGAGACGGCATATCATCTTGAGATTTACGGAGTCGCCGTAAGCCTCATCGTCGTCGACAGGAACGTCTCCTCCCACTAAAAGTGCATCGCCGGAAATTCTGAAATATATCCGGGAATTATGCGAGCACCAGGATTTAAACCCTGATGGGCTAGGGATATCACTGTCCCTCTAACCATCCAGCCACAGGTTGGTTTGCGGCTGCTGGCATTCTTAATAAGTACAATCTATTGTCAACATTTTATGCAGCGGATCCAATTGATGAAGGCACTCGTTCATGTGTCCCCTTTATAGAAAATCATGATATGCGTATCCTTTTTTTTGAAAACCCCACCATATATTAATTACTTTAGAATGTTAATACAATCATTCATTACAGCATCTGCCACACAGGCCGGAACACTATTAATAAGAATACCGTCAGACTTACTATGAAAACTAAACTTAGCTATCTCGTGAGCCATTGTATTAGCTTTCCTGCTAATCTTGGAGATCTTCACATTCGCCAGCATCTTAGAAATACTGCAAGCTTCCTTCTCTTTAGGTCAACAAGTGGAGATCTGTCAAACCTGTCATTTTCTAGAACACCCGCCACAAAAGAACAGTCGGTTTCTAAAATGAACGGGTTTGTGAAGGGTGATACCGATATACAATCCGGAGATTGTCGCTCTAAGTTCCGCTTCTTCAACGCTAAAGCAGGCTCCAATATAATCCCAAGAGGAAATGACTACTTCTCTAGTATGATTTCTGACAACCATCCCACACTCGCGGCGTTGAGTGCCTTCACAAAACTTGCATCGACGTTAATCTTAAAAAACTCCGCGTCAGGAGGTTGCCAACTAACATCCTTCCTCTCCACATTATTCGAATCCTGGATGCCCTCCCCCAATTCCTTGCCTTTGTTAATAATCACTCCTTGTGTTTTTGTGTGATAAGACGAAAAGGAAGCCCAGTAATTATATACAAAATTTACAGCGGCTGAGATGGATTCTTTACCTTTCGCAAAAATCAAATCATTCCTCAAATGCCAGGCTCTTCATAATGTGAATATAGTTTGTTCACACGTTTTCAGACTTAATTGATCAAGTAAAATCAGAAACCAATCTGCCCAGTATTTTTAAAAAGCACTTCGGCAGGCAAGTTCCACACCTTTCTCAAAGCCAAACGAAGTGCACGTCCCTTTGGGCAGCTCACCAATGCATGAAAAGTGCACTCATCTTCGACGCCACAAATTGTGCACATTCTCAGGATAGCTTGATGTTGTTTAACCCTGTTAATTTGAACCGCCATACTATTAGTAGCCACCCGCCAAGCAAATATTCTAATCTTCTGGGGGACATTAGCTTTCCAGCCAATGATATGTGTATCTTTGGTCTTCCCTTGACTTGAATATAATTGGTTTGCTAGTAAGGGGTTGTTTGGTTCGTAGCCACACCTTGTCACACTTTACCATACCTAACCTTAGACAATTTTGATCAAGTTAGGTAGGTGTTTGATTCTAGCCACACCTAAAGCAACAAAAGAATTTTATGAGCAATGAACCTTACATGTGATAGACAAAAAAAATATGACAAAATTCCCTTAGCCAAGCTAAAATGCAACCGTGCGTGCAGCGCAGATAGCGATGCCCCCGGCCCGGCCGTGTGGGGTGGTCAGTCAAGCAAGCACCAAACCGGCGACGTCACGTCATTTCCGCACGTTGCCGCCGTGCCTGTGGCTGTTGGTTATTGTGACGGCACGCTTCAGCTGGCACGTACCTGCACGCGTACTACTCTTACGGTTGTACGGTGCTAGAGGAGGCACTTGCGTACCTACGTATTCCACGTACTGGCAACGAGAGTCCGTCCGTCGACGTTGCATGCATGAATTCCACAGAGATCGACCTCAGTTCCAAACGAGCCGGGCTCGGCCGGCGGACCGGCCTTGCCGCTGGGCTGACCCGATGACCGAGAGTCAGGGTCATCTCCTCTACAGCTACTGGCCCGTTGCCGCAGCTCCATCAAATGGCGAAATCAGATAAAAAATAATCTTTCCAATAGGAAAAGGAAAACCTTGCCTCCCTCAAAAAAAAATAAAAAACAGAAAAACACCTTGCCACTGCGGGTTCGGTTTACCATCGATGCGCTCAACGACCGAGCGATCAATCGTTGGACGACCGCGCGGTCTCTTCCAAACTGGCGTGCGACCGTGCGTGCAGCGCAGCTAGCAGTGCCCCCGACCGTGTGGGCTGGTCAGTCAAGCAAGCACCAAACAGGCGGCGTCACGTCATTTCCGCACGTTGCCCCCGTGCCTGTGCCTGTTCATTGTGGTGACGGCACGCTTCAGCTGGTACGTACCTGTGACGCGTAAGAGCATCTCCGACAGGTATGCAAAAAAATTCTAAGTTCCACACAAAAAAACAGATACATAAGGGCATCTTCAGCCGTGCCTCCAGGAAGGCCTTCCCAGGCGTTTTTTTCCGCCGTCGCCGAAAAAACGGCCAAGTCGCGCCCTGAGGAGCCCGATTTTCGCCGGCTTGGGCCGAAAACTGCGCCGCGGACCCAGCCCGAACCCGCGCTATTGGGGGTGCCCGGGCGCGGGCGAACTTTTTTGGCGAAAAAGCCAGCGGCCCGCCGCGTCGCCGACATCGGCTCTCTTCTCGCCCTTCGTCGTCCTCATCGCCTCGCTTCCCGGCGAATCAATGACAAAGCTGCTGCTGGCGAGGCAAGGGCCACGGTATGTCCCGACAGCCCGCCTGGGAACCCTATTCGTCGCCGTCCGCACGCCCTCGAGGCCACCAACGGCGCCGAGCCCTCCAAAGAGCTCAACGCCGCCGGCGGCGTCGGTGGCGGGCGTGCCCGGCGACGTTGAGGCCGCCTCGAGTACATCGAGGGCGGCAACACGCCGCCCGAGTACCCGCCCCTTCTTTCTTACGCCGGGAAGCTCGACCCCGAGGCGCATGGCACGGGGGGTCCTCCTCCTCGGCGGCTCGCCTGCCGCCCGCCCGTCAGCCGGAGCCCTGGCGCGCCCGGTCGGCTGCACCAGCAGCCGGCTCGCGATCGGCGCTAACGCCTCTCCACCGCCGGCCGCCTCGTCCTCGTCGAGCCCAAGCCGAGCCCGGCTTGCCCGCTGAGTACGAGAGGTAGCCCGCGCGCATCTCCGACGAGGACGCCATGCGGTGGGCGAGGGACGACTACCTCCGAGACGAGATGGTCCGGCAGCGCTGGCCTCGAGGAGATCGCCGCCGCAAGCGTGGCGCGAGGGCGAGCACGGCGTCGTGGTCCTCGGCAGCGACGACGACGACGACGCCCGAACCGTCCAACCCGCCGCGCCAACCGGGAGGATGCAGCGAGGACGGCGGAGGCGTATGCGGGCGGCGGCGGCGACGACGCGACGACGACGACGACGGCGGTGACTACATCGCGGTTCTACAGCCTCCTCGGCATGTAGAAACGCGTGGCGGGCGGCAACAGCGGGCGGCGAGGAGACGGCGGGGTAGCCCATGTAGTTTTTTCTTTTTTGTAAAATATGTTTAAGTTTGAATGAACTCGCCGACGTTTGTGTTAAATTTGAGTCGTTTTTGCGCCGTATTTGCCTCTTTTACTAACCGTGGGCGCCGCGACTGGGGGGCATCACGGCCCCAGTACGCAGTTTAGCGCCGGTGCGTCCCCAGGGGCGATTTTCCCCCCCTCCTGTGGGGCCAACGGTTGGAGATGCCCTAACACGCAGTGCGCTAATTTTTATTTACATTGTTGAAATAGCCTTTTTTTGTGCGCAACAGGTCGCTTGCTCCAGCAAGCGCTACAAAATAAGGCGTGGCACTATAGCTTCTGCAGACGCTATAAAATCCACCGCGCGAGAAATTGGTACTATGATGCATCACATACGAACAATATGAAACAATATATAGATTAAAATTCGATTAGCATAGTTCAAGCCCAACACCACAAGCTAATCCATACAATACAAATAAAAAATAGATAAAAACGATACTACGATGCAAATATAGTAGATTTACGTCGACGATAAACTACTCCCTCCGTTCGAAAATACTTGTCATCAAAATAGATAAAAAGTGATGTATCTAGAACTAATATACATCTAGATAAATCCCTTTTTATTCATTTTGATGACAAGTATTTCCGGACGGAGGGAGTAGATAACTACTCGTCGTTGTCCTCCTCCACGGTCGTGTAGTCCGACACAGCAACACGTCATCCTATCGAGGATCATTGTCGTCAAAAGTCGACGCAGATCTCAATTCGCATTGGGCTATCGCTAGTGCCTTCCGCAAACGCCTGTCCGCCCGATCCACGGATCGCTGCGCCCTCATCTGCGCCCAGGACCCGTTCTCGGCGGCGACATCCTTCGGGTAGCACTCACGACACGCCGGCATGGTGTGCTCATCCACCTCGGCGACGAGGAGGCGGCGGTCCGGCTTCTGCTGGATGCGGTCCTCGACGGTGATTAGCCACGGGGGAAGCGTGAGATCATGCGCCTGTTCGCTTGTCCACACGTCGTCGAAGTTCACCTATGCCCATGGCCGCCGCATTGTACGCGCAGGCGGCATTGTTGGTGGTCTCGAAGGTCTCGAGCACAAGCCGCGTTTCACCCCAGCGGATCTCCGCATAGTACAAGCCGGAGGAGCGGAGGCGGACGACGCGTTAGCCGGAGCTGCTCCGGGGACGCGGTCGCATGGCGGCGGCATGAAGAGAAGCGTGGCGGCGGCGATGTGGCGCTGAAGGCGAGGAAGAAGGGTGCGGCGAGGAAGAGGGATGCCATGGAGTGGTGGTTGCCGAGCGCACGCGCGCTGGACGCCACGCGAAAAAACTGTCGCGCGCGTTGCCCCTTTTTAGGCGCGCGCAAGTTTGTTTAGCGCGCCAGACTTTTGCGGGCCTGCTGAAGCACGTCAACCGGGCTCATGCCCGCAAAACTAGAATCTTCTCTCGCTCGTGCCAAAACTAACGTTCTTGTTTTTTCTTTTGCAAGAAAACTTTCAATCTATTCATCTTCCATCACGGCAGTACAACGAACACTAGAAATAATAAAAATTACATCCAAATCCGTAGACCACCTAGCGACGATTACAATCACTGAAACGAACCGAAGGCGCGCCGCCGTCATCACCCCTCCCTTGCCGGAGACGGGCACAACTTGTTGTAGTAGACAGTCAGAAAGTCGTCGTGCTAAGGCCTCGTGTGACGGTAGACCGTAACAGAAGAACCGCCACCGATGAAGAATAACATAGATCGAAAGGATCCAACTCAAGACACACGAACATAGACGAACCACAACCAGATCCGAGCAAATCCATCGAGGATAGATCCGCCGAGACACACCTCCACACGCCCACCAACGATGCTAGACGCACCATCGAACGAGGACTAGGCGGGAGACCTTTATTCCATCTTGTGAGCCGCCATCGCCTCGCCTTCCCGAAGCATGACACAAACCCTAAATTTTTTTAAAGAAACGACTAATAACGGAGCCCTCCCGCCGGCCCTTGCCAGGATCCACCACGCCCCCATGGTCGTAGGGCCACCGGAGACGAGCGGACCTGCGGCGGAGTCGACGAGAGGCACGAACCCTAACTTTTTTTGGAGGAGGCAGCGGCTAGAAAGAGGCTCTGTCTTGACTAGGATACAACTAACGCTCTTGTTGAAGATGGTCAGAGACTACTACCGTTCTGCGATGCTGGAGGAGGCAGCTGCGTACGTACCTATTCCACGTATAGTAGCATGAAATCCAAAGAGATCGCCCAACGTGGCGGACCTGACCCGATGACCCAAGAGCCGTGGTCATCTCCTCTACTGCTCTCTCACTTCTCTCCCGCCGTGTCGCAGCTCCACCAAAATGGCGAAATCAGAAACAAAAAATAGTCTTATCATGGAAGAAAAGGAAAACCTTGCCACTGCACAGCACAGCATGCACGCACCATTCAAGGCGTGCCCGGCCCCTACAACGCGGGACTTTCGGTTCAGATGCGTCCGTAGGGCCGGGCTGGGCCAGCCGTGCTCGTGACCCCCCAGCCCCAGGCAGGCCACGTTGCTCGCAACGGCGGCGTACCCAACTACAGACGTTTGTCCCATCTTTGCATCTGCTTCTGCTGCATCTGAACCTCGTACACGATCATTTGGCCAAGGCCAACTCAACCACTATCCCTGCCTAATTTATCCGTCCCTATCATGCAAAACCGCCCGGATTATCGTGAAACTGTGGTCGGAGACAACATTAGAAAAAGGCTGCTAGAGTTTTTTAAATACGAATTCCTGTCAAACGTTCTACAATTCGGACCAATTGGAGAGACATGCCGCTCGTTCATGAGTCCACCTGTATAGAAAAGCATGAAACGCGTGTCTTAGGATTTCTGTTGGCTTCAATTTAATTGATTTCCTACTAAAGTCACTGAGGATCTCTTTGGTTCAAATGATTCTCACATAATTTTTCAAGTATAAGAATCCTTAAGAATATTAACTATGTTGGTTGTTTCATAGCTAAGGGTGAAGGCAATCATATAGTTCTGCCTTTCTAAGGGTACATAGCTAAGGGTGCAGTGTGGCGCCCAATCAGGCCCGTTCCATATTTGAATTTGGACAATTTAGTTATAACTAAGATTTTTTTTTGCGGGGAAGTTATAACTAAGTTATGGTGTGTTAACTTAATTTGTATTGCCATTCACTTATGCGGGGCCTAGGCCTATTCAGGAGGTTGTCCTGCACCCCTATTCCGAGCACGTTTCATAGGAAATTTAGCATAAACTCAAACGTTCTGAAAAACAAATAATTTGTTTTTCTGTGATGCAATCAATGAAACTCAAACAAATCATCTAGAGGAGAGTAATCAATGTCTCATCTAACTCATATCATTGGCTTTACGTGGATATATGTGCAGGTAGTTTTTTTTTCTCTTTTTTTCTTTTTCAGTTTGATTGAGCCAGTTGGATGATACTTGGTTAACTTGCATCCGAATGAGAGCTAGTTACACCCAATCGAATATTAAGATTTGAATGGACGTACCATTTTCACCGTGTGTGCTTTCTTTTCCCACGCTTTAACAATTCCGCGGATCAAAGAGACCCACCGAGTAGGATTTTATATGGTTTAAGCATGCAAACATAGGAAATATGTCTCCAGGAGATTCCAAATGGGAAATGGCCATAATGACTTGCTCATATCATTGCATTATCTTATCCTAATGCAAAGCATTAACCTATCCTAAACCCATCAACTATCAATTAATATAGGCCAAAACCAACTCATCCCCTTCCCTTGTATGTTTACTTCATCCCTTGTTGTACGCATCCTGCAGCCCACCCAAGCAAATGAAAATCTGTTGTCTGGTCGGAGAGACCTTTTTCCTTTTAAAAAAGGTTGATCGGCACCATTTTGTATGTGCAATTTGATGTCAAATATTAAAAAAATGGCAGTTGGAGAAGGCAATCATTCATCCATCGCTCGAAATGCGTTGAAAATCATGATGAAATGCGTATCTTGGTCTTCTCTCCTCCTCGGGTTTAATTTGTTTCCTAAGTTAATCCGTTGATAAACTATTAGCATTTTGGCGGTTATTTTGTGGTTCGCGGCCTTTTGCGGGGTCTGCTAGGGTCGCTCTTATGCGGGGCCTATGCAGGAGGGCGTCATGCACCCCTATTCGTAAGACATTCCGTAGGAAATTTAGCACAAACTCAAACGTTCTGAAAAACAAATTATCTGTTTTTCTGTGATGCAATCAATGAAACTCAAACCAATTAGGGATTCCCAATTTTCATCTAGATGAGAGTAATCAATGTCTCATCTAACTCATATGTCATTAACTTTACATGGAGATTTGTGCAGGTAGTTTTTTTCCTTCTCTTTTTCCTTTTTTCAGTTTGATTGAGCCAGTTGGATGACAGTTGGTTCATTTTTATCCAGATAAGAGTTAGTCACACCCAATCTAATATTAAGATTTGAATGAACATGACATTTTCACCGTGTGTGTTTTCTATTCCCGTGCTTTCACAATTCCGTGGATCAAGGAGACCCGCCCGGTAGGATTTTACTGTCCCCTTAAAGAAGAGAGTAGGATTTTACTGGTTTAAGCATGCAAACGAAGGAAATATGTCTCCAGGAGATTCCTAATGGCCATAATGACTTGCTCATATCATTGCATTATCTTATCTTAATACAAAGCATTAACTTATCCTAAACCTATCAACTATCAATTAATATAGGCCAAAAGCAACTCATCCCCTCCCCTTGTATGATTACTTCATCCCTTGTTGTATGCATCCTGCAGCCCACCCAAGCAAATGAAAATCTGTTGTCTGGTCGGAGAGACCTTTTTTCAAAAAGGCTGATCAGCACCATCTTGTATGTGCAATTTGATGTCAAATATTAAAAAATGGCGGTTAGAGAAGGCAATCATTCATCCATCTTTCGAAATGCATTGAAAACAATGATGAAATGCGTATCTTGGTCTTCTCTCCTCCTCAGGTTTTATTTATTTCCTATTCCCTCCGTCCGAAAATCCTTATCATCAAAATAGATAGAAGAGATGTATCTAGAACTAAAATATGTCTAGATGCATCTTCTTTTATCCATTTTAATGGAAAATATTTTGCGAAGGGAGTACTAAGTTAATCCGTTGATAAACTATTAGCAGTAACTAATAACGCTCGCCCACATTAGCAGTACTAGGATTTTTGGGGTTTATTTAAGCATGCAAATGGGGGAAGGAAAAAAATATGTCTCCAGCGGATTCCAAATGACTAGCGGCCAAAAGAGAGGAGCGAGCAGAATATTCGCTTTCGCCTCCCCCTCGCTGGCTCCCCCCTCCCCCTCCCCTCTCGCATTTATAACCGCCCTCGCCGCCGGGGGGGACGGAGACCAGCACCGCACATCACAACCGCCCGCCCCAACGACATCAGAGACGGACCAGACCATGGTCTACGGCGGAGAGGAGGCGCTGAGGCGGCAGTACTCCATCGGCGACGAGATCGGGCACGGCCGCTTCGGCACCGTCCGCCGCTGCCACTCCAACGCCACGGGGGAGGCGCTGGCGTTGAAGACCACGCCCAAGGCGCCGCTGCGGGACGCGCTCGACCTCGCCCTCGCGGAGCAGGAGCCCAAGCTGCACCTCCTCGCCTCCTCCCCGCCCTGCAGCCCGCACCTGGTCGCCCTCCACGCCGCCTTCGACGACGCCGACGCCGTCCACCTCGTCGTCGACCTCTGCGCCGGCGGGGACCTCCTCTCGCTCCTCTCCGCCCGCGGCGGCCGCCTCCCCGAGCGCGAGGCGGCGGGCCTGGCCGCGCAGCTGGCGTCCGCGCTCGCCGCCTGCCACCGCCGCGGGGTCGCGCACCGCGACGTCAAGCCCGACAACCTCCTCTTCGACGCCGCCACGGGCGCGCTCAAGCTCGCCGACTTCGGCTCCGCCGAGTGGTTCGGGGACGGGCGCCGCATGTCCGGGATCGTCGGCACGCCCTACTACGTCGCCCCCGAGGTGGTGGCCGGCAGGGAGTACGGCGAGAAGGTGGACGTGTGGAGCGCCGGGGTGGTGCTCTACATGATGCTCTCGGGCGCCGTGCCCTTCTACGGCGCCGCCGCCCCGGAGATCTTCGAGGCCGTGCTCCGCGGCAACCTGCGCTTCCCGCCGCGCGCCTTCGCCGGCGTCTCCCCCGAGGCCAAGGACCTGATGCGCCGCATGCTCTGCAAGGACGTCTCCCGCAGGTTCTCCGCCGAACAAGTCCTGAGTAAGCGCCGACCACCGACAGATCCACCGAGTCGAAGACTGCTCGCCGTCCCTCGACTCCTCCGCTGACGTTTCTGGATCGGGTGGTGTTTTCCGCAGGGCATCCGTGGATCGCGAGCTGCGGCGGGGATGCGGTGGCGGGCTGAAGAAATCGATGGGACCAACATGCGGCGCGCGCTCCATCCACCTGTAGATAGAAGATCTTCGCCACGGACGACGACGGCTCTGCTCTGTTTCTCCGGCAAATCGGCGATGGGCAGAAGCAGCGGTGGTGCCGGAGTTGAGTTCAGTAAGTAGATCCTTTAGGTCTAGCGACGGGTCTCTGGTGAAGCTGGAATTGCAGGAGCTTACACCGGAGTTAGCCTGAATGTGTGTTTGTTCGTCGTGTTTGTTCTCTGAATCTCTGTAGCAGTCCTTGTACATACAGTCTTGTTCAGTTCTAGCTGAAGAAGAGAGAGGGTTAGTAGTAGTACTTAGTGGAACTTTAGTAGGCAGGCTTTGTTTAGAAGAATGAAAATGGAGCAGAAATATGTGCATGTCTCTGTACAAATTCACTGCGTGCTGCTTCAGTTTAACTCGGCATCGATCTTCTGTGCTTCCACGACACTCTTACAAACGGACACTGGCCGGAGATTTCACAAGACCAACGCAGAGTCCTCTGCAAGTCTGCATGGTGCGATGTCATGTGTGCTCACGGATCGGCTGGAGATTTGGCGACTGTATTGCTGTCCGACGATGCATGCTGACAATGAACGAATAGGATACGCTTTTGATTCAGATATACTAGCAGCAGAGCAGCTGCAACTTGCAAAGTCCTGTACGTATGTATGTATCCCGTGGGATGTTGGTTCTCAACTTTTGTCTGCAACTTGTGGGCTCTTAATCACCATTAACCAGTCGCGTTATGCAGTAATTCACATGATGGATGGCTCAACCGAGTATACCTAACTGAAAGCACTTTTACTGCCGAAAATGAAGAGCCGAAAACACTCTACTACCTAACTGAAAACGCTTTTATCTTTAGTTGCTTTAACTTCGGAAACTGACAGGCTGAAAACGCTTCCTTCTGCCGTTCGTTTCGCCACACCACTTGCTCGCTGATCTTCACAGGCATGCACATGATGCGCGTCCCTGGCCGTCCGATCTCGCGATCCGCTAACGAAGCAACGCCCAACGCCGAGAGAGATTGGTCACGTTCTGCTCCCTGCTCGCCAAGCAACCGCCCTCCTCCGTCCTGTGCTCTCCCGTGAGGTGAGTGACTGCTCCGGATTCCTGTGCGCAGCGTCTAGTCATGCCCATGTCCGATTGTCATGTGTGCCAAGTTGCATCTGCTGAGCGCCTTGAAACCATGCAGATAACGAAGTGGATTGTTACTGTGGCCACCTTACCTACCTATGACCTAACCGAACTATCCTCATGACAGGCGCGACCTGGAAAGCTCAATGCTTTTGTTGCTCCTTTTGGGTTTGGGTGGGGATCGGCGAGGAAGGCAGGGCAGCAATAGCATCATGATGTAAATGAGGACATGGGCTGGTGTGCACTGAGTAATAACTTTACAGTTTGCCACCATCGGCCACAAAAAGATATCAGGTTCGGTAACTTGAAAGCATGATGTTCTTTGAGGTAATAGCATCCCAGATCCTACAACTTGCACGAAATGTGACGATTTGGTCTAAAACATGCAAAAGTGAACTGAGCCCTCCCACAACTTGTACTTTGTGTGATGTTTTAGTCCAGAACCAATCACAGTGCGACAAGTGGCAGCCTGGAGCTCGGACCGGTTAGCGCCTGTCACTTGTGCACAAAGCCCCTTGCCTTGTTGTGGAATCAACCTGCACTATTCACCTGAATTAAATTCACTGGACTCCTGTTGAGATCCAATCGATGTCGGCCAGGTAGGTTCTGTCCCGTCGAGGGCGACAGTGGTGGCGATTGGCTGATGACGTCAGCCATGTCGGTGTCGTCGCCGGAGTTCGTCGGCGGCATGGAGCCACCTCCTTCCGCTCATCTCGTTCGCCCGCTCGGCATCATCCCTCCGGACTATGGTGAGCCTTCTGCCTCGCCTCTGTATTGTGGTTGCCATCAGCAACACCGTCGTCGCGTCGGTGTGTCTCAAGGTGGATTGAAGGCTGAGTGGTGTTACGGTGCAGTAAAGCTAGGGTTTTGGACGATGAGTTTAGGTTAGGGTTTTGGGTGGCAAAGTTGTGGTTTTGGCCTGATAACAGAGGTGGTTCGTTCGTTCGTAGGGTTCATATGTGAATGTGCAATTAGTAGTTTGTGATAGAGTAGTGGTTTCGTCCTATATTGGTGTCCACAGAAAGTACCGGTAACAATTTGAACTTAGTTCAGACTATAATTTCGGGCGTGCAATGCCAGTAGTTAAGTTATCATGGTCATTCTTTTGAAGAAGGTTTGCTACAGGGGTGTGTAACGGTCATGCTAATGCTTGGGTGCAATGCCACCAGTTGCTATTGTTCAATGCCACCAAATTCAGTTAGCTCAAGTTTGCCATTGTTCAATGCCACCAAATTCAGTTAGCTCAAGTTAACTGATTTTTTCCATTTGACTGAATTTTTCAGTTCACTGTAGTTAACTAAAATTTTCACTTAACTGTAGTTAACTGATTTTTTCACTTAACTACAGTTAACTGAATTTTTCAATTATCTACAGTGAACTGAATATTTTTAGTTAATTGTATACATCTTTGTTTTTCACTTATGTTGATTCTATGGTTAGTGCTTGCAATGTACACTTATTTGATGCAGTGTGTGATTCAGCAAATGGACAAAGTGTGGACACTCCTTTCTTTACTTTGGAACTTATGCATTGTGGAATTTCTGTGGACCAATCACTAATTTGGAGTACTGGAACCGTTCAGTGGAGGTTCTTGATTATGTTGATGCTACTATATTCTCATATGTAGTCATTTAGGAGCACCTTACTTGGTTGGGATATCCAGTGGATGAGCACATAATTTATTGGTCCTTGCCTCACAAATCAATTTGTAGATGGTTTGATTAGAATTAGAGATGATGATGATGTGCAACATATCATCAGAGCTAGTGTTGAGCATAAAGTGCATGCAATTATGGTTGACCATTCAGATTTCATTAGCAATTTCTGGGCTGAATCCATATGCATATTGCCCTCACTTCAATGCTTTGTTACAGTGCTCACCTCAAGTGTTTTAGCAGCTAGTGAAAGCATCTTCCCACCACAGCCTCATTTCTGTCATTGATGAAGATCCCATTTCAGAGATTGGTGCAACTGGAACAGAACCACAAAGTTTGCTGATTGAAGGTGCAGAGCACAATTTGCTTACTGAAGATGGAGAAGCATTTATTGAAGATAAAGTGGTTTCTGATTCAGATTTCAATGACAGTGATTATGACATAGATGAGGGGGATGATGATCTTTATGATGACAACATTGACTTTCATGTTGATGAACAAGCTGAGCAAGATGAGGAAGATGTGGAGCATGATGACTACTTGCTTGATGATGAAGATCTTAATCTATCCATTGAGGAAGCAGAGCAACTGAGGTACAAGTTTACCACCTTCAATGCAAAGGTGGACATGGTTTCCCCTGTCTTCAAAGTTGGGATGGTCTTTGCTGATGTGAAGGAGCTAAGACTAGCTCTTATTGCATATTCTGTTAAGAACAGAGTGCAGATAAAGAAGATATAGAATGACAAGACAAGAATAGAGGTTGTTTGTGAAAGAGGTTGCCCATGGTGGCTAAAGGCTGGCAATGACAACAGGACATGGAGATTTGTCATTAAGGCTTACTATGCAGAGCATAGGTGTCAGAAGAAATGGAAGTTAAGGCCACTGACTGCAAAATTCCTGTGACAATATTTCATAATGAGTTCAGGGATGACCAGAAGATGTCACTTGGTACATTTTCAAGAAAGATCACCAAGGAATTCAATGTCATCCCTAATAGATGGAAGCTAGTTAGGGCTAGAACTGCAGCTCTGAAAGAGAACCATGGTGATGAAGAAGAGCAGTTTAGTACGCTATGGGATTATGGTCATGAATTAAGGATTAAGAACCCTGGGTCTACATTTCTTCTGTCGGCTGAGCTGGTGAAAGACAAAAAAAATTCAATGGCCAAGAAATGTCTGAAGATACTGTATTGGTCTTATGATGCATGTAAAAGTGGGTGGTTAAAGGGGTTAACTTTGTTTGAATGCTTTACTGAAGATGCATGTTTACTGCATTTAGATGTTTAAAACTTCAGATGTTTAGGTATTCTGAATCTGTTTGTTAATAGAGGCCTGAACTAAGCTACTAAATTTACCAGCATATGTTCAGTTCACTGAAATTACTGATTTTTTAATGCATTTCCATATTTTCAAAAAATATGATGGTAACTAGCCTGCTTAGTTAACTTAGTTGACTGATTAAATGTAGTTAACTTAGTTCAGTGACTATAGTAAAAGAAAAAATGAACCAAAAAGGTTTGGCCTGGGTCTCGAACCTAGGACCTATGGTTCGAAACGCCGGGAGCAAAGCCAATGGAGTAGTACTAATGATATGTTGTACTAGCAGGCACTGCGGTACAAGTAGTGATTTGTTCCACTTGCGTCGGACGGTTGGGTTTCCAACCTGTAATAAAAATCGTCCATCCACTCCTCCCATCGCCCACTACACTCTCCCCACTACTCTCGTCTCCTCGGTCCTTGCGCTCCCCACCTCCATCTCATCTCCACTGTAGATAACCCTTGCCAAGCTTCACGACGTCGCCGACGCCATAGACGGCAGCATCGGATGGCAGAGGGCCATTGAAGATTTGGCCGACGATGACCAGGCTGCCCTGGCGGAGCTCCAGGAGATCGTGCGCTTGTTTCCAAGCCTGCAAATGATGCAGAACCACGCGCGCGGCCTCATCAAGGTCATGACCGACGATGAGAAGCTCCGTTCCATGCCCCCTAACCCACACGGCGTTTACCAGTCGCCATGGCGTCGTTGCCGCAGCCGGATTCGACCCGTGTCACGTCCATGACGGAGCGCATCAACAATGTCATCCTTTCTCTCCCGGCGCCCATCCACAATGCGTACCGGGACCGGTTCCAGCCTAACCTGCTCCTGCCCGACGACGTCTCCAACATGGACTCCTCCTCGGACTCAGAGTATGCGCAGCTCGACTCTGACGCAGACTGTGGCTACGACCCGGAGAGCGAATTGTCTGACGAGGAGGAGGTGGAGGTCATGGTCCTCTCTGATGATGAGCCGAACAATTGGCACATGGTACCACCGGCCATGGACTCCAAGGAGGGTGACAAGAGCCTCCTCATCGACATGGAGGTGCTCCCGAATGTTCTAGATGTGCCTCACGGGCGATTACCATATATAACATAAGACTTCTCCCCCAATTCTGTTTAGTCGAGCTTCTCGATCTGTCATTATTCCTCGAGAAGTAGAAAGAATAACAATTCCCATTCCACCCAAAACTTTAGGAATTCCTTGATAGTTGTTATCGTCGTCAAACAAGAGGATCAGGAGGAGGTGCAGGCGCAAGAAGAAGGCAAAGGCCAGAAGAAGAAGAAGAGGGTGATAGTGAAGAAGAGGCTTGTTGCTAGGGAGGTGCACCGCTCGGAGCGCCTGAAGCTGCTGAGGAGCAACTGAGTTAGCTGTCCATGAAGAAATATGATGTTGAAGAAGACCTTAGGTATGCTAGAGCATATAAGTTAGCAATATTTTGGCAATGCTGTGCACTGAAGCAAATTCAGTTATGTTTGTGCACTGAAGCAAATTCAGTTAACACTTTTCAACATACTTTAGTACACAAATTTTCAAGAACGACAAAAATTCAATTGAAGTAACTAAATTGAAGTACAGACTTCAGTACACAAATTAGTCAAATTACTAGAAGTGCCACAAATTACTGAAATTACTTGAAAGATCAGGTCATACATAATTTAGTAAAAATACTGGACCTACTACAAATGATTACATTGAAACACCATTGCATCACTCAAATTCATCCAACATCTCTTTAAGCTTCCTTATCTTGCCCCTGGTGTCCTCCTTATGTTTGAAAAGATCACCAACCATGTGCTCTAACTTCTTTTTCTCTTGCTTTAGCACATTCCTCTCCAACACTAGATTGTACCTCTCTTCCAGTATTTTTTCCCTCTCTTCCATGATATTGTCCCTCTCCTGCTTCATGAGGTCCCTATCTTTCTCTACCTTGGCCCTCAAAACTTGATGAATATTTGTGGCAGATTTGTCACATATCTTCTTCTTCTCAAGCTCTTACTTTAGGTCAGTCAGAGCAAGTTGTGTGTTGCCTAGTTGGGCCAGAGCTTGCTCCTTCTCAGCCACGATCTGAGCAAAATCAACCTAAAAACCTTAGCTCCTTTTCCATCTTTTCCTTCTCTTGAAGGATCTTAATGTTATCTTCAGCATTAACTACATTTTGCCTCAGCCCGAGCTTGTTCTCATCTTCAAACATGCCCCAGATCCTAGCTAGGCTCATCTTCAAAGGGGCAGGCCACTCAGGGTCAACCTACTCTAGATAACTGCATTTAGGTACTTCCTACAAATTTGCAACAAATAAAATATTCATTAGAATGTAAAAAATTAGTTAAATAGTGGTTGAACTGCACTACAAATGTTCAGACATAAGATGCTCCAATTGTACAAGCATACCACAAATCTTCATCACACATTCAGTTTAGATGAACAAAAGTCAGTTTAGTTGAGCAAATTTAGTCAACTTCCACAAATTCAGTTAACTTAAACAAATTTAAATTGCATAAATTCTGTTAACTGAAAGATCTATTCAGACCAATCTCCACTTAATTTCAGCTGACCTAAAGCTAGCAGAACAGACTAAAAATTATTTAATCACTTCAGTTAACTGACATAACTACAAACAACAGGATTCAGGTAACTGACAGAACAACAAACAACAAGATTCAGTTAACTGACAGAACTACAAACAACAACATAAATTCATATAACAAAACCACAGTAATATATTCAGTTAACTGTGAGAACTTTCACACTTGGACTCTACACAACAGTCTTAAGACTAAATTAGCTACTAACCTTCTGTACACAAGCTAGGAATTTCCTCCCACTATCCACCGATTCAAATGCCACTAGCTTCTCACACACAGATGCATGCTTACATCTAGAACTCAGATCTGTGGCCAGGCCTCTCCATTCCAAGCATAAGATGGTGGTAGGTAGCTAAAACAACAATAAATCAACTTCAGTGCTAACTCAAAATATACACCCAAAGAAACCCTAAGCCTACCTGAGATACAGAATTGAACCTGCACTTCGCTGCTAACGGAATAAGCGTCGGACGAGCTGGCTGAATCGCTCCATGAAACCATGGCCAGGAGCTGTCCAAGTGCTCATACAAGGGTAGGGGATGCAAGAAGGGAGCTTGCTTAGACGGCCGACATCGACAGAGGGAGAGGATGGAGGAAGGGGGAACATGAAGGAGTAAGGGGAACATGATGGAGGAACGGGAACAGGGGGCTTTGTGCAAAAGTGCCAGGCGCTGACCGGTCCAAGCTCCTGGCTACCACTTGTCATGTTGTGATTGGCTCTGGACTAAAACATCACATAGAGTGCAAGTTGTGGGAGGGCTCAATTCACTTTTGCAAGTTTTGGACCAAATTGTCACATTTCGTGCAATTTGTAGGATCTGGGGTGCTATTACCTCATGTTTTTTTTAGAAAAACAGGGAGGTGATCTCGGGCTCCATTAACAAGAATGAATAGGTGGTAGCTCCCCCTAGGTCCTAGAACTTGCGCAAAATGTGATGATTTGGTCCAAAACATGCAAATCTCTACTCTACCATGCTTGAACTTGCACCAGATGCGACGATTTAGTTCTAGGCCAAGCAGAGAACGACAAGTGGCGACATAGTGGCTCAGCGGTCAACGATGCAGTTTTGCAAATACCTCATTTACCTTTTTGTGTTTCTTCTTCTTCACAATAATGGCTTAATTAGCAAGTTACTCCTACGCCCCAAAAGCGTAAGATCATTTTTTACACGATGATAAAAAATGGCTTAATTAACTAGTTATTTCTATGTCCCAAAAATGGCTTCATTAACAAGTTACTCCTACATTTATAAATTTTAGAAAATGTTTATGAACTATAAATAAATGCTAAATAAATTTCACAGAGAAGAAATATAATGAAAAATAAATTTATTTTTAGAAGTTATAGTGTATTTAAATATATTTATCATGTTTTGTAAAGTGATCAACGTTTGTTTAGAAAATTGCCATCGTATATTAATAGGGAAAGGATCGCCAATGGAAACTAAGGCATGATTATAAACTCAAAATTCCATGTAGTACATCATGTTTAGAAATTTTAATATATTTAGGTTACCAAAATTTCCTTCGGAGCTTTTCACGAAGACCGTGTTTCTACAAAATAGTCTATTTACTTTACTAAAATTAGTAATCCTTACTTTTGTAAAAGGTGAGAGTTATTAAAATATTTGAGGAAAGTTCGGAGTGCTAAGAATCAATAAGCATTATATGCAATGCATTAATTGAATCATAAGTTTATTGTGTCAGTTAGTAAATTTAGAAGATCATTAGTTTTTAAGGTTTTGTTCGTAGAACAACATATCTTTACTCAGAAACAATGATGTCTGAAATATTTATATTGAACTTTTATATTTTTATACATAAAATTAAAACTTATCCAATATATTTTATATCATATTAAAATATTTCTAATTATTAACTAAAACATTTTTTTGTTATACATTTCTGATGTCTGTCACTGAACACTACACGAAAAACATGCCAAAATGAAAATTATATTCCATAGCTAAAGTTACTTCCCATTTTGAGACAACTCCACTTAGAAGATTAAGAATGATTGCCGTAAATGTGTGAAAAGGCAGAATATCATGCCTCCAGTGCTTAATTTATGGCAGTCGCATGTATGTGTGTGTGTATTTGAATATTGTTATATATCTCAACCCATATTTATAAACCGTATTGATGAAAATATCCTATGGTGGTTTCTAGTAGGTAATTAAATAGAAGCAAATAGACATAATACTTGTTTATGTTAGAATATTACTTTACGCTTAATATGAATATCTTAATCTCGTATTGGAACACATAAATATTATCGAAAATTGGGCACTAATCAGAATTGACAGAGTCCTCCAAAGAACCGAAAACACTCAGTACCTAACTGAAAACACTTTTGCTTCCGAAACTGAAAGGCTGAAAACGCTTCCTTCTGCCGTTATTCACCACACCACTTGCTTGCTGATCTTCACAGGCATGCACATGATGTGCGCCCTTGGCCGTCCGATCCCACGATCTGCCGACGAAGCAACGGCCAACGCCGAGAGAGGTGGTCACGTTCTGCTCCCTGCTCGCCAAGCAACTGACCTCCTCCGTTCTCCAGCAGCAGCAGCAGCAAAAGTTTTCTGCTCTCCCGTGACCGACCGACTGCTCCGGATTCCTGTGCGCGGCGTCTAGTCATGCCCCATGTCCGCGGTTGGTTGGAGGGAAACTAGCCAGCCATCCAGCCATGCCCATGTCCATGTCGTGTGTGGCAAGTTGCATCTGCTGATTGCTGAGCTCTTTGAAGCCATGCATAGGAGCATCTCCACTCGCGTCCCCATGGCCCCTCAGGGCGAGTGTTTTCGCGTCGGCACCGAAAAACCCCCCAGTCGCGTCCCTGGGATGCCGAAATCCGCTGGCTCGACCCATATTTTGGCCCGGCGATCCCAGGCCGAACCCAGCGCATTGGGGTCACTTGGGGGCTCCGGCGGAAGGGAAAACCACGTCTAGGCCAGGACTGTCAGGCCAAAAAGCATCTTCTACTTCAGACTTCACAAGACGCTTCTTCCGCCGTCGTGCCGATCCCGGCGCTGCTACCCACCCACTGCTGCTAGAAAATGTCATTTCCCCGCCGGAAAACGAGAGGGTTCGCCGTTGCAGCCTCCACCCCGCTCCTGGGCGAGCTTTCTGGCGCTCCGGCCACGCAGGGCGGGGATACCGGCGGCTGCGCGCCTACCATGCCCGCCAGGTGTTCGGTGATTTATCTGCGCGGCGGTGGACTCGAACGACGAGGAGGCATTCGCGGTGCTGCTGGAGAAGGAAGCCAATGTCGACGCCCAGGACGAAGAGCACCTCATGGTCCTCGCCGCTCTGGCCGGCCTGTTCGCGAGCAATGCAAAGCCGGGGCGAGGTAGCTCGGCACCGGGCCGACTGAAGGCAAAGCAGAGGCATCGACTGGAAGGCTACCGCTTGCTCTACGCCGACAAGTTCGCCGACGCTCCACTGCACGACAACAAAGTATTTTGGCGCCGTTATCGGATGGGCCGAAAGCTCTTCCTCAGGATAGTGAACTCCATCCGTGAGTTCGACAGCTACTTCAAGTGCAAAAATGATTGCACCGGCACACTTGGATTCACCTCACTCCAGAAGTGCACAACATCTATGAGGATGCTTGCATACGGAGCTCCCGGTAATTCAATGAAAGACTATGGACGCATGGCCGAGTTCACGACCATTGAGTGTATGTATAAATTCTGCAGGGCAGTGGTGGCAGTGTTTGGACCTCAATACTTGCGATCACCCAATACAGAAGACACTGCTCTGATCCTAGCACTGAATGCATCAAGAGGATTTTCTGTGATGCTTGGAAGCATCGACTGCATGCATTGGAAATGGAAAAACTGTTCATTTGCTTGGTAGGGGATGTACGAAGGCGCCAAAGGCTGTTGCAGATTGGTACTTGAGACAGTGGCTGCACATGACCTATGGATTTGGCACTCCTTCTTTGGTACGCCAGAAACTCACAATGACATCAACGTGCTGAAGTGCTCCCCTGTCTTTGCCAAGCTTGTTGAAAGTCATGCTCCTCCGGTGAACAACGAGGTCAATGGGCGGCACTACAACAAGGGATACTACCTAGCAGATGGCATCTATCCGAGATGGTCCACATTTATGAAGACTATCTCAAACCCTATGCCAGGAGGCAAGAACTCCTACTTTGCCAAGTGTCGGGAGTCTTGCAGGAAGGATGTCGAGCAGGCATTTGGTGTGCTCCAATCTCGATTTGCTGTTGTCCGGTACCCCGCTTAGACCTGGTCGAAATATCAAATGTGGGAGGTCATGACTTGATGTGTCATCTTGCACAACATGATCATTGAGAGCGCGCACGAAGAGCCACTGTTTGACACTGAACCATATTACAGGCAAGGTCCTCTTGCCCAAGTTGATCACCAGCTACCGGCAACCCGGACTGCCTTCCTCAATATGCGTCAGGAGATCCGAGACCCATAGGTGCATCAACAACTGTAGCAGGTTCTGGTGGAGCACCTACGGAGGCTCAAGGGCAACGCCTAGCTCGACATGTGATGAAATATAAGTTTTTATTTTTTGAAATATTTGATTTGTATTGATTTGTTGAACTATTTGATTTGTATTGATTTGTTCAACTATTTTATTTGTATTGATTTTCTGCCATGAATTATCTGATAAAAATAGCTTCTGTTGAATTTGTGCCGAAGTACATCGAAAATGGGCCGAAATTGGTCCAATTTGCGCCAAAAGTGGGCTAAAATGGGCCAATTTATGCCGAAAATGGGCTGAAATCGGCATACAGAGGGGGCTGGGAACCCGAGCACCCCACGCTGATTTTTCCATCGGCGCGCCCCCGGCGACGCTATTTCAAACCTCGGGGGCCGAACGTATGGAGATGCTCTAATAAAAAGGAATGTTGCTGTGAAGGTCGCCCGGGAATGGCTTTCTACTGTAGCCACCTTAGAGCATCTCCAGCCATTCGACACCCCAGGACGCCGAAAAAGCTACGTCTCGGGCCGAACCGGCGCTTACTTTCGGCGCGGGGGCGATTGTGTTCCCAGTCGTCGCCCCCAGGTCGCCCCCAACGCGACACAAACTCGATAATTTGATTCGAATTCGGCACAAACTCGGCGATTTTTTATTCAAATTTGTACAAAAACAGAAAACGAACAAACTACGCCTAGCCCTACTACGCCGCGGCCGCCGCCCGCCTTCTACATGCCGAGAAGCCTGTAGAACCGGGTGTAGTCACCGCCGCCGCTGTTGTCACCGTCGTTGCCGCCGCCCTGCATCCCACCGGAGCCACCACCATCCATGTTGTACACCTGATCTGGGTCGCTGACGGGGGGGGTGGACGGCCGGCGTCCTCCTCGTCGTTGTCGAGGACGGCGACGCCGCCCTCCTCGCGACCGCGACGCCGGGCCTTGATCTCCACGTAGGCCCGGCGCTGGCGCGCCACCTGCTCGCGGACGTAGTCAGCCTTCGCCCACTTGAGGGTGGTCTCGTCGGCGGCGGCCATCTCCGCGTGCTCCTTCTTGACGGGGAGCAACCCAGGCTCGGTCTTTGGCCGGACTAGGCGGAGAGAACGCGGGAAAGGGCGGCCGCCCTCGTTGATGACGAGGGCGCTGCTGTGGGTGTGGCGCCCAAGCGGCGTCTCCTGCGGCTCCGACTTGACCGGGCGGAGCGCCGGCGACCCGGAGGAGAGCGTACCGGAGCCCGACAACGAGGAGGTCGTCGCGGCGTCTAGGAGCTGCCACGACGGCGAGAGAAGGACGGGCGCACCGGGTACTCGAGGCGCGGTGTGTTGCCGGTCTCGATGTGGTCGAGAACGGCCTCGAGGGTGCGGCCGGGCACGCCCCACCATTCGAGTTGCCCGTCGGCGTTTAGTCGGCCGCGGGGGATGGTGCCATTGGTGGAGGCGATCTGGTCTTGATGGCGGCGCTCGAAGTACATCGTCCACAGCGTGTGGCTGTCGGCGGCGTACCTCGGCTCGTTTCGCTGCTCCTCACGATCTCGGCCCACCGTTTAGCCCCAATGGGCACCGGGGATACCGGGACGCCGCCGACGCTCAACTTGCACGACCCCGGCACCCGCATGTCTGGGGGCGCCGGATAGTCGGCCTCGTAGAGGAGGCGCGCCTCGTCCTCGTGGAGATGGCGGCGGCCGAAGCCGTTCGCCACCGCGGCGTCGCCGTGGTACAGCTCTGGCATTGCTCATCGGTGGGGGAAGAGGGGGTGAGTTGCTTCTGTGGAGAGACGAGGCGAGACAAGGCGAGTTGTGGCGACTATGGCGTTCACCGGCGGGGAGGTCGACTTTTATAGCCGAAGCAAAGCGGTGAGAATCTGCATGCCGGGCGACGCGTGGTGGGAGCGGGCGGGACGCACGTCGCGACGCCTTCACTGCGCCGCCCGTGAGGCATCAATGGAGGCCGACCGGCGCAGTAGCACAGCGGCCTTGGCATTGATTCCCGCAGGAACCGAGGCGATGAGGACGACGAAGCGGCGTGTCGCTGACTCGGCGGGCCCATAACCGTTCGCGCCAAAATCGGTTTCCCCGGCGCCCCAGGTGCCTTATAGCGCGCCGGGTTTGGCCTGGATCCGTCGGCACCAGTTTCGTCCCAAACCTGCGAAAAACGGGCTCCTGGGTGCGACTGGCCCTGTTTTGGGCGCCGGCACTAAAAAGTGGTTTGTGGGGCCTGTATGGGACGCGGCTGGAGATGCACTTACCTACCTACTCCGGTCCATCCTCATGACTCATGAGAGCATCTCTAGCAGACCCCGCAAAAGCGGTCAAACCCGCAAAAATCCGCGTTTGCAGTTTCGTGGTGTCAAAAAACGTCCCGAATAGAACCCGCAAAAGCGGTCAAACCCGTAAAATTTTTGCAGGCCCCTGGGAATCCATCCCCACGACCCTTAATTTTGCAGATATGGAGGCAAAATATAAGAGAAACTACAAACCGGTCAACGCTACGCGACAAGAAAGTTCCGCCGTGCGCACACGTGCTCCGGTGACCTTCCGCCACGAAACTCACCGGAATCTCGCCGGAATCTCGCAGAAAACTTGCCGTTTACCACTGCCGCGGCGTCGGCTTGCGGAGTAGATCGCAGGAGCAATGACTGAAGACTCGAGCAGCTACCCGTCCACGAATGAGCTAGCTAGCAAGCTCCTGATCCATCCGGCCACGAATGAGCAAGCTAGCTAGCTAGCTAGCAAGGTCCTTGATCCATCCCGCCACGAACGAGCTAGCTAGCTAGCTAGCTAGCAAGCTAGCAAGGTCCTCGATCCATCCGGCCATGAACGTTGACGGAGTAGCTAGCAAGCTCCTCGATCCAGCCGGCTATGGAATAGCTAGCTAGCTACTAGATCCATCCGGCAACGGAGGAGCTGCCTCCTCGACCGATTCGGCGACTATCATGGACAACGGGAGCTGACTATGAACACAGGCGAGAGGAAGAAGAAGACACGGGAAAGAATATATGTGAATATTCTTTTTTACGGGTCCGTTATGCGGGGTTTGCATCTGCGGCCGTCCGCGCCGGCCCGCAAAGCCATTTTTTCGCGAACTGCAAATGTGTTTTGCGGGTCGGCGGGATGCGTGGTGTGCTAGAGATGCTCTGACAGGCGTGACCTGGAAAAGCACGCTGCTTCTGTTGCTCCTTTGGGTTTGGGTGGTGATCGATGAGGACGCAGGGCAGCATCATGATGTAAATCAGGACATGGGCTGTTGTGTACTGAGTTATTATCTGTTAACTTTACAGCTTGCCACCATCGACCCTAGAAAGATATCAGGTTCGGTAACTGAATGCATGATATTTTTTCATTTAAAAAATAGGGAGGTAATCCCAGCTCCATTAATCAGAATGAAATCATCAGTTGCTTGGCAGTTAAAAGGAAAATCGGTCTAATATTATGGGACGGGTGGTATATAGCAAGTTCAACATAAGACATCACTTGCAGGTGCGTAGTGTAGCTTTAACAGACAAACAAAGACTAAGAGCATCTCCAACACGCCGACCTAAACAGACGCGCGCTTTGTCATTTGGGTCGGCCGCCTGCTCGTTGTCCGCATCCTTTTTTTGTTTGGGGTCGGCCGTGCGCCTAACGTGCAGAGCCATTTCATGTCCGCACAGAATTTTAAAAAGGTCTACGGCTAAAGATCATGCCAACAGACATGCCATCGCCCAGAGTTAATGCCAGCGCCATGCCAGGGGCCAGCATACATGTCAGCCTCCAAAAAACCACCGCACAGTTTATGTTGACGCACTTGCCAGCAGCCGGTACACATGACAACACACAAAAAGGGGGCGGGAGTTCAAACACGCCAAGTTCAGCAGTCTTGGTTGTGGTCATGTCTGCACACTTGCCGGCATAAAAAGAGGATTGCCCTCTCTGCCATAGATCACTCCTTTTCCTACTTGAGCATGTTGCCTGCATCTTCTCAAACCAAGGCCTCTTCCTTGGCGACACCGTGCTCAAGTCCACCTTCATGATCTCCACCCCCGTCATCATGCTAGTGAGCGTCACTTCTTTTGTCTTGGTTTTGGCATTGGCGGCCTCGATTTCGTGCATCTTCGCTTGCTTCTCCGCTTCCAACTCAAGCATCTTGGCTTGCTTCTCCGCATCAAGCTGAAGCCTCCTCCTTTAGATCTCCATGAAGGCGTTCATTTGCTTTTCCTTGTCTTGCAGGCACTTCTCCTCCCTTGTGTCCTTCTTGGTCATCATGCCCTCCAAAGTGGCATGCAAGGCAATTGACGTCGCATCGTGCTTGTCCTCCCTCTTGGAGTTGGCCTTCCCCCGCGGTCGTGGCTTCTTGCCCTCCCCATGCTCCTCGACGGCTTCCTCCCTCCATGCGCCTTGGCAGCAGTCATATAAACTTCTCTTCCCCGTCGATGACCATCCAACAATGGGTGAGGTTGAAGGACTTGCTGTCATGTTGGGCATTGAGTGCCTCCAAAGTTTGGAATGCCTACAAATGAACAGCATGCAAGCATATGGGAATATGGACATGCAATCACAACGGAAACATATACGAAGAGGGGCGCATATATACCATATCTTTGAGGCCGAGACCGCTCACGGGACGTGCCTCGATGCTCTCAAGGGTTGCACAAAACTTGTTGCGCTCTTGTTGTATGACCCTCCATCCTTCGAGAGAGACACCCATCCGCGCTTGCTCTCCATTTGGTACGGCGCGAACTTCTTGCGTTCATGATATTCACGATAAACACGTGGCAAAAAGGTTGATGCCTTTTGCTCGACGCCGACCTTGGAGGTCTTGTCCAATGTCCCTCCAACACTCACAAAGGATCTTGCCATCCACACTAGTGCAGAACCGGGCAATAGCACTGTTCAGAAACCCTTTAGTGCCGGTTCCATAACCGCACTAAAGTGTGGCACTAAAGGCCCCCTTAGTACCGATTCAGCACGAACCGGTGCTAAAGGGCAACCACGTGCACGAGCCAGCTCCGGGGCTCGAGTTTTAGTACCGGTTGGTAAGACCAACCGTACTATAAGGTTTCGGGTTTTTAGTTTTATGATTTCTTTTCATTTAATTTTGTGTTTCCATTTTAATTCTTTTTCGCTTGCTGGTATTTTACGATACTACACATTGTGTATATATATATATATATATATATATATATATATATATATATATATATATATATAGAATTTCTAGTAGAACCAATCATGCATATATATATATCATGATTGTCTCACAAACCACCATATTAATTAATTCACACATACACACATGTATAGCTATATACAATTTCTCCTACATATGCATGTTGCCTTCGGAGCCAGTGGCATTAGCCTAATTGGTGCCTTCGGAGCACGATGACAATTGGAAGTGGTTTTCATGGGGGCGGTAGCGGGTAATAGTATTCTCCCTTCGGATTTATGACCTGGTCGAGCAAAAATCCCGCTATTTCCTCTTGAAGTGCTTCTACGCGCTCCGTTTCTAGGAGCTTGTCCCGCACCTCTGTGAACTATTAAGAAGGAGATCAATATGCATGTGTATTAGTTGTGTGACTAGATATCGATAATGGTGTAAAAATTGTGAATAGTGTTCTGACAAGCATACCCATTCCTGTCTTTGAGATCTGCTCCTTTCGGACGCCATCATGCGAATGTTCTCGCAAACGCAGAATGCACACAGATCAGTCCCATGCGCCTGCTTCAGGGCCTTTACGAGAATGTAATTTGATCAGATAATAATTAATCAAGCATGATAATTAAAGAGATGGCAGCTAGCTAGCTAGCTAGTACTACTTAATTACTTACCTTGGGTCGAAACCGTTTAAGCTTTTTTTTCCATTCGCCTTCCGTGACGCTGATGAACCTTGCCCAAGCCCTGCCCGCCGACAAAGAAAATGAATAGAGGGGTTATTAAATAGTTCATATCATGAAATGACGAACTAAATAGGCCGAGATATATAGTTAATAATGATTGAAATTACCTGTTGACTATCCCAAACAAGATGTTATAGTCAGTATTTATTTTGAGTAGTGAGTCCAGTATTTCAACTGTTCCGGTGTCAACTTTAATGATACACAAGATCCAGTGAAATCTGCATGCACACACGTTTGCATGTCTTAATTAAGCGGGCATATGTAAGCAAAAACATGTAGCTAGCTAGTAGGCAAAAACAGAGAATTTGTAGTACAAGACAGTGTGACTCACTGGAAGTTGTAAGGAAGTAGTATATCTTCATTGTATTTGAGGCGCTTCAAGAACTCTAGCATGTTGTCCTCACGGCCTTTTGATGATGTGGATTTATTAGCCATGTGTATTCATTAACGGTGTTTGAGTCAATGAACCCAATGCCAAAGCGCCCACCTTTTCTCATTTCATACATCTTCATCCTGCATAATACCACGTAAAAGAATATAGTGAGGATAATTACAGGTAATGATTGATCAAAAGGATCACTACAACTAGCTTGAGTCTTAAATTACAGAAAGAAATCACTTACGAGATAATAGCAACCGATTTATAGATTTGTCGAGTCGTCTTGATTGTATAACTGAAACAGTTCAGAATACTCAACGGATGAGCTTTCTCATGGAAGTAATGCTCCTCCTTGACATTCACCATGAGGGACAATCGGTTGGAAATCTTGGTAATGTTCATGTACCATTGATGCAATTCATACATTCTCGTTGGGAGGTTCTTGACCTTGTCCTGCTCGACCAAAGGTTGGACCCGGATATATTTTCGCTTTATTTCATCCTCTGTAAGCTTGTGCATGGGCTCGATCTCGAGGAGTTGTCCAACAGTGATGTTGAGAACTTCAGCCTGCATTACATGGTCCTTGGTTATTACCACATTGCCCACCTCGAACGTAAACTGTTTGCCCACAATAATATTAGGCGCCAAGATATCGTCACGTGTTGTTGGCACAACAAGCGAGGGGATCGATTGCACCGCCTGTTCTCCCAGCTGGGGAATGGTTTTCCCGCATTTTTTGACAGCTGCTTGTTGTTTCCTCGATCCCGAGCTCGCCTCCTTACGTAGACGTGCTCGATTTAACTTCCTGATGTGGCGCTCATAGTCTGTGTCAACAGGCTTGGGAGCTGGTGGTTGAGCCATACGAATGAAGTGGTCAATCGCTTCTCGTGCACTTTCTCCCTTGGCGGCGATGGCGGTTTGGTGCAAAATGGGCTTCCACAGGCCTTCGATATGGCTGCGTTTTCCTCCTCGGACCTGTCATAAGGCCTCTGCGGAAGAGGCGTGAGGCTTGGACCATATTTATATCGCTTGCCTCCGCTTTGATTTCTTCTGTACTACCTCGACTCATACCGCCACGCACCATAGCTGCGGGGTGTCTCTTCTGCGATTGCCGAGGCGGCGAGATGGCTGACGGGCTGAGTTGGACGAGGAGGAGTGGCCAAGCTGTGCCGGACTTGGAGGAGGAGTGGCTGAGGTTGTGCCGGACTTGGAGGAGGAGTGGACGCCTGACGCCTGTGGCGGACTTGGAGGAGGAGGTGGCCGACACTTTGCCGGACTTGGAGGAGGAGTGGCCCGACACTTTGCCGGACTTGGTGGACTTGCGGGAGCGGAGTCTGCTGACTCGGCGGACTTCAATGAGGAGTCGGCCGACGCGTGTCGGTGGCCTTCGAAAGATGATGCAATCCTTTTTCCATAGGATGATACGATGTTTGGCCTCTCCGAGAAAGTACTCGTCATCTCCAAATCATTCTGTAACCTTGGTATGATTTCTGGATCGATTACCTTCTGAGAGATTGCATTGAGAAATGCACATAGCTTCACAATAGCTAATCGAACGTTTTCCGGTAGAAGCCCCCTCAATGCAACCGGAAGCAGTTGCGTCATAATCACGTGGCAGTCATGAGACTTTAGGTTCTGGAACTTTTTCTCTGCCATGTTTATTATTCCCTTTATATTCGATGAAAAGCCAGACGGTACCTTAATACTGAGCAGGCATTCAAAGAAGATTTCCTTCTATTCTTTGGTAAAAGCGTAGCTTGCATGACCCTGATGGATGCCAGTCTTCTCCGTGCATACGTTGCTGGTCCTCCCATGCCTCAGGTGTATCTTTTGTCTTCCCATACACGCCCAAGAAGCCAAGCAGGGTCACGCAAAGATTCTTCGTCACGTGCATCACGTCGATTGCGGAGCGGATCTCTAGGTCTTTCCAATATGGCAGGTCCCAAAATATAGATTCCTTCTTCCACATGGGTGCGCGTCCGTCGGCGTCGCCTTCGAACAGGTTGTCCGCCAGACCCTTTCCAAATATCACCTTCAAATCCTTGACCATATCATGTACATCAAGATCAAGACGGTGGCGAGGCTTCGTCCGGTGATCCGCCTCACTTTTGAAATGCTTGCCTTTCTTTCTTACGGGATGCCTGCTCGGAAGAAATCGACGATGTCTGTGTACACATTCTTCTTACAACTATTCAAATATATCTTGTCGGTATCATCCAAACAGTGCGTGCATCCGCGGTATCCCTTGTTTGTCTGTCCGAAGGTTACCGAGAGCAGGCCAATCATTGATGGTCACGAACAGCAACGCCTTTAGGTCAAATTCTTCCCTATGTGTTCATCCCACGACGCACACCTGTTCCATTCCACAGCTTGTAAGAGTTCTTCAACTAATGGCCTTAGGTACACATCAATGTCGTTGCCGGGTTGCTTAGGGCCTTGATGAGCACCGCATCATAATGAATTTCCGCTTCATGCACAACCAAGGAGGAAGGTTATACAAACATAGAGACACAGGCCAGGTGCTATGGTTGCTGCTCGCTCCCCAAAAGGATTAATGCCATCTGCGCTTAGACCAAACCATACGCTCCTTGCGCCATCTCGCAAACTCCTTCCCGTATTTCTTTCGATTTTCTCCATGCGACCCATCAGCGGGTACTCTCAACTTTCCGTCTTTCTTACGGTCTTCTCCGTGCCATCGCATCGCCTTGGCATGCTATTTGTTTTGGAACAACGTTTCAACCGTGGTATTATAGGAGAATACCACATCACCTTGGCAGGAATCTTCTTCTGGGGCGCCGCCTCGACATCACCGTGGTCATCGCGGCTGATCTTATAGCGCAATGCACCACATACCGGCAAGCGCTCAAATCCTCGTACTCAGCGCGGTAGAGGATGCAATCATTAGGGCATGCATGTATCTTCGCACCTCTAACCCTAGAGGGCAGACAGCCTTCTTTGCTTCAGACGTACTCTCGGCAATTCGTTGTCCTTTGGAAGCATATCCTTTATCATTACCAAGAACTTTCCAAATCCCTTGTCGATACACCATTCTCGCCTTCCATTGCAGCAATTCCGGTGTGGTGCCCAGCTTTTTCTTGTCACCCACGCAATTGGGTACAACAATTTTTGTGATCCTCTAACATGCGTTGCAACTTCTTCTTCTCCAAATCACTTGCTAGTTTCTCTTTGCATCGGCAATGGCCCGACCTAGATCATCAATGGGCTCATCCGATGCCTCTTCTTCACTTCTTCCCGCATTGCCGCTCAGCTTCTTCCGTAGACACCGGCTCAGCTTCTTCCCCATTGTTGTATCATCGTATTCAGGGAACCCATGGCCAGGATAGCTGTCGTCGTCCTCTTCTTCTTCATTGTCTTCCACCATAACCCTCTTTCTCCATGCTTGGTCCAAACATTATAGTGGGGCATGAAACCGACTCAAACAGGTGGACGGAATGGTTCTTGACGAGAGTAATTGCGACCATTCTTACAGCCAGCACATGGACAAGGCATAAAACCATCCGCCGCTTGTTTGCCTCAGCCGCAAGCGAGAAAAGTATGCACGCCCTCAACGAACTGGGAGAGCATCGGTCATCGTACATCCATTGCCGCTCATCTTCATTACACAACACGAATAGACCAAATTAATACAAGTTCGTACATAAAGTTCATACAACACTTAAATGCAACAAACAAATAACTCTCTAGCTAAAGCATTTAAATGCAACAAAAAATGCGATCAAGATCGCAACTAAGGTAACAATTGTTCCAACAGCATAATGATACCAAGCCTCACTATCGATGGCATATTTTCTAATCATTCTAATCTTCAAGCGCATTTTCTCCATCTTGATCTTGTGATCATCGACGACATCGGCAACATGCAACTCCAATTCCATCTTCTCCCCCTCAATTCTTTTCAATTTTTCTTTCAAGTACTCATTTTCTCTTTCAACTAAATTTAACCTCTCGACAATAGGGTCGGTTGGAATTTCTGGTTCACATACCTCCTAGATAAAAATATCTATGTCAACTTGATGGGCATAATTTGTCATAAACACAAAATGCAACAAATAGTTTTAAAAGAGAATATACCACATCCGAATCATAACAAGGACGAGGGCCGACGGGGACGGATATCAAAACCATGGCACTATGTATAACAAATAACGTACGGGTAAGATAATTATACGAGTAACTATATATCCAAATCACACAAACATTAATTTTTTATATAAAATTTCATGAACAAGAGGCTCACCACAAGGTGGTGCCGGCGACGGGACGGTGCGGGCGATCGACGGTGGTTACGACGGAGATTTAGAAGGCACTAAGTAAAACACATAATTAATCACTATATAAACCACATATAATTGCATATAAATCAAATACTACCACATATAATTCCTCCCAAATTACTAAAACCCACAATTAATCACTATATAAACCAATGCAAGAGCTAATCTAGCAATGAGAGATGAAAGGACAAAGTTGCTAACCTTGGTGATCATTTGAATGGATGGGGGCCTGCAAATCTTGACAAATTTGGGACAAATTTTGTGATGAACTCGAGAGGAAGAAGGGAAGAACAGAGGAGAGGGAGAGTGGAAAGGGGGAAGAACAGAGTGCGGGTGGACGAAGGGTTTATATAGGGCGATTTATTTTAGTACCGGTTCGTGCCACGAACCGGTACTAAAGGTGCTGGAAGGGCCCCACTCTGACAACATCCTGCCACCACTTTCTTTAGTACCGGTTCGTGGCACGAACCGGTGCTAAAGGTTTGCCACGAACCGGTACTAAAGAGCTCCTCCCGCCTAGCCGCTGGAACCAGACTAATGGACACATTAGTGCGGTTTCATCTAACCAGGACTAATGTGTCTCACATTTGACCCTTTTTCTACTAGTGCCAGCTGCGTGTATGCTTCATCCACTTGCTTTTGCGCTTCTTGTTTGCGCCTGCTTGGTTGCAGAGTTCGTCCTCGAACAAAGGCTCCCGGTGATGTCCACTTTATCCTCTTCCTCAAGTCCGTAGTCCTCCGGGAATTCGTGGTCGAGCGGGAAGGGGTTGCCCATGCCGACCAGGTCTTGCACGAAGGGGTCATTGATGCAAGCATTGCCTTGATCAAAGGTGGCAGGCATGAAGGGGGCTCGACCGTCTTGGCTTTGGGTATCGTCGGGATCAAAGGCAGCCTTGTCCCCATCACCTATGAAGGTAGCGACTCCCGCACTGCCTTCGAATATGATGTTCTCGATGATGAAACAGTTGGCCGCCTCGTCGTCACTGGTGGCCGGCATTATGTTGATCAGGTAGCGGGTGTCGGGATGCATGTCGACTGGTATCTCCAGCACGTGTATCCTCGCCCCTCCGGAGGATGATCCACCGACCACCGGTGTGGCGTTGAGGTCGATGGACATGGGCACGAGCACAGATGCGGGCGCGGACGGCACCACCATGCTCACCTCCGGCGAGCATTCCCCAGAGAAGCATGAGGCTTGTGGATAGGGACGGAAGCCCGGAATCGACTGCGTGGCAGACGCGCGCGACGACTCTAGCAGTACTACCCGAGGAAATACAGATGAGCCCATGCTGGCCATGGCCACGGCGGCGCCGACGAGCCTGTGATGGCATGGGTTTAACCCTAGGTAGAGCAAGGCCTCCCTGATTGTTGCGGCGACTTGGGCAGTGGTTTCCTCCTGCTGTGCGACGGTGGAGAGGGTGGCGTCGACCGCGGGTTGGAGCTTGCGGTCTTGCGCGTGCCTTCGGCTCTTACTCTTGGCTGACTTCTCGGCCCGCTGCTCGGGCGTCAACTACTTCTTCTTGGGCGACGCCATAGTCTTGCGGGTGGTGCGGGGCTTGCCTTTGGCGGAGGCGACGAAGGTGAGACGGGAGGAGGCAAGGCCGGCGTCGTCGTCGAGGGTTGACATGTCGTCCACGGCGAGCGGGCGGGAGATTTTTGTGAAGGCGGGGAGGGGGTGATGGATGTGCCACTGACTGTCACGCCAAGGGGAGGAGTAGGCGGGTGTCGCGCGCGTCCGTTTCATGTCCGCGCCACCGCAAATGAGGCCCAAATTTGGGCCGGAAATGGGTCGCCCGGCGGACAAAAAGCGAACGTGCGTCTATGTGGGTCGGCGCATTGGGCTGATTTTTGTGTTTGTTTTGACCCAAGCGGAGACACGCGAACGAAATAGGTCGGCATGTTGAAGTTGCTCTAAGCGAAGAGGTCTCCGCGGATGGGTCTCCCACGTCTTTCCTTCACGAGTGGCGCTGATGATGGTTGGGGCGACCATCCGTTGTGCATGTTTTATAAACTTTTCTCAAATCTGTGAGCTTTTCTTCAAATCCACAAACTCCTTCAAGTTTTTATGATTTTTCCGAAAATACTTGAACTTTTTTCCAAGTTCTTGATTTTTTTTTTCAAAACTGATGAACCTTTTCTTCAAATCGAAGAGCTATCTCCAAATTCATGAATTTTTCAAAAACAATTGGCGAACTTTTCCCTAAAATCGCCGAACTTTTCCTAAATTCGTGAACTTTTTTTAAAAAATGGATAAACTTTTCGCAAATTCATGAACTTCTTTAGAAAAAATGGATGGTTTTTTTTAAAAAAATTCGTGAAGTTTTACAAATTTCTGAACTGTTTTTCCAAAAATCCATGAAATTCTTTCGAACTCCATGAACTTCCCAAATTATATTTTTTATTTTCCATGCTTATGAACTTTTTATTACAAATGTATGAACTTGTTTTCAAACAAAAGTAATATTGTTTCATAACTACAATTTTCTTTTTTGCAAAAGTCAAATCGCTTATCTTTGGTCAACAGTTTACTGATCAACCACGGACACCAGAGATCGAAGAGATGAGCGATCGAAAAAAAAGGCGATCGAGCGACGCGAGGGAACATCTGCCCTTGTTGGGGCAGGCCCAGGGTGAGAAGCACATGAGTGTCACGGAGCTGTCAAGCTTTTAAGGCGTTGAATAGGAGGTCCCAAGTGATAGGGCCCCATTTTCTCTCCAACCAGCTAATATGGCCAGCAGCCCCGTGGGAACATTTATAAGTGGGATAAAATGAAACCCTAACAGGCGCATCTTTCCCTCGTGAGATCTGCTGGGTCTCGGGTGAAGCAACTACATAAAAGAGGACAAAAAGGAGAAAAAGGAATTCTCAGGAATCAATCCCGTGTCTCCTGGCTGATAGGTTTCTTTGGCTCTTTTTTCCTTTTTCCGCCTTGGTTTCCATCATTTTCTTTCTTTCGCATTGGTTTCTTAGGTTCTTTTTTTCTTTTGCCGCCTTGGTTTTTTTTAGCGATCTTTATTTGATTGCCTTTTTGTTCAACACATGCTAAATGTTTTACATTACACATACAAGAGAAACATTTTTATATGCATGTTAAACATTTTTTAATACAAGATTAACATTTTTTGAAAAAACTTATTAATGTCTAACTTTTCTATACACATTCTACATTTTGGTATATAACTAATACAATTTTTAATAGCCGTTTGACATTTTTCGAGTACAAGATTAATATTTTTAATACATGGTCAATGTTTTTTCATAAAAGTTTAATTTTTCAAATGCGTGATTGACATTGTTAAAATAAAATATTTGTTTTTTAAACATGTGTCAATATTTTTCTAAACCCAATTACCATTTTCAAATGTTAAATTAACACTTTCCAAATACAAGATTTTTTTTGGAATACCTGTTCAATTTTTTTCTATTCATATCTAACAGTTTCAAATGTTTGGTAAATATTTTTCAAATACAACATTAACATTCTTGAATACATGGTCGAAACAAATTCTATACAAAATTTAACCTTTTAATGCTAAATTAATATTTTCAAATGCTAAATTAACAATTTTAAAATAATGGTTTAACATTTTACAAATAAATGATCAAGTTTTATTATATACACATTGGATATTTTACAACCACGAGAAACATTTTTCTATGCAGACTTAATATTTTTCAAATGCTTGTTTAATTTTTTAAAATTTTCTTATGTCATGTGTTTATCGTAATTTATTGATTTACAATATTTTGAAAGTGTAAATGAAAGTTAAAGAGAAAAAAAGGTGAAAAAAAATGAGGCTCGGGTCTCCCGCATGCCTGGGCTGGACCTCCCTATAAGCGAGGTATATGGGCGCCTGTCTGCATGCATATTATCTCGGTGTGACGTATCATTTATGATCATGCACTAATTATACATGCATCATGCACGATCACGAACGGTGACTCACATGATATCGCAACACAACTCTATGACACACTCGGGAAACTAAATGACAGTTGTATCAAGTGCGACTACATCTCACCTATTGTGGGATACAAAATTTATCTAGGAAACCCTATTGCGAGATGGTTGCTCACCTTGAAACCAGTTAGTAGATCGACCAGTACTGTTAAGTTATCTTTTCTATCTTAATTGCTTTCATTTGTTGGTTGTTCGTTTATTTTTTTTCCTTTTCTTGTTTTCACTTTAGTTTATGTTTTTGTAATAATATAAATACTAAAATAGATATATTCCAAAGATTAGATTACTTAATTTTTTTTAAAGTGTTCATCATGGATTGAAAAATGTTCATGCAGTGTAAACAATATGTTGATAACATTGCAAAAATGTTCATACGATGTTGAAATTTTTTTAGTAAATTTTAAAAAAATGTGCATAACCTATAAAAGTTTTGTGCGTGTTAAAAATTTGTTCCTGATGTTTTCAAAATAATGTTCACCTAGTTTAAAAGGAATGTGTTGTACCCTACCATAATAATCTTCTTGGCGATGAAGAAAAATGTTCATTTGTTTCAAAATAATGTTCACCTAGTTTGAAAAATGCTCACGTAATTTTAAGGGATTTTTACATCTGTGCCCCTGATTCCTTAGACATACTCATTCATCCCCACACTCTTCAATTTGCTCACTTTCCCCCACTCTCTTGTCTGAAGTCCTCAGAAATGGTCACAAACGGTGGATGCCGTCGTGTCAGTGCTTTGACCGTTAACTCTGGCGAGTGGGGCCGCGCTGGAGTGTGTCGCCCGTTGGACCTGACAATTGGGGTTGGGTCGGACGGTGCCGTTATTCGCCCGTTGGGCCATGGTTAGACTGTTAGGCCCTGCTCGCGACAACAGAAGCCTGCTATGCACGCACGACATGTCCAGCTAGCCTGCTTGCATGCACCGATGCCCGCCACCACGATGCGCAGACCGACCTCTTTCTGCACACGAGTTGCCACGGACGCTGGCCAGCCTCTTTCTGCAAGCGAGCCGCCGCAGACACAGGGACGGTCGTTGCCGCTGGTTTGTCTTATCTTGCACGCTTGTCTCCTTGATGTAGAGCATCGTTTCAGACTTTTTGATCCACTCACATCTATTCAACATGGCAATTAAAACATGTTGGCAATTAAAGTGGCATATTGATCGATGCGGCTTGTTTGAATGTAGAAAATCCAAAGCGCGGCCGATGCCACTCCCCTTCCCTTCCCCTTTCCCTATTTAAACCACCCACCCCTCCACCTATTCTCCACACATCCATTTGCGCCGCCCCCTTCTCTTCTCCACCCAAACCCAGAGCACTCTCAAAGCGAGGCGAGGATGCAATACAAAGGCCCCACCTTCGAGCTCCCACCGACCGTGCCGGAGAGGCGGTATCCGGTCGGCGTCGTCGTGGAGACGACACTCCGCGTGTGGGCGTTCTCACGCGGGAGGGGGGCAAAGGAGCTTGCCCAGTGGTTCCTCGGTGCGGGCTTCGCCCACCTCCCAGCGGGCTCGCCGGTGATATTCTGACTGGATGAAGTGGGTCCAAACTCCAGCACTCTGCCGATAGGGCTCATCGTCAGCTTCACCAACAAATTTGATGCGTACTACCTCCTCGGCAAGGTGTTTTGGTGTGGGTGCGAGTTCATCGCATTCACCACCTACAATATCTTCACCGACTTCAACAACAACTTCCCCACCCGAAACGGTATGCACAACCTCCCCTACTACCTCAGCGAGGACGACATGGAGGACGAGCAGTGAAGAGGAGTAGTGAAGAGGAGGCGCAGTGAAGATGGTGGTGAAGTCCCGGTCTCGTAAAGCTTGTCTTGCCCTAGGGTGTTAGGGCTTTTTATCTTTTATATATTTCTATCTTAATTATTTCGCTGGTTGTACCATGAACTTTTTTTCTCTGTCATGTTATATCATGTTGGGAAGCCTAAGAACTATGTTATGCTTGCTACCCTTATTTGATATGTCGTTGGTTATCTATGTTTTGCTTGCTACTTTTACATGTCGTTGGTTGTACCCTATTTGACGTGAGATACGCTAGATGGATATGGTGCCGTAGTCGAGCCCTTCTGCTAAATAAATCAATGAAAGGGTATCCATCAATGAAAACCAGCACGTTTTGGGGTTAGCCTTGTGAAAATAGTTGGAGGGTAGCCCATTCATCTTGTTATCTTCATGTTGTATAATATTTGTATTTTGGCCCTTATATTTTAGGGTCAAGTTTTGGCACGTGCGGCTAATGGACTAGTTGAAGTGTCAAAAAGGAAATTAAAGCTAGAAAAATAAGCCATGTTAATGTTGAAAAGAAGAAGGAGAAAAGCTAATTTTTTGAACTGTTGGTGGCCCTATTCCGTATATTGTATGAACAAAAACAAGCTAATTTTTGAATAGTTTGTGGACATTTGGAATGATGAAATTAATTTTGGCCCTTATATTATATGTTTTATTGGTTCCAAGTTTTGGCACGGGCGGCTAATGGACTAGTTGAGGTGTCAAAAAGGAAATTAAAGCTGGAAAGATGAGCCATGTTGATGTTGAAAAGAAGAAGAAAAAGAAGCTGAATTTTTTGAATTGTTGGTGCCCGTATATATTGTAGGAGACCTATATTGTATGGATAAAAAGAAGCTACTTTTTGAATAGTTTGTGGCCATTTGGCAGGGATGAAATAGGTTTTGGAGGGTAGCCCATTGTTTACTAGTTGGTGGCCATATTGCATGAAACAAAACAGTAATTGTTGACTTCTTGGTGGCAATATCAATTGTTGTGTAATTTCGAACGATGTAACCTCTTCTTGTAATGTAACCAATTTGCACTCAATCTCTATAGATGCATTTAAAACAATCAAGCAAAAAAACAAAGCCAACACATGCACTATTTTTCTAGGACTCTTTAATCTTTGTGGGCCTTCGACAGTCAATGCAATGCGACGGCCCAACCAGAGCTTGGTTCCATTTTGGGCCCAATAACTACGTTTTTTTTCTCTTGCCCTCGGTTTTGTCTAATGAAACTGAAAGTGTTTCTCTTGACCTCGGTGTTGTCCGACGAAACTGAAAGTGTCAAAAAATAACACCTACTGAGATTCAGAGATGGAGATAGAGACATAGTTTAAGCAACACTGTGAGCACATGATCCACAAATTAAGCAACACAGAGAGCACATGATCCACAAACCCTTAAGCAAATCATAGAGCACATGACACGACACAAATAACATCTCTAACGGGTGATGACCAACAAGTAAGCAAATCATAGAGCAACTATACAAAAATAAAATCCTAAAGCTATCAGATTCGCCTGCTTGTTCAACTGAATCATCTGCCTCAAGTTCCTGTTCATCTTCTTTAATTCCCCCTTCAGATCCTCATCCCCAACTATCGGAGCAGTACTTTCAGAGACCAAATTCCGAGTGGCTGACGGCAGATTGACCTCCCGGGTTGTGGCCCCATTGAATTGAAGCAAGCCCTCCCCTTAAAGCCTCCGAACATAGTCATCCATCCAGTCAAAATGTGTGCATTTCTTCATGATCTGAAACGAAATCATGAACCCTAAATCTCAGATCCAACGAAAAACAACTAGAACCAAAGAGAAAAAGAAAGAGTCAAAGAGAAATCATGAGATTAACCTGCCCCTCTGGCTTGCTCTCGCATTTCACGAACTCGCGCCCAAAGTTGCCATTCTTGTCCTCCCTCGAAGTCAACCTTTTCAGTGGCGTGGTGTGATACATCTCCAACGTATCTATAATTTTTGATTGCTCCATGCTACTTTATCTACTGTTTTAGGCAATATTGGGCTTTATTATCCACTTTTATATTATTTTTGGGACTAACCTATTAACCGGAGGCCCAGCCCAGATTTCTTTGTTTTATGCCTATTTCAGTGTTTCGAGGAAAAGGAATATCAGACGGAGTCAAAACGGAACGAAATCAACTGGAGAAGTTATTTTTGGAAGGAAACCCACCTAATGGACTTGGACTCCACGTCAGAAGATACGGGAGGTGCTCACGAGGGTGGGGGGCGCGCCCATCCCCCCTGGGCGCGCCCCCTGCCTCGTGGGGCCCCCGTAGCTCCACCGACGTTCTCCTTTCACCCATATATACCGTCGTACCCTAAAACTTCCAGAACGGAAGATAGATCGGGAGTTCCGCCGCCGCAAGCCTCCAGAACCACCAAAAAACCAATCGGGACCCCTTTCCGGTACCCTGTCGGAGGGGGGATCCATCACCGGTGGCCATATTCATCATCCCGGCGCTATCCATGACGAGGAGAGAGTAGTTCACCCTCGGGGTTGAGGGTATGTACCAGTAGCTATGTGTTTGATCTCTCTCTCTCTCTCGTGTTCCTCTATGGCACGATCTTGATGTATCCCGAGCTTTGCTATTGTAGTTGGATCTTATGATGTTTCTCCCCCTCTACTCTTGTGATGAATTGAGTTTCCCCTTTGAAGTTATCTTATCGGATTGAGTCTTTTATGAGAACACTTGATGTATGTCTTGCCGTGATTATCCGTGGTGACAATGGGATATCATGTGCCACTTGATGTATGTTTTGGTGATCAACTTGCAGGTTTCGTGACATTGGGAACCTATGCATAGGGGTTGGCACACGTTCTTGACTCTCCGGTAGAAAATTGGGGCACTCTTTGAAGTACTTTTATGTTGGTTGGATGAATCTGAGATTGTGTGATGCATATCGTATAATCATACCCACAGATACTTGAGGTGACAATGGAGTATCTAGGTGACATTAGGGTTTTGGTTGATTTGTATCTTAAGGTGTTATTCTAGTACGAACTCTTTTATAGATTGATCCAAAAGAATAACTTTGTGGTGGTTTCGTACCCGACCATAATCTCTACGTTTGTTCTCCGCTATTAGTGGCTTTGGAGTGACTCTTCGTTGCATGTTGAGGGCTTGTTATATGATCTATCTATGTTATTATTGTTGAGAGAACTTGCACTAGTGAAAGTATGAACCCTAGGCCTTGTTTCCTATCATTGCAATACCGTTTACGCTCACTTTTACCGCTTGTTACCTTGCTGTTTTTATATTTTCAGATTACAAAAACCTATATCTACCATCCATATGGCACTTGTATCACCATCTCTTCGCCGAACTAGTGCACCTATACAATTTGCTATTGTATTGGGTGTGTTGGGGACACAAGAGACTTTTTGTTATTTGGTTGCAGGGTTGTTTGAGAGAGACCATCTTCCTCCTACGCCTCTCACGATTGATAAACCTTAGGTCATCCACTTGAGGGAAATTTGCTACTGTCCTACAAACCTGTGCACTTGCAGGCCCAACAACGTCTACAAGGACAAGGTCGCGTAGTAGACATCAAGCTCTTTTCTGGCGGCGTTGCCGGGGAGGCTAGGTAAGTGAAGGTATATCTTTAGATCTTGCAATCGAATCTTTCTGTTTCTTGTTTTAGCACTTGTTTATTTTATAAAAGAAAATTACAAAAAAATGGAATTAAGTTTGTCTCATACGCTTCACCTTTTTAATATCTTTCGTGAGTATGATGGAAAAGAAAATTGTGCCAAAGTGTTACAAGAAGAAATCTATAAAATGTTTGGCACTAAATATGTGAATGATGAGCATGATTGCAATGTTGTTAGTATGAATTCCTTGAAAATCCATGATGCTAATGATATGCAAAGCCACAAGCTTGGGGAAGCTATGTTTGATGAATATGATATTTTTTGTCCCCCAAGCTTTGGTGAGAAAATTTACTATGATGAAAGCATGCCTCCTATCTATGATGATTATTTTGATGACACCTATGCTTTAAAGAATAATGATAACCATGAAACTTGTCATCATGATCTTAATTTTCAATCACATGATAGTTATTTTGTTGAGTTTGCTCCCACTATTGTTCATGAGAAGAATTTTGCTTATGTGGAGAGTAATAAAATTTCTATGCTTGTAGATCATAAAAAGAATGCTTTAGGTGCTGGTTATATTGTTGAATTAATTCATGATGCTACTGAAAATTATTATGAGGGAGGAACTTATGCTTGTAGGAATTGCAATAATATCAAGTTTCCTCTCTATGTGCTTAAAATCTTGAAGTTATGCTTGTTTTACCTTCCTATGCAAGTTGATTCTTGTTCCCATAAGTTGTTTGCTCAAAAAATCCCTATGCATATGAAGTGGGTTAGAATTAAATGTGCTATTCATATTCTTCATGGTGCTCTCTTTATGTTTCAATTCTTATCTTTTATATGAGCATCATTGAAATCATAATGCCTAGCTAGGGGCGTTAAACGATAGCGCTTGTTGGGAGGCAACCCAATTTTATTTTAGTTTCTTACTTTTTGGTTCTTTTTAGGAATAAATAATCCATCTAGATTCTGTTTAGATGTGTTTTTATGTTTTAATTAGTGTTTGTGCCAAGTAGAACCTTTGGGAAGACTTGGGTGAAGTCTTTATGATCATGCTGTAAAAAACAGAAACTTTAGCGCTCACGAGATTAGCTTCAACTTTTTACAGGAGAGTGCTATTTAGTTCATTCTTTTTGCAGATGATTAATAGACAAATTCCTCAGGTCCACCAATTTATTTTAAAAATTTTGGAGTTCCAGAAGTTTGCGTTAGTTTCAGATTACTACAGACTGTTCTGTTTTTGACAGATTCTGTTTTCATTGTGTTGTTTGCTTATTTTGATGAATCTATGGCTAGTAAAATAGTTTATAATCCATAGAGAAGTTGTAATACAGTAGGTTTAACACCAATAAAAATAAATAATGAGTCCATTACAGTACCTTGAAGTGGTCTTTTGTTTTCTTTCGCTAACGGAGCTCACGAGTTTTCTGTTAAGTTTTGTGTTGTGAAGTTTTCAAGTTTTGGGTAAAGATTCGATGGACTACAGAATAAGGAGTGGCAAGAGCCTAAGATTGGGGATTCCCAAGGCATCCCAAGGTAATATTCAAGGACAACCAAGAGCCTAAGCTTGGGGATGCCCCGGATGGCATCCCCTCTTTCGTCTTCGTTCATCGGTAACTTTACTTGGAGCTATATTTTTATTCACCACATGATATGTGTTTTGCTTGGAGCGTCATTTTATTTTGTTAGTATTTTCTTGCTGTTATTTAGATTAGTGTTTTGCATATTTAGTTTCAATAAAAATGTCAAGGATAGCCTTTGCCATGCTTATTTTGCAAGTATGCATGTTGCTGTTTGAAAACAGAAAGTTTACCGCTGTTGCAAAAATTCCTCAGAAAATTCAGAGCATGATATAATGTTGAAACTTTTTGCATATGAAGCTCTGATAAATTTAATACAGTGGTAATTTTAGTTCATAATTTTTGGAGTTAGGGAAGTATTGATACTCTTGCATTCTTTACAGACTGTACTGTTTTGGCAGATTGCTGTTATGTTTGCATTGTTAGCATATGTTTGCTTCTTTAATGATTCTATTTGAGGATAGGAGTATTAAATATGCAGAGGCATTTAGTATGCAATGTTGAATAATAATTTTAGTGATTTTTTACAGTAGAAAATGATAAGGTTTTGCATTGGTTTATACTAACCTATCTCACGAGTTCTTGTTGAGTTTGTTGTGAATGAAGCTTTTGATAAAAAGAGAAAACATGATATGAGAGGAATTAAGGAGACACAAAATTTCAAGCTTGGGGATGCCCAAGGCACCCCAAGATAATAATTCAAGAAGTCTCAAGCATCTAAGCTTGGGGTTGCCCCGGTAGGCATCCCACCTTTTTTTCTTCAACAACTATCGGTTAGTATCGGTTGAGCCTAAGTTTTTGCTTCCTCACATGAGTTGTGCTATCCTTGCAATGTCATTTTATTTTGTTTTGCTTGCTGTTTGGATACAATACCAAGATCTGAAATTATTAAATGGGAGAGTCTTCACATAGTTGCATAATTATTCGACTACTCATTAATCTTCACTTATATCTTTCAGAGTAGTTTGTCATTTGCTCTAGTACTTCACTTATATCTTTTAGAGCATGGTGGTAGTTTTATTTTGAAGAAATAGATGAACTCTCATACTTCACTTAGATTATTTTGAGAGTCTTAAATAGCATGGTAATTTTCTTAAATGATCGTAATATGCTAGGCATACAAGACTAATAAAAGAAAAATTCTTATGAGTGTGTTGAATACTAAGAAAAGTTTGATGCTTGATAATTGTTTTGAGATATGGAGGTGATAATATCAAAGTCGTGCTAGTTGAGTAGTTGAAAATTTTAGAAATGCTTGTGTTGAAGTTTGCAAGTCCCGTAGCATGCACGTATGGCTAAAGTTGTGTAACAAATTTGAAACATGAAGTGTACCTGACTTGTGCATCCTTATGAGTGGCGGTCGGGGACGAGCGATGGTCTTTTCCTACCAATCTATCCCCCTAGGAGCATGCGCGTAGTACTTGATTTTTGATGACTTCTAAATTTTTGCAATAAGTATATGAGTTCTTTTGACTAATGTTGAGTCCATGGATTATACGCACTTTTATCTTTCCGCCTTTGCTAGCCTCTTCGGTACCGTGCATTGCCCTTTTTCACCTCGAGAGTTGGTGCAAACTTCACCGGTGCATCCAAACCCCGTGATATGATACGCTCTTTCACACATAAACCTCCTTATATATTCCTCAAAACAGCCACCATACCTACCTATTATGGCATTTCCATAGCCATTCCGAGATAATATTGCCATGCAACTTTCCACCGTTCCGTTCATCAACATCATGACATACTTTACTTTTGTCATATTGCCATTGCATGATCATGTAGTTGACATCGTATTTGTGGCAAAGCCACCATACATAATTTTCATACATGTCACTCTTGATTCATTGCACCATCCCGGTACACTGCCGGAGGCATTCATATAGAGTCATACTATGTTCTAGTATCGAGTTGTAATCCTTATGTTGTAATCAATAGAAGTGTGATGATCATCATTCAATAGAGCATTGTCCCCAAAAAAAAGAGAAAGGCCAAAGAAAAAAAAGAAGGCCCAAAAAAATATAAAAAAAATAAAAAGGGGCAATGCTACTATCCTTTTTTCCACACTTGTGCTTCAAAGTAGCACCTTGTTCTTCATGTAGTGAGTCTCATATATTGTGCTTCAAAGTAGCACAATGTTTTTCATATAGTGAGCCTCATAAGTTGTCTTTTTCATACAAGTGGGAATTTTTCATTATAGAACTTGGCTTGTATATTCCTACGATGGGCTTCCTCAAAATTCCCTAGGTCTTCATGAGCAAGCAAGTTGGATGCACACCCACTACTTTCTTTTGTTGAGCATTCATAGCTCTAGTGCATCCGTTGCATGGCAATCCCTACTCCTCATGTTGACATCAATTGATGGGCATCTCCATAGCCCGCTGATTATCCTCGTCAATGTGAGACTTTCTCCTTTTTGTCTTCTCCACACAATCCCCATCATCATATTCTATTCCACCCATAGTGCTATATCCATGGCTAACGCTCATGTATTGCGTGAAGGTTGAAAAAGTTTTGAGATTATTTAAGTATGAAACAATTTCTTGGCTTGTTATCGGGGGTATAGAAGTTGGGAACATCTTTGTGTGACAAAAATGAAGCATAGCCTAACTATATGATTTTGTAGGGATGAACTTTCTTTTGCCATGCTATTTTGAGAAGACATGATTGCTTGGATTAGTATGCTTGAAGTATTATCATTTTTATGTCAATATGAACTTTTGTCTTGAATCTTATGGATCTGAATATTCATATCACAAGTAAGAAGAATTACATTGAAATTATGCCAAAGTATCACTCCGCATCAAAAATTCTTTTTATCATTTACCTACTCGAGGACGAGCATGAATTATGCTTGGGGATGCTTGATACGTCTCCAACGTATCTATAATTTTTGATTGCTCCATGCTACTTTATCTACTGTTTTAGGCAATATTGGGCTTTATTATCCACTTTTATATTATTTTTGGGACCAACCTATTAACTGGAGGCCCAGCCCAGATTTGCTGTTTTATGCCTATTTCAGTGTTTCGAGGAAAAGGAATATCAGACGGAGTCAAAACGGAACGAAATCAACTGGAGAAGTTATTTTTGGAAGGAAACCCACCTGATGGACTTGGACTCCACGTCAGAAGATTCGGGAGGTGCTCACGAGGGTGGGGGGGCGCGCCGACCCACCCTGGGCACGCCCCCCTGCCTCGTGGGGCCCCCGTAGCTCCACCGATGTTCTCCTTTCACCCATATATACCGTCGTACCCTAAAACTTCCAGAACGGAAGATAGATCAGGAGTTCCGCCGCCGCAAGCCTCTAGAACCACCAAAAAACCAATCGGGACCCCTTTCCGGTACCCTGCCGGAGGGGGGATCCATCACCGGTGGCCATCTTCATCATCCCGGCGCTATCCATGACGAGGAGAGAGTAGTTCACCCTCGGGGCTGCGGGTATGTACCAGTAGATATGTGTTTGATCTCTCTCTCTCGCTCTCTCTCTCTCTCTCATGTTCCTCTATGGCACGATCTTGATGTATCCCGAGCTTTGCTATTGTAGTTGGATCTTATGATGTTTCTCCCCCTCTACTCTCTTGTGATGAATTGAGTTTCCCTTTTGAAGTTATCTTATCGGATTGAGTCTTTTATGAGAACACTTGATGTATGTCTTGCCGTGATTATCTGTGGTGACAATGGGATATCATGTGCCACTTGATGTATGTTTTGGTGATCAACTTGCGGGTTTCGTGACATTGGGAACCTATGCATAGGGGTTGGCACACGTTCTTGACTCTCCGGTAGAAACTTTGGGGCACTCTTTGAAGTACTTTTATGTTGGTTGGATGAATCTGAGATTGTGTGATGCATATCGTATAATCATGTCCACGGATGCTTGAGGTGACAATGGAGTATCTAGGTGACATTAGGGTTTTGGTTGATTTGTATCTTAAGGTGTTATTCTAGTACGAACTCTTTTATAGATTGATCCGAAAGAATAACTTTGTGGTGGTTTCGTACCCGACCATAATCTCTACGTTTGTTCTCCGCTATTAGTGGATTTGGAGTGACTCTTCGTTGCATGTTGAGGGCTTGTTATATGATCTGTCTATGTTATTATTGTTGAGAGAACTTGCACTAGTGAAAGTATGAACCCTAGGCCTTGTTTCCTATCATTGCAATACCGTTTACGCCACTTTTACCGCTTGTTACCTTGCTGTTTTATATTTTCAGATTACAAAACCTATATCTACCATCCATATTGCACTTGTATCACCATCTCTTCATTAACTAGTGCACCTATACAATTTGCTATTGTATTGGGTGTGTTGGGGACACAAGAGACTTTTTGCTATTTGGTTGCAGGGTTGTTTGAGAGAGACCATCTTCCTCCTATGCCTCTCGCGGATTGATAAACCTTAGGTCATCCACTTGAGGGAAATTTGCTACTGTCCTACAAACCTGTGCACTTGCAGGCCCAACAACGTCTACAAGGAGAAGGTTGCGTAGTAGACATCATGGTGCGTGGGCAGTCAAGGCATCGCTCCATGGGCACTTGACCATACTTGGGCCACGAGGGGCGGGAGGCTAAAGTGGAGCTCGACATATCTAGTCGCCAGAGAAGAAACAGACGAGTGGCTCCTCTCGTCGTCGCAGAAGAAGAAGACAGGGAAGGCAATGGTGGGTGAGCACAACCAACGTCTCGTGGATCGCCCAAGGATCCTACGATGCGGATCCGTCCTTGTGATCCAACGGCGCGGAGTGAGCACGCAGCGTGGCCTCGGAATTCCTTCTAGAAGACTATATCTGAGGGTTGTCGCTTGGCGCTAGGGTATGACCGGACGGCTGATGTTCGGAGCTTGGGTTAGGCGAAACCCTGCGGGGTTTAGAGGGGTTTTGAGTTGGTCAACGGGGTTATCTAGTGTTTGACCAATATTCAACAGAGCATAACTAATTTTTTAAAAAATTCAAAAAATATGAAACCTTCGCGAATTGTTGTTTTATAAGACACACTAACAAGGAAAAATACTAAACTTGGTCTACGGTTATTATAAAAAAAAACCTAGTTGGCACGATCGTGGTTAAATGAGCACCATTAGTTTAAAAAATCGAAAAAATATAAAACCTGCGCACAATGTTGTCTTATGTGACATGTTACCAAAAAAATTCATAAACTTATTCTATGGACATTTTCATTGAAAAACCTTCACAAATATGAGCTATCACATACAACATTACACGGAGTTCAAGGAAAGGAGGTAGGTTTTTTGAAAAATAAAAAAATTTAATAAAATCGCCAAAGCTTCATTTTGAAGTGAATAAGAAGGATAAGCACTTAGTTTTCCTTTTTCATATTTTAAAAATGTTTTAATGGTTTTCTACTAAATCACATTATTTTTTTAAAAAGGTAAAAATATGAAGATTAATTCAATAAATAGTGAGACTTCGAATCTACAATATATAGATTGAATAGGTGTTAATAAAAAATATTTGGCTCATATTGAGTAGGTCAAAAAAAAATACTTGATTACAAATGGGGCAGTTTACCATAGCTTCGGAGCACATTTGAAGCACATTTCCCATGACTATAAGTTTTACCATGCAAAAGAGATTGGATTGGTCACCTAACATTTACAATAGTCCAGCAAACATTGCAACATTGCACCACAAATCGGAGTTCAAGTGTTGGTTCAAATACAAATTTTGCCTAAAATTCAAATTCTACCTCAAATTTCACATCAAAGTACGAATAACATTATTAAACCTTACAAGTTTTCATAGTTGTACAAATCCTTAAAGTAGTTTACAACTTGCATTCAATGTTAGAAGTTCACATCTTTGCCTTACTCCTTGTGTTCCGAGATGGCTTAACAGCCTTGCTCCTGGTTTCCCTAGGTGGGATATCCACCTTTTTCTTCTTCCTTCTCATCTTCACTTCGGGTGGTGGCTGTCGAGGTGCTGACGGAGAGCTTGCACTGACCATTTGACGGGGTTCAAAACCTTCATAAGCCATGGCTTCATATTCTAATTCTTTCTCTCTTGGCCTTTTCTCTTCATATTCTAATTCTTTCTCTCATCATAAACTTTACCTTTGAATTTGTTTCTAAAATTATGCGCTAGGTGTCGCATACATTCCCTATGCTCTACTCCAGGGAATACAATTTCTACTACACTCTCCAAACCCTGGCAAGCATCTGAGTGTATAGCTAAACCTGGGGGTGTGCCTATAAGGTTGTGCAACTGCTGCAGAAACCAGACCCAACTTTCCTCAGACTCTGCCTCCACCACACCAAATGCAACTAGAAATAGCCAGTTGTGTCCATCAACTACAGAAGCTGCCACTAGTTGTCCTCCACCTTCCATTCAAAGCAGTTGCATCAGCAGCCAAATAGGGCCTGCAACCATCAAGAAACCCCTGCCAACAAGCCTTGAAACAAACAAAAGCCCTCCTGAAGCACGCCTTCTGAAATGGCTTTCCTTTTATTTTGTATGTAACTGTATGCTTATCAATGTCTACAACACTCCTTGGACTAGCACTACAAAAAAAATACACTTCCGTGATGATACGTGTTTGTCACAGTAGGTCGCGTTTTTTGTCATGCATGTACATCCATGAAAAATTTATGACAGAATCAAGATAGTCATACCTGTGCTGTCGTAGAAGTGTTCCATGACATAACGAAAATTATCATCACGGAAGTGTCCACTTCCATGACGGTAAATCGCGCGTCACAGAAGTGCTTTCGTCAAGGGTGACCGACACGTGGCATCCACCGTAACGGAACGCCGTTAAGCTATCGGGTCGGGTTTTGGATACGATAACCCGTTAACAGCCCCGACCAATGGGGATTTTCCACGTGTAAAATCATCATTGGCTGGAGGAAACAGGTGTCGGCTCACCGCTGAGACAGATGGCATCCACTCATTGGACTGAAGGCGCCTATGATACGTCGACACGTGGCACGGCCCAACAAGTTTAATTGGGCCGGCCCAATTAAAGGCCCACAAGTTTTGCGGACCATAATGGGCCGGCCCAGCTAAAGGCCCACAAGATTTTCAGACCATAATGGGCCGGCTCAGCTAAAGGCCCACGAGATTTTGTGGGCCATAATGGGCCGGTCCAGGTAAAGGCCCACAAGATTTTGCGGGCCATAATGGGCCGGCCCAGCTAAAGGCCCACAAGATTTTTGTGTGCCATAATGGGCCGGCCCAGGTAAAGGCCCACAAGATTCTTGTGTGCCATAATGGGTCGGCCCAGGTAAAGGCCCACAAGATTCTTGCGGATCATAATGGGCCGGCCCAGCTAAAGGCCCACGAGATTTTGCCGACATTAATGGGCCGGCCCAGCTATAGGCCCACAAGATTTTGAGGACCCTAGTAGGCCGGCCCATTAACTGGCTGCCATGTTTTGGGCCAAATGCCAGCCCATATATGATCCGGTCCATTAATGGCCTGCCACGTTCCAGGCCTAAAAGTGGCCCATATGAGATCTGGCCCGTTATAAGCCTACCATGTTCTGGGCCAAATTACGGCCCAGATCAGGTCCGGCCCTTTAAGAGGCTTTGGGCTCAATTATGGCCCATATCAAATTCGCCCAAGAATCGGACACTATGCTTTTGGGCCCACTTGCTAAAGGCCCACTTAGTAATTCGGCCCGATATTAGTTTTGGCTGTTAAGGGCCTGCTTAACATTTCGCCCTATATTAATTTCGCCGTTAAAAGCCCTTCATATAGTTAGCCTAACTACGGCCCGATTTGCATCCGCCCGCTAGCGTACCGATATCCGATTGGGCCAAACAAGGACCGAGACAATTTTGGCCTGTTAAAGCCCGTGATTTGATTCGCACAATCATGGGTCGGGTTCATTTCGGCTGCTGCCGCCCGTGAGATGTTCGCACGCTTCGTGCCCAACCTACATCGTGATTGCATGATGGCCCGATTATGTACCGTAATTTTACGGTTTGGCGGTTTATCGCGAAGACATGATATATATACATAAAATAACCGCAGCATCGTGAATAAGAAAAACCTAGACTATACAATAAAGAAATTACGGCATATTACATCCATCGGGCATCAAAGTTCGCCGCTATGATAATAAAGCACAAGCAGACAATAGATTACATACACTGGCATCAAAGATCGCCACCAAAGGCAAATAAACACGCCGACAAAATAATATACAAAACCGACAAAGACTTCAATAGAGTTCAAGAAAGGTTAGCCTCTTTGGGAGCTGCAACGCAAGCAGCTTCCTCACTCGAAAGATAAACAAGCGAAGATGATGACAGGTTTTGCACGTAAAAGTATTAGTGTCGACAATTCATCACATTTCTTCTCGATTTAATAAAGTGACATAGTTTAAAATTGCATTAACACAATATGGTATTGTTCAGGTCAAGACATGGCAGGAAATGACATTGTGAAGGAGTTGGCAGCTTCACGACAACACCGGATTACGATCAAGAACTCATAAGTATCAATGGTTAGTGTCTGTCAATTTATACCATTTCAGATTGGCAAATAAAGAGACGGTTTAAATAATAGTAGAATGATATGACATTGTTCATAGTTAAGACATTGCAGAATATGACATTGTGCTGTAGTGGGTAGGTTCACCACACCACCGGATTACGGATGAAGAATGAAGCATACATGCGGTGCAAAAGAAGATCACTTGCTCAGATAGTTTAATTTACATGGTATGAAGAAGGAACTTGGTTGTACAACTGAAAACTTAAATTGAGAAAGCACAAACTTTTGTTTATGAACTATATAATAAACTTTAAATAAGCAATTTGATGCAAACCCCAAAAATAAACAGCTGTTGCAGTCATGCCTAACCAAATATATACAACAAAGTTGAAGGCTTGAGATGGACAAACTTACATTATTGGTGAAGACAGGCTCTATAAAGGCCTTATCCATGCTGATGGGGGGCAATTCAAGAAGTTTACCACAAAATCTTCTTCAAAAGCATTGCCTTTATTCTACATTTTGTTAAGAGTAAATATAGATTGATAATATACGAAAAAATGGAGAATATTTAAGATAAGATGAAGAGTGATGCTACATAACCAAGTAGATATAAATGTAAGTGCAGCGATACAGGCAAAAGGTACAGCCAAGAGCAATGCACAACTAAACTTCTTCAGTACCAATCTTATGGTAAGAGTAAATATAGATCTGATGTGTAGAAAATGGAGGGAAAAGGAAAATAAGCTGCAGAGTGATGGTACATGAACAACTACCTGTCATTATAAGTGGGTACAGTCTGCTGGAGTCGGTCCTACGTTTTGTGTCACTGGTTGTACAGCCAATATAAGTGGGGTCATGTCTGATTTCTCCGGCACCACCACGTTTTTCAAGGACTTTGCTGGTGCTCCTTCAGGTTCGGCAATCACCCTCTTCCTTTTTGATGTCTGATGCACAAGAACAACATTTGAGTGGAAAAACATGGTATGACGAACAGATGGAATATGCATTGATAATGGATGGGCATGGCATCTCGACATATATGACGAGTAAACTAAGCAGATGGCGGTGCAACAAAGTAGAAGAAATGCAAGACAACATATGCAAGATACCCGCAATCAATAAAACATTGCCAAATTAGAACAGGCACCTTGATGGGTGAACAGGACAGGCCATCTGCCTTTGACTCCTAGAGGTTAGAATAGTCATTAGGATCATATTCTGAACAAGAATCAACAGGTGGGGAGCGTATGAGTTTCATTGCATCCAGAATGTCACTCAATGCCTTGGTGCCAATTTTGTAAGTCATTGCAGTGTTTAGCTTCAAGAGTGGACTGCTGCTAGTGTGACACAAAGCAGCTACACAGATCATAGTGTAGATATAATGGGAAAACCTTAAGCATCAGAGTAAAATCAGCAAAGTGGAACTTGCTGGAATATATGTGCTAGTATTGCCGGTACGGCTAGAAAGGCTTCGGATACCAGCTCTCTTCAAGTGAAGGTGCGGTACCTGTTAATAACAGTGTAACTCTCAAAGGCAACACAGCTTCCGCATTTCCTTGCTATTCTTATAGGATTCAAGTGGGCAGGCCACTACAAATCCTATTCCTATGTTTACAAGATCCTACGAATCAAAGAGGCTCAAAGTGTCCATCACAACCAACCGTATAGACCTCTACACTGCAAATGTCCCTGCTCATCTTCAGTACAAGGAACATACTGTACTACTAGCATACTCCCTCCGTTCCAAAATATAACTCTTGGTAGAGATTTCCACTATGGATCACATACAGATGTATCCAGATACATTTTAGAGTGTAGATTCACTCATTTTGCTCCATAGGTAGTCCATGGTGGAATCTATACAAAGACTTGTATTTAGGAACGGAGAGAGTACATATTAAAGAAGAACGGAAGAGGAACATGGTAAAGAAGAGCAAGCAGATTTTGGATAATAAAATGTTGGTTGTGTAGTGCCCACACATGATGAACCAGAGCGCATTAAGAATGCAACTCCGAGCTGTCTCTCGACCATTTCAGGCGGTTGGATGAAGATCCTACGTCTCCTAATCCTTCTTCTTCCTCGTCTCTGATTCTTCCCATCTGACAACAAGACGCACGGCCGCCGGCCGGACCACCGCCCCACCACTGTGTTCCTCCGCCATCCCCACCCCCCCACCGCGCCCCAACCCCCACCCGCGATCGAAGTTTTCTTCGCTCAGTGAGGCCCCACAACCACCCGAGCCCCTTCGATCGACCGCGAACTCCGCGAGCTCTGAAAAATCGTGACCCAATTTTGAAATTTAGTCTACTGTGATTTAACTAGTGTGGAATATAACAGGGGAAAACCATAAGCATTGGGAGTATAGTGTTGAGCGTGCCATGGCGGATCTCAAGGTGCAAACCGGACAAAGGCAACTTCGCAACCAAGACAAGAAACCAGAGTAAAGCAGTGGCGATCTATTTTCTTGCTGTGATAAATAAGTTGAGCAGATACGAAAGAGTACCGCCTCTGGTGCGGCGCCGTGTACGCATCTGCTGAGAATTTGGCGGTGCTGCGGTAGCGATGGTTGTCGTCGGCGTGGAAGCAGATCTAGGACGGTAGACGGTGGTGGCGGGGCGCAGTGGACGAGACGTTCGTAGGAGCGGCGCCGACAAGGTGGACGACGGCGGGGATGAAGCGAGAGGACAGGATGCAAGGATCCTGGTCCGAAGGCGTGGATGAGAGAGGTCGATCTCTTGTAATGGAAGGCGGCGTCGGGGTATCAGCTCCGGCATGGTGGAGGAGGACGGCGGTGGATGGGGTGGCGGACGGCGGCGGACGGAGGAGGTGGGGTGGAGAGGGTGTTTTGGCGCCACGGAGTATGAATGGGGAAAAGGGAGGTAGAGAGGAAGGGGAACCATGTATTCAGATGCGCTTGTATCAAATGCGAGGAAGTTTACAAACTTAGCCCCCATTTCAAATTTCTACTACATCACAGCAACATTAGTCGGTTGGGGATAGGACGGTAATCTCGCATACACCGAATATTTGCCGACAAGAGTTTGTTTTGGCGCCCGTGTATGAATATGAATCGAAGGAGTCGATTTCGCCGAGGACACACTGTGTTTTGGCGCCCACCGTATGAATCCGGGTGAGAGGCGGTTACGTCACGTTTGGGTGAAACTACAAACCTACCCCTATCGAAACCTATAGAAATCCAGCAGATAGGCTTTGCGTGGCAGGGATAGGCGTAGTGATTTCCATCTCGCAGATTTTGGTTTGGTGATTCTGCGACTTTTCCCGCTTCGCTCAAATTTTGCAGAGTGCATGTTTACCGTGCCAACTCAATTCAATCCCATTTGTATTCTATTTTTTCAAGGATCCATTTTCAATTGGAATTACATTCTATATACATCATTTTATATATACTTTCAAAAGCACAACACCATTTATACATAAATATGGTTTACAAATGGCATGATCTCAGATTCATAAGGTTGTATCCATCAATTTGGATTTTCAAATATTTGAAACCACTTTATGTTGAAATCCAATGTATGCATTCCTCGCTAACTGTCTCCAATTAATGTGTGTTTCATGCAGGGTTTTTTAACTTCTCAAACATGTATAATGTGTTTCACACACGCAACATATAGTGTAATCCTGTTTAGACATTAATTGCATATAAACCATGCATTGTTTGTAATTGAAGAATCTATGGATCACCAATATTGATAAACTATATAACATTACACATGTGCCCAAATTCAAATGAATATGCATGTTCGATACACCAATTTGCGTTATGATATTATTATTTTTTTGAAAGGTGAACGACAGTGGGAGAGGCTCCCACTGACTTTTGTATTACTCACAAAGAGACGGTTACATGGTTGTTACAAGGGGGGTATTTAGAACGGCCCCCCAGCCGTATGAGCTATTTTGTATCTAACAGTACTAGTGTCCCAAATTTACAATGTAGTTGGAAAGGAAAGGACGAAGTTCCTCTTGCAGTTATGGACCAGCAACTCTAGGAGGTACTTGAACCTGGCCAACCAAGCCCCGAAGGAGTGTTGGACCCCTCTGAAGTGTTGATTGTTTCGCTCCATCCACAGGCTCCAAGCAGCCATGAGGAAGATGTCCATGAAAAGGGGTTGTCTCCAAGCCTCTCTCCCACCGTGCAGCAGGTCCAGTCTATTGCCATCGACTGGCCAGGACACCCCAACTTTTCTCCAGCATCGTTGACTAAAGGGGCATAAGAAGAACAAGTGTTCAACGGTTTCTTCGGGGTTTTGATGAACATGCAGGCATAGGTGTTTCCGTGACTGCTGAAGTGCTGCGTTTAAGCATATTCCTGGTGTTCAGACGATCCACCAGAAGCAACCACCCAAACATTTTGAATTTAATGGGGCTCTTGGCTTTCCAAAGCCAGCTGAAAGCCTCGTCAACCACGACCTCCTTGAAACAATGCTCATAGAACTTCCTCGAAGAATAACGCCCGAGCGTGCAGTCCCAGGTGTTGTGATCTCCAGTTTAAATATTTGAATCCCCTTTAATCCAGATATTCGTCTCATATAGCTATCACTCATGCTTATACAGGACTATCTCTCTGGACCTATACGTGTTCATCGTCTCTCAGGTATCTCTCGTGCTACCTGCATGTCGACAATGATCTTTTATCTTTGTAACACACTGACGGTACTCTCTCCCTCGACCTTCATCACTCTATCTCTCTCTAAGTATATCTCGCTCCCTGCTATGTGTCTCTAACTATGATTCTCCATGTGGAAAATCTCTTTCTCTCACACAAACACAAAACTTTGTCTCCCGGGGTCTCATTTCTCTCTACTATTCCCATGTGTGCCACTCGCACACCCCTCATACAGAGATGTCTTTCGCTCCTTAGATATGAGAACCACGACTCTTCCTCTTCAATATCTCTTTCTCACACACAAACACAAACTCTGTCTCCTGTGGTCTCATATTTCTCCATTGTTCTCATGTATGTCGCCACACACACCCTCTCTCCCTAGAGATATCTTGCGCCCCTCATATGTCTCTCTAGCTATCACTCTCGCTAGAAATATCTTTCTCTCTCGCAGACACAAAACTCCGTCTCTCTGGATCTCATTTCTCTCTGATATCTGTTTGTATGTGACTCACATGCACCCTCTCTCTATCTCTCTCACACCCACACACATAACCTAGCCTTCTGATCCACTCGACTCCTATCTCTAACGCACACTAGCTAGCAACTTTATCTTTCTATTTATCTGTTTCTCCATCAACCTTCTTTCTCGCCCTCACTCTTGATTCCTATCACGCACACTACATATGTTTCTCTCTACATGCAGTCAAGTGCCCTATCACACACACATATAACTTCACCCTTTGAACCACCCGACGGTCATCTCCAACACCCAAACTAGCGGGTGTCCCTCTAGCTAGCATCTCCATCTCTGTATCTATCTGTAGTTTCTCTGTCAACATTTATTTCTCGCACGGAGTCTTGCTTCCTATCACCCACACTATACATGTCTCTCCATACATATGCATTTATAGGTTGATCTGTTTTGCACAATCGTTGCGCCTCACCCCCTCTGCTTGCCATAGATGCATGCTCCAGCCCACGCCACTATCTCTTAAAGACAAAAACACATTCTCAATTGTCGGGCCTTCTTCCCTGCATTCTCACATGCATGCATATTGTCATACCGATCCGTCTCTCCCATGTCGTTGATCTTATGACTTATGTCTTCTTTCTTTATCTCGATCATGAGCGCCACACACACACATCCCACGATAGATGTATACCTCTCACACATGCACGCTCAAGGTCTCTATGTCTCCATACGAAGTTAATTACCCTCAATCTAACGCCACATCAAATTGTTCTCCTCTTTGTGCACATAACTTCCTTTGGATGGGTAAAACACACTCACACTTAACAATCTCCTTATAGCTACCCCCCGCCGCCTCTCACTCTTCCCTATATCCCCAAACCAATAAGACCATCCCTTTGTTTAATTCCCGCCTACATATGCACCATCGATATATAGAAGTCTTCCTCGGTGTCTCTCGAACAAACACGTTCTCTCTATGTCGACTCCTCTCACGCGCACGCACCTTCTCTTCCCTCTCTACGGGCATTTTCTCTGACGCACCCCATCGTTGGTGGCCTCTGCCATACACATCACCTCTCTATGATGAAGCCATGAACACTTAAATTACATCCGCCACAGAGGACCCCCACACACACACACACACACACACACACACACACACACACACACACACGCACCTCCCCACACACACTAAGACTCCATCTCTCTCTCTCATACACACACACACACGCATGCACCCCCCCAGACACACTTAGACTCCATCTCTCTCTCTCTCACACACACACAAACTAAGACTCCATCTCTCTCTCTCCTCTCTCTCTCTCTCTCTCACACCCCACACACACACTAAGACTCCATCTCACACACACATGCTCTAGGCGGAGCATTTGTTCCTACCACCCTTCATCCAACCTTACCCGTATTATAAACAATCACCTTTATTTACTTGCATAACATGGACAAATTCCACTTTACTTTAGTAGTCAGCAAACTTATCATCTGTACCCTTATAAAAAAACGAGTTGGCGATGATGGTGTGCCTGCCATCTTGTAATACAGACTGTATGATCTATATCTAACGGATAGAAATCAAACTATGATAATTTTACAAAAGATACCCGCACCTCTCTCCACATCATTATCTCCCGCAACCTCATTGCTCAGCAACTAAAAAAGGAATAAGTCTCTGGAACAATCTAGCATGCATTGTGGCCGCTGCCGCTTGCCGGCGCCGTCCATCCCCATGCCTCCGCCTATTCCGACCACCAGTCACCACCACGCTCTACTCCTCCTCGCCTTATCTCTCATCTTTCATTTTTTCGATGACATTCTTGAGATATCATTAGTTTTTACACATGGGATTACTCCTGCATGGGTCAATCACAACAGCTGTTTTGTAAAAAAAATGCATATTGATGTTCCGTGCAATGCATGAGAATCTTGCTTGTAATTATATAACGCAAATCACGAGCAGGAAGTGACATTTTTTTGACACAACCACGTTAACATGGCCATGTAAATCACTAGCTAAAGTAAATACCATTATACTTATATCCCGATGCAAAAGGTTGAGTACATGTCCGAAGAGTAGAGTCACACACACGCACTCTATCTCTCAGAATCTCTCACACACACACACCAGTTACGTGACGCCCACTTAAGCAGACACGAGTATGTTACAATTTGTGCACCCGTGGGTACACGTGATGCTGCACATTTATTTAAGCCGGAAGGCGAACCCAAACAGTACCTGCATTCATTCCCCTCCCGCGGCCTCTTCTCTGGTCGCCGCCGCCCGGTAGCCATGGGCCGGCTGAAGGTAACAACATACGCCATACTCCCGCCGGAGCGGCGCTTTAATATGGAAATTTTAGTGGTCATGCATGCATCCTTTTGTGCTAGCACTCCTATACAAGGGTTGACCGGTCGCTTCCCACGGACGTGCGCGGGCGGTGGAAGAGGAAGGAGAAGGGAAGCGGGCTATGGAGTAACGTTTTTTACCACAATTTCTTAGGAAACTGAGTGCAATAATTGAGTAGTTTTGCAAACTACCAAGATTACACCAAACGGTTCAAAACCTATACTCCCTTGCGGCAAGCGCTTCCGCGTGAAACGGTCAGCGTTGCGCTGGAGCGTCAGTGCCGCATTAATGCCCGGCCAGAGCGGAGGCGACCTCTCACTGGCGCCGGCTTTGAAGTGGCGCGACGGCCGAGAGAGCACCGCTTCCCGGGGCACGCGACTGCTCCGCGTCGAGACTGGCCATAGGCCCTGTTTGGATCCATGGATTAGAGTTTGTTTGAGCTAGTTGGGGCTCAAATAGCCCTAAAGTATCCAAGCATGAGGGCTTAAATTGGAGCAAGTTGCATCGAACCCACCAAAAAAAACTATCCCACCCAAGAGGTGCTAACTGGAGATAGTTCTCATTGGGACCACTGAAAAATTACTTTTCTCTCTCCATGAAGTGCATTTATTGTCAATCTAACCCTGTCACCCAAACACCTCTTTGGCTACAGTTAGTTCAGGGTTAGTCATGAGTTAGTCTAACCTCTAGCTAAGTTAGAGTATCAAACAGGAGCAGTATAGGACATGCAAGTTGCTCAAAGCATACAGGCAAATTCATACGTGAAAGGATTTTTTTCTTTTTGAAAACGGAACGTGAAAGGAATTTTTTTTAGAATGCTCTTGGCATGTCGCTAACATGCGATAGTTAACCGACCTCAATAGATGGCAGAAACGCCAGCCCACCGCACTTTGATAGAGACGAGGAGGGAGAAGCGATACAGGCTGCTGGATTACTAGAGATAGGTGTCGCACGGAAGCCAAGAAATATGGTGATAGCGTGGGTTAGCCATGTACTAGTATGGTGTAACTACATTGGGCTGCCGTGTTTCGTACACTTCCAGTCCACTGCGGAGATGATTGGTTAATTTTATATCGTTGAATAATATTAAATATTATGAGTGCAGACGCTCCACCACGAGGTTCCTTGCTCCTTCTCGGTCGTCTGGAATCTATGTTCTTCCACTCTATTTTTTTACGTGAGCTTTGTTCATCCTTTTCCCAACACGCGAGACATCAAGGTGCATGTGTTATGCAAGGATCGTTCCATCTATATGAAGAACACGTGGGACTGGAACTACGAGACAGACATGTACCCAGGAGTGGACGTACGAACCTGAGTAATGTAGCGCAGTAAGTGAAGTAGAAAGGCACAAATGGTATGAACATGTGTGGCATATAGGGTGTGTTTGGTTGCGTTCTCGACTCAACATAGTTGTTCCCTCTTCATGCATGCTCAACTCAACACCCCTCTTCATGCATGTGCTCTTCATGCATGCTTCTAGTGTATTTGTTCTAAACTAGTGTGGACTAATGCACCCTCCATACACTCTACCAAACACCCAAAAGTAGGTCGAGAAGGGAACTCTTAGGCGGCATTTGTCTCTTACTACGTACTACCACTAAATGTTGTCCGTTCAATGCACGGTGATGTTATGGAGTACGTGCCTAAGTACTCTACTACTACTATATTAGTTGGAGGCACATATTAACTTTTATATTTGTTTACGTGTATGCCCCGAGACCTTCCAACTAGACGTGTCTTTCTCTCCAGGTCGCACTTTGTATCGTTCATACCACTAAGTACTAGTACTACGTGTGGTCTCCGACCCAGAAGTGGAAGAAGTGGAGACGCTCTACCACGCTGTTTTTTTACGCTGGGCTATACCACGTTGTTCATGTCCCACTCCTTTCGCTGACGTGTGGGACAGCCAGCACGTGCCGTGTTTGGCACCCTTCGTCGTAAGAGTTGAAACGCAAGCATTCATCAGAAATAAAAAATAATTATAAATCGGCAGTGATACTAGTTTTTTGTGAACCAATCAGCAGTGATACTATACCACGCGGTTTCCTTGCTCCTCGATATGGGAAAGAGTACTTCCGTTCGCCAACATGTGGGACGTCGACCATCTTGGTCCACTTGCCATGCACGCAGAACTCCAAGGGAGTCACCCAGGTCGTCGCGCCGCAGTAAAAATGACTAATGAGCCGTCAAATCACAGGCCCACTTCCCACTTTGAAGTTGCTCGGACGAAGGAACCATCATGACTTCGTTGAATTCCGCTTCTTGAAGAAAACTACTATACCAGCAGTACTGCTAGCTACAATAGTTACTCCAACAGAGGCCTCCTTTCGTTCATAGGATAGGAATATGAAAATCATAGAAAGAGATGCCATTTGATGCTTAGGATAGGAATTTTTCCATTTAGTCTAGGCTAATGTACTGGTAATTTGCTCTAAAAACTACAGTAGTAACTAGTACTAGTATTGGTACATGCTAGTACTCGGATACGCATACTACGCACTAACTACTAGTACTACTACTTCTCACATGCTGGCCAGACGCCGTCGTTCTCCTTCCGGCGACACCCCACCGTGCTTGGATCTCCGCCGACCTCTCCGCAGCAGCGCGTTCGTCCTTTTCTTTCTTGCGGCGGCGGGCCTCTTGAAACGCCCTCGATGCGGTTATATCTCCCACGTGTCGAAGCACGACTTAGAGGCATAACCGCATTGAAAGCAATGTCGCAAGTGAGGTAATCTTCACACAACCCATGTAATACATAAGGGAAAGAGATACATAGTTGGCTTACAATCGCCACTTCACACAATACATGAGTAAAACATTACATCATACAGATACAATCAAGGTCCGACCACGGAACCAAAATAAAAGAAGACTACCCCAAAAGCTACACAGATCCCCGATCGTCCCAACTGGCTCCACTCTTGATCAGCTGAAACGAAACAACACAATGAACAAGATCTTCATCAAGCTCCTCCTTGAGCTCGGTGCATCACCGCACGGTTTCATCGGCACACCGCAAACTGGTTTGGGAAGTATCCGTGAGTCACGGGACTCAGCAATCTCACACCCGCGAGATCAAGACTATTTAAGCTTAAAGGTAGGACAGGGTAGTGAGGTGGAGCTGCAGCAAGCGACTAGCATATATGGTGACTAACATACGCAAAAGAGAGCGAGAAGAGAAGGCAAAAGCACGGTCGAACAACTATGATCAAGAAGTGATCCTGAACTCCTACTTACGCCGACATAACCCGAAACCGTGTTCACTTTCGATCAACCCGAAAAGAGACACTCACGGTTACGCACACGGTTGGTGTATTTTAATTAAGATCAACTTCGGTTTTCTACAACCGACATTAACAAATTCCCATCTGCCACATAACCGCTGGCACGGCTTTGAAAGTTCAAACCCTGCAGGGTGTCCCAACTTAGCCCATGATAAGCTCTCGCGATCAACGGCGAATAGACCTTCTCCCCGGAAGACCGATCAGTCTCGGAATCCGGCCACAAGACATTTCACAGCAATAAAACAAGACCAGCAAAGCCGCCCGATGCGCCGACAATCCCGATAGGAGCTGCACATATCTCGTTCTCGTGGCAACACCGGATGAGACAAAGCACGAGTAAAACCAACCTCAAGTTGCCCGAGGTGGCCCAAGAAGCGTTTGCTTCGGCCAGCACTTAGAGAAGCACTGGTCCGGGGGCTAAAATAAAGATGACCCTTGGGCTCCGAAACCCAAGGAAAAAGGACTGGTGAGGCAAATGTTAAAACCAAAGTTGGGCCTTCTTTGGAAAAGTCTTATTCAAAGCGAACTGTCAAGGGGTCCCATAAATCACCCGACCGCGTTAGGGACGCAAAAATCCGGGAACATAATACCGATATGACGGAAACTAGGGCGGCAAGAGTGGAACAAAACACCAGGCATAAGGCCGAGCCTTCCACCCTTTACCAAATATATAGATGCATTAATTAAATAAGATATATTGTGATATCCCAACAAGTAAATATGTTCCAACAAGGAACAACATCTCCATGTTCCAACAAGGAACAAACTTCATCTTCACCTGCAACTAACAACGCTATAAGAGGGGCTGAGCAAGCGGTAACATAGCCAAACAACGGTTTGCTAGGAAAGGATGGTTAGAGGCTTGACATGGCAATATGGGAGGCATGATAAGCAAGTGGTAGGCATCGCAGCATAGGCATAGCAAAAGAGCGAGCAACTAGCAAGCAAAGATAGAAGTGATTTCGAGGGTATGGTCATCTTGCCTGAAATCCCGCAAGGAAGAAGAACGAGTCCATGAAGAGGACAAACGGGCGTAGTCGAACGAATTCTCACAACTCCGGAACGAACCCGAAGCTAACGAGAGAAGCAAACCGGAAAGAAGCAAACAACAACATAGTAAACACACAATCATGAACATGGCATGATGCGCAAACAAGTATGATGCATGTCCGGTTTAATGAGGCATGGCATGGCAATATGCACAAACAATCCTACAAATTAAGTGGAGCTCAATATGCAACGAATTGCATATTGACGAAACTTCACAACATTTATTTAGTTCACTCTTGTTTAGGCTACCCAACAATATTAAATGTTGTTAAACATGGCAAGAGGTGAAGCATAACGAAACTACCTAGCTAGGCAAGTTTAAATGAGGCCGGAAACAACGAACAACAATTCCGGAAAATCCCCATATGCAAATTATGGATTAGGAACAGATCTGACCTAAAGCATATTTTAAAGTTGTTAAACATGCAAAGAAATGCTACCATGTTAAACTAGGCATTTTTCTACTCCATTTACATATATAATTTATTTAAAATGGAGCTACGGTTATTTAGTTATGAAATAAATCATTTTAGCATGGCAATTAAGCAAATTAATGCAAACAACAATTATAAGCATTTTAATGTTGTTATCATGATGCGGATGACATGTGCAAGTTTATGCAATTTTTATGAAAACGTTGACATGAGCATGATATGAAGCATTATGTCACCGTGGTGGAAGAAAGGGGTGCCACGGCAACGAATCCGAAAATGGTGCCACGGCAACATATCGGTTCCGATAACTCGATTGAGATATCGGTGCAAAGGAAAGCGTGACGGAAGCGAGTCATGCAAGATGGTGGGGTGATCCCGGATTCCGGGTTCCCACGGAACGGTGGCATGGCAAAAGAGGGGCAACAAGCGAGGATGATTCGATCACGGCGGTCGTCACGGGTTATACCTTCGGAACGAGCAATCGGAAGGGTTCGCGTTTCGTAGAGGGAAGTAGTGGTTCACGTGTCGTCGAGGGAAGTAGAGGAAGTAGTCGTTCTTGCGATGATCACCGAGGGAAGTAGGGGTACACGTTCGGAGAGGAAGTCGTTGTTCACGTTCGAGGGTAGTGGTACACGGCGTAGGGGAAGTAGACGTTCATGGTAGTGGTACATCTCGTCAACGGAAGTAGTTGTACAAGTCCCGTGGATGTTCGGGGTCCACGGGGTCTTCGAGGGTCGACGGTAGTGGTTCACGTTCGTTTTCGAAGATGTTCGGTTCGACGGTAGCGGTACTTGAAGAATCCCGAAACGGACTTGGCGTCTTCGCGCGTAGGGGTACTTGACGTTTCCGGTTCGGTGGTCGTCGGGTCGTAGTGGTACACACGCATCACGTAGTCGAACTTGGTACATTCGGCGGGGTACTTGGCGTTTCGGGTGTAGTCGAACTTGACGAAAACGGGTCTCCCAAAGACGCCGTGGTACTTGCGCATCCACCGTAGTCGAACTTGGCATCTCGAAGGGGTACTTGTCGCCTCATCGAATGTAGTTGTACATGAAGGACTCGATGAATCCGAAGGAACTTGGCGATCCAAAACTTTTCCTGTTCGGTAGGCATCCCGAGGTGGTGCAGCAGAGGCGACGGGCGGAGCAGAGGGTCCACGGCCATGGCAGGGGCGATGGTACCGCGGGACGCGGGTCGCGCGCCGGCGCGCGAGGTTGAGAGGTCCGGTGGATCCCGCGGACATGGCGCTGGGCTCGGCGGGGTCTCCGCCTGGTCGCCGACGAGGCGACGGGTGGCCGAGGGGAGAAGAAGGGCGAGGTGGCGGCGGTGGAGATGGACGGAGGAGAAGACAGGGGCGGGCGCGCCGGAGTCGCCACATCCGCAGGGGCTGGCGGTGGCTCGGCGTGAGGGCCGAACGGAGGCGGGCGAGGCGGCTTGGAGAAGGCCGGGCGGGATCCGGCCCTCGTGGTGGACGCCGACGGCGCGTGGCGACGAGGAGGAGAAAGATGATGGCGGCGAGGGTGCAGAGGTGAGGAGATGGGGTGGAGGCGGCCCGAGGCGGGCGGGACGGCGACGAGGTGGCGCAGAGGGCGCCATGGAGGAGAAAAGAAGGGCGGCGAGGACGGAGGGTCAAGGTGGCGCTTCGGGGGCCGACGAGGGGGTATGGGGGACGCGTCGGCGAGAGGTCGGGATCCTCTCTCTGTGCGACGCGAGGAGGGAGACGAGCGATGGGAGATGGGAGAGAGCGAGGGATCGGGCAGGAGGCGACGGCACTGGAGGGAGGAACGAGGGGATCGGGCGAGGGAGAGCGGTGTGGCTGCGGGCTAGGGTTAGGTCGGTGGGGCGGATGGGCCTTGGGCCTTGCTAGGCCGGCCTGGTGGAGGCGCTAGGTGGAGAGGAGAAAGGCCGGGGCCAGTGCGGGAGTTGGGAGGCCAGGGAGGCCGGCTGGGCTGATGAGGGGGCTGGACTGGGCTCTCTTCTCTCCTCTCTTATATTTCTTCTTTAGCAGAGAACATATAAAGAGAAGAAAAGAAAGAGAGGGTTGGGGAAAAGATTTGGACATGGGGATTATTTTCCGAGCTCGCAAAAATGTGAGGGATTTAACAAAATGATCCAAGGATTTGTGGTGGAACTCAGGAAAATGATAGAATAAAATATTGGCAAGGTTTGAGTCCAAGAAATGAGATAACAAAGGCATGGAGAATATTTTGTAAGTGTGTTTGCGGTAAATCCAAATAATTGGAATATTTTATTATAGCTCCCTAATATTGGGAGGGTATGTTATAAAGAGAAGTCACCACGTGAATATCCCTCGATTTAAATGGATCGAAAAAAATCCATACAATTTATTTAGAAGAGTTTTAAAATTAAATGAATGATGGCATGATGACATGATGCAATGCAAGAGATGGCATGATGAAAGCTCAAACAAAACAAAACACATGGCAAAACTCGGAAACCCTGGAAGGCAACTGAAGCTCCGGTCTTGGGGCGTCACAACACTCCACCACTACGAGAGGATCTCGACCCGAGATCTAGGATGGCACCGGAGAAAAACGGAAGAGGAAGAGGTAAAACAAAGTTGCTTCTCCGACAAACGAGTGAAACCAAAGAATCTCGAGAGGTTGAACAAAATGAAAGAAAGAAAAACAATGAAGATGAAGAAAGTTGAAAACACTCTGTTAGAAAAGAGGAACAAGGGATACGACGAGAATCAAGAGGTTAAGTGATAACATAGATACTGAAACCACTCCGGTTAAAACTAGATCGAGAAGGAATAAGATTGATAAAATTTGGGCAGCACTCCGACTAAAAGAAGAAGGAAAACTTGATATAATGAAAAGAATTTAAAGAGAAGACACCACACTCCGGTTAAATGGATAAAGCAAGAAAAGAACTTGATCTTGGCAAAACGAGATGATGGGTGAAAATAGCAACATCACAATACCTCCGATAGAAATGAAAGAATGGAATGGAATGGACGAAGGGAAACAAGATCTTGAAAGAGCATCCTTACGAAGTAGGATTGAACGGAGTTGTTGGACTATCAACAACGAAAGGAACAAGCTTGTAGTGGGCTTATGGAACACATCTCAATATTATGAGGTGAGTTTCTGCCACCAACGGAAACAAACGATTGGATTGATAACAACAAGGAGACGAGAAACTTATATCACCGGGAGGACAAATGAAGAACTTGGGTCATTAATAAGCACCATAATTAGCAACAATCCTTAGGGAAAGCTTTAGGTGAAATATAGCCCAAGATAACTCCAATGAAGAGATTGATGGATTTAAAATACCTCATTCTTGACAACATGTGAATCATGAAGCATGAAGGAAAATTGTCAAGAAGACATAACACCATCTCAAGAGATAAGGTAGAAAGAATTGCACTTCGAAATGCAAGAAGAAGAATACTTGAACTCCATCATGTAGAGCCTCCAAGAAGAACTCCGGTAAGAAAAGGATGATAGAAAGAAAGAGAAGTTGAAAACACAAGGTGAAACCTTGAAGTGATGAGATGAAGCTTTAAAATGATATAACCGAGAAAACTTGGATCTCCGGAAAGAAAGATGAACAAATGAAACCAAGAATTTTGATGATCCTCCGGAATAAGGAATTGAATCTACTCGATGAAACCAGAATAAGAATTACATTATGCTGATCCTTCACCAATTAAATTGATGACAAAATGGATTAGGCATACTACTTATTCTCGTAGAAAGGATTAAGATAGATATGGCGCAAACTTGGGTAGGTCTTCAACGAACCACCGGTAGGATTTGGAAACAACAAATGAATTGATATGATAACAAAGGAAGTGAAATCTTGAACAAACCACCGGTAGGATTTGGAAAACAAGAGTTGAACGCTTAAATGAATATTTCTGAGATGATGGGCTCCGAAGAATCAAACTGAAAAGACTCCTGAAATGCTCCGGGTGGGTTAAAAGCATTCTCACAACCGAAAATAATTATGAGAGGATGGCATCAAGCTATAACCATGGATCTTGAAGAGAATGAAGCAAGATTAAAGAGAAACTCGTCTTCAGTCTTCAAAATCCGAGAATGACGACGAGAAACACCACCATGAATTGTTGAGGCACTCCGGAATGAAAATTAGAAAGGTTGAACCAACAATGAAAATAATTTGGAAGATCTTGGAGAAAAACAAGACTGATGATAATTCATCCTTACATCAAACTTTGCAATGAATTTGGGAATAGCTCTTGCAAAATTTGAAGAGTCAGGTAAGATCCTGGGAAAAGACCTGTGGGTTAGGGCCCACTCAAAAGAAAACACCGTTGAACGATTGCTTGAAATAGATATTGCACCGGTAGAATTAAATGGCTTGAATGAGATAGCATCCTCAAAAAGAACTTGAGTGAATTGAGAATGGAAACTAGAATCTTCTGAGATATCTTCAGCACTCCAGAACAAATGAATAACAAGAAGTGGATGATTAAGAGATGCACCGACATGAGAAAGCATTTGAAACGATGAAAAGAATACGATCAACACCGAAAACTTGACTTAAATCCACCGGAGAAGAAATATTAGAATGGAACAATGATAAGGTTAAAGCTTCCTTAGCGTCTTCATGAGAAATCACCGGATAAAACATTAAAGGAAAAGAATGAAGAAACTTCACTCATTAAAATGGCTACTTGATTAAGAAATCTGAGTCCTTGAAGAAAAAGGGGTGGAGGGCGGAAAACAAAAGCAACTTAGGTCGGATGAAACGAACACCGTTGAGAAAAAGCTTAGAATTGATCTCGCAAATGTTGAAATGATCGAATCCACTTGAAGAGAAGCACGCCGGTTGAGAAAAAGAATTAACATGACAAGCTCAGTGATCAAGAAGGATTAGTATTCACATAGCAATATGAGAACACCATTTAGGAAAGGTATGGAATCAACACTTGACATTGAAGCAACTTGAATACCACAAAAACAAAACAAAAACAAAGGATTGGCTTCAAGAATAAGCCGGAACAAACACATGATAGAGATTTCGCCCAAAGTGTTCGTGGTGGGGCCCACACGGACACGACGTATAGCGGACGTCACGAATGACAAACAAGACGTCCCCGAATCAGCATAGCCAAGGATTCTTTAAGACGCCGCGACCATTTGAATCGACCGTGAATGGGCGGACCACTAAACTTTGAACCCCAATCTCAAATCATCCATCGTCGGAAAGATATCCCGTAAGCTACTAGAATTCCCACCTATAAACTCCGAAACTTTCGGTTATGCAATCTGGTGTTGGGGATACAGGGGACACAAAATATATCACCCAAACTAACAATACCTAGATCCATTTGTATCCATCCGTCAACACATAACCAAGAAATCCTCGAAATCGTGTACCTCGACCTTGAAAAACATCCGTTATACAAGTCATGGCAATACTCCCGACTCGCCACAAGATCGGGCTATCAGGTTATCTCACCAACAACTGCACAAAAGAGATTTCGATGTCGGTAAAACTCGGTATTCGAATCGCAACGATAAAATTGTGACGACAACACCTCGGAGCTCAACTCCCGGGACACCGCCACAACCCCTAAATGTCGAGGCACCAAGAACAATGTTCTCGCCACAAAACCATCGAACGATTCCAAGATACCAGCGTGATCCTAAAAAAATTTTAGTGAAATTTGAGGAGAGAAAAGCCAAAACTCTACGTCGGGATACCTCACCGAGCGACGAAGGACCGAGGAGTAAAAGAATCTACTCTCCGATATATATATAATCCTAAGACTCAAAACATTTTCCGTTCTAGACTCAACAACGTCGACAAACAATCAAGTAGGGGCTCCTAAGTCGGGAAGGCTCGATTACAACTTGAACGCCTCGATGCGGTTATATCTCCCACGTGTCGAAGCACGACTTAGAGGCATAACCGCATTGAAAGCAATGTCGCAAGTGAGGTAATCTTCACACAACCCATGTAATACATAAGGAAAGAGATACATAGTTGGCTTACAATCGCCACTTCACACAATACATGAGTAAAACATTACATCATACAGATACAATCAAGGTCCGACTACGGAACCAAAATAAAAGAAGACTACCCCAAAAGCTACACAGATCCCCGATCGTCCCAACTGGCTCCACTCTTGATCACTGAAACGAAACAACACAATGAACAAGATCTTCATCAAGCTCCTCCTTGAGCTCGGTGCATCACCTGCACGGTTTCATCGGCACCGCAAACTGGTTTGGGAAGTATCTGTGAGTCACGGGGACTCAGCAATCTCACACCCGCGAGATCAAGACTATTTAAGCTTAAAGGTAGGACAGGGTAGTGAGGTGGAGCTGCAGCAAGCGACTAGCATATATGGTGACTAACATACGCAAAAGAGAGCGAGAAGAGAAGGCAAAAGCACGGTCGAACAACTATGATCAAGAAGTGATCCTGAACTCCTACTTACGCCGACATAACCCGAAACCGTGTTCACTTCTCGATCAACCCGAAAAGAGACACTCACGGTTACGCACACGGTTGGTGTATTTTAATTAAGATCAACTTCGGGTTTTCTACAACGGACATTAACAAATTCCCATCGCCACATAACCGCTGGCACGGCTTTGAAAGTTCAAACCTGCAGGGTGTCCCAACTTAGCCCATGATAAGCTCTCGCGATCAACGAAGGAATAGACCTTCTCCCCGGGAAGACCGATCAGTCTCGGAATCCCGGCTACAAGACATTTCACAGCAATAAAACAAGACCAGCAAAGCCGCCCGATGCGCCGACAATCCCGATAGGAGCTGCACATATCTCGTTCTCGTGGCAACACCGGATGAGGCAGGCTACGAGTAAAACCAACCTCAAGTTGCCCGAGGTGGCCCATGGCGGCTCGTTTGGGCCAGCACTTAGAGAAGCACCTGGTCCGGGGGCTAAAATAAAGATGACCCTTGGGCTCCTAAACCCAAGGAAAAAAGGACTGGTGAGGCAAATGTTAAAACCAAAGTTGGGCCTTCTTTGGAAAAGTCTTATTCAAAGCGAATCTGTCAAGGGGTCCCATAAATCACCCGACCGCGTTAGGGACGCAAAAATCCGGGAACATAATACCGATATGACGGAAACTAGGGCGGCAAGAGTGGAACAAAACACTGTGCATAAGGCCGAGCCTTCCACCCTTTACCAAATATATAGATGCATTAATTAAATAAGATATATTGTGATATCCCAACAAGTAAATATGTTCCAACAAGGAACAACATCTCCATGTTCCAACAAGGAACAAACTTCATCTTCACCGCAACTAACAACGCTATAAGAGGGCTGAGCAAGCGGTAACATAGCCAAACAACGGTTTGCTAGGAAAGGATGGTTAGAGGCTTGACATGGCAATATGGGAGGCATGATAAGCAAGTGGTAGGCATCGCAAACATAGGCATAGCAAAAGAGCGAGCAACTAGCAAGCAAAGATAGAAGTGATTTCGAGGGTATGGTCATCTTGCACGAAATCCGCAAGGAAGAAGAACGAGTCCATGAAGAGGACAAGCGAGGCGTAGTCGAACGAATTCTCACAACTCGGAACGAACCCGAAGCTAACGAGAGAAGCAAACCGGAAAGAAGCAAACAACAACATAGTAAACACACAATCATGAACATGGCATGATGCGCAAACAAGTATGATGCATGTCCGGTTTAATGAGGCATGGCATGGCAATATGCACAAACAATCCTACAAATTAGTGGAGCTCAATATGCAACGAATTGCATATTGACTGAAACTTCACAACATTTATTTAGTTCACTCTTGTTTAGGCTACCCAACAATATTAAATGTTGTTAAACATGGCAAGAGGTGAAGCATAACGAAACTACCTAGCTAGGCAAGTTTAAATGAGGCCGAAACAACGAACAACAATTAGGAAAATCCCCATATGCAAATTATGGATTAGGAACAGATCTGACCTAAAGCATATTTTAAAGTTGTTAAACATGCAAAGAAATGCTACCATGTTAAACTAGGCATTTTCTACTCCATTTACATATATAATTTATTTAAAATGGAGCTACGGTTATTTAGTTATGAAATAAATCATTTTAGCATGGCAATTAAGCAAATTAATGCAAACAACAATTATAAGCATTTTAATGTTGTTATCATGATGCGGATGACATGTGCAAGTTTATGCAATTTTATGAAAACGCTGACATGAGCATGATATGAAGCATTATGTCACCGTGGTGGAAGAAAGGTGCCACGGCAACGAATCCGAAAATGGTGCCACGGCAACATATCGGTTCCGATAACTCGATTGAGATATCGGTGCAAAGGAAAGCGTGTGAAGCGAGTCATGCAAGATGGTGGGGTGATCCGGATTAGGGTTCCCACGAACAGTGGCATGGCAAAAGAGGGCAACAAGCGAGGATGATTCGATCACGGCGGTCGTCACGGGTTATACCTTCTGAACGAGCAATCGGAAGGGTTCGCGTTTCGTAGAGGGAAGTAGTGGTTCACGTGTCGTCGAGGGAAGTAGAGGAAGTAGTCGTTCTTGCGATGATCACCGAGGGAAGTAGGGGTACACGTTCGGAGAGGAAGTCGTTGTTCACGTTCGAGGGTAGTGGTACACGCGAGGGAAGTAGACGCTCATGGTAGTGGTACATCTCGTCAACGGAAGTAGTTGTACAAGTCCCGTGGATGTTCGGGGTCCACGGGGTCTTCGAGGGTCGACGGTAGTGGTTCACGTTCGTTTTCGAAGATGTTCGGTTCGACGGTAGCGGTACTTGAAGAATCCCGAAACGGACTTGGCGTCTTCGCGCGTAGGGGTACTTGACATTTCCGGTTCGGTGGTCGTCGGGTCGTAGTGGTACACACGCATCACGTAGTCGAACTTGGTACATTCCGAAGGGGTACTTGGCGTTTCCGGGTGTAGTCGAACTTGACGAAAACGGGTCTCCCAAAGACGTCGTGGTACTTGCGCATCCACCGGTAGTCGAACTTGGCATCTCCGAAGGGGTACTTGTCGCCTCATCGAATGTAGTTGTACATGAAGGACTCGATGAATCCGAAGGGAACTTGGCGATCCAAAACTTTTCCTGTTCGGGTAGGCATCCCGAGGTGGTGCAGCAGAGGCGACGGGCGGAGCAGAGGGTCCACGGCCATGGCAGGGGGCGATGGTACCGGCGGGGACGCGGGGTCGCGCGCTCGATGCGCGAGGTTGAGAGGTCCGGGGTGGATCCCGGCGGACATGGCGCGGGGCTCGGCGCCGGGGTCTCCGGCCTGGTCGCTGACGAGGCGACGGGGTGGCCGAGGGGAGAAGAAGGGCGAGGTGGCGGCGGTGGAGATGGACGGAGGAGAAGACAGGGGCGCGGGCGCGTCGGAGTCGCCACATCCGGCAGGGCCGCGGCGGTGGCTCCGGCGTGAGGGCCGAACGGAGGCGGGGCGAGGCGGCTTGGAGAAGGCCGGGCGCGGGATCCGGCCCTCGTGGTGGACGCCGACGACGGCGCGTGGCGACGAGGAGGAGAAGAGATGGCGGCGGCGAGGGTGCAGAGGTGAGGGAGATGGGGGTGGAGGCCGGCTCCGAGGCGGGCGCGGGACGGCGACGAGGTGGCGCAGAGGGGCGCCATGGAGGAGAAAAGAAGGGCGGCGAGGACGGAGGTCGGGCGCGCGGCGCTCGAGGGGGCCGACGAGGGGGTATGGGGACGCGTCGGCGAGAGGGTCGGGATCCCTCTCCTGTGCGACGCGAGGAGGGAGACGAGCGATGGGAGATGGGAGAGAGCGAGGGGATCGGGCAGGGAGGCGACGGCGCTGGAGGGAGGAACGAGGGGGATCGGGCGCGAGGGAGAGCGGTGTGGCTGCGGGCTAGGGTTAGGTCGGTGGGGCGGATGGGCCTTGGGCCTTGCTAGGCCGGCCTGGTGGAGGCGCTAGGTGGAGAGGAGAAAGGCCAGGGGCCGGCTGCGGGAGTTGGGAGGCCCAGGAGGCCGGCTGGGCTGATGAGGGGGCTGGACTGGGCTCTCTTCTCTCCTCTCTTATATTTCTTCTTTAGCAGAAAACATATAAAGAGAAGAAAAGAAAGAGAGGGTTGGGGAAAAGATTTGGACATGGGGATTATTTTCCCGAGCTCGCAAAAATGTGAGGGATTTAACAAAAATGATCCAAGGATTTGTGGTGGAACTCCGGAAAATGATAGAATAAAATATTGGCAAGGTTTGAGTCCAAGAAATGAGATAACAAAGGCATGGAGAATATTTTGTAAGTGTGTTTGCGGTAAATCCAAATAATTGGAATATTTTATTATAGCTCCCTAATATTGGGAGGGTATGTTATAAAGAGAAGTCACCACGTGAATATCCCTCGATTTAAATGGATCGAAAAAAATCCATACAATTTATTTAGAAGAGTTTTAAAATTAAATGAATGATGGCATGATGACATGATGCAATGCAAGAGATGGCATGATGAAAGCTCAAACAAAACAAAACACATGGCAAAACTCGGAAACCCTGGAAGGCAACTGAAGCTCCGGTCTTGGGGCGTCACACCTCTCTTGTCTTGAGTGCTTTCTGACTTTTCCGCTCCCTCTGTGCGGCTTTGGCCGCCTCTTGCTCTACCGCCCATTCGGCCTTGGCATCTTCAAATTCCTCCCACATAGTTGTCAGGTCGCGAGCGGCGATGAACTCGGCACGGCGGGATGCCATTGCTTCCCTACCATTTTGTGTGCGGTCGTGGGCGGTGAGGAACTCGGCGCGGCGGGATGCCATCGCTGCCTTACCGGTTAGTGTGCGGCGCGGTGGCATGAACGACGCTTGGTGAGAGCTATGGGGTGGAGTGGCCGGACAACCGTATAGTGCATTGGTTTGTCAAGAGCTCAAGGACAAAAGACGAAGCAAATTTGGATTCCCCTTCAATCCTGGTCATTTATTACCGAGTAAAATGCATTGGCGGTCATCGAACTTGTCTTGATAGCTCACTTTGATAATTGTATACGAGATATGGTGATTATACGGTCACTAGCTCAGCGTATAGCTCCGTATTTGTCTGGTTGACTAGTCAAGCAGTCCGCATGCGCCTCATCAACTCGTCTTCTTTATCTATCTATCTATGCGGGCCTACCTGTCAGTGAAGAAAGAAATAAAAACCAAAATTATGCGTATGTGACATTACTGTTTAGAACTTTGCTGGAGGCCTCCGCGAACACCGAGCATGTATTCACCTGGCTCAACACCAACGGTCATACTCGTGACTCGGCGCCTTGCTCATGTATATCGTCCATCACAATGACAATCTATAAAACAGCCTAGCTAGGGAGGTACTATGGTGCGGAGTATGTACTATCGTGAGCAACCGATCATAGTGCCACTGCACACGAGTGTGTGTCTGATCGATTCGTCCATTATTCATAAGTTATGTATGGTTGTGTGGTATCTAATGGTGGTCATCAAATGCTAGCTGGCGATAAGAGCGGTTGCATGGACGCCTGGTTGTCAATACGTGCCGCATACGCTTCAAAGGCTCGTCATCCATGAGTTCAAATTTTACCACCACGCCAGCATCTGACCGCCCTGGCCTACCGAAACCCCTTCCGTCGCTAGCGAGTGCTTCCCGCCTGAAACAATCACCGTCTCTCCAGAACGTCAATGCCACATTCACCATCCTTAACTGCAGGTGCAGTTGGTGTGTCACTGACATGCGGGCCTGATGCCCGTTGGGCCCACATGTTAGTGAGCCAACGCACCTGCGGTTACGCCATCAAGATAGCGCCCGCATTCACGCCCGACGCGACCTCTCATCGGCGCGGCATTGCACCAGTAGCGCCGCCGAGAGAGCGCCACCAGCGGCATCCGGTGCAAGCGGCGCTCGCGTTAATGACACCACGGCTGCCGACGAACCTACTCCGCTGCCAGCCGTCCATCCCTCTGCCGCGGCTCATTGACATTCGCCCGCTATATTAACTTGAGCCCCAGCTCCCAGCCATAGCCAAGGACCCACACTCGTTCTCCTCCGGTCCCTTCCTTTTGTTGGCACCACTCCAACCATGGCCTCCGGGCACTCCAAAGATCTCTTGGACGTACTGTCGCAGGAGCAGACGAAGGACATTGGTGGCTCCGCTCCGGGCGCGCTCCAGAGCTCTCTTTGACGTACTCTCGCAGGAACAGACGAAGGAGATCGCCGGCTCCCCCCGGCCGCCCTCCGCCGCCATGACCATGAAGCCGGCGCGCGTGCGCGGGCACAGCCGGCAGCGAGGAAGAGTAGTACACGGTAGGTCGCCACCGCTCTGGTCCTAGGAAGGCCACCGCGCCTCCACTCAGTCGACGCCAAGCTTGGTGGGATAAAAATCGGCGGCCGATTAGCCGCTTGATGGCGATGTGGAGGCGGAAATCTTCATAACCTTGTGCTCCGGAGGAGGAGGTTATTGAGGCGGATAAGGAGGAGTCAAAGGCAATGGCCGGCTTTCTCGTGTTCATGGCCGGACATGGTGGTCGGGGCCCGACGATCGTTTAGATTAGGTTTACAGTAGGTTTTAGTACGGTTTGTGCGAAATATGTAATGAATTTCATCCAGTTTATTGGAAAAGTTCTCGAAATGTAATGAATTTATCCGGTCAATTTGAAATTTGCTTTGTTTGCATGACTTTCGTCTAGTTAGTTCATATAGTTGTCGAAAGGTATGCGGGCAGCATCGGATGGCATCCATCAGTGTCCTCGGACAGATGCCGGTGTAAATTTGTGGGCCAGCGCTTGAGATGCCCTAACTATCATGCTATAATCGCTAACAATCCTCCATTATTTGGCAGGGAACAGTTATCCCTCGATCAAAATCAGATCCCGGTGTTTCGCACTCCTCCAGCGAAGAGTGTAAACTCTTGCTTACATAAAAATGGAGCAAGTGGACGGCACTGTAGCACGTCATATCACTCGAACTAGCCCGCCTAACGAGCGGGAAAGCACCGCCCTCGTCATTTTGTTCTGGATTTCTATCGACCGATCGTCCGAAAATGTTACGCTTCGCAAGTTCTAAAGGAAAACGCGACACACTTACGACTCGTACGCATCGCAACCCCGACAGTCCGGCTCGCACGCCGCTCACCAGAGGGGACATGCGTTGTCTTGCAATTTCAGCGACATGTGGGACCGTAATTGAATAAACCGTCGATAGCGAAATCTAATCGCTCGGCGGGCGTCGGCCGAGAAGAGAGAAAGCGGGGAGGAGAAGAGATCGCACTTTGCGCGCGCACGGACTCCAAGAAATATATGGTGATAATGTGAGGTGGACCATGCTGGAGTCCGGACCGCTTCCGGAGCCCGCTCTCACCGCCCTGGCCCCTCAAGACGCCAGCTGCCCGCCGCATGCATGCATAGCAAGTACGTAATACTCCTTATGTGGAGGAGAGAGAGGCATTGACAAAGTCAAGGAGTGGGCTCTGCAAGAGCCCGTCTCTACACGTGCTCCTAGGTATAAAAAATAATTCTAAAAAAAGGCATAAAAACAATTGTATCTTAAAAAAAGAAAGGTAAAAACATTTGAGAGGAAATAGATAGAGAGAAAGTGAGAAAAAGTTGTAACCTGGGCATTACATGAGGAAGGAGGGAGTGGTGCACATGCCAAGTTCACTGGGCTGCCGTGTTTCACACTCCTCCGTAATAACGATGGAGACAATAGCTTTCATAAAAATAAACAATGAATACTCGTTGCTCGTCCTCTATATCGAAAAGAATACTTTCATTCGCCGACATGTGGGACGTCGACCATCCTGGTCCACCGCCATGCACAAAATTATCTGGTCTACCCCGGTCGATCGCAGGCCGTCAGAGCCCAACCTTTCCCATCGTAAGTTGTTGGACGAAGGAACCATCATGACTTCGTTGAATTCCGCTTCTTCAAGAAAACTTACTATACCCGCAATACTGCTACCACACGCCAAGACTGGACGGCACTGTACCACGTCATATCACTGAAACTCACTAGGCCAAACTAGCCCGCCTAGGTCATCTATTTTGGAGAACGGAGGGCGTCTCTGCACTTCTATGATTTTGTGTTGCACGTTCTTTGTACTTTTGCTACGATTTTCCTACCCTATGAACCAAATGAGGCCTGAATGTATGTCGACTATTGTGCGATCGATCGCTAAGCCTACAATTTTAGGAGCTAGGGCTATTGGTCGATCGACGAGGGATAAGTATAAGTGTACCACGAGCTCATCAGCCCCAACGTTTCTCTTCGGTGAGTGTTTTGCAAGTACTATAGCTCGCATAGTAGCTAGCCTAATAACACCAAGAATCATCAAACAAGCCCTGCTGATATGATAAACAGTTCAAACTTACATCTAAGCATGCCATATATTACATCAAAAGCTGGTGAGGATACATCTGTTTCCATAACTCGGAGAGGGTTCGCATGATTCACTATCAAACAAAAGTAGCAAGATTCGCCCACACAAGACAGTGCACTAGCCCTAAGATGGTTTCATAACACGCATCGTTCTGGTAATTAAACACAGGGCAATGCAAACTACCTTGAAGGATTAGCGCGACCAACTATTTCTTGTCATCGATCTCTCGGGCAACGACCACAACACGGACAGCGGCATGGGAATCGATTTCTGGGACGATGTCCGCAGGACTGACCGCGACATCGGAATCGATCTCTGGGGCGATGTCCACATGATGGACAGCGGCATCGGAGTCGATCTCCGGGGCGATGCCAACAGGACGGGCCACGACATCGGAATCATCAAGGACGTCCACCGGCACCTGCACAACCCTAACATATTAGCAAGCACATTGCAAATAATCAAAAACCACAACTATGGTAATAAGCCATTATTTTTTACCTTGTGCAGCTCACGGGGATCTCATCCCTCAGGGCCATCTCCTCGCCCTCGATGGGGGCCATCACCTTGCCAGGGGAATACTGCTTCTCAACGGTGACTATCTCCTCAAACTCGGTCTTGAGCCTCACATAGGTGGCAATCAGAGTTCTTGGGGTAGGCACGGTGGGGCCCTTGCTGTTCTTCCAACTTTCTTTGAGGAGTTCATCCGCCAACGTCCTCAACTCTTGGGCCAGTGCTTGTTTCTTGCAGTTCTTCGTCTCCATGGGTTGGCCCGCCAACATGGTCAACTCGTTGGTTGGTGCTCGCTTCCTGGAGATCGCTGTCTCCAGTGGGTTGTCCGCCGGTATCTCTTTGCCTAGTGCTCCAGGATCCATCAATGAACTGACAAACAATAAGCAATCGAAAGGAAATCACAATCGCAATGAAAACGGGAAAAGAATAGGATGTGAGAATCGGTTGGTGCTTCACAAAAAGAAGATTCTTGGAATGAAAATATAGCAGCATAACTGATTCGCCCACCTTTCCATCATCGATACAGAAGAAAAATGGCGAAGTGAGTAGCACAGGTGAGGTTTTCTTCAAGAAAGGGAAGAAAGGGCTTGAGCAGCGTTCGGTGAAATGATGGTTGCTTCGCCCGGTCCAACTTGGAGGCCACATTACCACTTCTTTGGTAAAGGTGTGGGTTTTGTGATATGATTGGTCATGACGGCCACTTGGGTGTGGTGAGTCTCATTGTAGCACCTCGCTGTGATTTGGTGGATGGCACGCGGGCCCAGATGCTTTGAAATGTCCGGCATGTAGATAGAGCGGCTAGTCATATAGGAGTGCTCAATATTGTGCACGGCGACCAAGGCGGAGAGGAAAACAAGAGAACTACGTAATTAATGCATGAGGTTAATTAGGGTAGTTTTGTAAAGTACGAGATACATTCCTCCAATCGCAAAATGCCTTGGTTCATGAGATTTGAGATTTGAGCCCTATAAACCGGAAGGGAGGGGGTACTGCACACGGTGTAGTCTAGTCACTTGTTGAAATCTCTAGAAAGGCAAATACTCCTTTCCGGTTTACAGGTCTATACTACTCCCTCCGTCTAAGGTGTGTAAGTCATCTTACGAAAACCTAATAGTCCCAAAACACTTAGGCGCGGTGCATTAACTTCTACCTTGTTTCTTGTTTCTTGACATATCAACCAATAAGAGATGACAGGTGTGCATGCTTTTAATGACTTGCAATGGCTAGTTCATTGCATGCAATGCTATTAATTAGCAAATAAAGATTGGTGACCCCAGGAGGAAACGGTGCTAAGCGCGCGGACCTATGCAGAATGAGTATCAACCAATGGATAATGGAGTTTGATTGTTAAACAATACTCCCTCCTTTCCGGTTTATAGGGCTTATCTCAAAATTTTATCTTTTCCATTTTATAAGGCTCAATTTGGTTGCTTTCCATCACATTTTCAGATTCCAAGGTGCATTAAATCATTGCATGCAAGTATTAAGAGAAATTTGACCAATGCATGTACTTTATGCATGCACGCATTGCAATTAATGCATTGATAAACATAATTTTTTGAGGAAAACAAGAGCATTATTTAGGTGCTTTTGCAAAACACCAAACTATATTCCACCACTCACCATCTACATTGATTGATGAGATCTTTGAATTGAGCACTATAAACCGGAAAGGAGGGAGTAGCAATTTTGTCTCATGCAAGAGCCTGGCTAGTATATGCGTGCTCCAAGGAACCGCACCACGCGAGCGTTCGCAACTGCCACGTTCGGGTTGCGCTTGGCTCTTCGCCTCTTCGAGAAGACGAAAAATGATGCTACTCCTACTTCTACAGTATCGAATCCATTGCTGCTTGTCCGTCCACCTCGTGAGGGAGGGATAGCATGTAACGAAAGCTTCTACTTACTGCTCCTGCCTTTGCGTCTATGACAGTGGGCCCAACAGGTGGTTGGCCCTCTGTCATGCAGCCAAAGGCGAGTGCAGATAAACCGGAGCTCAGTCCATGCGAGGAGAGGGTTTCGTAGTAATCAAATTTCTCGGTCTTGTGCGAGTTGACGCGACACATCAAAGCACTGCACTCGATAGAAGTCTTTTACACATTTCAAATGGGCTACCGTATGTAGGAGTAGACATATTCTGCTTCGTATGTAGTAGTCACTTGTTGCAATCTCTAAAAGACTTATATTTGGAAGCGAAGGAGTACAACGCATGCATGCATGCCGTGACTTTCCTTTTGATACTTGCATGTGTTGATTTGATGCAGCTTGCCAAATTTTGACTATAAATTTAACTAACCAAATTTTCATGCATGTCACAAAAATTACGGGCTGTTTGGATTGTGACTATGTTTGTCTTATGTTGCCACATTATTTTTCCCACACTTGCCACACTTGCCTAACCTGAGTTGCTCAAATTGTTAGACACACTTTGGCTTGCCTAAGGAATCTTGCCACAGTTTTTGTGTCTATGACATGTGGGGTTCACTGCTAATAAAAAATTCTTGTCTTAGGTGTGGCTAATAAAAAGACTTATATTTAGGAGCGGAGGAGTAGAAAATATAAATAATAATGCATGTTGGGGAAACCCACGTTTCGCTAATTTCAGCCGTGGGCTTGTACACAATTTTACGAGGGGTGGTTGTTCATTTAATGGAGGGACTTGTAGTACCGGACTTGAGCGATACAAAGTGCGACACTGGCACACCGTAACACCACTTGGAACAAGCGGGTAGCTATCTCAAAAAAATCAACAACTAAAAAACCGCGACCTGGCATGTAGTAGTACACAATTTTAAACGATTGTTTTGATGGAGTGAAAAAGGAAAACTACCCCACTACTTAAATATAGGCCGGAGCCTCCGCGCTTGCTTGCTAGGGTTGCTCTATTCACATACTCTCATCCTCTCCAGATCTAAACAAGATAGGCGTAGTAACACTGTCTTTCTTCCTTCAAAAAACACTGGCTTTCTATCCTCACCGCTGGTTACATGTAACACCCTGGATGTAAACTTCCCCTTTTGGGCAATATATCAATTTGACCTCATCCTAGTCTTGTGGGTTTTTGTCATGCTTGGCTTCATGTGGTTTGGTTATGTGGGTTTTTGCTCTTTTCTTGTTTTGCTTCTTTTACCATATTGCATTTGTGCCTCTTGTCATCTTGCATTTCCCTTCTTATCATGTGGTTGTGGTGTTCTCTTACATGTCATGTGGTTGCATGTTTCATTCTCAACTTGCATTGCCATCTCCTCCTTCCCTCTACTTCTTTCCTTGTCAAGGGCTATAATTTCCTCTCTCAATTAATGCTCATCTTCTCCCTCAAAATCTTGCTCTTTGCACAAAACCTCTCTGCCAAATATCTCCTCTTTTGAAGTTGTTATGGTCAGGTTCAAAAATGGCACAAGTTTGAAATATTTCCAAAGTTGTCTTATTTTTCTACCTTTAAAAATGTCCATTACAATTTATTTAAATTGTGGAGAATTCCAGGAGTGTGGGGATATTTTCCTTTCACTCAAACTCTTTTCATTTCTCTCTGTACTTTCTTTTCTCTTCCTTTTGATTTTAAAAAGGAAAAAAAAAAAAGGAGGCAGCAGCAGGGCAGCCAGCGTTTCCCTCTCCACTGGCTCCGGCCTCCCGAGCCGCCCAACTTTCCCTCAGCCCGCAGCCCGGGGGAGCAGCGCGCCAGCCGCCGCCTCTCCTCCTGCCTTCGCGCACCCACAGCCGCATCTACCCCCGCTGGATCCCGTCCACGTGGACGCGCCGGTCCCGCCTGGCAGCGTCGTTACTGTGCATCTCACCCACCTTTCCCTCTCCTCTCGCCATCGCCATGGGGACCCCGAGCACGGGGAGCGTGAGCTCGCCCCGTCGCCCTAGCCCCCTTCTTATCCCCTCTCCGCGTCAAACCGCACCCTAGGGTTTCCCTCTCCCTCTCGCCGCCGCCGCCAGGTAAGAGAGCCACCGAGTTCGCCGCCCCGCTCCGTCCCGAGCGCATCTGGGAGCGCGCCTCGTCGCCGGCGTGCTCTCCGGCCACCCCAACCCTGCGGCCCGTGTCCTTCTTCTTCCTCGTCGTCGTCTTCGACCGCGACGTCGACTACGGGTGCCCGGATCGCCAAGTTCGTCGACGCCCCTGTTCTGTCTTCTTCTCGGCCAGGAAACCCGGCGAAGTTCAGAGCACGATCTCATCGCCGTCAGCCCGTCTCCGTCGCCGATTTCTTGTCCTAGGGTAAGGAGGTATACCCCACTTCCTCCCTGCTCCTTCCTGTTGTCGTTAGATCTCCGTAGTGTAGGGTCCGGCCCGTGTCCTTGCCGCGCTCGGCGTGCTCCGGCATGTCCGAAGTTTTGGAGTTTCAGAGTAGCTTGGCGCGTGTGTTTGCCGCGATCCCCGCTCGAGCTTGCCCCTCCACGATCCCGTGGTGCTCCCCCGTGCGCACCCAGTCTGAACGAGGGCGCAGAGCCCCTGTAGCCGCCGTTGCATCGCCGGCGTCGTCGGTTGTTGTCTCTGCCTCGAGTAGGGCCTGTTAGTTGTGTCAAGTAGACCTGAGCCCCCGATCCTACCGACTTCCCTAGCCTAGCCGAGCTGGTTGACCTCCCGCTCTCTCACCGCGGCGACCTGGGTTCGAACCCCAGGCGCGCCCTCCCCCCTTTTAATTTCTGTTTTTGCGCTTCATCCGGTGCGCCTCCTCTGCAGCAGCAGTTAAACCCCGAGGCCTTTCCTCTGTCAGTCGCCGCCGCCTAGCCCAGTGGTAGCAGGTGCGGGATTCCAACGGGGAGACCCGGGTTCGAATCCCCCCTGAGGCTGTTTTCTTCCCCCCTTTTTAAACACACTTCGCCCTGTCTCTATGACAGTAGGGCCAGCCTGTCAGCCTCTCAGCGCCCTCCTCCATGCATATTTTTTTCTTTTACCCCCACGTTTCCATTTCTGGTTTGTTCCCTTGTCTGTTTTAGGCAAGTCCAATTCTGGACATTTCCAAATCTGGAAATTGCCATTTCTGTCAATTTCCTTTTTAGGCAGGTTTTAACTTAATGCTTTTGTGATGATTTCTCTACTGCAACCCTAACATATTATATATGGTTTTGGGGTAGAAAAATCCCACCAACTCAGTGGTGGCATTAGTTTCTGCATTTGGGCAAGTTTATGGTCATGTCTTTTTGCATCATGGTTATGTGTTGTTTTTCATGGGCATATTTAATTGTATCATGCTATGAGGTAGTTGCACACATGCATGGCTTGGTTTCTTCATGCTGTTATGTAGGTTTTCTCACCCTTCTTGTTTTGCCCACCATATCCAACCCGTGCATCCGTTTCCGGTGATCTCTATATCGATTTCTACCGAAATCATCTCATCTTTCCGATGGCATGCTTGGTTTGCCAAGATGATGCCTGGTTTTCCATTTACCTTCCGGAGCGCACATACGCTTTGCATATCCCATCACGCATATCATGTCTTGTTTTGCATCATGTTGATTGTGCATTGCACCGTGATTTATTGTGGTTCCTTGTTTGTGTTGTTGCTTTGGGTAGAGCCGGGAGACGAGTACGTGATCGAGGATCCTGTTGAGAAAGTTTTCGAGGATCAAGCTTTCGACAACTCTGAGAACATTGCAGGCAAGATGACCAGACCCTCGAAATCACTTCTATCTTTGCTATGCTAGTTGCTCGCTCTTTTGCTATGCCTATGCTGCGATGCCTACCACTTGCTATATCATGCCACCCATATTGCCATGCCAGCCCCTAACCATCCTTTCCTAGCAAACCGTTGATTGGCTATGTTACCGCTTTGCTCAGCCCTCTTATAGCGTTGCTAGTTGCAGGTGAAGCTGAAGTTTGTTCCTTGTTGGAACATGGAGATGCTGTTCCTTTTTGGAACATGATTACTTGTTGGGGTTATCACAATATATAAATATATCTGCTATGTTTAACACATCTATATACTTGGTAAAGGGTGGAAGGCTCGGCCTTATGCCTGGTGTTTTGTTCCACTCTTGCCACCCTAGTTTCCGTCATACCGGTGTTATGTTCCTTGATTTTGCGTTCCTTACGGTTGGGTGATTTATGGGACCCCTTGACAGTTCGCTTTGAATAAGACTCGTCCAAAGAAGGCCCAACATTGGTTTTACCATTTGCCACCTAAGCCTTTTCCCCGGGTTTTCGCGAGCCCGAGGGTCATCTTATTTTAAACCCCGGGCCAATGCTCCTCGAGTGTTGGTCCAAACTAGAGCCACTTGCGGTGCCACCCGAGGCAACTTGGGGCATCTTCGGTTGCCGACGTAGTGTTCATCCGGATGTGCCACGAGAACGAGATATGTGCAGCTCCTATCGGGATTTGTCGGCACAATCGGGCGGCTTTGCTGGTCTTGTTTTATTTTGTCGAAATGTCTTGTAGTCCGGATTCGAGATTGATCGGGTCTTCGGTAGAAGAATAATCCTTCGTTGACCGTGAGAGCTTATAATGGGCTAAGTTGGGACACCCTGCAGGTAATATCTTTCAAAGCCGTGCCCGCGGTTATGAGGCAGATGGGAATTTGTTAATGTCGGTTGTAGATAACCCAAAGTTGACCTCAAATAAAATACACATCAACGCGTGTGTAACCGTGATGGTCTCTTCTCGGCGGAGTCCGGAAGTGAACACGGTGTTGGAGTTATGTCGGCGTAAGTAGTTGGGATCACTTCTTGATCACTACTAGCTTCACGACCGTGCTTTGCTCCTCTTCTCGCTCTCTTTTGCGATGTAGCCACCATATATGCTAGTCGCTGATGCAGCTCCACTTTACTACTATGTCCTTCCTATTAGCTTAAATAGTCTTGATCTCATGGTGTGAGATTGTGAGTCCCGTGACTCACAGATACTTCAAACACAGTTGCGAGGTTCCGATGAGGCGGTCAGATGATTCCACCGAGCTCAAGTGGGAGTTCGACGAGGAACGTGGTCGTTACTATGTGTCGTTTCAGATGATCGATAGTGGTGCCCAGTTGGGACGATTCGGGATCTGTGTTAGCATTTGGGGTATCTTCTTTTATTTTGGTTCCGTAGTCGGACCTTGAGTGTACTCAATGATGGATGTTTATTTATGTCTTTGTGTGAAGTGGCATTGTAAGCCAACTATGTATCTTTCCTTAATTATTACATGGGTTGTGTGAAGATTACCTCACTTGCGACATTGCTTTCAATGCGGTTATGCCTCTAAGTCGTGCCTCGACACGTGGGAGATATAGCCGCATCGGGCGTTACAAGTTGGTAATCGAGCCTTCCCGACTTAGGAGCCCCTACTTGATTGTTTGTTTGGCGTTGTTGAGTCTAGAATGGAAAATGTTTTGAGTCTTAGGATTATATATATCGGAGAGTAGGATTCTTTTACTTCCCGGTCCTTAATCGCTCTGGTGAGGTATCCGACGAGAGTTTTGACTCTTCTCTTCTCAAATTTCACAAAAAAAATTTAGGATCACGTGGGTATCTTGGAATCGTTCGATGGTTTTGTGACGAGAACATTGTTCTTGGTGCCTCGACATTTAGGGGTTGTGGCGGTGTCCCGGGAGTTGAGCTCCGAGGTGTTGTCGTCACAATTTTATCGTTGCAGATTCTGGAATACGAGTTTTGCCGACATCGAAATCTCTTTTGTGCAGTTGTTGGTGAGATAACCCGATAGCCCGATCTTGTGGAAAAGGGAGTATTGCCATGACTTGTATAACGGATGTTTTGAAGGTCGAGGTACACGATTTCGAGGATTTCTTGGTTATGTGTTGACGGATGGATACAATTTGGATCTAGGTATTGTTAGTTTGGGTGATATATTTTGTGTCCCTGTATCCCCAACACCAGATTGCATAACCAGAAAGTTTGGGAGTTTATAGGTGGGAATTCTAGTAGCTTACGAGGATATTCTTTCCGGCGGATGTATGATTTGAGATTGGGGTTCAACGTCTAGTGGTCCGCCCATTCACGGTCGATTCTGATGGTCGCGAGGCGTCTTAAAGAATCCTTGGCTATGCTGATTCGGGACGTCTTGTTAGTCATTCGTGACGTCCGCTATACGTCGTGTCCGTGTGGGCCCCACCACGAACACTTTGGCGTAAATCTCTATCATGTGTTTGTTCGGCTCATTCTAGAAGCCAACCTTTTGTTTTCAGTTATGATATTCGATTTGTTTCTAAGGCAGATGTTGTTTCCATATCTTTATCTAAGTGGCTTCTCACCTTAATGGACGTGTGATGATTAACTTTGGAATTCATTCGTTCATTCTTGTTGAATGTTTATTGTGAAGACTATATGTTGCAATTTCTATCCGTTGATTCTACTTATCTTTTGTCTATCAAAGGACTAACGGATGTCACCCTCTTCAGATGGCTCCGCCAGCGTCGAATCCGGATCGCAATGATGGGGATCATCGAATCCTCCACCTCCACCTCCACCTCCGCCTCCGAGGCACGGCAAGCTATCATGGCAGCCACCAATGCCAATGCTCGATGATTTTGCAGCTCTTGCAAGAAGCGTACTCGAGGCAAGGCAATCAAGGCAATCAAGGTCAAGGCAACAATCAGCCACATTTTGCTACTCTCAGTCAGTTTCTCGCTAATCAGCCGAAGTCTTTCAGTTTCTGTGTTGAGGCAACAGACGCTGATGATTGGTTAGTGGACATCTGCAAGCACTTTGACTGTAGCAATGTCAGACCTGAGGACTTTGTCAAGTTTGCATCGTTTCAACTCAAGGATCAAGCTCTTTGAGTGGTACCAGCAATACAAAGATTCCAGAGGAGGTCGTGTCATTACCTGGGATGAGTTCCGCCGTGATTTCCGAGCTCATCACATTCCGAAGAGTGTTGTTGAGAGCAAGCGTGAGGAGTTCCGCAATCTCAAGCAAGGCACCATGTCTGTCTATCAATACAATATCCAGTTCCAGAAGCTCGCTCGTTTTGCTAAGCAAGATGTACCTGATGAAAGGAGTATGATCTATCAGTTCAGAGGTGGTCTGAGAGAAGATCTGCAATTACCTCTTGTCTGTTTGAGCGAGATAAGTATGATGATTTCTACAACATGGCTCAAGCAAGAAGCGGCCCAACTCAAATGCGAGGCTTCTAAGAAGAGAATCAGGGATGCGATTCAGTCCTCCTCGTCCTCTCAAGTGGCAGCCAAGCAGCGAAGTTTTATCTCCCCCTCCTCCGTTCCTTGACCTTACCAGCAGAAGAACTCAGGTGGCCGTGGATCTTCCCACCCACCCAACCCAAGCTATCGAGAACAAGTCTAATTCTCAAGCTCCAAGGTCAAGTGCTCCTTACCACCGTCCGCTCTCGAGGTCACTTGCAACAAGTGTCGCAGAAGGGTCACTATCGAACAAGTGCTTCAACGAGGCGCCTTCCGCCTCCTCCTCCTGTGAAATCTTCCAGCAATGCAGTGGTCAAGCATAATCCAAAGTATGCCAAGGTCAATATGATGAATGCAGCTCAGGCAGAGGATTCTTCAGATGTGCTAATGGGTAATCTCTCAGTTAATGATATTCCTGCTAAAGTCTTATTTGATACTGGTGCATCGCTTTCTTTCATTTCGAGACCTTTTGTTGCCAAGCATGAATTTGTGACGGAAAAGATTCCTATTCCGTTGAAGATTGTGTCCCCGGGCAAGCAAATGACATCTAATGTTTGCGTCCCGGATGTTTCTATCAAGATGGGTGATTATAGATTTCTTTCTAAACCGGTTGTTCGGTGACTCGGACATTGATCTTATTCTCGGAATGGGTGGCTTTATCAAGACAAAGCTCACTTGATTGTGCTGCTGTGGAAATTCAATTGACTCACTCTTCTAATGATGTGATCATCTATGCCTCTCGTGATGAAACTATTCGGTTGTTTTCTCTCAATGAGAAGGGCGAACTGAATGCCATCTCTCGATTCGATCGTTTGTGAGTACCAAGATGTCTTTCGGAAGAGCTTCGGGTATGCCTCCTCATCGGCCGATTGAGTTCGTTATCGATCTTGAGCCCGCATCGAACCCGTTTGCAAGCGTCCATACAAGCTTGGACCTGATGAGCTGAGGAATTGAAGAAGCAGCTCGATGAACAAGAGCGTCTGGGTTTGATCGGACCGAGTTCATCTCCTTGGGGTTGTGGTGTTCTTTTTGTGGGAAGAAGGATGGCGCGGACCGACTTTGTGTCGATTACCGTCCATTGAATAAGAAGACAATCAAGAACAAGTATCCACTTCCCAACATCAATGAGCTTTTCGAGCAACTCAAAGGTGCTACGGTGTTCTCTAAGCTTGACCTTCGTATGGGGTATCATCAGATTCGCATTCGTGAACAAGATATTCCCAAGACAGCATTCAGAACAAGCTTTGGTTCTTATGAATATATTGTCATGTCTTTCGGCCTCGTCAATGCTCCTCCAACTTTCTCTCGGATGATGAACTTCATATTCAATCCTTACACCAATGAATTCGTCTTGGTCTATCTTGATGATATTTTGGTCTTCTCCAAGAATAAGAAGGATCATGCCAAACATTTGCGATTGGTGCTAGACAAGCTCGAGAGTATCAATTCTATGCTAAGTTCTCCAAATGTGAATTTTGGCTTGATGAAGTGCTTTATCTTGGTCATATCATCTCTGCCAAGGGCATCATTGTTGATCCCGAGAAGGTGTCCGCAATTGTGAATTGGGAACCTCCTCGAATGTCAAGCAGCTCATGACTTTCTTGGTCTTGCAAGCTATTGCGAAGATTCGTTGAGAACTTCTCCAAGATTGCAAAGCCTCTTTCCAACCTCCTCCGAAGCATGTGAAGTATATACGGTCTCCCGAGTGTGACGTTGCTTTCAATACCCTCAAAGAGAAACTCGTCACAGCTCCTGTTTTGACTCCTCCTGATGAATCCAAACCTTATGAAGTTTTCTGTGATGCTTCTCTTCAAGGTCTCGGTGCTGTGTTAATGCAAGAGAAGAGAGTTGTGGCTTATACCTCTCGCCAGTTGAATCCCAACGAGAAGAACTACCCCACTCATGATCTTGAGTTGGCGGCAGTTGTCCATGCATTGATTACTTGGAGACATCTCTTGTTGGGAAGGAAAGTGGACATTTTCACTGATCACAAGAGTCTCAAGTACATCTTCACTCAGCCTAACCTCAACCTCAGGCAGACTCGATGGGTCGAAATGATTCAAGAGTACAACCCAAGTATTGAGTATACTCCGGCAAAGCCAATGTCATTGCAGACGCTTTGAGCAGGAAAGCTTATCGCAATGTCTAATCCTCAAGCCTTTTCACCGGATCTCTGTGAATCTTTCCAAGCTGAATCTTCAAGTTGTTCCTCAAGGCTTTCTTGTCAACCTCATAGTCTCTCCTACTTTGGAAGATCAGATTCGTGAGGCTCAACTTCTGGATGCCATGGTGAAGAAAGTGAAGCGTGGTATCGACAAGGGCATTTCCAAGTACAAGTGCTTCCATGTTGATGACAAAGACACTCTGTTCTTTGAGGACGGATTGTGGTTCCTAAGGGTGATCTGAGAAAAGTCATTATGAGCGAGGCTCACAATTCGCTTCTATCCATTCATCCGGAAGTGCGAAGATGTACCATGACCTCAAGCAGTCATATTGGTGGACTCGAATGAAGCGAGAAATTGCTCAATTCGTGAATGAGTGTGATGTCTGCAGAAGAGTGAAAGCAGAACACCAAAGACCAGCTGGTCTCCTCCAACCTCTTGCTATTCGGAATGGAAGTTTGATCATATTGAAATGGACTTCGTGGTGGCTTTCCAAAGTCCAAGCGTGGAAATGATGCTATCTTCGTTGTCATTGACAAGCTTACTAAAGTGGCTCATTTTCTTCCTATCAAAGAATCCATCACTGCAGCTCGGTTGGCGAGCTATACACCTCGAGATTGTCTCCTTGCACGGTATTCCTCAAGTGATCTCTTGGACCGTGGCAGCATCTTTACCTCCAAGTTCGGGATTCTTTTCGAAGGCCATGGGCACCAACATTCGGTTCAGCACAGCTTTCCATCCTCAAACAAGTGGCCAAGTCGGCGAGTTAATCAAATTCTTGAAGATATGCTCGTGGCTTGTGTCATTTCCTTCGTATGAAGTGGGAAGATTGTCTTCCATATGCGAAGTTCTCTTACAACAACAGCTTCCAAGCGAGTTCGGCAAGGCCCCATTCGAAATTCTCTATGGCGAGAAAGTGCGTACTCCTCTCAATTGGTGCGAGGCGGTGAACGCCAACTTCTTGGCAATGACTTGATCACGTAGCGGAAGAAATGTGCCAAGTCATTCGTGAGAATCTCAAAGCAGCGCATAATCGCGCGGAAGAGCTATTATGATGATAAGCACCGTGATGTGACTTTTGAAATCGGAGACCATGTCTACCTCGCGTCTCTCAATGAAAGGTACTCGCCGCCCGGTATCAAAGGAAGCTTGCCCCTAGATCGTGGGTCCTTTCAAGATCATTGGGAAAAGAGGCGATCTCGCCTATCAACGAGCTTCCTTCCAACTTTGCAAGCGTGCACGATGTGTTTCACGTGTCACAAGCTTCGCAAGTGCTTTAAGACTCTGAACGCACTATCAACCGAAGAGATTGACCTTCAAGAAGACCTCTCTTATCATGAGCACCCGTTGCTATTCTTGAAGAAACCGAGCGCAAGACTCGCAACAAGTCAATCAAATTCACGAAAGTGAAGTGGTCACACCATTCCGACCGAGAAGCTACACGGGGCGTGAGGATCACCTCCGTTCGAGTATCCGGAGTTCTTTCAGTCCTAGATCTCGGGACGAGATCCTCTTGTAGTGGTGGAGTGTTGTAACACCCTGGATGTAAACTTCCCCTTTTGGGCAATATATCAATTTGACCTCATCCTAGTCTTGTGGGTTTTTGTCATGCTTGGCTTCATGTGGTTTGGTTATGTGGGTTTTTGCTCTTTTCTTGTTTTGCTTCTTTTACCATATTGCATTTGTGCCTCTTGTCATCTTGCATTTCCCTTCTTATCATGTGGTTGTGGTGTTCTCTTACATGTCATGTGGTTGAATGTTTCATTCTCAACTTGCATTGCCATCTCCTCCTTCCCTCTACTTCTTTCCTTGTCAAGGGCTATAATTTCCTCTCTCAATTAATGCTCATCTTCTCCCTCAAAATCTTGCTCTTTGCACAAAACCTCTCTGCCAAATATCTCCTCTTTTGAAGTTGTTATGGTCAGGTTCAAAAATGGCACAAGTTTGAAATATTTCCAAACTTGTCTTATTTTTCTACCTTTAAAAATGTCCATTACAATTTATTTAAATTGTGGAGAATTCCAGGAGTGTGGGGATATTTTCCTTTCACTCAAACTCTTTTCATTTCTCTCTGTACTTTCTTTTCTCTTCCTTTTGATTTTAAAAAAAGGAAAAAGAAAAGGAGGCAGCAGCAGCAGGGCAGCCCAGCGTTTCCCTCTCCACCTGGGCTCCGGCCTCCCGAGCCGGCCCAACTTTCCCTCAGCCCCGCAGCCCAGGGAGCAGGCGCGCCAGCCCGCTCGCCTCTCCTCCTGCCTTCGCGCACCCACAGCCGCATCTACCCCCGCTGGATCCCGTCCACGTGGGCCGCTGGTCCCTTTGGCAGCGTCGTTCTGTGCATCTCACCCACCTTTCCTCTCCTCTCGCCATCGCCATGGGGACCCGAGCACGGGGGCGTGAGCTCGCCCGTCGCCCTAGCCCCTTCTTATCCCTCTCGCGTCAAACCGCACCCTAGGGTTTCCCTCTCCCTCCGCGCGCGCCGTAAGAGAGCCACCGAGTTCGCCGCCCGCTCCGTCCGGCGCATCTGGGGCAGCGCCTCGTCGCCGGCGTGCTCTCCGCCACCCCAACCCTGCGGCCCGTGTCCTTCTTCTTCCTCGTCGTCGTCTTCGACCGCGACGTCGACTACGGGTGCCCGGATCGCCAAGTTCGTCGACGCCCCTGTTCTGTCTTCTTCTCGGCAGAAACCCGCGAAGTTGAGAGCACGATCTCATCGCCGTCGGCCCGTCTCGTCGCCGATTTCTTGTCCTAGGGTAAGGAGGTATACCCCACTTCCTCCCTGCTCCTTCTGTTGTCGTTAGATCTCCGTAGTGTAGGGTCGGCCCGTGTCCTTGCTGCGCTCGGCGTGCTCGGCATGTCGAAGTTTTGGAGTTTGAGTAGCTTGGCGCGTGTGTTTGCCGCGATCCCCTTCGAGCTTGCCCTCCACGATCCGTGGTGCTCCCCGTCGCACCTGGTCTCGAGCGAGGCGCAGAGCCCAGAGCCGCCGTTGCATCGCCCGGCGTCGTCGGTTGTTGTCTCTGCCTCGAGTAGGGCCTGTTAGTTGTGTCAAGTAGACCTGAGCCCCCGATCCTACCGACTTCCCTAGCCTAGCCGAGCTGGTTGACCTCCCGCTCTCTCACCGCGGCGACCTGGGTTCGAACCCCAGGCGCGCCCTCCCCCCTTTTAATTTCTGTTTTTGCGCTTCATCCGGTGCGCCTCCTCTGCAGCAGCAGTTAAACCCCGAGGCCTTTCCTCTGTCAGTCGCCGCCGCCTAGCCCAGTGGTAGCAAAGGGATTCCAACGGGAGACCGGGTTGAATCCTCCACAGGCTGTTTTCTTCCCCCCTTTTTAAACACACTTCGCCCTGTCTCTATGACAGTAGGGCCAGACTGTCAGCCTCTCAGCGCCCTCCTCCATGCATATTTTTTTCTTTTACCCCCACGTTTCCATTTCTGGTTTGTTCCCTTGTCTGTTTTAGGCAAGTCCAATTCTGGACATTTCCAAATCTGAAATTGCCATTTCATCAATTTCCTTTTAGGCAGGTTTTAACTTAATGCTTTTGTGATGATTTCTCTACTGCAACCCTAACATATTATATATGGTTTTGGGGTAGAAAAATCCCACCAACTCAGTGGTGGCATTAGTTTCTGCATTTGGGCAAGTTTATGGTCATGTCTTTTTGCATCATGGTTATGTGTTGTTTTTCATGGGCATATTTAATTGTATCATGCTATGAGGTAGTTGCACACATGCATGGCTTGGTTTCTTCATGCTGTTATGTAGGTTTTCTCACCCTTCTTGTTTTGCCCACCATATCCAACCCGTGCATCCGTTTCCGGTGATCTCTATATCGATTTCTACCGAAATCATCTCATCTTTCCGATGGCATGCTTGGTTTGCCAAGATGATGCCTGGTTTTCCATTACCTTCCGGGCGCTTTATACGCTTTGCATATCCCATCACGCATATCATGTCTTGTTTTGCATCATGTTGATTGTGCATTGCACCGTGATTTATTGTGGTTCCTTGTTTGTGTTGTTGCTTTGGGTAGAGCCGGAGGCGAGTGCGTGATCGAGGATCTGTTGAGAACGTTTTCGAGGATCAAGCTTTCGACAACTCTCGAGAACATTGCGAGCAAGATGACCGGACCCTCGAAATCACTTCTATCTTTGCTATGCTAGTTGCTCGCTCTTTTGCTATGCCTATCTTTGCGATGCCTACCACTTGCTATATCATGCCACCCATATTGCCATGTCAGCCCCTAACCATCCTTTCCTAGCAAACCGTTGATTGGCTATGTTACCGCTTTGCTCAGCCCTCTTATAGCGTTGCTAGTTGCAGTGAAGCTGAAGTTTGTTCCTTGTTGGAACATGGAGATGTTGTTCCTTTTGGAACATGATTACTTGTTGGGGTTATCACAATATATAAATATATCTGCTATGTTTAACACATCTATATACTTGGTAAAGGGTGGAAGGCTCGGCCTTATGCAGTGTTTTGTTCCACTCTTGCCACCCTAGTTTCCGTCATACCGGTGTTATGTTCCTTGATTTTGCGTTCCTTACGGTTGGGTGATTTATGGGACCCCTTGACGATTCGCTTTGAATAAGACTCGCCCGGCAAGGCCCAACATTGGTTTTACCATTTGCCACCTAAGCCTTTTCCCCGGGTTTCGCGAGCCCGAGGGTCATCTTATTTTAAACCCCGGGCCAATGCTCCTCTGAGTGTTGGTCCAAACTAGAACCACTTGCGGTGCCACCACGAGGCAACTTGGGGCATCTTCGGTTGCCGTCGTAGTGTTCATCCGGATGTGCCACGAGAACGAGATATGTGCAGCTCCTATCGGGATTTGTCGGCACAATCGGGCGGCTTTGCTGGTCTTGTTTATATTGCTGTCGAAATGTCTTGTAGTCCGGGATTCGAGATTGATCGGGTCTTCCGGTAGAAGGAATAATCCCGTTGACCGTGAGAGCTTATAATGGGCTAAGTTGGGACACCCTGCAGGTAATATCTTTCAAAGCCGTGCCCATGTTATGAGGCAGATGGGAATTTGTTAATGTCGGTTGTAGATAACCCAAAGTTGACCTCAAATAAAATACACATCAACGCGTGTGTAACCGTGATGGTCTCTTCTCGGAGTCCGGGAAGTGAACACGATGTTGGAGTTATGTCGGCGTAAGTAGTTCGGGATCACTTCTTGATCACTACTAGCTTCACGACCGTGCTTTGCTCCTCTTCTCGCTCTCTTTTGCGATGTAGCCACCATATATGCTAGTCGCTGATGCAGCTCCACTTTACTACTATGTCCTTCCTATTAGCTTAAATAGTCTTGATCTCGCGGGTGTGAGATTCTTTGAGTCCCGTGACTCACGGATACTTCAAACACAGTTGCGAGGTTCCGATGAGGCGGTCGAGATGATTCCACCGAGCTCAAGTGGGAGTTCGACGAGGCGTGGTCGTTACTATGTGTCGTTTCAGATGATCGATAGTGGTGCCCAGTTGGGACGATTCGGGATCTGTGTTAGCATTTGGGGTATCTTCTTTTATTTTGGTTCCGTAGTCGGACCTTGAGTGTACTCGTATGATGGATGTTTATTTATGTCTTGTGTGAAGTGGCGATTGTAAGCCAACTATGTATCTTTCCCTTAATTATTACATGGGTTGTGTGAAGATTACCTCACTTGCGACATTGCTTTCAATGCGGTTATGCCTCTAAGTCGTGCCTCGACACGTGGGAGATATAGCTGCATCGGGGGCGTTACATTACACATCCGGACGTATCCCCCTCCACCGGTGAAGGGGAGGAGGGGCAGCGTTTAGGCCGTCGTTGACAGCGAGAGAGGAGACCCACTGCCGGCCGCACCGTTATCTCTGGCCGAGCGCCGGCGCGGGAGGTCCTCCGATCCCTTCGTCGTTGCCTGTGGGCGGATCCGGCCTCCCGCCGCCCACCTATCCACATCCCAACGACCTTCATGTATATTTTCGTTCGAAACCACCTAAGCTCTACTTCCCCAGCTCGCTACGTCGCTTCATGTGCATCATTTTCTACCTCTCAGCCCCTCTCGATCGGATGGTCCAACGTCACCTATTTTTTTCTTCTATTGTTAGAGGTAAAGCTACTTCATGGAGTCGAGTCTTGTACTCCCTCCGTCCGAAAATACTTGTCATTGAAATGGATGTATCTATATGTATTTTAGTTATAGACACATCCATTTTGATGACAAGTAATTCGACGGAGAATACTTAATTCAAACAAGAAATAAAGTGGGGGGTGGGGATTTTAGTATGTACATCGGACTTGGTACAACAGGAAGGAAAGGGGAGAAAGTAGTACAGACTGGTCATCCAACGGTCTCTTGGTCGAAAAAGGGAAATATAGGGGTAACGCTATACACAGTGGTATGACCAGGACTAGATTTTCTATCCACACATAGGAGTAGGTGGCTAGAGTGAACAAAAATGGGACCAACCCAGATATGTTTCTTGGATGTTTGTTTCTCGGGGCAACAAATTATGAATCACCACTTTATGCCCCTATTTACGTACATGGTGCTATACTGCTGGTGCACCCACTGTCCCATGCCCTTATACCAAATATTTAGGCTCCGGTCGGAATAAAGGGGCAGAAAACATAGATCTTGATGAAAATAGAGGAATAGGAAAGGAATGTAGGTATAAAACTATGGAACAACGAACCGGAGAAAACTCTCAAGAGAATGTGTTCGGATGGACTACGAAATGTACAGATTTGTTTTTTTAGAGTAGCATGCTTGGCAGTATAAGATGCTATTTGTTTATTCAGCTGCATAGTGACTACTCTTGTCCTCACCTAACGTACCACACATAGGTTGATTTTTTTATTCCGGCAAACACATCACAACAACATGTCTAACGCATGGTAGCGAGCGCCTGCCTCGGGCTTCCGCTCAAAAAATGAGCAGCGCGTGGATGTTTCTAATCCTATGGAATCAGTACTACCAGACCAGCTTTCCTACGAAACACTATTCACCTTTCCCGTGTTCGAGCGGTTGGAAGGGAAAGAATACCGTAGGAATTGTGTTCCTCTGAAAATTCTGCACCAAACACTGTGAACCGAACGCAGCCTTAGTTGTTCTTAATGTAATGTCCTCGGTAAAAATGAAGCCATGCCACTGTTTTTGCCTGTAATTGTTTGAGACTCTGACAAGTTTAGCCAAATGTTTTTGCCTGTAATTGTTTGAGACTCTGACTGTTTCCTCTGTGCCTTTTGTGGAAACAGGGATATCTAATTCACCTGGTTGCTATTGTGACCTCTTGGTGCACTGCACAAAACTCTTCTTAAAAGAAGTGACTATTGTGCTGTTTAACTGGAATGTCAGAATGGAACGGTTGGTTCATTTTGGTGGAACTGCACAAAGGGAGATCTGTGTTCCAATCCTCATCATCCATATTGGCGCCATAACCTTCTATTAGGTAAGAATGATATTTAATGCATGTGTTCTTCTCTATTTTCCGACTGCCATGAGAAAATAATGCTGTTTTTTTACTAGTACACTTGTACTCCCTCACTAACAAAACCAATTCTGAATTAGAAGGCCAATCATGTACTTGGTTCCACCAACTGGTGAGGAGAAAGAGAAACAGAGCATGAAGAGGAAGAAGAAGAATAAACAGTGCCAAAGGCGATCTTGTTGAAGCTGGAGGCCTCGGTCGAGGCCATTCAAGGGCTCGCAAGCGACTACCTTACATGTGAGGCGATCCTCCGAGGAGCCCTTCCACTTCGCTGTCTCGCTTAATTAATTAGGAGTACTTAAGTGCCAGTAATTTATTCTTGCCTAATTTTCTGTTGGAGTTAAACAAATCTTTAGTAGGACCCTATGCTGAATCATATGCGTGTGAATGTTTGTCTATGGAGGTGAATCATGTGGTGGAGCAGGAGGGACTATTATTAGTGTCATGACATAATAGTGCTATTGTTTTCCATGTCAATTTATTGCCATTGGTTCAATGAGGCAATGTTTTGCGTATTGTCCATCATGAATTTGATGCTCTTGTTTGAGTAATATGCTAATGTCTTCCTATCCTTTCTCCTAAGCTAATGAAGGTTTCACCTTGTTCCTACTTGTGCAAACAGGGATCATGTTGTGACAATCATACATTTTAGTGGAACTACACAAGACAATACAATGAAGCTGTATCCCAGCCGATTGCTTTAACTCTGCTGGAAGTTCTTGATAATCTTCGATATAATCTCAGCCTTTGGTAAACAAGAGTGATTTCAACCATACATTTGAAGTGCACAAAATATATACTATTGTGTGATTCCAGTGAGTGCTTTATCATCTCTTATGGGACTACATGAATAAGCTTTTTTCTCAGGTTGGTGCAGGCCAAAGGCCTTCATCCATATTAGTTTGTCATCTCTATTTGTATCGTACTCTTGTCATGAGAAACTCCTTTATCTTTGCACTTTTAAGTTTTAAACCTATGATAAATGGCAATGCTTTGAGTGTTGAGTTGAGCTAATTGGCTTGATTAAATAAAGTAATACCTCTCTTTAAGCAAGACTACTATGTTGCTAACTTTACCCATTAAGATAATGAGGGTGCTTCTATTTGTTAGTGTATGTTTCATAAACTAGTCCCACTATTACAGTAATCTCACTCTCTCAATATATGTGCCAATGAGGATGCTCGATTTTGGTGGAACTGCACAAAACTTTGGGTGCTTCATTGCCTCGACGGCTTCCGTCCTTTCTGTCGATCGCTAATCTCCGCTTGCTTTCTTCCTTTCTTTGTCGATCGCTTGGCTTATCTCGGCTTCGATCAAAGGAAATAGTAATTGATATGCTACCTCACACAGGTTGGTCTTGGTCTTTATCCTGATTATTGTGCCTGTCATATGTATTGGTAATTTGGTATTGTTCTCTGTTTACCGATTTCATAAAGGAGTAATTTGGAGCTGAACTTCATGAGCAAATCATTACATCGGGTGATTTCAGTAGAACTGCACAAAATGATCAGATGGACAGGTACTTATGCTGCTGCTATGTACTCCAAAGTTCACTCAGACAAGCATCGATGTTGACAAGAAGTGCCTATATTCATTCGAGTATCAGCCGGCGTCAACCAATTGTCAAACTCCAAGTATTAGGAGAGTAAACGCCAAAAATATTGCTTGGTGCATAGCCCAGAAAACGCAGTCCAATCTTTGGTCCCAACTTGTGCCTTTTGGTTATCGGCACATATGGTAGTGAACTATATGGCACGGAGTCTAAAGATTCCAGACAAGTTGGTTGACGCGTATATTCATCGGCATAATCAGTCGCATGCCAAGGATGCTCCATTTCAGTTGAACTGCACAAAAATTTGGGTGGTTCATTTTCTCAACCGCCTCCTTTCTCAAATGCGCAATGTAGAATTTTGGTGAGATCAGGACCAAGATGAGCCGATAAACTAGTTGGATGAAAGTAGTGGCCAAGTTGCTCAAACCTCCCTCGGCACGAGGCCACTATTGAGGATAAACCTACAAGCAAAGTTTAGATTGTCTGTGCTGCCTCTTATGTACTCGAAAGTTTACTCGTACAAGAACTAATTTTAGCAAGAAGTACCTCCGATTGAACACCATTTACCAGTCTGTACCCTAGGTAATTAAAGTTCGTCCATGGATCATATTGGCTGTGATCTCAATCATTTGGATGCATAAACATACTGAACATGTGTATATCTGAATCTTTTTGTGAATTATGTATGAATATTGTCGTGTGATCTATCAATCATTTTGATGCATAGATATGCGGGGCTTGTGTATATATGAATCTTTTGAGTTGTTGATAGTGAATGTTGGCTATGAATATGAACATGTCCTGTGAACCTGAGATTGATATGAATGTTTACCTTTTCGGTTGTATTTGTGTGTGAACTTGTTAGTATGCCTACTGTGGGATATAAAACACAGGTCTCTTATAAAAGTAATGCTGTGTCCAATTTATGTTTTCCCTTCTAACCACATATATATTTATATTATTACTATTATCGTATATTTTATAGAGACTTATATATACATTATAAAAACATCCCACGTGTTATTAACTTATAAAAGTAAATGTTTAACGGAAAATCCTGGTTGTCTTTGACTCACAGGCAAGGAAAATCCTGGTGATTGCGTACAAAAGCTTGCGAAGATTTTGAAGGACCAATTTAATAATAACGCGCTCATTTTTATTTTGAGCAATAACTCGCTAATTTCTTAATTGTATATATAAAAAATGTGCCTCTCCGATTTATTCTTTGATATTAATTGCTCCATCTAACATAACATTATATATATAACGAGCCCACCTAATACGTGTATTTCAAGGAAGTGCAAATGGGCTGGGATTTCTTAGAAAATATAAATGGGCCTGATTGACGCGAAATTATTCGTTCACCCAGCCCAACAAATGGACTGTACATTCTAGAAAACATGGGTTAAATATATGCCACATTTTTGCACGCTGACATGTGGGCCAATAGGTCAAAGCCTACACAGGGCTTTGTCAACTTGGTCAACAAATAATTGTGTCCTCCACAGCCATTGGATTTATATCCAACGGCCGGCATGCACCTTCAATATCTCGTCTTCTTCCTCCAGCGTCGTCGGGACCGCCTGGTCCGGCCTCCGGCGGCTAGCGGCTCTGCTTAGCACGCATCGCTGCAAAGCGCTACCCCACCGCCGGCCAGGCTATCCCTCCACCCTTCGACACCTCCTGTTATTCTCCATAGACTACAGCCCCACGCCGCAACAGAACCAGTTATAACCCTTCTCCTCCTCTCAATCTGCGACTCCACTGCCGCGTTTTCCCATCTCCGAGTCGTTCCCGTCCGGGGCCTCGCCGTCGTCCACCGCCTCGTTGTGTTCGGTGCGGCGTGGTCAACAAACGAGAGTCATCGGAAGAGGACTGTACGTGGAGAGCCTAACGGCTGGGACCGACGAGGTCCATGTTCGCACGCAAGGAAAGTTCCTCCATATTAAGCTGAAAAAAAATGTTTCCTCCACCTGACAGCTAGGACCCGCCAGCTGTATCTTCGCACGGAAGGAAGTGCCTCCTTATTTTGCGAAAAAAATTATTCATCCCGTTGACAGCTGGGACCTGTCAGATTTGGTGACTGACTTGTGGGCCTACTAAGCGGACGTGTACGCACGGCTTTGTCAACTTAATCAACAAATGATTCTAGCAGCTGGACCGTTGGATGTTAGTCCAACAGCCGTGCTCCTTCTTCAAACTCTGTTCTTGCTCCTGTCTCCAGTGGCCGGCTGTGCTACCGCAGAGGCCTCACCGCCCCCTACTATTCCCACCGCTGGCCAGGCCCTGCGGCGACGGCACCCTCACACCGCAGCCAAACCAGTGAACCCTCGTACTCCTCTCCGCGCGGGCTTCCACTGCCGCGTCTTCCCCGGATCCGCGCCGTCCCCTTCCTAGGCCTCGCGGTCGTCCACCACCGTGGTGCTCTCCAGCGGTGTGGTCAGCGTGGTCAATAACGACTTCCATCGTAAAAGTCTTTGTGACGTGGAGAGGCTGACAGTGGGTCCACTGACCCAGCCCAGTTTTTTTGCGATTTGCCAAGTAAAGTCGCTTTGTCGAGCCTGTTGGGCTGCAAATCTTTCAAGACGAGGAGAACTTTCATTCGGATGGACGAGAAAATGGCCCATCAGTAATGAGAAATGGGTTGTACATTTTTAAAACACATCAAACCGCAATTAGTTTGAAATATCTTTTTTCATTTTGAGATTTTAAATTACATTAATTTTTTATGCGTGGAGAATTTGTTGGATTTTATATTGATATACATTTATTTTAAAATCAGTTTGAATGTGAGTCGAAATTTCAGGATTAAAACTGTTGGACCCTTTTGAAATATGCAAAATTTCGTATAATTTTTTAACCGTGGCCACAATATGGGCTGTAGTGCTAACAAAAAGAATATGGGCTCCCAAAAAAACCTTAAGAATTAGCAAATGGGTTGTAAATTATTAGAAATAATGGCAGATGGGCTCTATGCTGTTTTCCACAGATTTGAGGCTTTCCTAAAAAACGGTTGACGCGCAAGCAGTGACTGTTGGATGGCCATCCAACGGCCGTCGTGCTTCTTTAATCTCTGCTCTTCCTACTCCAGCCGCTCAAACAAGCGCCGGCGGGACTGCCTGCTCCCTCCTCCCCGCGGCCGGCTCTGCTGCCACGCAGGCCTCATCGCCCCATCGTACTCCCATCGCTGGCCTAGCCATCCCTCTACTCACTCACGCCTGCTGTTATTCTCCGGTGACGGCAGACGAACCAGTAAACCCTCGTACAGTCGTACTCCCCTCCGCGTGGGAAACAACTGCCGAGCCTTCCCTGCCTCTGTGTCGTTCCCTTCCTAGGCCTCGCCATCGTCCACCGCCCTGGTGCTCTCGGCGCGGACTGGTCAACGTGGTCAGCGACCGACATGCATCTGAAGTGGGATGTGACGGGAGAGGCCGACAGCTGGGTCCACGGCCGCACGCAAGGAAATGCCTCCTTATTACGCGCAAAATAATGATTCCTCCACCTGACATCAGGGACCCACCGAAAGGGACTCTGTATTTCTCGAAAAAAATGTTACCGCCGCTGACAGCTCGGACCCACCAGTTATATCTTCGCACGCAAGGAAGTGCCTCCTTATTACGCACAAAAAAAATGAATACTCCGCCTATTAGCTGGGACCCAGTATAGTGGCAGGCTGACTTGTGGGCCTACTAAGTTGACGGGGACGGAGGGATTTGTCAACTTAGTCAATATGCATGATTCTAGCTCGAGTGACCATACGATGTCCATCCAACGGCCGTAGTGCTTCTTCAACCTCTGGTCTTCTTGCTCCAGCCGCCCAAACCAGCGCCGGTCGTGCCTCGTGCTCCTGCCTCCCATGGCTGGCTGCGATCTGGCGGAGGCCTCACCGCCCCTACTACTCCCACCGCTGGCGGGCCATCCATCTACTCACCCCACCCCTGTTATTCTGCGGCGGCGGCAGCCTCACACGCAGCGAACGGTGAACCCTCGTACTCTCTCTGGCGTGGGTATCCCTTGCCGCGTCTTCCCGGCTCGCGTCGTCCCCTTCATAGGCCTCGCCGTCGTCCACCGCCCTGGTGCTCTCGGCGCGGCGTGGTCAACGTGGTCAAGGAATGGCTTCCATCGGACGTGGACTGTACATGGAGAGGCTGACAGCTGGGTCCACGGCCGCAGCAAGGAAGTGCCTCGTTATTACGCGCAAAATAATTATTCCTCCACCTGAGAGCGGGGACCCACCAGACGGGCCACCGTATTTCGTGAAAAAACCGTTTCCCCCTGACTGTTGGGACCCACCTACATCTTCGCACGCAAGGAAGTGCGTCCGAGCAAAAAAACGATTCGCCCCCTGACTGCTGGGACCCACCAGCTACATCTTCCTGAGCAAGGAAGTGCACGACGGTCGGGACCCACATGGTCGAAGCGTCGTAGTGTTTTCATTCTGGTCGCGACGATATGTATTACATATATACTGGTCGATGTAGAGCGCGCGACGTGTCATAGTAGAGGCGCCGCACGTAGCATGTACTGCGTCGTCACAGCGGCCGGTGCAAGAAAGAAAATCTGACCACGTATGTGTACATCTGAGCAGGGTCTCGACGCCTACTCGCGCACTCGTACATGGCTGGGTCGGAACGGAGAAACAGCGTCGTCGTCGTGTTCATGGGGAGCCAACCGGCTGGGTCGGAGCGAAATGCGTGGTCGTGTTCGCCGGGAGGGTTTGGGCGGAACGGCGATGGAAGCGAGGCTGGCGTCGCCGCGGAGGAGAACAGACCTCCTACATTCGGAGCGGGTCTGTTGATCGGGAGGGTGTGGCGTGTCGCAAAACGGAGAAGCGGACCTCCTACGGTCGAAGCGAAGTCTGTTGATCGGGGAGGGTGTGGCGTACCGCAAAATGGATTTAAACGGACCTCCTACGGTCGAAAGCAGGGTCTGTTGACCGGGAGGGTGTGGCGTACCGCAAAGCAGATTTAAACGGACCTCCTACGGTCGAAAGCGGGGTCCTGTTCGCCGGGAGGGTGTGGCGTGCCAAAGCAGGACTCCACGTGATACTGTTCATCTCCACCGTCGACCTCCTCCAGCCTCCACGGGCTACCGTCGACCTCCTCCAGCCTCCACGGGCTCATATTCATCCAGCCTCCACCGCGCGCTACTCCATCGGCTCCTGTTCAACCACCCCTCCACGGGCACCCCTCCACCGTCTACTGTTCATCCAGCCCTCCACACCACGGGGGCCTGTTCAACCACCCCTCCACGGGCACCCCTCCACCGTCTACTGTTCATCTAGCCCTCCACACCACGGGTCCTGTTCATCCAGAGGCAAACGCCACCTGTCGGTGTCAAAACCGGCGGATCTCGGGTAGGCGGTCCCGAACTGTGCGTCTAGGCGGATGGTAACAGGAGACAAGGGACACGATGTTTTACCCAGGTTCGGGCCCTCTTGATGGAGGTAAAACCCTACGTCTGCTTGATTAATATTGATGAGGTGTGTTACAAGAGTGGATCTACCACGAGATCAAAGAGGCTAAACCCTAGAAGCTAGCCTATGGTATGATTGTTGTTCGTCCTACGGACTAAAACCCTCCGGTTTATATAGACACCAGATAGGGTTAGGGTTACGCAAAGTCGGTTACAAAGGTAGGAGATCTACATATCCGTATCGCCAAGCTTGCCTTCCACGCCAAGGAAAGTCCCATCCGGACACGGGACGAAGTCTTCAATCTTGTATCTTCATAGTCTTGGAGTCCGGCCGATGATGATAGTTGACTATCCGGACACCCCTAATCCGGAACTCCTCGATAGCCCTGAACCAGGCTTCAATGACGACGAGTCCGGCGCATGTTGTCTTGACATTGCAAAGGCGGGTTCTTCCTCCGAATAATTCATAGAAGATTGTGAACACCGGGATAGTGTCGGCTCTGCAAAAATAAATTCCACATACCACCGTAGAGAGAATAATATTACACAAGATCAATCTGTGGCGTATTTTTTGTGGCGTGACGTCGCACCACTACCAAGCCTTTACTCAAATTGTTTTTATTGTTCCACCTCGGCGTGTTTAGCGAGCGGTTTCTTGTACGTCTTATCAAAGCATAGATCGTGCCCCCTTATTCCGGATTCTCATCAATATGGACGTGGGTAACCCAAGCGGCGCCATGGATTGCGGCGCTTTGGAGATAGCGAGTTTTACCGGGCGGTGGGGACACATGTTTTTGTCCGCCCATATAAGGGATAAAGATCCAACCTTTTACCCGCGCCTTCTTCCTCCTTGGCTTATCCATCTCCATGAACTCGAGCTCCGGCGCCCAAGTCCGCACTTCTCACCTCAACCTTCTCCAACTATATGCAGGCGGGAGGCAAGTGGATGGCCTCCTCCGTCACGGAGGGGCAGATCCGAAGCTGCGCGACGCCGGATATCTGTCCGGCAACATCGCGCGCCGGCTCCCGGCGAGGGAGAGCTCGTCCCCAACCCTGAGCCCCATGAGAGGTAGTATTTCTTCCCCATTTTCTCCATGGACTGGGCTTCCCGCTTCATCCCTTTGTCCAGGGGCTCATGTTCTACTCGGCCTAGATTTCCATGATCTGGCCCGAATTTCATCCTCAACATCTCGGCGTTTATCGTGGGTGTGCGAAACATTCCTCTGCATCCAGCCGAAGGTTGTGAAGGGCAATAAGCGGAGTGCGGAGGTGCCATGGTGGGCAGGATGTCCCCGTTACGTGGTTGGAGGGCACTTTCATGGAAACCATCAAGGGGTGGCAATCGGGTGGTTCTACATCACCGAGCAGCGTGACCCTGATTGGGCGCGCCCCCAATTCAGATCTGGCATCCCACAGCTCACCTCACGGAAAGAGAGTGGCGAATTTGGGGGGATTCGGAGGAGCTGACCGGACTCAAGCTGTATCCATAAGTGGTGGACAAAAGCTCAAGCTTGTCAGCGTAGTCAGTCATGCTCATCCTTTGATTCTCCGTGCGGTGACGGGGCTTTAATATGTGGGAGTTTGATCGGCGCAGCACAGGACCTGGCGGGCTCTTGACACTACGCACGAAGATGTACGGAAGGTGCTGTTCAAGGCGCCGAGGCTCCGCATCCTGCCGCCAAGATCGCGGATTACGCTCGCGGCGTCCAGGCGGCGAGGTAAGTGATTTCACCACTTTATTTTCCATAGTTTGGCTCTATCACGGGATCTAAACTCCCTTTACCTTTGACAGGAATGGCTGGCGAAGGCGAGCGGATTACCTGTCGGCCCCATTGCGGAGTATCTAGCGGACGCCCGCCTAACTAGCTGGCTCTTGGCTCGGTACCCAGTGCCGGAGAAGAAGGCCAAGAAAGGACGCCACGGGACTCGGAAGAGTTCCGTTTTCAGGTGCTATCGGATGATGAATCCGAGGCCCTCCTCACACCAAGGTGAGGAGGGAAGAAAAAGCCTCTCCCCGGTGAAGGAGGAAAAAGGAAGGCCTCCCCAACAAGGGAGGCGAAGAATCAGAAGGAAAAACTCTTCCTCCGGACCGCTCCGCCAGCGCCGATGTGATGCAGCGAACTCGCATCCAAGGGCCAAGCCCTGGCGAGATCGTAAGTATCCGGACTCGAATAACTTCAAGGTTTTATTTTTGCCACATAATGTCTTTCTAATGCCGCATACAACCCTGCAGTCCGCCCAAGGATGATCTTCTGTTTAGTCGAGTGGGTCCTTGGGTGCGTCGGATATGGATTCCTTCGGCTGCCTCCACCCCCGTGCAGCAGACTGACACCGAGGTGGGATCGAGAAAAGGACCCACCAGGAGGAGGAGGCCCGGAGGTGTCACGGGACACCCTCCGGACTGTGCACGGATTCAGCCCCGGAGGCCATAGTGGCTCCGAGTCCGTGGCGACCCCTTTAAGAAGGGCAAGACCCGAGCGCGGCTGCCTCCGACCAACCGGAGGTGCGGATAATTTTGGAGGCGCTCGTGGCGCCTCCATCAAAGAGGAACACCGCCTTATTATGAGTGCGGTGATTGAAAGGTTCAGCTTCGCCAAGAGCGGGCTGACCGAAGCTTCGGATAGCCTTCTAACGGGCTTTGAGGTAAGAATTTCGATATATGTAAAATGGTACCGCATAGACGGTAGCCCACGATGCTCGGTTCGGTGTTGGAAAGAAAAGCGGATGAGGATCTTGAAAGATAAGCGAGGAGTCATAAAAAGATGTCAATATGGGATTGCGAGTTGTGTCTTTCTTGACCTTCGCCCGTCTTGGCTGCGAGGTCAATAATTTGAAAAAAAACCTCGGCGGTCCGAGAACGAGCTCGGTCATGCCAAGTAGCTCGAGGAAAAATAAGGTGAGTAATACCTTATGAAAATTGTACCTTCTGAAAAGGATTTGGTTGCAAGAAAAGCGACAAGGATAACGTGGGTATTGTAGGGGCCACTAACGAGGTGGCGACCACGAAGGAGGCGGTGGCAGCGGCCGAGCGTAATCTGGCCCTTGAGCGCACTGAGCGAGAGAAGCAGAGGGCGGGTGGCGGAGGTACAGCAAGAGCTCAGGATCTCGTGAAAAACATGAGAACTTGGGCGTGACTCGAACTCGAGTCACGAGCTTGCAATGACTCTTGAGAGTGCCAAAGCCGCTAAGGGCCGAAGCCTACAAGGCCCTCCGGAGATTGAGGCGGTGAAGAAAATAGCAGCGGGTAAGGCATTTTTCATGCGAGTAAGCATGTGAGTGTTAATTACATTTCTTACCCGAATTCAGAGTTCTCGAGGCGTTCGCAGATCTTCCTCGCGGTGTGTCCGATGCTGCCGCATTCTACCGGGCGAGGTCTTACGGTCTCGGTATCTTTGAGGCGGACATCAGTGCCTTTAGCAACCAGTGAAGCAGGTGGTCGAGCTCCTAAAGGCGGCGAACAGGCCATGAAGAACTGATAGTTGGTGTGGCCTAAGGAGGCCATGCCTTGGAGCTACTTGACTGGTCGGCGGCTGGTGGATGTGTGCCCGTGGGTTGAAGTTATCAAGCATTCGCTTGTATCGAAGGTGCTCGTCGGGCCCTTGCCAGCGCAAAGGTGCTGCTGGGGCAAGATGGATGCCGAAGCTCGTGACGGACCCGCCACCGGAGGGCAAGGAGCATCATACGCCGAGATGTATTATAAGAGTGTCTTTGAAGGCGCCCGCACTATTGCGGTGAGTGCTCCAAAGATGTAATATTTGAGTAGACTCGCATTTCTTATCTGTCGCTGAAAACTTAGTTCATATCGCTAAGAAAGCGTTTGTTAATTTAAAATATTACCTTACATGCGGCTGTTTATCAAATCTAAGAGATGGCAAGTCGTCGGCTTCAGCCCCCATGCCACAGTCTTTGGGGTGTTGGGATAAACTTGGCGCTCTTGTTCCCATCTTTGGGTCCATCTAGGGAGGTGCTCAACACAGCGAACAAGGCAACCGGACTTATAATGCTTGAACACTCTCCTTAGCCATAGAATTCTATAATTTTAAATTTAGTGAAGCCCCTAGTCTTGGAAGGCGAATTTGAGGCGCTATCACGCCTTGGCGGACAGTATCGGCTCCTCGCTCTAAGCGGCATAAGTCTTTAAGGACTGCAAAAACCTCTCGAACAGCGACGGTCTCGCGCCTCATCATGACGATCAGTTTTAGCTTTCTCCAGGCGTTAACCCGGCCCAGGCTGGGGCGGAATCGCGATGGTTCTCCGGTGCTACCTTAGCGATATAGCGGGCGTAAGGTACCAAAACACGGGGCGGGCAAACCCAACTATTGACCCAAGACATGATTGAAGCCGATGCATATAATGCTATAAGTTCGGGTGCCGCACTTGTGAAAGTGTTGGACTCATCACACCATACGCTGGAAACATAAGCCCTGGTGTATATTAGCCGTACCAAAGTGTATGGATGCAACATGTAAGTGAATGAACATATGTATGAAAATAAATGCAATTATAAACAAAAAGGTGCTGCATTGTTTTATTCAATAAGTGCTGCTACTACGAATGCGAGCGACACAAATAGTCACGATAAGCAAGGTATGAGGCTATTAAACATGTCCCCTCCGGGGTAGGCTGCAGATTGGTGTATGAAAATGCTTGTAATGGAGACCACTGTATATTCGTTGTAGCCTTTATCCTTCCATGGCTGTTGCATCGTGAGTTCGGCGGTCTGCTTTGCGGACGGGGCTTCGACAAGCGAGTCTGTGGGTAAAAAGTAAAAGGTGAAAAAGAAAATAAAAAGGCGTCCACGTGAGAGCCCCTGGTGTGGTTGAGCATGATCAGGTTTATCGTGGTCATGCCCTCTCCCCATGCCCATGGTATCTTGAGGCGTAATGGTGTGCGTGCAGGACCTGCTTTGGCGTTCGCGGGGGGCTGGGGTTGGGGCCACATCGCTACGCGTGCTCTGAGCGTGCAGGTGGTCTTGTTGTAAGTTACTCCGAAGGCGCTTAGCTGTGTTCGGCGCTTAACGGCGGACTCGAAATGCCTTAGAGGCTGCATTGCACTTCGCCATGAGAGCCATTGTATGTTCCTCCGTGCGGAGGAACATTGATGTTTCCGTTGACCGTAATGACTCCTCGAGGGCTGGCATCTTGAGCTTGAGGTATGCGTAGTGCGGCACGCGTTGAACTTTGCAAGCGGCGATGCGTCCGAGCAAGGCATGATAGCCGCTGCGAGCGGGACTATGTCGAAGATTAACTCCTCGCCGGAAGTTATCCGGGGATCCGAAGACCACTTCTGTGTAATTGAGCTGTACAATTGGCTTCTACACCTGGTATGGCGCCTTTAAAGGTCGTTTTGGTAGGTTTAATCCTTGAGGGATCTATGCCCATCTTGCGCTGTATCACAGTAAAGCAGGTTCGAGCTCTGCCGCAATCCATCGGGACTACGGTTAGGTGAAATCCATCGGCGATTGGGTCTTAGACCGGTCTGGCCGAATCCACCGTGGCGGATCTTTGGTGGGGTGGTCCTTCGGTCAAAAGTGATCGGGCGGGAGGACCATGGATTGAACCGGGGCAACTAGCTCCATCGCGTAGACATCCACGAGTGCATGCTTCCGCTCCCTTTTGGGTATGTGCGTTGCGTATATCATGTTCACCGTCCACTTTTGTGAAACCCTTCATCCTCTATTGTTGGCGGTTGGGTCTCGTCCTCGTCATCGCTATGCAGCTCCTTGTCATTGCTTTTGGCAATTAACTTGCCTGCCTGCTTGAATACCCAACAATCCCTGTTGGTGTGGTTAGCTGGCTTTTCGGGGGTGCCGTGTATCTAGCACAAGCGCTCGAGTATTCGGTCCAAATTGGACGGACCCGGAGTAGTTCTTTTGAATGGCTTTTTCCGCTGACCGGGTTTAGAGCCTCTAAATCCGGCATTGACTATTGTATCCTCAATATTGTCGCCGTTAATGCGGCGTTTGTTATTGTTACGACGCGGCCTGCCATTTCGGTCCTTGAAGTCCGGACTGCCAGAATTTTTGTTGAGGTTGTTGCTACGTGCTAGCCAGCTGTCCTCACCCGCGCAGAAGCGGGTCATGAGTGATGTGAGGGCTGCCATGCATTTCGGCTTTTCCTGTCCTAGGTGCCGGGCGAGCCACTCGTCGCGGATGTTATGCTTGAAGGCTGCAAGGGCCTCCGCATCCGGACAGTCGACGATTTGGTTTTCTTGGTTAAGAACCGTGTCGAATTGTCTAGCCGATTAAGTCGGCTGCTGAATTATGTGGCTTAGGTCATCGGCGTCTGGTGGTGCACATAAGTTCCACTGGAAGTTATCGAGGAATGCGGCTTCGAGGTCCTCCCACTCCCAATTGACCCTTGGCAAGCTGTTGAGCCAATGCGGGCTGGTCCTTTAAGCGAGGGAAGGTATTTGATGGCGTGAAGATCGTCACCATGGGCCATGTGGATGTGTAGGAGATAGTCTTGATCCAAACGCGGGGTCTGTTGTGTCATCATAGGATTCAATATTGTGGGTTTGAACCCTTGAGGATTTGATGATCCATTACTTCGTACATGAAGCATAGTGGGTGTCTTGGCGCCTCTGTCTTTGGCGATATCACGGCGGAGCTCAAAAAGCTTGGTCATTTTGTTCGGCCCGGCGGACTTACTTGTGTCGGCTTGACGGTTGTCGTCATGTACCGTGGGATGCCCCGCGATCCATAGATCGATCTTGATTGTCTTGCCTTGTCCTCAATATATCTCGCAGGTCGGGCGTTCCCCTTTGGCCGTATGCTTTTTGAGCGATGTCGAGTGCGGTTCTAGTGAAGGGCCTAGAGGCCTCTCGATCGCGACCACGGGGTGGTCGGTCAGCCGTATTGTCTCCTGGTGATGCGGGTTCGTAAGCCTCCTCCTCTAATCGGGGAGCAGCTTGCGTTTAGGGTAGCTTTGGAGGCGTTCGAGCTCATGCTCTTGACGCGAGGACTTGATCCATTTGTCGGCTAGCAGATCTGGTCGACTCTAAGCTGTTGCTGCTTTTCTTGAGGCTGTTCGCCGTGGCCATAAGCCTGCGTCTAAAAGCGCTCTTGTTCGGCAGGATTCTCGGCACGACGAATTCATCGTCGTCGAGCTTGCCGTCTCGGAAGGAGGCATATAATCCTCTACCTCTTCTTACGCGCTCTCGTGAGGGCTGGCGTCTCCATCTTCTGCTTGCTGGATCTTGCTGGAGTGGATTTGTCTTGACCTTGTCCGGTGTATTGTTATCTCCGGTGCGGAATCTTCATTCTTCTGTGGCGGGATTTAGGCGGCGCGGCTGGCGCCGGCGCTTGGGCTGCTTCTTGGAGGGTCATCCTCCGTTGTTCCATCGCCGTTCCATCTTTTGGGATGTCCACCATATATATGTCGTATGTGAGGTGGCCTTCGATTGCCTGTGGCGCTGGGTCTTGGTCGTCTCCGGCATCGTCGTCCATCCGTCGATGTCTTGGTCGTAGTCTAGCATGTCGGTTAGATCGTCGACGGCGGCTACCAAGTGGGTGGTGGGTGGGCGTTGAATTTCTTCGTCATCCGCATCCCAACCTTCGACCGTAATCCGGCGGGGCTCTCCGGATAAAGAGAGACTTTAGTGAATTCAGGATGTCGCCAAAGGCGAGTCTTTGAAAGATGTCATGACGATGAACTCCATGGCGGGTGCCCAATCGGATTCGATTAGCGGTAGCTGGGGTTGAGTCGGAGAGGAGTCGGCACCCTAGAGTCGAGGTCTTCGCAAAGGACAGGGATAGAGTTGGCTCGATCTCCGTAGAGATTAAAGCCCCGGCGGTGTCCAACCACTCGTCCTCGTCGGGAATCCGGCTCGGATTAAGGGTCGGGCCGGATTCTTGTGCGGCCTCGAGGCCTTTGACCGGTTGCGAGCTAGATCATGCCCATCGAGGCAGTCTTGGCGGCGGCAGCTCGGCTCGAATCCGTCGAAGATCAAGTCTCCGCGGATATCGGCCATATAGTTTAAACTTCGAATCTGACACGACGGCCAAAGGCGTAGCTTCGATCTGCTCGGATGGCCAGCGAATTAGCCCTTGATGCAAAACCGCCCGAACATGAAGATCTGTCCGGGGAGAAAAGTCTCACCCGGACCGCGTCAAAGGAGCCATCAGGCCTATCGGTGGCGACACGGAGGAACTCTCAATGAAAGCACCAATGTCGGTGTCAAAACCGGCGGATCTCGGTAGGGGTTCCAAAGCTGTGCGTCTAGGCGGATGGTAACAGGAGACAAGGGACACGATGTTTTACCCGAGTTCGGGCCCTCTTGATGGAGGTAAAACCCACGTCTGCTTGATTAATATTGATGAGGTGTGTTACAAGAGTGGATCTACCACGAGATCAAAGAGGCTAAACCCTAGAAGCTAGCCTATGGTATGATTGTTGTTAGTCCCACGGACTAAAACCCTCCGGTTTATATAGACACCGAGATAGGGTTAGGGTTACACAAAAGTCGGTTACAAAGGTAGGAGATCTACATATCCGTATCGCCAAGCTTGCCTTCCACGCCAAGGAAAGTCCCATCCGGACACGGACGAAGTATTCAATCTTGTATCTTCATAGTCTTGGAGTCCGGCCGATGATGATAGTTCGCTATCCGGACACCCCTAGTCCGGAACTCCTCACCACCGCTCATTTGCTCATCCAACTACCCCCCCAGCGCTCACTGTTCATCCCAGAGGCAGCATCGATCAGCTTCAGTTAGCAGTAGTAGCGAAGGAATCACTTTCGATCGCTTTCGGGTTTAGTAACGCGTAGCCTGCGCAGTCTGTCGCTCGGGTTCGATTAGAGCCCAACGCCTCGCTCGGGTTCGATTAGAGCTAGCGCCGCACACGCGTGCGTGCGTGTATAAGAGAAAGCAGCGCATCTTCGCCCCGACCTCCCACCGTAACCGGCAACTCCCCAAAATTTTCCTCCCCCTCGCTTCTACCATGGTTTCTTCCGTCATGGATGACCCAAAGAATGTCATGCAGTTGCGTCTCCGGCCCGCCCAGGATGAAAAGCCCATTTTCTGTCATGATTTTTTTGTCATAGAAGTAGGAGCCCACCACATCTATGATGATACCGGGTTCTATCACAATTATCGTCATAGAAGTGTCATATGTATGACAGGAAAAAAATTCGTTCGGCCCAAAATGTCACGGATGTGTCTTTTTTTGTAGTGTAGCAGCTTCCACTTCAGATTTAAATGTGTAGAGCAACTGAAAGCTCTCATTCCAAGGACCATTAATCTTGTCAAGAGCCATTTCCTTAGCATAGAAAATCCTCATGTAAGGTATATCAATCTTGTACTTATCAAATTGCTTCCCATGGAGTGTTGTTGGACCAAGTGTTGGTGTTTCTCTCAAACAATCCAAAATTGCATCTGCCCCCCTGTCGGTGTCAAAACCGGCAGATCTCGGGTAGGGGGTCCCGAATTGTGCGTCTAAGGATCAAAGGTAATAGGAGGCAGGGGACACGATGTTTACCCAGGTTCGGGTCCTCTTAATGGAGGTAATACCCTACTTCCTACTTGATTGACTTTGATGAGTATAAGGGTTACAAGAGTTGATCTACCTCGAGATCATAATGGCTAAACCCTAGATGTCTAGCATGTATGATTATGATTGCCTCTATGGACTAAACCCTCCGGTTTATATAGACACCTGAGGGGCCTAGGGTTGTACAGAGTCGTTTTATAGAGAAAGGAAAAATATATTACCCGAACGCCAAGCTTGCCATCCACGCAAAGAAGAGTCCCATCCGGACACATGGGAAGGTCTTTGATCTTGTATCTTCATGACCCATTAGTCCGGCCCATATCACATAGCCCAGACGCCCGAGGACCCCCTAGTACAGGACTCCCTCAGTAGCCCCTGAACCGGGCTTCAATGACGATGTATCTGGCGCACAGATTGTCTTCGGCATTGCAAGGCGGGTTCCTTCTCCGAATATTTCTGATGTTGATTTCTTGTATGAACCAGGGTTTTACTGGACTATTTTCCTTTCCGAGTATATGCCATATTTTTGTTTGCTTCCAGGTACATCGAGTTCCAAAATCATCCTCAACGAAAAATTAAACTTGTATCTGAGCCATACCTTTGATAATATTCTGTCAACCTTGCACACAATTTATCTTCTTGCTGATTTAATCATTTTGTTGTGATGAGTGCACGCTAATGCAAACTTGATACTGACGGTCCATCTAGGATTTCTTTTGCATTCAGACGAGCTATTTCTAATTTCACTATGGTCTGCTGACAATTCCATCCTGTTTAGCTGAGTTTCCAAATATATGCATTTCTTGCTGACTCTTCGGGTCCGATGTCGGCTGATGAGCAACTTTAATAGGGGAAAAAATTTGTAAACACCGAAGGCCCAAAGAAAGGAACAACAGAAACGACTAAAACAAAAGCACACAAGCATACTACTAAGATAATTAATCAAGCAACCATCACATATTACTGCTACTCACACAATAATATGCATGCACACCTAAGCACACAAATTCCGCGGAATCTCCGGTACTATGATCTAGCATGCTGTGACGATGTTCACGAGGACGAATAAATGTGTGGAAGAATTGGTGTAAACAGCGCTACACCAAGTGCTAGCTTAGCCAGGCGGCAACCTGAACTAGCTCAGGGTAAGGACGTACTCGGTAATCATGTAGTGGGACACGAAGGTCGCAACCACATTATTATCAAGCGGACGGAGAAAGATCCTTACTCGTCCAAGAAATAGGATATCGGGGAAAACTGAGGCTGCTGGCATTGCCCTTTCTTGATAACTAAGATCATTAAGGGTTGCCAATACGACAAAATAAAAGAACGATCCGGGATAGAAGCATGTCCATCACTGGAACGATAGACGGGACTGAAAGAAAGACATCGGCGCGATACCTGAGCACCATTTTTGCAAACAGTGTCCGGATCTCTTGGCATCACTCTGCTGGGACACAAATGACACGAAACACCGAAAGAAAAAGGAACTGGAGAAATGCATAGGCGGAGCTGTAGTGGATCCGGACCGATGCCTGCTACACTCATCAGATAAACCGTTAGTACAAATACTAAGGCTATATGCATGCTATGCAACAAACAAATGCAGCAACCAAATGCAACAAACAAACTGGGGTCTATATTACCGTTTTCTAACGTTCACGCGGTTTAGGGTGTCCTACAGCCAGACCTGCTCTGATACCAAGCCTGTGGCACCCCGGCTCAGTGAAAACCGGAACGCCTCGTATTCCAGCCCAGAGATCGAGATGAAGTCTTCTGGAATACGGCACTTCTTAGCATAGAACAAACCAGCTCTTTATTACAATCTATTTAGGTACAAAGGTTACATCGGCACGGCAACACTACGCCTGCCATTGTTGCTCTATGCAAGCAGCAGAACAACACGATGCAGCTGAAGAACTCTAGCAGCGAACGCAGCGACGACGGTGGTGAACTCCACTCCGCAGGGACTCTGGCTGGAACGCTTATCCTAGCTCGCACGAACGGAAACCACGGCAAGCAAGCAATCTAATCTGGCATGACCTGCAAACTGGCATGACACGCCAGGTCAGTACATTGAATGTACTTGCAATCTCACAATAACCAGAAGCATTCAAGACAGACAACAGCATGGCAATTACAGGTTAAGCAGGGATTATCATGATATAACATGAACATGATACAACTAACACAACATGAACATATTAATCCAACAATACTAGCATGCAACATGATGACACTATATGCACCACTTATTCTGCTCGGTTTACCTCGTAACCAGCACATGCATCACTTACCAACCTCGGACATCACACGGTCATCTCAGGATCAAATCAAGCTTGGTATAAACAATACCGTAGCGATCAGTAAATGACCACAAGGAGCTTGATCTTTACCACGATTCTCGCACAACATCACAAATATCCAACAACTCGATATCCTCGATACCACCGTGATCCTTACGGCGATCACAACCACGACCAACACCTGGCCCGTGATCCTTACGACGATCACAACCAACTTATCTCACCATCGAACCAGGGTTGTCATTAATCAAGTTATTCTTATTACTGTTGACTCATGGTGTACCCTACTTTCGATCTGGGCCCTTATCCGCGGGCGCGGCTAACGATATATTTAATATACACTCTGCAGAGGTTAGTACATTGTACCGACACTACGGAACCCATGGCCTCGCACTCCCATTCGGGTGGACCAACGACGTTCCGACAAAACCGATCTACTGCCATGACACTCCCGGCCACTCAGACTCACTCCCCACTGGGCTAAGTCACGGGCGGCCCCGTGTCTACCTCAAGATACCTCAAACCACCGTCGTGGCCCAAAATAATAAACCGTCCCAAACGGGGACATGTGCACATAACAACAACAACGGGCACACAAGGCTTATGTCCGCCTACCTGATCTGGGTAGCGCGCGCCCATAACCTTCCCTCGTTGGAGGCACCGGCGAGAGGCACGACAATAGACCCAGTTAGGACCGTCCCATACCGGTAAGCGTGGTTGCACTGGTCAGCATCGTTTCAGCGGTACCATGACTCAGCCAACAGTTGTTCAAGTTCAATTTAATTCGGTTAACTTGAATCCAAATATGCCGAGCCATGATAAAATGCATGAGTATGATATCAACATAATCATGAGGGTATCACATAACTATCCACCATATCAACAATAAATCATATCCACTGAGCATGGCATACTGACTAGCATGACCATCACCAACATCAACATGTACTACTAGCAAGCATAAACATATGAAAGGTAATACTAGCAGGTAGGACATGATAACAGAGTGCAAGACAACATAGCACAAAAGTGAACATGCAACTCTAAACATCACTGGAACAACGATAATTATCTTTTCAACAAGCAAACTTTTAATAAAGATTAAAGTTGAAAACCATGGCTACTGCATGACTATCATGCAAGTGGGTATTGTGGCTTGCCTGGGGTGGAAGAAATCACCGGGAGAAAATGCGAGAAACTCGCGGAACGAATCGCCGGAAAACATTCTCTCTCGGAGGGGGCTGAATTAGGGCAGGGGCAAAATGGTCATTTTCACAGTGTCAAACCATAGTGAAAGCATAACTAAGATCATTAAGGGTTGCCAATATGACAAAATAAAAGAACGATCCGGGATAGAAGCATGTCCATCACTGGAACGATAGACGGGACTGAAAGAAAGACATCGGTGCGATACCTGAGCACCATTTTTGCAAACAGTGTCGGGATCTCTTGGCATCACTCTGCTTGGACAGAAATGACACCAAACATCGAAAGAAAAAGGAACTAGAGAAATGCATAGGCGGAGCTGTAGTGGATTCGGATCGATGCCAGCTACACTCACTAGATAAACCGTTAGTACAAATACTAAGGCCATATGCATGCTATGCAACAAACAAATGCAGCAACCAAATGCAACAAACAAACTGGGGTCTATACTACCGCTTTCTAACGTTCGCACGGTCGAGGGTGTCCTACAGCCAGACCTGCTCTGATACCAAGCCTATGGCATCCCGGCTCAGAGAAAACCGGAAATCCCCGTATTCCAGCCCAGAGGTCGAGATGAATTCTTCTGGAATACAGCACTGCTTAGCATAGAACAAACCAGCTCTTTATTACAATCTATTTGGGTACAAAGGTTACATCGGCACGGCGACACTACGCCTGCCATTGTTGCTCTATGCAAGCAGCAGAAAAACACGATGCAGCGAAAGAACTCTAGCAGAGGAACAACGACGACGGTGGTGAACTCCACTCCGCAGGGACTCTGGCTGGAACGCTTATCCTAGCTGAAAGCACAAGAGCTCCCTAGGTGGTTTTGGTAATTAATGTCAACATATCTCTTGTTGGACTAACACTTTTATCTAGTATGTTTCAGATAAGTTCAACAATGGAGTGGCATGGACTAAAGGATGTGGGAACTCCTTCAAGATGCTAAGGACAAAGGATTGGCTAAAGCTTCAAGCTCAAGACTCTTCATTTTGTATTTTAGTGATTCAAGATCACATTGAGTCTATAGGAAAAGCCAATACTATCAAGGAGGGATGAGGTGTTGCTTAATGAGCCTCTTGCTTCATGTGCTTAGTGATATGCTCCAAAACCCTCAGCTACTTTCTCACATCCACATATGACATAAACCTAAATCCAAAATCGGTCTCACCGATTCTTCCAATCCGGCGCCACCGGTTCCATATGTCATAGCCACTGCCACAAACCCTAGGCAAATCGGTTTCACCGATAGGGATCTCGGTCTCACCGTGACGGGATTGTAATCTCTGTGTGTCTGTCCATTATCAAAGTCGGTCTCACCGAGTTTGAGAATCGGTACTACCGAGATTACAATGCAAACTTTCTGGTTAACTTATTACCAAAATCGGTCCACCGAGTTTGAGTAATCGGTCCAACCGAGTTTGCCTGACCAACTCTCTGGTTAGCTAATTACCAAAATCGGTCTCACCGAGTTTGTGTAATCGGTATCACCGAGATTGCGTTATGCCCTGACCCTAATCATATCGGTCCTACCGAGATGCATGTCAGTCCCACCGAAAACCCTAACGGTCACTAAGTTTACTAAAATCGGTGTGACCGAGTTTGTTGATTCGGTCCCACCGAGATTGGTAAATTGTGTGTAATGGTTAGATTTTGTGTGGAGGCTATATATACCCCTCCACCTCCTCTTCATTCGTGGAGAGAGCCATCGGGTGAACCTACACTTCCAAAGATCCTATTTACGAGAGAGAACTACCTACTCATGTGTTGAGGCCAAGATATTCCATTCCTACCATATGAATCTTGATCTCTAGCCTTCCCCAAGTTGCTTTCCACTCAAATCTTCTTTCCACCAGATCCAAATTTTGGTGTTACAGATAAAAAGTTGTGGATGTTTTTCTCCCAGGGACCAATCTGCAATGAAAAGATTTTCAAACAGGGGCCTGGACAGAAAAAAGTGAAAGCGTATTCGAGTGAATACGTTTCCACTTGCCACGTGGGCTGAGGCGCCCGGGCCACTGGCACGTGGGACCCAGGGGCAGGGGGGCGGGCCAGTGAATCGTCGTCTTCCTCCTTCCCTTGCTCCTGTTCGCTCGTGAACAAAGAGGAGAGCAGGGAGGAGACGGCGCTGGGGGGACAATGCTTCGGTGCCTGAAGGCACCTACCTTTGTGTCCATGACATGTGGGTCCAACAGGTGGCTGGCCCACATGTCAGTGACCCAAAGTCAGGTGCCTTTAAGGCACCGAAGCTGTGTCCGCGCTGGGGCGGCCGGCTCCGGCCAAGGCGAGGCCACCGGCGGGTGCGTCGGGGCCATGCGCACCCGTTCAGGCGAAGAACGGCCGCCGAGGAGGCCTGGAATGGCGGCGCAGGGCAGCGACCCGAGGAGGACAAAAGGCGAGCGTCGGCGGTGGTTCCTGGTGGTGTGGTCGTCTCCGGCGATGCTGAGGGGGTGGGGCGGCTCTACGAGATGTGGGCAATGCGTGGGAGGGGTCAGGAGGAGGAGAGGGGGCCTGCGGTGGCCGAAACGGAGATGAACTCCGGTGGTGGCCGCGGTGGCCGAAGAAGAAAACAGCGAGATTGGTCGACGCCGGTGGTCGAGGAGGCTTGGGGAGAGGCTGGTGAGGTGTGGAGGGGTTCGGGGGCCCTTATAAAGGCGCGGGGGAGAGCTCTAGAGCTAACGAGTGAGCTCCCGACCGAGCTTTAATGGCGGGCAGAGGCTGGACGCGGCACGGGCATGGCGCTAGTGGCGCATTTAAGGCGAACGATGACGGACCATTGACGCAGGGCGACGCAGGGCATCACGGGTAAGCTCATGGACAAAGTTTGAGGTCGAGATGAGGAGGGAGCCGATGAGAACAGGGACAAGAAGAAGCCAGAGCGCGCAGTCTGCATGACGCAAGCGTGATCACCACGCGCACTGGTGCAAATAGCTCGTTTTGGCCGGACCAACCATGTCTAGTGGATTGACCCTAGTGACCTAAGTGTAACTGAGGAAATAAATCATTCTACGGGCAAAGAAGAGATTTGCACTTAGCTCAAAAGTAAATTAGCAGCCAAGTGTTTGTGTTGTGCAGTGGGGACACCAGCTAGGTAACTTAGTAAATAGCTTGTCTGGGAGGTTTACCTATCGAAGGACTTTCATCCTAGAGGTTTTGAGGGTAAATGGATCAAGATTTACTGCAGTTGCTTCACAACTTACCAAAATGGTCCAGAAAATAGATCATGATGATGCTCTCACATGGGGTGTCAACTTGAGCTCAAATTGGTCAAGGCTTAGTCATTTGGTCATGTGAAGATGCTCACAAAGTATCATACCATTTGGCCAAGCCAAAATGGCACTTGCTTCACAAACATCTCTGTTGACGAGAAAAATGGAATAATTATGGTGATCAAATGGATCAATGAAATGATGCCAAATTTGGTGGAGAGATGTTTTATGGGCAGAATAATGATTTGGTAATTTATCAGGAATTTTGAAGCAATACAAAATGCACTTGCTTCACAACCTGAAAATATTGCTAGAATCAAAGATTTGCTCCTGTGCTCACATAAATAATTGGATGAGGCTGCAAATGGGCGGGGTTAATATGAGCACATTAAGGAGTGTGAAAAAGTTCAACTCATTTGGGTACTCCTAGATAGTACTTCCTTCACAAAGCCTTCTGTTTGACAGAAAATTTGAAAATTCACTGAGGAAGATTGGCTAGGCAAATAAATTTGAACTTGTGCATGGGGCAATTATTTGGACATATAAACATGCCCAAAAAGCTTGGGAGCCACTAGGAAAAATATAAATGACACTTCCTTCACAAAGTGCCATTCAGGGCAGAATAGAAAAAGGAATATTGGGGTATTATTTTGAACATGGCAGTGAAAATGTTTGCCATATTTGATCAAGATATGACCCAAATAATTTATGAGAATTATTTGGGAATTTTAGGAGTGAGGGAAATATAGGTTGCTTCACAACCTAGGGCAGTTTGAGTTATTCCTTTAATAGAAAAGGAATATTCCCAATAAAAAGAATATTGGGATTTGGGCTAGGATGGAAACGACAGGGTCTAGGGAAGGATTTGGGAATGACAAGCCACTCTTGAAGCAAATAAGATGTCATCTTCTTCAGTTTCTAGACCACAAAACCACGGAAAACGAAAACTCAGGCAAAAACCTCGGAAAAACAAAAGAAAGGGATAGGGCCAAAAATCGGGCTGTCACACGTCCCCCCACACTTCGGCCTGTGGCTCAAGGTTTTCAACGTGAAGCTGAAGGTGGTCGACGGCCAACACGCCGAGTGCAGCGGCGCCATGGTGAGCAAGCTCCGCCATGTTACCTGGCCCAAAGGGAAATTCGTGGACACTGTCAAGGTATGGCAACAGGAGCGGTTCTACATCACCGAACCCCGTGGCACCAAGTGGGTGGCCGCTCCTTCTTTCAGATCCGGACCTCCGCTGCGGCTCGCGTCCTGGACCGACAAGGGTCTAGACTTGTGATCCTTTGACGAAGTGTTGATGCTGCAAAAGCGTATCAAGAGTATGATAGAAAAGGACATCACCCTTGCTGATGTGGTCCAGGTGATGCTTATCCGCCGAGCTCTTCCCTGCCAATGACGACCTCTCAAAATGTGGGAGTTTAATCCGGAAGGGCCACGGAACCTGCAGCGGTTCTTTGGCACGACGCACAAAGGGATCTGGAAGCTGCTCTTCAAGAGCCAAAACACGTGGCCAAGGACGTCTGAGGACACCGGCCTCGACTGCAACAATCCGGCCTCCCCAGTAAGTATCATATTTCCGAACATTACCTACTTCGTCAATCTTAGGGAGGGGTACTGAAAATTCCATCCCCTCAACAGGACTGCATAAAGAAGGCGGAGCGGATCAAATGTCCGGCCCCGCTCCCTGAAGACCCAGCTGAGCCTCTGTTGATGAGGATGCTGGTCCCGGCGCCCTAACAGGCGCTGGTGAAGAAGGACAAGAAGAAGAAGGGCAAGGAGGCCGAAGGTGGCCTCCACCACGAAGGTACTTCGGGCGCTATGTCCGGAGGGACCGAGGCTCCTTCCTCTCATGAGGGAGACGAAGACGAGGACGGGGAGGAGGACTAAGAAGAGAACCCTCCTCTCAAAAGGAAAAAGAGGGCGGCCTCCATAGATCCGGAGGAGGGGGCGTCCAAGAGGGGAAAGATATCCCTCTCAGACGACTCGGATTCGGACGTCGAAGCTATCCCCAAGCACCGCCCCCGAGCCAAGCCCCTTGCCGCATCGTAAGTACCTTAGGATGCTTTACATACATCCAATATTTTATAAATTGTAAGAATAATATTAAATCATGTGTTTCAGTCCGGCCCGCGATCTCCCTCACGAATCATCGTCATCGGGGGATCTTCCGCCAGAGATGATGGAGAGCGAGACACCTCCACAAGCTTCCCCGTCTCCTAGGGCGGATGACACCGAGGTGTCGTCCCAAAGGATCTCTCCGGGCTTCAGAGAAGTGTGGGAGAGGACCAAGACGGCGCCAGAGGATAATACCTTGGCTGTCAAGAACATGGGGGCGCAACCCTCATGGAGACCGGCGATGGGGGTCTTGGATCATCCGACCCCCGACCGGATACTGCTCTGGAAATATAAACGGCTCCGGAGTTGAATCAGCAACCCCTGCCGAGGGAGGGGAAAGCGACTATTCCGGCAGCGAGCTCTACTAACCCGGAGGCGCCGAACATGTTGATGGATGCTCTACAAAGAGTGTCCATTTAGGAGGAGCATCGTACCTTGATGGGTACGGTGGTTGAGAAGATTCAGTCCGCTAAAAGCGGGCTGAATGAAGCCTTCACGAGCCTACTAACAGGCTTCGAGGTATGCGATGTAATGTCTTTAGCCACTTTCCATATGAAAAATATGCCTGTATATAGATAGTAGCCCCTGAGACTTTGCTCGGCTAATGAAGAAGGGCGAACAGAGGATCTATAGACATCCGCAGGAAATACCAAAAATAGGCCCCACTTTTAGCGGCAACCGCTCAGGCCGCCAAAGTTTTCGAACTGAAGCAGAAACTGCAACCGGCCGACGAGGACATAACCCTTATTAACAAGCGGCTCGACGAGGCGCAAGGTATGTTTCAAATACTCTGGACATGATTGCAGATGGCGTTGCTGAAGTCGAGACCCTCAAGGGTGACCTTGCCCAGGCGAAGGAGCAGGTAAGGGTGAGCAATGTGGCCGCTAATAAAGCGGCTGCAGATTTGAAGGCCGAACAGGCCACCCGGCGCTAGTTCAAGGAACGGGTATCCAAAGTGGAGCAAGAGCTCAAGGACGCCACTCGCAGGTGCGAGTCCCTCGAGGAGGAGAATAAATCTAAGGCGGCCGAACTCGCCAAAGCCCTTTAGGAAGCCCAAGAGGCGAGGTCCGAATCCCCAGCGGCTCGCGAGGAGATCCGACAGGCCGGACAGATAGCGGCTAGTAAGCCCTTTCTTTTACAGTCTAAGTTTGGCGATCAGAGGTATGCCTTGCTTAATCGACTATGGAGTTCTCCAGGCGCTTTTGCGGATCTTCCAAAGAGTGCCGCCGACGCCGCGCAATTCTTCCGAGCCGAGGAGGGGCATGCGGCAGAGAAGCTGTTCTGGTCGTAGTTCACGGCGCAGGAGCGCTCGGCGCTGTTGAACGACCAGATGGCGCAGTGGACCGAGCTGCATAAGATGTTCGGAGCGGCCATGAGGGATGTCATAGTCCGGCTTTCGCCAGTCGAACCCATTCCGAGCACCTATTTTGGCCTAGTGCGGCAACTCGTCGATGCCCTGCCCCGAATCGATGCAATCAAGTGGTCAGTGTGCATAGAAGGTGCACGGATGGCCTTCGCCCGTGTCAATGCACTAGGCGAAGATGAAGGACGCCATTCTTGCAGTTGATGGTCCTCCCGGAGGCAGGGACCACCGCACGCAGGAGCGCTACCTAGAAGACGTTCTTGAGGGTGCTCGCTTGATAGAGGGTCAGTTCTCAAAGGACATCATGTTCGAATGAACGTATCCGAATGGCCCAGACGTTTTTACTATATATATTAAGGCTTTGTGACATATTTGTGCCATTGTCTGAAATTTCTTTCCTCCTGTGCGGCCGTTTATTGTATTCCTGAGATTTTTTCAGTCATCAGCTTCGGCCCCCACGTAGATACTACGGGGGTGTTCGGAATAGCACATGATCACACTTGACCCAACGTCTTGGTCCATAAAGGAGGTGTCAGTGCGGCGAACCAGGCAATTGGACTATGTGGCTTTACCACTCTCACTTAGCCATAGGAGTTCGACGATGGGGCTATAAGATAGCCCCTGGTATGTACGCGGCTATCCGCATGCGGATGCGTTACATACATGACTGGAAAAACAGTCCTTCGTATAATACAGGAAAAATCACTAAAGATTTTGCAAGTCGCCGAGTGGCTGACCAGCTCTCGCCGCATCATGACAATCAGTTTTCGGCTTTCTCTACTGAGGTGCTTGACCGGACGAACCAGAAACACAATCGCAGTAGTTCTCCCTTTATTACCCTAACCAAACAAATGGAACGTAAGGTAGCAAACACAGGAGCCGGGCAACCCAACTATTGACCAAAGACATTATTCGGAGCCGATGCATATAATGCCAAGTTCGGGACACCGAAGTGTGCTATAAAGCTATTCGGGATTTTGTTTGGCAACACGTATGTGGCCACATAGAGCCCCTGGCAATGGGTGCCGAGGTGTGTGAGTGAAACAACTAGGGAGACGGAATACCATTTTGTGAATAAGGTCGATACCGAGAAAAAAATTATCTTCACTAGAATCTGATTGATACATCAAAATGTGGTCTTGCAGAGGGCACCGTAAGCACCAAGGCCATTTTACATCCGGGGTTCTAAGAATAAGGAGAAAAGCTCGATACAGGTCCTTGAATAAAGTTTGGTCTAAAGAATCCTTTGGACATCCTGCCGCATGTCTGCGCCGCTTTCGCCTTGGAGAAAGAGGTTCCTTAAGAGGAATGGTCTTCAGCTATCCGCACAAAACCGGGCTCGAAGAGAGTCCTTGTAAGTCCGTAGGATATATAGGTTTGAATGCACCTGTGGTAGAAGAGAAAAAATAATCAAAGAAAAAAAAGGTGGAAGGTCATACAGGGTCAAACCGTACTATAGACCTGTCCGTATTGTGCCTCCATTGATGCCCAAGGTATTTTGAGTGCATAATTATGCATGCACGATACGAATTCCGCAGGTGTGTGTGGCGATCAACGGAGGCGAAACTTCTAGTCTAGCTCTGGAATTACCGAGCTGTTAGCATGCGGAACTGACCGGACTCGTTTAACAATGTCCGGCGGTTTGACGGCCGATGAGGTATGCGGCTTGATAGGGCCGCTCTGCATTCGCCGTGAGGGCATGATGTGTGCTCTCCGCACGGAGGAGCGCCCGTGTTTCCATTGATCGTTATGACGCCACGGACCGGCATCTTGAGCTTTAAATAAGCATAGTGCGGGACGCGCTGAATCGAGCAAAAGCGGTTCAGACGAGCAAAGGCGTGATAACCATCGCGAAGGGATGATATCAAGATCAGGTTTATTGTGGAAGTTGTCTGGCGAGCCAAAGACGACTTCCAATGTTATTGAGCCCAAGCAACGGGCCTCTACACCAGGTATTACTCCTTTAAAGGTAGTTTTAGTGGGCTTGATTCTTGACGGATCAATACCCATTTTGCGGACAGTGTCCTGGTAAAGCAGGTTAAGACTAATGTCGCCGTCCATAAGGACTCACGTGAGGTGGAATCCGTCGATGATAGGGTCGAGGACCAGAGCTGCCGAACCTCAGTGACGGATACTGGGCGGGTGGTCCTTTCGATCGAAGGTGATCGGACAAGCCAACCATGGGTTGAATTTTGGGATGACCGGCTCTACGGCGTAGACGTCCCTTAATGCGCGCTTGCGCTCCCACTTGGGGATGTGAGTGACGTAGATCATATTCACCGTTTTGACCTCAGGAGAAATTTCTTATGTCCCCCTGTGTTCCGTGGGCGAGGCTCATCATCGTCCTCCTTGCTGGGTGGCCCATTCCCCTTGTGTTCGGCGTTGAGCTTGCCGGCCTGTTTAAAGACCCAACAGCTTCTGTTGGTATGATTGGCAGGTTTATCGGGGGTGCCATGAATTTGGCAAGGCCGATCAAGTTTTCTGTCCAAACTGGATGGACCATCTCTGTTTTCTTTGAATGGCTTCTTCTGTTGACCGGACTTGGAGCCACTGAATCCGGCGTTGACCGCCGTGTCTTTGTTATTGTTTCGACACTCGTGCTTGTTGCGTCGTGGGTTGCCATTGTCGTCCCTGGCTTTGGAGGTGCCTGGGTCGCTGGTGCTATTGCTTCTACGAGCTAGCCAGATATCTTCACCCACGCAAAAGAGGATCATAAGTGCGGTAAGGGCTGCCATGGACTTCGGCTTTTCTTGGCCGAGGTGTCGGGCGAGCCACTCATCTCGGACGCTGTGTTTGAAGGCCGCGAGGGCTTCAACGTCCGGACAATCCACAATCTGGTTCTTTTTTAATTAAGAACCTGGTCCAGAGGTTCCGGGCTGATTCTCCGGGTTGCTGGATTATGTGACTAAGATCATCGGCGTCTGGGGGCCAAACAAAGGTACCTTGGAAGTTGTCTCTGAAGGCGTCCTCCAAGTCTTCCCAGCCACCAATAGAGTTTTCTGGGAGGCTGTTCAGCTAGTGTCATGCTGGTCCCTTAAGTTTTAGGGGGAGGTATTTGATGGCATGTAGGTCATCACCGCGGGCCATGTGGATGTGGAGAAGAAAATCTTCAATCCATACTGCGGGATCTATTGTGCCATCGTATGGTTCAGTGTTCACGGGTTTAAACCCTTCCGGGAACTGGTGCTCCATTACCTCATCAGTGAAGCATAGGGAGTGTGTGTCCCTCTGTATCGGGCAGCGTCACGACGCCGGTCGGATGAAGTCCGTATGCGGTTTTTGGCCCGAGTGAGGTTATGCTTGTCGCGCCAGGCCTGATGGCCGTCTTCTCGCGCTGGGGCACGCCCCCTTGATCCATAGATTGATCTGGTATAAACCGGCTCTATTGTCCAGGTCCTGTCGTAGGTCATACGTGTATCCTGCAGCCGTTGTCTCTCCGCCTCTACGGCGAGGTGGTGCGGGTTGGTGTTCGGCTTGAGTTGCTGCTCTGTCCCGGCCACGAGGTGGTCGGTCAGGTCCGTCAGTAGCGTTACGCGTTGTCGATATAGGCTCCAGGGCCTCATCATCGAATTGGGGTAGCAGCTTGCGCTTTGGGTAAATCTAAGTTGCGCGTTCGAGGCCGTATTCCTCAGCTGCCAGGACATTAGTCCATCTGTCATTGAGAAAATCCTGATCAGCTTGAATCTGCTGCTGCTTCTTTTTCAAGCTTCTTGCAGTGGCTATTAGCCGGCGCTTAAAGCGCTCTTGTTCGAGGGATTCCTCCGGCACGATGAAATCTTCATCGCCGAGGCTTACATCATCCTTGGAGGGTGGTAGATAATAACTATCCTCCGAGTACTCGCTCCCGACCGGTTTGTCAGGGTTAATTTGCCCATCCTCCCAATCATCCTGTTCGGATGTTGGCTCAATAGGGGCTTCAGGGTCTTCGGCGTTCTCCGGAGTGTTATTGTCTGCGATGCCGGTGTTGCAGTCTTTGTCGTGACGCGATTTTGAGCGGCGCCGCTGACATCGACGCTTCGGAGGTGCTTCAGCAGGTTTGTCCTCAACCGGATCCTTCCTGCTGTCATCGTCATCCTCTTTGGGTGTGTCCACCATGTACACGTCCTATGTGGAAGTGGCCATCCAGCGTCCGGTGAATGGCGGGTTCTGGCTCTTCTCATCTCCGGCATCGTCGACCATACCGTCGATGTCTTCAAAATCGTAGTCGAGCATGTCGGTTAAATCCTCGATAGTGGCTACGAAGTGGGCGCTGGGTGGGACGTAAAATTCCCCGCTCTCAGCGCCTAGTATGGGCTGGGCGTAGTTCGGCAGTGATTCTTCTGCAATGGCGAGAGATCGCATTAAGTCAAGGGCCTTGTTTAAGAGCGAGGTTTGGACGGGGAAGCGAGAGTACGTGGAGTTGGGCGGGACAGAAGTTCCCTGGCCAAGCTCACATGGCGCGGACCTTGAGAGTTCGGAGCTAGTGTCCGGAGGCGAGTTCGGCTTCATGATGATAGGGGGAGCCTGGCGTAACTCCGGGCCTACCGGTGACGCGATCCCCTTCGGTTCTCCGGTGTCAAGCTCTATAGCTGCAGACAGTCCAGCAGGCTTTAAACTCCCATCTTCGAACCCGGTGATGCGCTCTGGATCTAAGGCCAAAGCGGTGGTTGGGGCCGCAAACCCTTGGAAGATCAAGTCTCCTCGGATATCAGTGACATGGTTCAGATTTCCCAAAGTGATCTGATGACCAGGGGCGTAGCTGTCGATCTGCTCCAGATGGCCAATCGAGTTGGCGCACAGTGCGAAGCCGCTGAATACGAAAACTTGGCGGGGGGAGGGAGTCTCCCTCAAGGCGGTATTGTTGTAGATGATCAGCGGAGCCATGGAGCCTTCTAGCGACGGCACAGTGGAACTCTCAATGAAAGCACCAATGTCGGTGTGAAAACCGGTAGATCTCGGGTAGGGGGTCCCGAACTGTGCGTCTAAGGATCGAAGGTAACATGAGGCAGGGGACACGATGTTTACCCAGGTTCGGGCCCTCTTAACGGAGGTAATACTCTACTTCCTGCTTGATTGACTTTGATGAGTATAGGGGTTACAAGAGTTGATCTACCTCAAGATCGTAATGGCTAAACCCTAGTTGTCTAGCCTGTATGATCATGATTGCCTCTACGGACTAAACCCTCCGGTTTATATAGACACCTGAGGGGCCTTGGGTTGTACAGAGTCGGTTTACAAAGAAAGGAAAAATATATTATCCGAACGCCAAGCTTGCCATCCACGCAAAGGAGAGTCTCATCCGGACACGGTGGAAGGTCTTTGATCTCTTATCTTCACGGCCCATTAGTCCGGCCCATATCACATAGCCCGGACGCCCGAGGACCCTCTAGTCCAGGACTCCCTCACCCCCATCTAGTCTTTGTTAGCTTTGTTTTAGCCTTCCCTCCTCCCCCTCCAGGTGCACAAGTGTGCTGGTGTGGGTTCTTTTTTATCTGAAACAAAATGGGACCCAAACAAAATAGGGATATTGTTAGAAACATTACACAATGATATGAAAATAAAATGAATTAGTATAAACTGAAATACACAAACCTGAATGAACTTGATCCTCAATATATGTGATGCACGCAACCTCCATCTACACCTATCATATGGGCAATGAACAGTGAACCTTGTTGGCTCACACCTATCGATCACATATGTATTTTTAGTGAGAATGCAATACGTAGTCACTGCATTACGCAGTCCACCATCGACTGGAATATGGTGTCGACAACTAGTTGAGGATCTTCCCTGTTCCACTCAATTGTTGGCATGTCATCACCATCATATTCATCTAAAACTAGGATGTCGATGTTCTGCTGCCTCTCTTCATCGTCAGTGTCATCAAATCTAGCACGGCTGATAGGTTCCTCCTGATATTCATCTTCCATTGCTTGTTTACTGACAATATCTAAAAAATCAGGGAGCACATTCTCATCCTCATCATCATTTCGAGGCACCTCTTCGTCTGGATCTGCATCTTGCTCTACATCGGCTGCAGCAACGACAGGAGAAGCGGCACAAGAAGCGGTAGCAGACATATTGTGACTTTCACAACCACTAGCTTTGCTTGGTTTTGACCTACAAGGAGTGCCGGGGCGCTCGCTATTCGCAGAGACAGAAGATTTCTGAACAACCTTCCCCTTGTCACGTTCATTGCGTGGCTGAAGCACCTCGATAAGGATTTTACCGAAGCGTCTTTCAGCATTCAAAGTAAAGAGCAATCCAAGATGCTCATCGCAAGTTAGTGGGAGAAACTTTTGCTCGGTACTGCTAGAAAATTTCAATTTAACAACATCGGCAGGGCTCCACTCATATGAAGAATTTTGGAGCGCCGCGAGCAAATCTTTAAACAACATACTTGTTTCTACCACCTTTGGATAGAAAATCATATGCGGTTCTCGACCGCTCAGCACACTAACATCCATCCTAACCGCCAGCCGGAAAGCAAGCGCAGGATCAATCCCATTCGATTCAAATAAGGAAAAGTTACAGTTTGGTCGGGAACAATTCAGTAAACTTTGATCGATTCAAGCGACTAGCTGTCAAATAGGGCCGAATTTATGAATTAGCAAATCAGTTAGAGGGAAACGACGCTTACCCAGGTGTAATCCATGAATTATCCGTCGCCGATTCGACCCAATCCTCTCCACGGTCGATGGGCCTGAGAACCTGCTCCCCCGACATCGCTGCTTAATCCTGAGGGGGTGTGGGGGTAGATCTAGAGGAGGCCACGACGGCGGCGGGGGCGAAATGGGGTTAGTGGCTGGAGGGCATGGCGGCGGCGAAGGGGGTAGAGTGGCGTGGTGCTGTAGTGCTCGAGGTTCAGACAAGGGGATCCCTTAGATAAGCTCATCTGACGTGTCTCAATGCGACCCCATTCGTCATGTCCAACAGGCGACAGAGTCCAGCGCGGCCTCATTTGTCTGAATTAGCGGTCAATGGTTTGACCCCGACGGCATCCTCCGTTGTGACCATTTATGAGAGTTTCGGACAAAGGAGTGGAGAAAAATGAGCAAAAGTTAAGAGCGTGGGGATGAATGAGTAGAGCTAAGCCAGGGGCACAGAAATAAAAATCCCTAATTTTAGAAACATTTTGTACCATTCAAAAAGTTGCCCCTTTGTTTTAAGTCCTAACACTTAAACAAATGTTTTGCACATTTAAAAAGTGGTCAACACGTGTTAGAAAAAAACTCTTGAACGTGTATCTAAAAAATTCGACGGTGCGTTGAAATGACTTTTTCCTTCACATGCTAAAATGACGTATTAGCACAAAGTGAATGAAATAACCGGTAAGTCGTTGACGGCAGCCCGGCGGGTCGGAAGGGAAACAGAGAGAGCGAGGACATGCAACGGCTGTCACGAGGTGGACGCGACGCGGGATCTGTCCCTGCATTACTGCCTAATTTGGTCGATTGGATCGGGCCCATGGGGCTGAGCCGAGGGTCGCGGCGGCGAAAGCGACGGCCCATCGTCCATCCACCGCCGGGAGAGAAACTTCGCTTCGGCCCCGGCTTTTCATGCACGCCGCCGGCCGTCGCCACTGCGTGTGCCATGGCAGGGACGAAACGAAGCAAACAAACCAAGCGAGGCCTTGTCGGTTCTCACATGCTCCCATCAAGCGTGGCTGCGTTCACGCGTTAACGATGGATCCTCTAATCATCTTCCCATCATCGCATTGCCGTGTCGTGTGTTGTGTTTTACCACGATCTATGTGCCACAGAGCGCTCTGTGCGTCATAGTGGAGTAGGCCGGGAGCAAACAAACCGATTGTCGTGCTAGCATACCATTTTTCTAATTGTTTTGCTAATGGCGCTCGTCCATATCTTGATTGAGTGGAGGTGTCGACACGTCAGGTGCAAGTGGAGCCAAGCATTCCACAGCACAGCTTCTCCTATAGCGCAACAAAAGCCAGCGCATCCAGGATCAGCCTAGCTGATTTAGGGTGGACCGATAAACAGATTTGGGTTGGGCATAGTACCACTAGGTCGAGTAAGCTCCAAAACCGATGGACGGCATGCGGCCATGCATGCACATGGACGGACGGAACCCATGGGAAGATGACCTTGGGCCAACCCATTCGTGGCTCTCTCTCCAGCCCCACCCATGTCAATCATTTAGAGCTAGGATGGTTTATAGCAGCATTACTGTTGGATGAGCACCGGTGCTGGTAGAAACAGTGACAGAGGTGAGGGTCAGGAGAGCAAATGCATCAAATGCGGCTCACCCAACAGAATTCGGGCGAGGTACAGCCAGAGTGAGTGAAACATCCATGGACAGCCAAGCATGGGAGGTGACATCCAATCATCTTTTCTTTTCTTGAGGAAATCCGGCCCAATCATCCTTTTTTAGGTAATCCGGGCCAATCATCTGTCACGTGTGGACTGGGATTCTCAAGTCGTCTACCTTTGGGTGGGCTGACATGTGGGCGCGACAACAACTTGGCCCACATATCGGCCATACAGTACTAATATGACTTAGGATCTGTGTCTTAAAAAGTATTCTTTCATCCGAAAAATACTGTCGTAGAATGGATAAAAATCAAGATTCACAACTAAAACACGTCTAGATACATCCATTTCTCCGACAAGTATTTTCAAACGGAGGGAATATGACTTAGGATTTGTGTCTCAAAAAAAGTATGACTTGGATCTCCGTTCATCACGGATCAATGCCCTTCCAGAATTGTTTGACAATGCCCGCCTTTCGTCCACACCACCAAACAACCAGAACAAGATGCCGACACACCGTTGTCGCCGCTCCCTTACCGGAGTTGTCCTGACCTTGTGGATGACAATCGGCAAGTCTTCATGTGCATGCTCTTAAGGACCAGTGACCTGGAGCTGCAATCGTCGTCATTGAACCCTTGAATCAATCCGAAGTGTCTGACACCACATAACTCTTCGCTGCATATACACGACTAAAAAACCTAACCTCACCGCCCCAAAGAAATGGCATGAATCTACGAGAGAGCTTTGTCGATTCCGTCTAGATGGACAAACTCGAGGATCAGAGCTTGGAAGACCAAACTCGACAAAGAAGCCACCATCCACCCAAACATTGCCCTGCGAGAACTAAAACCCTAATCTAAACTACAAGCCAAAGCATAGTCATTGGGATTCTCCTCCCTGCCATGGTCAACGGAGCGGCAGGCAGAGGGGAGGCGAATCCACGGGCTCGCTCATGGTGTCCGGAGGAAAGTTATAAACATAGTCGCCGCTAGGGAAAGAAACACTTCAGTAGGAGGGGAAAAAGATCAACTTCGTTTGAGCTTGCTTGTGCTCATGCGTCTTCGTCTAATTCTGTGTGCGCTGGCGGGCACGCCGCCGGTTCCCGACCTCATTTTAGTCCTGTTCCTTATTCTTGCTTGAAATTTCGAAAACTGATGCAAAAACTCTCCATCCCAAAGCAAATTACTTGGACTTCACTAGTACAAATCAAGCATGAGTTTTTAGCATGTCAAATCGAACATTTTTATGGCAAATTATGGTATCACAAGGATGACAATTTTTTTCCATGCCTGAACGTTCGATTTATCATGGTTAAAAACGTAACATCAGATATTTAACATTACGAATTACTTTGACCTCCGGCCTCCATAATTTAGTATTAGTAGCTAATTCCAAAATTGCTTCAGTCTCCCGGGCTATATGGAGCTTCAATTTCAGAAATTAAATTTTATTTTAGAAAAACTAAAAAACACATATAGATATGGATTTATATTAGTCACAAAAAAATAAGGATATAATATATATTGGGACATGAAGTTTATGCTCCCAAGCTCAAATGCACCTTTGTGAATAGTAAAACCATCAAAATAGTGAATAAATTAATAAACTGATTTATTTAGCAATAAACATTGTTAAATGTTCTATATACGTGCAAATCCCCGTAAAGAAAAAACAAACCTAGTGCTCTTGGGAAAAAACGATGATCCAAAATGACAAATTTTGAAAGTATTTTGGAGAGCTGTTTTTGTTATTTTTGTGATTCATCACAGAAAAAAATGCACGCAAGCAGGAAACTAACAATTGTTTAAAAAAGTTAGTTTTAAAATTTTGTTTACTTATTTTCCGTTAATGTTCATAAGGGTGCGTTTGAGCTTGGGATTATAAGGACACTTTTATGTATACTGTATGTTTGTAATGTTTCCTGATGAAATATGCTCCATGTGAGTTGTACATGATTTTAGTTCTTTTGTGTAGCTCACATCAAAAATGTATTTCATCGTGAAAATTGGTGAATTTGTAGCAATGCCTACATATATGTGTGTGCACTTTCTTAGTTTTTTTTTACTTGTAGACTTTGTTTTTGTTTTCTTTTTTTTTTTCAGAATTTTGGTTCCCTGGAGCCGAGTGTCAAAAATCACCATTCTTCCTCTTCCTCTTCCTTGTTCTTGCTGGAAATTTCGAAAAGTCGAGGCAGAACTCTCCCTCCCAAAGCAGATTACTTGGATTTCACTACAAATCAAACATCAAATTTTTTTAGTATGACAAATCAAATGTTTTAATGGTATGTTATCGCGAGGATGGCAATTTGCTTTTCCAAGCATGGTAAATCTTGCCATGGTTAAAAATTTGATGTCAGATTCTTAACATTACGAATTACTTTGACCTCCGACCTCCATAATTTAGTGTCAGTAGCTAATTCCGAAATTGCTACAGGCTCCTGGGCTCTATGGAGCTTGAATTTCACAAGTTAGACTTTGTAGTTTAGAAAAACTAAAAACAAAACACACATGTAAATAGGGATGTATATTAGTCGCAAAGAAAATAAGGATGTATACTGGGACATGAAGTTTATGCTCCCAAGCTCAAATGCACCTCGTGGATAGTAAAATCAACGAAATAATAAAGAAATTAAGTAAACTGATTGTTTTTAGCAATAAACATTATTGAATGTTCTATATACCTGCAAATTCCTGCAAAGAAACAACATGCCTAGTGCTCTTGGGAAAAAACGATGATCCAAAATGACTATTTTAAAGCATTTTGAAGAGCTAATTTTGCAAATTTTGCCCAGACCTACACAAATGTGATTTCATCATAAAAAATTGCACGTTAGCAGAAAACTAACAATTGTTTGTTATCAAAAAATCCAGAAATTTTGGATTCGTTTACTTATTTTTCATTTGATGTTCATAAGGGTGCATTTGAGCTTGGGATTATATGGTCACTTTCATGTATATTGCATGTTTGTAAAGTTTCCTGATGAAATGTGTTCCATTCCATGTGAATTGTATATGATTTTCATTTTTTTATGTAGCTCACATCAAAACGTATTGCATCGTCAAAATTGATGAATATGTAGCAACACGTACAAATATGTGCAGATTTTTCTAAACTTGTAAGTTTTATTTTTTATTTTTTCAAAATTTTGGTTTCCTAGAGCTGGGTGTCAAAAATCATCACTCTAAATAGTTTGACTAATTTAGTGCTTATTTTGCACCATAGTGACATTACAACCCCTCTGTACTCAAACCAATTCAAAATGAGAAAGAAAAAAAATAGAACAAGAATAGTTTTCCTTTCTCCTCTTGTTCTCCTTGATCTTCCAATTTCCCCCCTCCTCCCATCTTATACCCAAGCCCTTTGGCTTTCACTATATTGTAATGTTTGCACATAAGCCCCTAAAAAAGCTTTCATCCCTCAGCTCTTCTTCCACTCCTCGGCGCCGGCGAGGTAGGCCTTCTTCCTCTTCTCCGCTCGCGCGCACGCGCAGATGATGACGAAGCAGGCGGCGTAGACGGCGTACACGCGCCAGTTCGCGCGCGGGGCCTCGCCGGCGGCGGCGCGGTGGAACACCGCGGCGTAGTAGTGGAGGCCGACGGCCAGCCCGACCACCATCTGCGCCAGGCCAAGCGCCTTGGTGGCGTCCGCGCCGCCCTCCTCCTCCTCCGGCGAGGCGGCCCCGGAGAAGACGGCGACGAGGTCCACCATCTGGAGCACGAGGTAGCCCATGAAGCCGAGCGACTGCGCGGCCTGCGTCCAGGCGTAGGCCGCGGGCGAGGCGGCGTGGAAGAAGCGGAGCGGCTCCAGCCCCGTGGCGGCGGCGGCGAGCGCGAGCGTGCCGAAGTAGATGGCGAGGTAGGCCTGCGAGAGCAGCAGCGCGCGGTGGAGGAGCGGCAGGTACGGGCCCATGCGCCGCACCAGCGCGGTGAGCATGCAGAGGGGCAGCAGCAGCAGGGCCACCGACGCCGCGGATGCCGCCGCCGCCCCCCACCGGCCCCCGAGGACCGGCCGCACGCCGCCGGCGATCCCCGCATTGGCGGCCGAGAGGTACGCCTTGGACGTGTACGACAGCCGCGCCAGGTCCGGCATGAGCGTCTGATGCAGCCGCGCCGGGAGGTCCCGGAACTCGGACATGAGGTCCTCCGTCCCCTCCGCCTCCTCCGCGAACACCACGTCCTCCTCCACCCCCGCCGCCTCGTCGCCGCTCACGGTCGAATTCGCCTTCACCTTCCCGTCAGCACCAACGACCTTGGCTTTCTTGCTCGACTTGGTCGAATCCACCTTCTCGTCGGCGACAACCTGCGCCTTCTTGCTCGACTTGGCCGAACCCGCCGTCGAATTGGCCGGCTTCTTGGCCTTGGGAGCGCCCCCCTCAGATTTCACCGGCTTGGCAGCGCCCGCCTTGGTGGACTTGGCGGAATCGGCGCTCTTGGGCTTGGCGGTGGCCGCCGCCTTGTCCAGCTTCGGGACCTTGGGCTTGGCCGCATCGCCGGCCGCTTTAGTGGCCGGCTTCTTGGTCGTGGTGGAATCCGCTTTAGGGGTCGCCTTCTTGGTGGTGGCCTTGGCCGTCGTGGTGGTGGACTCCTCCGGTTTCTTGCCTTTCAGAACCTTGGTCTGATTCTTGGCGCCAGAGGAGACCTTCTTCTTGACGCCGGCCGCCGCGGTGGTCTTGGGCGGCTTGACCGGCTCGTCGTCATCGGTGGAGACGAGCTCCTTGCGGCCGGCGGAGAGCTTGGGCTTGGGCTTGGCGGCCGGCGCGGCGGAGGAGCAGAGCGCAATGTGGCAGCAGAGGAGGGCGAGGAGGAGCAGCAGCAGCACTGGCGACCGAGCTGCCATCTCTGGCAGATCTGGCCGGGGCTTTTGGGGAGCGAGATACGGCAGCGGCGAGATCGGGAAGAGTGAGGGAGGGTTAAGGTATTTTTGGCTCGATTTATATGTGGGGAAATTGGAGGCGAAAAGGAGCGAGGAAGCTTGTGAGGCGTGGCCGTGTGTGGGTGAAGACCGAAGAGCGTGTGAGTGAGAGTGAGTGAGTGAGTGAGTGGGGAGCGAACCACACCACCACCGTGGGGTGGAGTGTGCGAGTGGAGTGGGGAGTGAGCGAACTACGACGGTGTTTGGCACGGCCGGTACCGGGGCACACACACACACACGACCACGTCGACATTGGTGCGGCTCCTCCGAATCGTCGGTGGACTTTTGCCGACTCATTGCGCGCGCGCACCCGTCAGCCAGCGCGACAAATCAACAAGCTCACGAGTTTGTCGCTACTCCCTACGTTTCCAAAATACTCTCTCCGTCCGAAAATACGTATCGAAAAAATAAATATATCTAGACGTATTTTAGTTCTATATACATTCATTTTTATCCATTACCCCGACAAGTATTATCCATTTCTCCGACAAGTATTTTGGGACGGAGGGAGTATAAGTCTTTTAAATTTTACTATGGACTACATACGGAGCAAGAAGAGTGAATCTACACTATAATATGGCTATATACATCCGCATGTAGTTTATATTAAGATCTTTAAAAATACTTATATTTAAGAACGGAAGGAGTACTTGTTAGTGCATGTGGGACCCTTCAACGGATACGGTGATACGACGAGCCGGTCATCCAACCGTGTACCACAAATATTTCAAGCTTTTAAACAAGTCAAACGGTTTCCATGTAAATCGAATGTTTTTTTATTTAAATAGGATCAAATTCATTACATTTTTGACATATTTGAACTAAACAAAAGCGGACGGCACTTTTATAACCTAGCCTAAATCTTCGTCGTCCGTGCAGACATCCGCCGATGATTTGCCTTTCCGCGAGTGCGTGATCATCGAGGAGCCGGAGGTTGTCTATGAGGGCCAACATCAAAGATGGTTGTCCACATATATCATATTAAACGTGTCATTTTTGCTTCCAGCTCATTTGAGGATATCTTAGCCACTTTGGTCAGAGTGCTATTCATCAGTTTTATCCTCAACCTATTTAACCGGATCATTTGATCAGAATTAAGCCATCTCCTAAGGCCTTGTTCGGTTAATCCCCACCACAAGGGGATTGGAGAGGATTGGAGGGGTTTGATGTGGATTTTGACTTGCTGGGGATTTAATCCCTGCCAATCTGCTCCAAACCCCTTGAAACCCCGTGGAACCGAACAAGGCCTAAAGGATATATTCCATCCATTATCGGCCATCTACCTCACATTTTTTGTCTCTTCATTGCAAATTACGAACATACAAGCAAACTGATCTTTAAGAGGAATATTACGAATCCAGGTATCATTCCAAAAGTCGGCATGCTTGCCACTCTTCACCACCATACTTCTATCTTTTAGCAGGTCAGGCCAACATGGGGAATCCCTGGCAATATGTTTAATAAATGTACACCATTTGATGTTTGTAACCATGTATTTCTTCTTGACTATTTCCAACCACTTATATAATAAGCTCACATTCAATCTTTCCAGGTGTTTGATAGCTAGTCCTCCTTTCTTTTTAGGACTTCATATCAAAGGTCATCTGACCGTGTGATATTTTTTCCTTTCACACTGCTTCCACACCAAAAAGAATTACCTGATGGCCTTCTCCAATCTCCCAAGATTTGTTTTTGGGAACAGTACGTACGTACATGGAGAAGCAGTAAATTGACATTTTGGCTAAACATGCATTGATCCTTGTTACCCTACCACCCGGGGATAGGGTCCTAGCTTCCCAATCATCCAAGCCTCTATACATGCATTCTTCAGTTGGCATCTCCACATGCAATCTACTCCCATTGATCGTGACTCCTAGATATTTGATAGGTCAGGCTCCAATCTGATAATTCAACATCTCAACATTTCTCTGACTTTTCTCATCATCATGTAGTACATAATTACCTCACTTTCCGGAAAATAATCTTCAGGCCAGACATTTGTTCAAACAAATATAGCAGTAGTTTCATATTCCTAACCATTTCAACGTCATCTTGCATAAACAACATGGTATCATTAGGATAATGTAAAATAGCCACCCCTTATCAATAGATGGTGTATCGGCTAACCACTTTGACCTTGTCAACAAACTTGTGCTCGGCCCCCGCCCCCCGCGCCGCCCCCGCTCGGGTGACTCGGGCGGGATCTCGATCCCTAGCCGCCGGGGTCCTCCTCCTTCCTCCCTTCCCTCCGCCGCCGCTGAAGGACGCCACCGGCGATGGCCCGGTCGACGGCGGTGGCGGGGTCCTCCTCTTGCTCGCGCCATGGGGTGGTCGGCGCCATGCATGGGTGGCGCGCCGATCCGCTCGGCGGTGCGGCGGGTTCGCCCGGCGGTGGCGTGGCGTTACGCTTTGGCTAAGGGTCGATCCGCTCGGGCGGCGGGCAACTGCCTCGCCAAGGGCGGCGATGGTGGGCGCGGTACCGGCTCGCCTCGGCTGCGTGGCGGCGTTTCGGCGGCGGCGGCGGCCGGGTTGCGCGACACACCATCCGACCTCGGATCGGCGGTGGCGGCATGGAGGCTCGTGGTTGGGTCGGCACCATGCGGGTTGTGCCCTCCGGACAGATCCGACCGGGTGGTGCGGCTCGCGTTGCCAGCGGCGACTCGGATCGGGGCGACCGTGCACACATTACGTGATGGAGGTTCTTCGAGCGGATCCGAGTGAAAACCTTGTGCTCGGCTTGATGCCATGACCGGCGTTGGTGGCACCATGTTGTGTCATTACCTTCTTGAAGGCATCGCCGGAGAAGCTCTAGACCTCTATCCGCTACCTCCGGGAAACCCTAGATCGCTTGATCGGATGACGGCGGCGTTGGTGTCGCTTCCTCCTTGGGGCGCCATTCTTGGAGGCGTACACGGGGTCGAGGGTCCAGCGGACGCCTTTTTGGTGGAGCGGTGCTTCATCCTTCACATTGATGACGGCGGATCTCGGCGGCGTGGTGCGATGGAGACTCGGCGCCCGATGCGTGGTGATGGACTCGCAGTGGAGGTAGTTGTGCAAGGCCAAGGTGGCGTCGATGACGGAGTGACTCGACAAGGTAGAAGCCTCAATATCTGCTTTGAAGACGGACCTGTGGAAGATGGCGGCGACAACACATGTGAGTGCGTCAGACCAGTTTATGCCCCAAACCCGGTATGTGGCTTGGCTGGGGCTTCTGGCTTTTGATGATAGGATTAGATGAGTAGTCTGGGTATGTGGCCCAGGTAGCACCCCTGCATCTTTTGGATAGGAGTAGTGGTATATGTTGTCAAGATGGCGGATTCAGGCATATTGTTATAATACTTTGTAAGGTCCTCGAGAATAATCAATAAAGAGTCCGTATGCATCCCCCAGATGCAAAGGCCGGGGGTCATCCTCCTTTTCTAAAAAAAAATAGATGATGTATCAGACCCACGATCTGGTTGCGTTCCTGAGCAAGGAGAATAGAGCACAACTCGAGTGGCTTGAACAGCATGTCCATGCCTTGCTCGATGGGGTTCCCCAAGGCTCTCATTTCTTCTAAAATGCCAACTCCGGATACTAATATCCTTGAGTTCACTTTTCTGAGCAAATTGCATTACAGAGTTTTCATAGTTAAGCCTTCATAATTTTATAACGTACGGGAACCATATGTTATTAGCCACATACTTATTCTCCAATTGGACTAAAATTGCATATTCAGTTAACCAACAATGATGGACCAATGGTCGAACGCATCAGAGTACAGCCGCGGCGACGAGGTCGAGGCCGCCATTGGTCACAAACACGATGTGGGCTAGAAAGACCACGAGCACGCCGTTGAAGGCGAGGACGATTCTGACGACGACGATTAAGGCTTCGGGATACCGATTCCGATGGTGGAGATGATCGAAATTATATTAAGAATTAAGGTATAATTTGGAGCAATGTCGACGATCCGGCTTTAGCCGCCTCTCCTCCTTCGAGAGCGACGGGGAGGAAAGTGGTGGCTTGGCTATGGGTGACGATGAGGAAAGTTGAAGTTGTGTCGGTGGGGATATGAGCTAGGCAAGACGTGACGACCTTTTTATAGATGCGGGCGGTGGGCAGCGGGAAAACGGTGCTGGTGGCGTGAATGGCCGCGGCTAGTTGGCACGCGGGTAACCGCCATTAGTTGGCAAGCTTCTTGGTGCCATGGGCATCTGGTCGTCTGTGCCATTGCCGAGTAGAGGGGATGAGTCTCACTGGAAGGACGGCGAAGGAGGTGAAACTTTACTCACTCACGGCCGTTTGACCGATACAACGCCCTCCAAACCAATGCCTTACAAATCGCATGCTCGATCTGAAGCGTCCTCCATAAATTTTGACAATCAAGAGCTGAATGACGATCCTGCTAACAGTGGCGTTTCTATGTGTTAGTTGTGAGACAACTGACCCCACAACAACTTTTGACAAAAACAACCTAAAAGCATTTTACTGTACATTGTGAAGTACTCCTTCTATAAACTAATATAAGAGCATTTAGATCACTACTTTAGTATTCTAAATGCTCTTATATTAGTTTACGGAGGGAGTATTTTTTTTAAAAATAGCAATGGCCCAGCGGATTTTTTAGGCTGGCTTCGCCACTGCCTGCTAGAGCAGTCTGTTTGATTAATAAAATCGTCATATCAAGGATTATTTTGCTGATAGGGCCGTTATTCCCATTTTTGCTAGAGCTCTCGCCACTCCACTAGTTGTACCTCGCCAGAATTCGGTTAGGTTAGGTGAGTGGCATTTGATGCCCTTGCTGTCGTGACCCTCAGTCACTGTTTCTAATCCATGGTAGTAGTGCTAACCAACAGTGGTGGTGAGAGAAACATGAAGAATCCAAAAATAATGCCGCCATAACCAATCGTACCTCTAATAAATTATTGATGTGGGGCTGAAGACTCATAAATGGGTTGGCCCAAGGTCATCTTCCAATGCATTGCATCCACGCGGTCCATCTGCATGGGTTTTGCACTGCTATGGTGAACCAAACACCAGCCACCGGATAATGATGATTAGTGGATGTGGATCCACCGTTAACGCGTGAAAGCATCCACGGCACTTGCATGACCCTGACGCTGACACGCGGCGAGTTAGCGAGGAAGAACCATGACGCCGCCATGCGTCCGGAACGGAGCGACGCGTCGCAGGCGCGCCAAGGGAACAAGCACGCGGCGGCGGTGGTGCCGGTGGTGGGTCACGGGTGCGCGTCGGGGTGCGAAGGTGGCAGCGTCGTCTTCTTCAGCTGGGCTCTGGCCCCGGAGGCCGGTCCACGCGGTTTCGCTTTCCGGGTCGGCACTCGGCGGCACGGCAGGCACTGCGTCACCGCCGACACTCCCTGCGTCTACGTACTCCAACCGACAGCTGGAGCCTGGAGGGGACTAGTCGGCGCTCCCGTATTGGTAAATTTGACAATTTTGACCTCAGGACGAAATCATTTCACAGAATGAACTGCCCGTGAAATTATTTCACACACATGACCTTTTTGTAGCGCCCACGACGGCGGCGCCACCCTACTGATGCAGCGCCTAGCTCGGGCGTTACACGCCATCCACCGTGGCAGCCTCAGGCTCAGACTCAAGAAGGTAACGCCCGAGCTAGGCGCCACACTTGTAAAGTGCGGCCTAGCAGCAGAGGCGCCAGACTGTGACTTATCCACCACTTGGCTGCCCCCCCTCCCCATTGGCGCATTCCAACGTGTGTGCAAGGTGTGCCCCGCACACCCAGAAATTTGCGATTTATTTTCTACCAAATGGTATTTAGGCCCAAAACAACAAAGGCCCAGCGTCCCAGCCCATCTGCTCACGAGCCAGCAATACAGAGGCGCTCGTCTCGCTCGTCGGTCAACCAGAGCGGAAGGTGCACGCAACTCGCAGTCGAAAACCTAATCCCCAATCCTCATCTGGCATCCAGCCATCCCCAATTCCCCATCCCCATCCAGCCCTCCCGTCGGGGCCGTCCGGCCATCCGGGTGTCCGCCGCTTCGTCCTGTCATTCCACCAAGAAGAGACGCCGCTCCGCTCCCCTTCGAAGGAGCACTGCCTTGTGCCTTGCCCGCCTGCTCCCTGCCGGATCTCCCTCTACCACGAGCAGCCAGCCCGCCGGTCGCCGGACATCGGTCTGAACTCCGAAGGTGTTGGAAATATGCCCTAGAGGCAATAATAAAAGGATTATTATTATATTTCCTTGCTCATGATAATTGTCTTTTGTTCATGCTATAATTGTATTATCCGGAAATCGTAATACACGTGTGAATACATAGACTACAACATGTCCCTAGTGAGCCTCTAGTTGACTAGCTCGTTGATCAATAGATAGTCATGGTTTCCTGACTATGGACATTGGATGTCATTGATAACGGATCACATCATTAGGAGAATGATGTGATGGACAAGACCCAATCCTAAGCATATCACAAGATCGTAGTTCGCTTGCTAGAGCTTTTCTAATGTCAAGTATCTTTTCCTTAGACCATGAGATCGTAACTCCCGAATACCGTAGGAGTGCTTTGGTGTACCAAACGTCACAACGAATCGGGTGACTATAAAGGTGCACTAGGTATCTCCGAAAGTGTCATTGGGTTGACACGGATCGAGCTGGGATTTGTCACTCACGTATGACAAAGAGGTATCTCTGGGCCCACTCGGTAATGCATCATCATAATGAGCTTAAAGTGACCAAGTGTCTGGTCACGGGATCATGCATTACGGTACGAGTAAAGTGACTTGCCGGTAATGAGATTGAACGAGGTATTGGGATACCGACGATCCAATCTCGAGCAAGTAACGTACCGATTGACAAAGGGAATTGTATACGAGGGTTGCTTGAATCCTCGACATCGTGGTTCATCCGATGAGATCATCGAGGAGCATGTGGGAGCCAACATGGGTATCCAGATCCCGCTGTTGGTTATTGACCGGAGAGCCGTCTCGGTCATGTCTACGTGTCTCGCGAACCCGTAGGGTCTACACACTTCAGGTTCGGTGACGCTAGGGTTGTAGAGATATGAATATGCAGCAAACCAAAAGTTGTTCGAAGTCCCGGATGAGATCCCGGACGTCACGAGGAGTTCCGGAATGGTCTGGAGGTAAAGAATTATATATAGGAAGTGCGCCGCCATCGGGAGAGTTTCGGTCACCCAGATTGTACTGGGACCACCGGAAGGGTCCCGGGGTCCACCTATCCGGAGGGCCCGTGGGCTGAAGTGGGAGGGACCTGCCTGGTGGGCTGGTGCGCCCCTTGGGCCCCCCGCGCCTAGGGTTGGAAACCCTAGGGTGGGGTGCCCACTTGCCTTGGGGGCACTCCACCTCTCGGCCGCCGCCTCTTGGGAGATCCCATCTCAGGCGGCGCCTCAGGGGCCTATATAAAGGGGGGAGGGAGGCAGCCGCACTCAAGTCTTGGCGCCCCTCTCCCTCGCTACACCTCTCCTCTCGCAGGCTCGGTGAAGCTCTGCCGAACCTCTTGCAGATCCACCACCACGCGTCGTCGTGTCTGGATCTTCTTCAACCTCTCCTCCTCCTTGCTGGATCTAGGTGCGGAGACGCCATCCGCTCCGTCACGTGTATTGAACGCGGAGGTGCTGTCCGCTCGCACTTGGTCATCGGTGATTTGGATCACGACGAGTACGACTCTTTCAACCCCGTTCTCTTGAACGCTTCCGCTCGCGATCTACAAAGGTATGTAGATGCACTCTTATCACTCGTTCCTAGATGAACTCATAGATGGATCTTGGTGAAACCGTAGGAAATTTTTTATTTTTGCAACGCTCCCAACGGTGGCATCATGAGCCGTGTTTATGCGTAGTTCTCTATTGCACGAGTAGAACACAAATCTGTTGTGGGCGAGATGTTGTCAACTTTCTTGCCGCTACTAGTCTTATTTTGCTTCAGCGGTATTGTGGGATGAAGCGCCCGGACCGACCTTACACGTACGCTTACGTGAGACAGGTTCCACCGACTGACATGCACTAGTTGCATAAGGTGGCTAGCGGGTGTCTGTCTCTCCCACTTTAGTTGGAGCGGATTCGATGAAAAGGGTCCTTATGAAGGGTAAATAGAAGTTGACAAATCACGTTGTGGCTTTTTCGTAGGTAAGAAAACGTTCTTGCTAGAACCCTATTGCAGCCATGTAAAAGATGCAACAACAATTAGAGGACGTCTAACTTGTTTTTGCAGCAATTGCCTTGTGATGTGATATGGCCAAAAGTTGTGATGAATGATGAATGATGAATGATATATTGTGATGTATGAGATCATGTTCTTGTAATAGGAATCACGACTTGCATGTCGATGAGTATGACAACCGGCAGGAGCCATAGGAGTTGTCTTAATTATTGTATGACCTGCGTGTCATTGATTCAACGCCATGTAATTACTTTACTTTATTGCTAAACCGTTAGCTATAGTAGTAGAAAGTAATAGTTGGCGAGTAACTTCATGGAGACACGATGATGGAGATCATGGTGTCATGCCGGTGACAAGATGATCATGGAGCCCCAAGATGGAGATCAAAGGAGCTATATGATATTGGCCATATCATGTCACTACTATTTAATTGCATGTGATGTTTATTATGTTTATGCATCTTGTTTAATTAGAACGACGGTAGTAAATAAGATGATCCCTCATAATAATTTCAAGAAGGTGTTCCCCCTAACTGTGCGCGTTGCTAAAGTTCGTCGCTTCAAGCACCACGTGATGATCGGTGTGATAGATTCCTACGCTCACATACAACGGTGTAAGACAGTTTTACACATGCAAAACACTTAGGTTAACTTGACGAGCCTAGCATGTACAGACATGGCCTCGAAACACAGAGACCGAAAGGTCGAACATGAGTCGTATGGAAGATACGATCAACATGGAGATGTTCACCGACGATGACTAGTCCGTCTCATGTGATGATCGGACACGGCCTAGTCGACTCGGATCATGTAACACTTAGAAGACTAGAGGGATGTCAAATCTGAGTGGGAGTTCATTAAATAATTTGATTAGATGAACTTAATTACCATGAACATTAGTCTAAAATCTTTGCAAAAATGTCTTGTAGATCAAATGGCCAACGCTCATGTCAACATGAACTTCAACGCGTTCCTAGAGAAAACCAAGCTGAAAGATGATTGCAGCAACTATTCGGACTGGGTCCGGAACCTGAGGATCATCCTCATAGCTGCCAAGAAACAATATGCCCTAGAAGCACCGCTAGGTGAAGCACCCATCCCAGAGAACCAAGACGTTATGAACGATTGGCAGTCTCGTCTTGATGATTACTCCCTCGCTCAAGGCGGCATGCTTTACAGCTTAGAACCGGGCTCCAAAAGCGTTTTGAGCAACACGGTGCATATGAGATGTTCGAGGAGCTAAAATGGTTTTCCAAGCTCATGACCGGTCGAGAGATATGAAGTCTCCGACAAGTTCTATAGTTGTAAGATGGAGGAAAATAATTCTGTCGGTGAGCACATACTCAAAATGTCAGGTTGCACAACCGCTGTCCCACTGGACATTAACCTCCGGACGAGGCGGTCGTTGACACAATCCTTCGCCGCTCCCACCGAGCTACAAGAGCTTTGTGATGAACTACAATATGCGGGAATGGTGAAAACTATTCTGAAGTATTTTCAATCTGAAGTCAGCAGAGGTAGAAATCAAGAAGGAACATCAAGTGTTGATGGTCAATAAAACCTCTAAGTTCAAGAAGGGCAAGGGTAGGAAGAACTTCAAGAAGGACGGCAAGGATGTTGTCGCGCCTGGTAAGCCAGCTTGCCGTGAAGAAGTCAAAGAATGGACCCAAGCCCGAGATCGAGTGCTTTTATTGCAAAGGGAATGGTCATGGAAGTGGAACTGCCCCAAATACTTAGCGCATAAGAAGGCCGCAACACTAAAGGTATATTTGATATACATGTAATTGATGTGTACCTTACCAAGACTCGTAGTAACTCCCGGTATTTGATACCGTGCCGTTGCTCATATTTGTAACTCACGGCAGGAGCTGCGGAATAAGCGGAGATCGGCGAAGGACGAGGTGACGATGCGCGTCGGGAATGGTTCCAAGGTCGATGTGATCGCCGTCGCACGCTACCTCTATATTTACCTACGGATTAGTTTTAAACCTCAATAATTGTTATTTAGTGCCAAGTTTGAGCATGAACATTGTGTCCGGATCTCGTTTAATACGAGATGGCTACTCATTTAAACCGAGAATAATGGTTGTTCTATTTATATGAGAGATATGTTTTATGGTCATGCCACGATGGTCAATGGTTTATTCTTAATGAATCTCGAACATAATGTTACACATATTCATAGTGTGAATACCAAAAGATGTAAAGTTGATAACGATAGTCCCATATACTTGTGGCATCGCCGCCTTGGTCACATTGGTGTCAAGCGCATGAAGAAGCTCCATGCTGATGGACTTTAGAGTCTCTCGATTATGAATCATTTGACACATGCTAACCATGCCTCATGGGCAAAATGACCAAGACTCCGTTCTCCGGAACAATGGAGCGAGCAACCAACTTATTGGAAATCATACATACCGATGTATGCGGTCCAATGAGCGTTGAGGCTCGCGGAGGATATCGTTATGTTCTCACTCTCACTGATGACTTAAGTAGATATGGGTATGTCTATTTGATGAAACACAAGTCTGAGACCTTTGAAAAGTTCAAGGAATTTTAGAATTAGGTAGAGAATCAACGTGACTGAAAGATAAAATTCTTACGATCAGACCGTGGAGGAGAATATTGAAGTCACGAATTTGGTACACACTTAAGAAAATGTGGAATCGTTTCACAACTCACGCCGCCTGGAACACCTCAGCGTAACGGTGTGTCCGAACGTCGTAATCGCACTCTATTGGATATGGTGCGATCTATGATGTCTCTTACAGATTTACCGCTATCATTTTTGGGATACACTCTAGTGACAGCTACATTCACTTTAAATAGGGCTCCGTCTAAATCCGTTGAGACGACACCGTATGAATTATGGTTTGGGAAGAAACCTAAGCTGTCGTTTCTAAAAGTTTGGGGATGCGATGCTTATGTCAAGAAACTTCAACCTGAAAAGCTCGAACCCAAGTCGGAAAAATGCATCTTCATAGGATACCCTAAGGAAACCATTGGGTATACCTTCTACCTCAGATCCGAAGGCAAGATCTTTGTTGCCAAGAACGGGTCCTTTCTGGAGAAAGAGTTTCTCTCGAAAGGAGTAAGTGGGAGGAAAGTAGAACTCGATGAAGTACTACCTCTTGAACCGGAAAGTAGTGCAGCTCAGGAAAATGTTCCTATGGTGCCTACACCGACTGGAGAGGAAATTAATGATGATGATCAAGGTACTTGGATCAAGTTGCTACTGAACTCAGAGGTCCACAAGGACACGCTCCACACCAGAGTGGTATGGCAACCCTGTCCTGGAAATCATGTTGTTGGAGAACGGTGAACCTTTGAACTATGAAGAAGCGATGGCGGGCCCAGATTCCAACAAATGGCTTGAAGCCATGCAATCTGAGATAGGATCCATGTATGAAAACAAAGTATGGACTTTGGTGACTTGTTCGATGATCGGCGAGCGATAGAAAACAAATGGATCTTTAAGAAGAAGACGGACGCGGATGGTAATGTTACCATCTATAAAGCTCGACTTGTCGCTAAGGGTTATCGGCAAGTTCAAGGGTTGACTACGATGAGACTTTCTCTCCGTAGCGTAAGCTGAAGTCCGTCCGAATCATGTTAGCAATTGCCGCATACTATGATTATGCGATATGGCAAATGGATGTCAAAACGGCATTCCTTAACGGCTATCTTAAGGAAGAACTGTATATGATGCAGCCGGAAGGTTTTGTCGACCCTAAGAATGCTAACAAGGTATGCAAGCTCCAGCGATCCATTTATGGGCTGGTGCAAGCATCTCGGAGTTGGAACATTCGCTTTGATGAGATCAAAGCGTTTGGGTTTATGCAGACTTATGATCGGCGAACTTTTGATGGGAAATGATATAGAACTTTTGGACAGCATTAAGGCCTACTTGAATAAGAGTTTTTCAATGAAGGACCTTGGAGAAGCTGCTTATATATTAGGCATCAAGATCTATAGAGATAGATCGAGACGCCTCATAGGTCTTTCACAAAGCACATACCTTGATAAGATATTGAAGAAGTTCAAAATGGATCAGTCCATGAAAGGGTTCTTGCTCAGACATAAGGTGTGAAATTGAGCTCGCTCAATGTCCCACCACAGCAGAAGATATAGAAGAGATGAGTGTCATCCCTATGCCTCAGCCATAGGGTCTATTATGTATGCCATGTTATGTACCAGACCTGATGTAAACCTTGCCGTAAGTTTGGTAGGAAGGTACCAAAGTAATCCCGCAAGGAACACGGACAACGGTCAAGAATATCCTGAAGTACCGAAAAGGACTAAGGACATGTTTTCGCTTATGGAGGTGACGAAGAGCTCGTCAGAAGGGTTACGCCGACGCTTAGCTTCGACACAGATCCGATGACTCTAAGTCACAAACCAGATAAGTGTATATGTTGAATGGTGGAGCAAGAGCTGGTGCAGCTGCAAGCAGAGCGCCATGACGGGATCTACATGTGAAGCGGAGTACATGGCAGCCTCGGAGGCAGCACATGAAGCAATTTGGGTGAAGGAGTTTATCACCGACCTAGGAGTCATACCCAATGCGTCGGGGCCGATCAAACTCTTCTCGTGACAACACCGAGCTATTGCACTTGCCAAGGAGCCCAGGTTTCACAAGAATACCAGCACATCAAGCGCCGCTCAACTCCATTCGTGAAAATGTTCAAGATGGAGACATAGAAATTTGCAAAGTGCATACGGATCTGAATGTCGCAGATCCGCTGACTAAACCTCTTCCATGAGCAAAACATGATCAACACCAGAACTCTATGGGTGTTCGATTCATCACAATGTAACTAGATTATTGACTCTAGTGCAAGTGGGAGACTGTTGGAAATATGCCCTAGAGGCAATAATAAAAGGATTATTATTATATTTCCTTGTTCATGATAATTGTCTTTTGTTCATGCTATAATTGTATTATCCGGAAATCGTAATACATGTGTGAATACATAGACTACAACATGTCCCTAGTCAGCCTCTAGTTGACTAGCTCGTTGATCAATAGATAGTCTCCTGACTATGAACATCGGATGTCATTGATAACGGGATCACATCATTAGGAGAATGATGTGATGGACAAGACCCAATCCTAAGCATAGCACAAGATCGTAGTTCGTTTGCTAGAGCTTTTCCAATGTCAAGTATCTTTTCCTTAGACCATGAGATCGTAACTCCCGGATACCGTAGGAGTGCTTTGGTGTACCAAACGTCACAATGTGGCGGTGACTATAAAGGTGCACTACGGTATCTCCGAAAGTGTCATTGGGTTGACACGGATCGAGACTAGGATTTGTCACTGTATGACGGAGAGGTATCTCTGGGCCCACTCGGTAATGCATCATCATAATGAGCTCAAAGTGACCAAGTGTCCGGTCACGGATCATGCATTACTGCATGAGTAAAGTGACTTGTCGGTAACGAGATTGAACGAGGTATTGGGATACCGACGATCGAATCTCGGGCAAGTAACGCATCGATTGACAAAGGAATTGTATACGGGTTGCTTGAATCCTCGACATCGTGGTTCATCCGATGAGATCATCGAGGAGCATGTGGGAGCCAACATGGGTATTCAGATCCCGCTGTTGGTTATTGACCGGAGAGCCGTCTCGGTCATGTCTCACGTGTCTCCGAACCCGTAGGGTCTACACACTTAAGGTTCGGTGGACGCTAGGGTTGTAGAGATATGAATATGCAGCAAATCGAAGTTGTTCGAGTCCGGATGAGATCCCGGACTCGCGAGGAGTTCCGAATGGTCCGGAGGTAAAGAATTATATATAGGAAGTGCAGTTTCGCCATCGGAGAGTTTGGGGTCACGGTATTGTACGGGACCACTGGAAGGGTCCCCTGGGTCCACCGGTGGGGCCACCAATCCCGGAGGGCCCGTGGGCTGAAGTGGGAGGGACCAGCCTGGTGGGCTGGTGCGCCCTGGGCCCCTGCGCCTAGGGTTGGAAACCCTAGGGGGCGCCCACTTGCCTTGGGGCACTCCACCCCGCCGCCGCCTCCTTGGGAGATCCCATCTCTCGGGGGGCGCCCCAGGGGCCTATATAAAGGGGGGAGGAGGAAGCCGCACTCAAGTCTTGGCGCCTCCTCTCCCCGCTACACCTCTCCTCTCGCAGAGCTCGCAAGCTCACGGGAACCTGCTGCATCCACCACCACGCCGTCGTCTGCTGGATCTTATTCAACCTCTCCTCCTCCTTGCTGGATCAAGGTGCGGAGACGCCATCCGCCTCCGCACTGTGTTGAACGCGGAGGTGCTGTCCGCTCGCACTTGGTCATCGGTGATTTGGATCACGACGAGTACGACTCCTTCAACCCCGTTCTCTTGAACGCTTCCGCTCGCGATCTACAAAGGTATGTAGATGCACTCTTATCACTCGTTGCTAGATGAACTCATAGATGGATCTTGGTGAAACCGTAGGAAATTTTTTATTTTCTGCAACGTTCCCAACAGAAGGAAGGCAGCAAGCACTCGGCGCCGCGGGCCGCCGATCCGGAGCCCGAAGGAGATGACGGGCTATTCCCCAAGCTCCTGAATGGCTGATTCCCCCTGAATCCCTAGTTTCTGACGCCCTTTGGCCTTTGGGTGAGTTTCTGTCAGTACTCTGTATCAGCACTCCTCTGTATATATGTTCAGTTAATTTGCTGTCAATTGATTCTTAAATTTGTGCATGAGGGATTATATTTGGTGCAAGCCTCTTGGTGAGGAAATATGTTGTACTTTAGAATCATTTGTTGCTGATATGAAGGAAAAAAGACTTGCTATCTCCGAGTGTTTTATCATATCATAGTACAGTGGAGTGGGGATTTATGTACAGTAGAGTGGGGATTTATCATATCATCTGTAGAAAGGATATCATTATTCATTGTGCATCACTGAATACTAGTAGATTGAAAATCAAGTCCAGTACCATCAATCCAGTACCATTTATTTCGCTTGTGTTATATATGTTTTTGCTTGCTTGCCAATGCTGCCTCTAACAGTTGTGCTTTTTGTTGTAATTGTAGAATCGAAGATGAAGAGGAATGGTGACATTAAGTCCTTTTTTCAGAATTATGAGGCTGCTAAAAGAAGCAAGGTTGCAGCCGAAGAGCAACCTGAAGATATAGTGCCAAATATTGAAGATGAAACAGTCCATTCTCCACCTCCAGTCCATTCTGCAGAGATTGAATTTGATATTGGAGATGAAGCAGTCCATTCCGATGCAGATATTGAAAGTGATAGTGAAGATGAAGCAGTCCATTCTCCGTGTGCAAGGCCATATAATATTCAAAGGCTTCCTCCTGATCCAGGGGAGAGGATTCCTATTTCAGAGTATGATGTCGATGATCAAGATGAAGTTCGAAGACGATACATTGCAAAGCAAGTAGTCCAACCATATGCACACAACTTTCAAGTCAGGAAAATCTATGGTAAAAATCGACACTTCAACTTTGTTTGGTTTGAGACCTACAAATGGTTAGAATATAGTGTCAAATATGAGGCAGCATTTTGCTTTGTGTGTTATTTGTTCAAAGGGAAATCTAATGGGGGGCCTAGGGGTGATGCCTTTGTTAATGGTGGTTGGAAAAATTGGTATAAGCCCGATGCATTGGTCAAACATGTTGGTGGTATTAATAGCATTCACAACAAAGCTCAACAGAAGTACAATTTATTTGTGGCACCCCAACCATCAATTGATAACATTATGGTGAGGGTGGATAAAGAGGATTTGCGTATGTACAAGGCTAGGCTGACTTATTCACTTAGATGTTTGAGGTTTCACATGATGAGAGTGAAGAATCTAGCAATAGGGAGAACTTTCTTGAACTTCTTAAATGGCTTTCGGAAAATGATGAAGAAGTTAATAAACTTGTTTTGAACAATGCTCCTGGGAATTGCATCTTGACTAGTCCAAAGATACAAAATCAAATAATTTAATGTTGTGCGACGTAAACAACTAAAAGAATTATTGAAGATATTGGTGACGACCACTATGCAATCCTAACTGATGAGTCTAGTGATGCATCTCATAAAGAACAACTTGCTCTCTGCATACGATTTGTTGACAAATCGGGAAGAGGATGTGAGAGGTTCCTTGGAGTTGTTCATGTTGCCAATACAACTTCATTGTCACTTAAGGATGCAATTCAAACTTTGCTTAAAGATCATCATTTGACTCCTAGTCAAATACGTGGGCAAGGATATGATGGGGCTAGCAACATGAAAGGGGAGATCAAAGGGTTGAAAACATTGATCATGAAAGAGTCACCCTCTGCCTATTACATCCATTGTTTTGCACATCAACTTCAGTTGGTTCTTATAGCTGTGGCAAAGGACAATGAACCATGTTTGTGGTTCTTTGATCATGTTTCTTACTTGCTCAATATTGTTGGAGTTTCTTGTAAGCGCCATGACATGCTTCGAGATGTTAGAGCTCAAAAGGTGTTGGAAGCACTTGAAATGGGTTTGATTGAAAGTGGAAGTGGGCTAAATCAAGAGATGGGACTAGCTAGACCCGGCGACACTCGTTGGGGTTCTCATTTTAAAACCATTATGCACATTGTTAGCATGTATTCCACAATCCTTGAAGTACTTGATGCTATTGGAAAAGATCCTTCACAAAAAAGTGAGTGGACAAGAATACGTGGAGTTGCTCAAGCCTTTGAATCATTTGACTTTGTTTTCAATCTTCACTTGATGCTTGTTATTCTTGGCTATACAAATGAGTTGTCCAAATCTTTGCAAAAGAGAGATCAAGATATTTTCAATGCAATGACACTTGTTAGTTTGGCAAAGAGTAGAATGCAACACATGAGGTCTCATGGTTGGGAAGATTTTCTTGCAAAGCTAACCTTATTTTGCAACAAACATGACATTCAAGTTCCTTTGTGGGAGGATATTTATGAGCCTAATCGAAGATCACGTCGGTATTATGAAGTACAAACAAATGATGATCGTTATAGAAGAGAAGTATATCTTGGTGTCATTGATCAAACCATTCAAGAGCTTGACAATCGGTTTGATGAGGTTAATACGGAGTTGCTTATTTGCATGTCGGCTTTGAATCCCCTCAATTCATTTGCTTCTTATGATGCACTCAAGGTAATGAGACTTGCTGAATTCTATCCCATGGACATTTCAAGCACAGATTTGATAAGGCTAGAATTTCAACTTACTAATTTTATTGATGATATGAGACAAGATGATAGGTTTAGAAATGCAAGTAATATTGGTGAGCTCTCTATTATGCTTGTTGCAACAAAGAAGCATGTTCTTTATGATTTGGTCAACTTACTCATCAAATTGACATTGGTTTTACCGGTGGCGACGGCGAGTGTTGAAAGAGTGTTTTCATCAATGAATCTAGTGAAAAATAAGTTGAGGACTACTATGATTGATGATCGCTTGAATGATTGCTTGGTGACATTTATTGAACGGGACGTTTTCATGGAAGTAAGCGAAGATGACATAGTTGATGCTTTCATGGCAATGCAAAAACGTAGATTTACCTAGTGATGTAATTTTCTACTTGTGCTTCTTTAATGTAAGACTACTTGTATTGTAATTGAGCACATTTGAGATATATTTTGTGAACTAAATTGTTGTGAGATTTGCATTAAGATAATCATGTATTATTTTGCCATATTTTGTCTGACACATTGAGTAGGTGGGAATTTTTTTTAGAGTGTGCACACCCTTCATTTTTTTCCTGGTCCGCCATCGCCCCCCCCCCCCCCCCCACACCACACACTCTCCCACTCTCCTCCCCGAGCTTTGCCCCCTCTCCCACTCTCTCCCCCTCTCAAATCCTCTCCCAAATCTTGCAAATTTGAAGAATTTGTCCGTGGATTTCAAAGTCAAACCCTCCCTCAAGGTAATATTCTCCGATCCCCTTGTTTTGATCCAAGTGAAGTTTCCATTGCTCATTTGTTGCTAGTTTGGGGAAACCCTAGTTTTGTTTGGATCTAGAGATTTGCATGGAGATGTGAGATATTTGTTTGCCAATTTCTATGATTAGGCTTTGTTAGTATGCTAGGGTTATTCTTATGGGTGTTCTTATGTTGGTGCTAGGGTTAGGTTTAGGGCTAGGGTTATGGTTATGGTTATGGTTAGGGTTAGGGTTGTTGTTTGATATATATATTAGGGTTTCTATTCCGTGTTAATCCTTGTATTAGTACTCATGGAAGCAATGTTACCTTGTGTTTTTGGAATGCTTATAGGGATGGGAAGAACATGTGTGTTTGTTCATCATGGGGACAAGGACGCCTTTCTGAAAGGCAATATAGAACCAGACCCGGATGAGGTTGACATGGTGTTTGATAGTCCTAGCTATGCGGAGCTCTTGCAACAAGTTAGGAAAGATTTGAATTGGACGGACCCTAGTGATATCATTGAGTTGGAGGGAAGGCATAATGTTGGTTTTTGAATGCACATCCGTTGGAAGACAATGCGTGTCAACTCGGAGCAACGTTGGGTTGCATACAAGGAGACGGTGGCCGAATCACTAGACAAGGATCTTGAGTTATTTGCAACGAAGAAGGTTGATTCAAGTTTGCATTTGGACTTGAACCGGAACCCCTCCCCTTTGGTTGCTAGTAGCCCCACACCCTTGAAGCGAGATGAAATTGTTGAACCTCTTTTGGCCCAAGAAGTGAGGCCAACATTAAGCCCGTTTACAAACAACCAAGATGAAGCTTTGCAAGAGGATAATGATGAGTATGCGAACGATGACAATGAAGTTGATCTCCATGACAACAATGTGGGTGATCTCGACAAATATCACTTGCAAGAGACAATGGACCATTCCATCCCTTTTTCCCGTGCATATGCATCGGACTCGGATGACGATGGTCCCGATGAACAAGTTGATGCGGAGGGGTTCACGGTGAAGGAGGCCGAAGCTTTCGAGAAGGTATTTGGTCAGGATCATCGGACTACATTGTTCAAGGATGTTAGTCTCGTGGATGAAGTCGTGGTAGATGGTGGCCAATGTGTACCTCTTGGGGTTAGGCCAAGCTCTCATCGTGATTTGGGAGACGACAAGAACCGGATTGCTAAAAGGTTCTAAGTTCGACACCTTGTTGGAATTGAAGATGTGGCTCGACAACTACTCGGTTACGCATTATCGTCCACACAAGGTGGTGAACTCGGACGTCAATGTGCGCTACACGGTTGCATGTGCATGTGAAGATGAAATATGTCCGTGGATTGTGCGTGCAAGACCATGGAAAGGAGGTCCAACTTGGCATATAGTGAGTTGTGTGCCAACTCACATGTGCCAAGGCAAAAGGTTGGATGGCAAGATTGTGTCCCAAGACCACAAACAACTCACGTTCGAGTTCATTGCTTACAGGCTCTCCAACTCAATATCCACACTTCCAACAATGAGCGTCCAACATGTCATTAACCTTGTGAAAGCCATCTTTCATTACAAGGTGAAGTACGGCAAGGCATGGAAGGTGAAGCAAGCCGCATTTAAGATGTTGTATGGTACATGGGAGGAAGCATACAACCGAATCCCTAGGTTGTTGTTAGCCATGGCCGCGACAAACCCGGGCATGGTTCATGTGGTCGAGCCTCATGGGCACCAAACAACGGTTCATGAAGGAAGGAAAGTCAGAGTATTTGGACGTGCTTTTTGGGCGATCGAGCAATGTGTGAGGGCTTTCGAACATTGTAGGCCGGTCATCGCAATTGATGGCACGTTCTTGACCAAACAATACAAGGGCACCTTGTTGGTTGCGATAGCAAGTGATGCCAATAACCGGGTGTTGCCATTGGCATTTGCTTTGGTTGAGGTGGAAAACAATGACAACTGGGAGTGGATTCTGCATCTTTTGAGGATGAAGGTGTTACCCGCTCAAAGGGAAATTTGTGTCATATCGGATCGGCATCAAGGAATTCTTAACTCGGTGGAGATTGACATTCCCGGGCATGCTCTGTTGCACCATCGATGGTGCATGAGGCACTTTTGTTCGAACTTCTATAGGGCATGTGGCCTTAAGGAGTTGGCCGATGATCTTCAAGATTGTTGTCGGTGTCAAAACCGGCGGATCTCGGGTAGGGGGTCCCGAACTGTGCGTCTAGGCGGATGGTAACAGGAGACAAGGGACACGATGTTTACCCAGGTTCGGGCCCTCTTGATGGAGGTAAAACCCTACGTCCTGCTTGATTGATATTGATATTGTGGATGTTTACAAGAGTGGATCTACCACGAGATCAAGGAGGCTAAACCCTAGAAGCTAGCCTATGGTATGATTGTAAGGGTTGTTGCGATTGTAGTCCTACGGACTAAAGCCATCCGGTTTATATAGACACCGGAGAGGGCTAGGGTTACATAGAGTCGGTTACAATGGTAGGAGATCTACATATCCGCATCGCCAAGCTTGCCTTCCACGCCAAGGAAAGTCCCATCCGGACACGGGTGAAGTCTTCAATCTTGTATCTTCATAGTCTTGGAGTCCGGTTGATGATGATAGTCCGTTGATGATGATAGTCCGCCGATGATAGTCCGCCGATGATGGTAGTCCGCAATCCGGACACCCCTAATCCGGGACTCCTCAAGAGCCCCTAACCAGGCTTCAATGACGATAAGTCCAGATGCATGTAGTCTTGGCGTTGCAAGGCGGGTTCTCCTTTAAGTTCCATGTACCGCCGAAAGTGTCCGCTTCCTCATCAATGTTGTGCGTCTCGGCTTCCACGCCCAAGAATGGCCTTCTTCCACGCGTCGTGCGAATGTGAAAAGCCAGGTGTCTTTTATGTTTTACCCCTAGTTGTGCGAACAATCTGCCTATAAGGGAGGCAAGAATCCAGATCCAAATCACCATCTTCCTCTCGCAAATACTCATCGGAGCGCTTTCGACCAAGAATCCATTCCATCATGGACCGCCAACGCGGCTCCTCTTCTCGCGCCCCAGCCCTTTGCCAGAGATTGGAGGAGATGCTCGTCTCGCACAACGAGCTGGTGAAGCTCCAAATGGGGGATATCTCCTCCGCCTTCATGGTTCCGGTTCGAGCGGGCTTGCCACCTACAAAGGTGGGAAGCAAGCAGAGGTTACCCTAATCCCAACAAAGGGGAGCGGGTATGCTTCGTCCCCTATCGATAAGGGGCTCGGATTTCTGACATCCATTCCTCCGCTGGCCTCGGAGTTCTACGGACTCCAGCTCCATCACCTCACGCCCGCCTCAATCCTGCATATTGCGGGTTACGTAGCTCTTTGCGAGCTTTTCCTGGGCATCGAGCCCCACTTCGCGTTGTGGAAGAGGTTATTTTGCCTTGTACCCCGCTCTCACGAGGGGTCCATATATCAAGTGGGCGGCGCCGAAATATGGCGCATCGACGGGACCGGATATCCATCCAGAACCCCTAAGAAGGCGCCCGAAGACTGGCCTTCGGAATGGTTTCATATAGAAGACGCCCACCGCCGGACCCTGTTCGGATCGGCCTCCCGGAGTTCAGCAATGCTCCTCTCAAGAAACGCTTTAGTTGGCGCCCGCGAGCCCCGATCGGAGGATGACAAGAGCGCCCATTATCGATGGGCGAATAAGATTATCGTCCCATGCCCGCTGACCATGATCGAGTCATGGCAACATGCATTACGTGGGGTGCAGCCACTACAATACAGGGCCACCCCATGTGGGATTTCAACGGGAGGACGATGCCACCCGCCATGGCCGCGAACGGCGGAATCGGCCAAGATCTGGCGACGATCTTGTCCGCCTGTATAAGGGGAGAAGGAGGATTTCCTTCGACGAACCCGTTAAATGGGTTTTCCATGAACAATCCCCGCCTTGGGTAAGTGAACACTCAGCGTGTCCGACCTGCCTTTTGAAACTTAAGTTTCTTACATTGTGTTCTTCTTTTCGACGCAGAACTGCGCCAGATTGTGGAGGGAATGCTGAGTCCGGCTCGCAGCCCGAGGATCCAAAGGGATCCCGGATCCGCCTCCAAGAGGATCCGGACATAAAGGTGGAGCTAATCGACGGGTGTTCCACCAGCTTAGCATGGACAACGTTTTAGTCGCCATCACGGCAGACTATCCCGGACTATATCCGCTTCCTGTAATTGCGGCCAAGCCCGATACCGCTATTCCTTCCTTGCTTGTTTCGACCACCGATATGATGGCGCTGTGCAGGGAGGAGGCGCCTAGGGCGAGAAGCCGAGCTCAGCGGTGGCTGACCAACAAGGGCCGATTGACCTGCAGGCGGAAGAGGAGCGCGGCGCGGACCGAAATGTCGCCGCAAAGGTGTAGCTCACAATTCATTATCTTTAGAGCAATGTTCCTAGGAAGCGTTTTGAGTGCTCATGACTTTTATAGAGAAAAAAGCGTCCGCCGGACTGCGGGCGTGGAAGTTGTCAATCCAACCTCTACCACCGGGCTCCCGCACCGGTCGAGGGGGAGGCGAGCGCAAAGCGAAGCCGGACGCTCCTCCGACGGAGGATGCCGAAGACTGTCCACCACCAAGTCCGAGGTGGAGAGTGCCTCAATCACAGCGCCGCGGACAGTATTTCGTGACGCGTGCTTCTCCCCGCGCGTTGAATGCCTTTAACACGGGGACGCGCACCTTCGTGCTGCTCAAGATAGTTTTACAGAGCCCGAGCAGTATGTAAAAGACATACGGTAAGAGAATTTAATAGTTGTATATGCCAAGAGTCCCCGAGACTTAAAGTAGTTATATTAACTGATTTAAGGATCATATGAAATGCAGGATCTTACCGAGAAGAATACCCGATCGTCTCGGGAGTTGCAAGAGTGCAAGGCCCAACCGAGGCCGATTTTTCGGGCGCAGGAGGAAACGCAAGGACCTCTCTCCAGTAACGCATTATTTTAGAAAGATAAGTAGCGCTTGGCCATTGCGCAAGTCTAAAAAATGACATTGCAGGTGCTGCCGGACAAGATCCGGACAGGCAAGAACTTCTACGCCAACTAAAGGCCGGCGAGAGGGTGCTGCATAAGGTGCAGCATGAAAGGAACAAGCTCCAGGATGCCCATGCCCAGCTTGGAGAAGAGCTGAAAGGCGTTCGGGCCGAGCTGTCGGGCTCCGTTAAGGAGAATCAACGGCCGTCACGGCATATATAGTAGTGCTTGAGCGAACTCCTTTGAAAAAAAGAGTTGGCGAGGAAGTCAATTTGATGTAATATATCGTAGGTATGCTCACAGGTCGCCTGCGGAGGAGATGCCCGTAATAACGGGTGATCAACTTCCGAATTGTTACAACTGATCGAACGAGTTCGGGCGGGCTATGAGTGGCGCTGTCCAGCGTTATGGCCAGCCTTCTCCATACCCGAGGGTCTTGGGGAGCTTATGGAGAAGCTGCAGGAGTGCGGCAGCGCTTCCATGTATGGAAGATTTCGCCTGCCGCAAGGTGCCAGGAGGCCGGGCCATGGTGAAGACGCTGTACAAGAAGGCGGATCCCAACCACATGGTCGAAGTCGGACCTGTGGGGCCCGATGGGAAGGAGATCCCTGTGAGTTTAGTATACAGCCAAGTGGAGTTGGCCGCAAAATTTTCCCAACAGGACTGTAAATTAGACAACCTGTTAGACGGGATTGAGGAAGAATACAATCAGTTGATTTGACAATGTATTATAAAATGACATACAAAATGCCTTCTAGCCGGATTGTAGATCGTTTGTCTTTGCCGACCTTTTCGCTTCGACCTCGGGACCCTAGAGTTCGGAGTGTGTCCGAATACCTTCTCGGTTATGAAACAACCGGGTATGCATGGAGACCAGCGTAGGGGTCATCGGTGCTTTATCGCATAAGTGCCCAACTAGTTATGTTATATTACATGGTTAGTAAGAAACATCTTCCAGGAGAATAGTTCCGTTAAGGGTTCCTTTTCATTGGGGTGGCATGCCCTAAAGTGCATGTCCGACTGCGAAAAGAGCAGAAAACATCTGGGGCAGATAAATAAGTGGATAAAAATCATCTTTTAAGTCACCGATCGAATATTCCCTTAAGAACGCTTAGCTTTCGGCTTCACCCTACCGAGGTACACATCCGCTGACCGGCAGTAATAATCGCAGAGGTGCTCCTTTACCTCCTAGCCGAACAATCGGGAACGAGGGGTAAGCACAGAGCCAGCAACCCAGCTTGGCCAAAACTTAAGTCATATCGATGCATATAATGGTGAATAAAAGGTACATGTGGAGGCTTGACACATGTGCTGGGCATGAAGCCCGTATAATTAAGCTTCTGGTAAAGAAGCCCCCAGGTATAATGAGTGCGGGTAGCACATCAATTGTGCGCGAACGTTGCACGGGTAAAGCCCTTTAAGGCTTGGATGAATAGGGTTGAGAAGAAAAAGATAAACAAAAGGCAGCTGAAATAAATAAATAAAAAATTTGGACGGGGGAAGGGGACGAACTCTTAGTCCGGCGCTAGGCATAGAATCGCCGGAGGCGGGCTGCGTTCCATGGGTTCGGCTCGAGTCGGTTATCCGATGCATTTCGTAGACGGTACGCTCCGCCGGTCAGGACTAGATCGATGATGAAGGGGCCTTCCCATTTGGGCTTGAGCTTGTCCTTTTTCTTGTCCGCAGCGAGAACCAGTTCGCCAACGCTGTAAGTCTTGGCCCGTACTTCTCGCTTTGGTATCTTCGAGCCTGCTGTTGATAGAATGCGAACGAGCCTTGGCGACGCCGCGCTCTTCCTCCAATGTGTCCAAGATGTCCTGCCGATCCAACTCGGCTTCTCTTTCATCGTATATGCGCACTCGAGGTGAGTCATGAATGATGTCGCAGGCAAAACTGCTTCTGCGTCGATACCATAAAAATGGTGTGAATCCGGTGGTACGGTTAGGCGTTGTCCGCAGCCCCAGTACGGAGTCAAGCTCCTCTACCCAAAGTGCATGTCGATTTCGTAAGGGACCGCACTAGTCCGGGTTTGATGCCGCCATTATTAGACCATTTGCTCGCTCCACTTGACCGTTGGTTTGAGGATGATAGACTGAAGCGTAATCGAGCTTGATGCCCATATTTTTGCACCATGATTTAACCTCATCGGCGGTGAAGTTCGTGCCGTTATCGGTGATGATGCTGTGGGGACACCATAACGTGTACTACCCCGGATATAAAGTCTATCACTGGTCCGGACTCTGCCGCTTTAAGCGGCTTGGCCTCTATCCATTTGGTGAATTTATCCACCATGACCAATAGGTACCTTTGCTTGTGGGTTCCCCTTTAAGTGGTCCAACCATGTCAAGCCCCTGCATCGCGAACGGCCAGGTAATTGGTATAGTTTTGAGGGCGGTGGGTGGCATATGGCTCGATTAGCAAAGAGCGACAACCGACGATCTTTGGACTAAGTCCCGAAGTCTACTCGAGCCGTCGGCCAGTAAAATCCTGTACGGAATGCCTTTCCTACAAGGGCCCGAGCTGCGGCGTGGTGTCCGCCTAGTCCGCATGAATTTCAACAGGAGGTTTCGCCCTTCCTCTTCGGAGATACACCTTTGAAGGACTCCGGTTGTGCTTTTCTTATAAAGTTCTCCCTCATAGACCTTGTAGGCTTTAGATCGCTGGACAATGCAGCGGGCCTCTTTTGGTCTTCGGGAAGCTCCTGCCTAAGCAAGTAGGCGAGGAATGGTTCTGTCCACGGGGCAATTACTGCCATTATGTCGTGGGCGGAAGGTGTTATGTCATCGGCTGGATCGCCGGTTGGTGCGGCTTGTTCCGGATTGTTAGTTCCGGACTCCTCTTCCCATAGTACGGATGGCTTGAAGAGCCGTTCCAGGAAGATGTTAGGAGGGACAACGTCGTGTTTTGCGCCAATGCGTGCTAGTACGTCGGCTGCTTGGTTATTGTCCCGGGCTACGTGATGGAATTCAAGACCTTCGAACCGGGCTGACATTTTTAGGACAGCGTTGCGATATGCTGCCATTTTCGGATCTTTGGCGTCAAAGTCTCCGTTTATTTGGGATATTGCGAGGTTTGAGTCCCCGCGCACCTCTAGGCGTTGAATGCCCATGGAGATTGCCATCCGGAGACCGTGTAAAAGGGCCTCATATTCGCCACGTTGTTGGAGTCCGTGTACATTATCTGAAACGATTGGATGTGTCTCCGGTCGGGACGTCAATACGACGCCAGCCCCCATCCGCTAACATTTTAGAGCCGTCAAGTGCATAATCCAATTGGAGTATCGCCGTATTCTTTAGGGAGTTCGGCCGTCCATTCAGCGACAAAGTCAGCCAAAACTTGTGACTTTATAGCTCGCCGAGGTTTGTAAGATATATCAAATGGTAAGAGATCAATGGCCCATTTTGCAATCCTGCCCGTCGCGTCATGTTGTTTATAATGTCGTTAAGTGGTACTTGAGGCCACTGTTATCGAACACTCTTGAAAGTAGTGTCGGAGCTTCCGGATGCCATGAACACCGCGTATGCTATCTTCTGATAGTGCGGGTAACGGGACTTGCAGGGGGTTAACATAGTGGATACGTAGTATACTGGTTTTTGAAGAGGGAATTTATGCCCTCTGTTTCTCGTTCGACGACGAGTACCGCGCTTACAACTTGATGCGTAGCTGCGATGTATAACAACATTGGTTCGCCCAGGTTGGGCGCAGCCAGGACCGGATTTGTTGCCAATATGGCCTTTATTTCTTCGAGTCCGGCGGTGGCAGCATCCGCCCACTGGTGTTCGTGCGCCGAGGAGGCGATAGAGGGTAATGCCTTTTCTCCTAGACGGAGATAAAGCGGCTTAGAGCCGCCACGCATCCGGGTCAATTTTGTATTTGCTTGAGGTCTTTTGGGATATCTATCTGTGATGAGCTCGGATCTTGGCTGGGTTTGCTTCAATTCCTCTACCGGATACGATGAAGCCCAGCAGTTTTCCAAATTGATACGCGAAAACACTTTTTCCGGATTCAGCTTGATGTCATATGCTCGAGGCTGTCGAATGTGAGCCTCAAGTCGCCTACTAGAGTTTCGACGTGTTTAGTTTTGACGATTACGTCGCCCACGTATGCCTCTACTGTTTTGCCTATCTGGGTAGCGGACATGTACGAATCATGCGCGCTGATATGTTGCGCGGCGTTTTTAAGTCCGAAGGGCATCGTGTTGAAGCAGAATGGTCCATATGGAGTAATGAATGCCGCTATGCTTGATCCGCTTCGCCATCTTGATTTGATGATAGCGGAGTATGCGCCCGTGAAGCACAATGAATCGTGTTTGCGGTGGCATCGATGATTTGGTCGATGCTTGGGGAGGGGAAGGGATCCTTTGGGCAGGCCTTATTTAGGTCTTTGAAATCGACACATAGGCACCAGGATTTGTCCTTCTTTGGTACCATTACCAAGTTTGCTAGCCAATCCGGTGCTTGATGTCTCGATGAATCCGGCTTCCAATAGTTTCGCTAGCTCCTCTCCCATTGCCTGGCTTTTGGGTTCGAAAATCGTCAAGAGCCTGTTTGATCGGCTTGAATCCTTTTAGGATGTTTTGGCTGTGTTCGCCAATCTCGTGGGATTCGGGCATATCCGAGGGGTGCCAGCAAAAATGTCCCAATTTTCGAAGGAATTCTCGATCTGGCGTCTACATCAGGGTTCAATTGTGCCCGATGGAGGCCGTCTTCGGGGTCCGTTGGGTGGACCTCGAATTTGACTATTTCATCCGCTGGTTTAAAAGAGGTGGACTTGGATCTTTTATCAAGTATCACATCGTCCCTGTTCACTGTGGAGCGCATCGCGGTGAGTTCCTCGGCCGCTAGGGCTTTGGATAGTGCCTCGAGGGCTAGTGCGGCTGTCTTATTTTCGGCACGGAGTGCTATGTTCGGGTCACTAGCGAGAGTGATAATTCCGTTGGGATCGGGCATTTTAAGCTTCATGTACCCATAATGGGGTATAGCTTGGAAAATTGTGAATGCCTCTCTTCCTAATAAAGCATGATATCCGCTGCTGAATGGAGCCACTTGAAATGTGACCTCCTCGGACCTGTAATTGTCCGGTGAGCGAACACTACGCCCAGCGTGATTTTTCTGTGCAGCATGCTTCCGGTGGGATTATTCCTCTAAAGGTTGTGCTGCTTCGCTCAATGCGGTTCCATCTATTTCCATTTTTCGGAGGTTTCCTCATAGATGAGGTTTAGTCCGCTGCCGCCATCCATGAGTACCTTAGTAAGGCGAAAGTCGTCTACTATCGGGCTGAGGACCAATGCGGCCGGTGCCGGGCAGTTCGAATTTAGGTAAATCATCGGCATTGAAGGTGATAGCCGTGTCGCTCCATGGATTTATTGTTGCTACTTGGTAGACTTCGGCAAGGTTGCGGAGTTGTCGTTTTCGCATGTTATTGGATGCGAAAGTCTCAAGACTATTGACACCGTCTTGGTGTTCTTTGGGCTGGGATTACGAAGCTAGAAGCTCTTCGCCACTTTTGGCCACCTGCTGTAGTATCCAACATGCTTGAAGGCTATGAGTTGGAGTGGCGCCCTCGTGCTATGAATTTTGCAGGTCCGCTTAGCCAGCCCTCCGAAGACGGTTCCGCACTTTAGGGGTTTTGGTTTTTGGTATTCAACCGTGTGCTTGATGATGATGCACCCTTTGGTTCCGGACTAGGGATGTATTCGGGGCGGATTATCCCAAAATTTACTTTCGGTTTTCAGCGCTCTCCATCGCACAAGTACTTTTGTACGATGGTCACCAAGTCAACAAAGCGTGTAATGTCGCGCGACTTATGGCGTTTAGGATTCCCTTGTCCGTGCAATTATTGCGAAGACCGAGATTGCGTTTTCCTCTCGGCAGTCCTTTATCCCGCCCATAACCAGGAGGAATCGCCCGAAGAGTGATGTCTTGTCTCGGCGGGCTCTTGCCGAATTAGAGTTAGATCGCATATGTCCGGGCGGGTGGGTGGAACTAAGTCCGAACCCTACCCATCTCAAGGCTCAAGGCCGAGAAGTTTCCAATTTTGAAGCTTGGATTTCGGACGTTGTCCAACGAGTCAGTCCGATGCCGATTTTAAGTTCGATGTTTGATCGAAGCCCGTCCCTCCGCGGGAATCCGGCATGGGGGGTTCGGGGATCCGGACATGACTAGTTTTGAATACAGGAGAAGCGTCGCCGCATTGTTCCTCTACCACTTCAACGTGGTGGGTGACCTGGGGAGAGTTAATTTCTCTCAGATCGGTTTTAAGCCCAATCTGATCGTAGTCTGTAGCGACTCCCAGGGTGGCGATGCGATCCAAGAGCTCGTTTACGGACGAGAGCTCTATTGATCCAGCCTCGGCGAATTCGAGCTGACGTGAAAATTGCTTTTGACGACTTGAGAGGTCGTTGTCGAGCGATGGCGGACAAAGCGGTCACAAGAAAACCACCTAGCGGATAGTTTGGCCGCGGCCAAGGCTCCTTTGGCGAAAATACCGTCCTTGAAGATGGGAGGAGGCATCCTTCCCATCGGTGACGACACAGAGGAACTCTCAATGAAAGCACCAATGTCGGTGTCAAAACCGGCGGATCTCGGGTAGGGGGTCCCGAACTGTGTGTCTAGGCGGATGGTAACAGGAGACAAGGGACACGATGTTTACCTGTGTTCGGGCCCTCTTGATGGAGGTAAAACCCTACGTCCTGCTTGATTGATATTGATATTGTGGATGTTTACAAGAGTGGATCTACCACGAGATCAAGGAGGCTAAACCCTAGAAGCTAGCCTATGGTATGATTGTAAGGGTTGTTATGATTGTAGTCTCACGGACTAAAGCCATCCGGTTTATATAGACACCGGAGAGGGCTAGGGTTACATAGAGTCGGTTACAATGGTAGGAGATCTACATATCCGTACCGCCAAGCTTGCCTTCCACGCCAAGGAAAGTCCCATCCGGACACGGGGTGAAGTCTTCAATCTTGTATCTTCATAGTCTTGGAGTCCGGTTGATGATGATAGTCCGGCCGATGATGGTAGTCCGGCAATCCGGACACCCCCTAATCCGGGACTCCCTGAATTGTTGTCTTGCTTTCTCCGATAAGCGCTTCGCCACTTTGTACAACAAATTGCTCGCACATAAAAAACTTGATAGTCACACAGGTCTGTAACTATCCAGGGAGCAACAGAAAGTTGGACAAGTTACAGACCTGTGTGGCGCCTAGCCTGGAGGCGCCACATTATGCGGCAACGCCTGGCGGTAGGCGTTAGATCAGGAGTGTGGCGCCCAAGCTAGGCGCCACATAGGTCTGTAACTTTTCCTTCATTGTGTTGCTCTTTGTTGCTCCAGTTTTTTTGTCCCTCTAACTGGGTCATTTCAAGTCACAGATAGTTGCATCACAGATAGTTGCATCACAGATAGTTGCAGGGTATCTTCTTCACCTTCCTAGGAAGACGAACCCGCTCCGGCTCCGGCTCCGGCTCCGGTTCCTCCACGTCATCCACATCGTCATCCAAATAGTCATCCAAAGCCGCCATCCGCGAGGTGCCGACCGTCCTTTTGCCTCTTTGGGTGAAGTCCTCAGGTGGGTATTTCTTGATTCCCTTCCTAGGCTTTAACTCGTGTGCAGACCGAACCTTGTAGGTCCCCAAGGTCATATCATCAGGAACCTATGCATCCACAAAAGATATGGAAAGACCATGTGTGAGGATATAGTTAGCAATGCATCAACAATTGGATATATATCCTCAGGCCATACCTCTTGGGTGACCACACCCACATCCTCATCCTCCAAAGGATCAGCATGGCCAGAAGTTGGATCTGATGGTGTCGCCGACCTAGAACGTTCTGGTGATACATACTCGAGGCCACGACAACCGAAAAGGTTTGATAGCCGCCTTAACTTTTGACCCTGGCGCTGCAACATGAACAAGTGAATGAGACATCGAACGTAGCAACACATGTTAAGTGCTAGTTTGAAGGAGATGTGAACCTTAATGAATGCTCGAAGTGCACCTTCCCCATCGCTTTTGCCAGCCGAGGTTGTTTCCAGAATAGTGTCGGTCTCATCAGCTGCTTTCTTGATCTGGGCACGCTATGAACAGAAATGGTATTAACGTGTTAGGCAAGTGAAGATGTGAATAGTGCGAATGGAAAAGCAAAAAGGGCAAATACCACAAAGTTCATCATTGGAGCTGAAGGGATCACTGAGTTGCCTTTCCTGACTAATGCGTTGTACTGGTGCTGGGCTACCTCATCAAAGACGGTGGGTTCTTCCAAAATCTCCTCAGCATACGCCGGCTTGCATACCTCCACACGGGTGCTTCGAAGAAACCATGTGAGATAGTTGTTGAACGCGATCGGGCAGTGCTCACGAAGCTGGACTCGTTTTCCAGCCCTAGCTTGCTCCACAGCAAGCGCGAACTGCATGACATACTTGTTGTGATGCTTGGCCCAATCCTTGATCTTCCGCTGCTTTTTCCTATCCAACCTGCAAGTTAGAAACATAATATTTGAAGGAAATATGCCCTAGAGGCAATAATAAAGTTATTATTTATTTCCTTATATCATGATAAATGTTTATTATTCATGCTAGAATTGTATTAACCGGAAACATAATACATGTGTGAATACATAGACAAACATAGTGTCACTAGTATGCCTCTACTTGACTAGCTCGTTTATCAAAGATGGTTATGTTTCCTAGCCATGGACAAAAGAGTTGTCATTTGATTAACGGAATCACATCATTAGGAGAATGATGTGATTGACTTGACCCATTCCGTTAGCCTTAGCACTTGATCGTTTAGTATGTTGCTATTGCTTTCTTCATGACTTATACATGTTCCTATGACTATGAGATTATGCAACTCCCGTTTACCGGAGGAACACTTTGTGTGCTACCAAACGTCACAACGTAACAGGGTGATTATAAAGGAGCTCTACATGTGTCTCTGAAGGTACTTGTTGAGTTGGCGTATTTCGAGATTAGGATTTGTCACTCCGATTGCCGGAGAGGTATCTCTGGGCCCTCTCGGTAATGCACATCACTATAAGCCTTGCTAGCAATGTAGCTAATGAGTTAGTTACGGAATGATGCATTACGTAACGAGTAAAGAGACTTGCCAGTAACGAGGTTGAACTAAGTATTGAGATACCGACGTTCGAATCTCGGGCAAGTAACATACCGATGACAAAGGGAACAACGTATGTTGTTATGCGGTTTGACCGATAAAGATCTTCGTAGAATATGTGGGAGCCAATATGAGCATCCAGGTTCCGCTATTGGTTATTGACCGGAAACGTGTCTCGGTCATGTCTACATAGTTCTCGAACCCGTAGGGTCCGCACTTAAGGTTTCGGCGATGCTTATATTATGAGTTTATGAGTTTTGATGTACCGAAGGAGTTCAGAGTCCCGGATGAGATCGGGGACATGACGAGGAGTCTCGAAATGGTCGAGACGTAAAGATCGATATATTGGACGACTATATTCGGACATCGGAAATGTTCCGAGTGAATCGGGTATTTTCGGGAGTAGCGGGGAGTTACGGGAATTCGTATTGGGCCTTAATGGGCCATACGGGAAAAGAGAGAAAGGCCTCAAAGGGTGGCCGCACCCCTCCCCATTAGCTGGTCCGAATTGGACTAGGGAGGGGGGGCCCTTCCTTCCTTCTCCTTTTCCCTTCCCTTTCCTTCCCTCCTACTCCTACTACTTGGAAGGGCTCCTAGTTCTACTAGGAAAGGGGGAATCCTACTCCCGGTGGGAGTAGGACTCCCCTAGGCCGCGCCATAGAGAGGGCCGGCCCTCCCCATCCTCCACTCCTTTATATACGGGGGCAGGGGGCACCTCATAGACACACAAGTTGATCTTCGTGATCGCTCTCTTAGCCGTGTGCGGTGCCCCCCTCCACCATAATCCTTGATAATATTATAGCGGTGCTTAGGCGAAGCCCTGCGTCGGTAGAACATCAAGATCGTCACCACGCCGTCGTGCTGACGGAACTCATCCCCGACACTTTGCTGGATCGGAGTCCGGGGATCGTCATCGAGCTGAACGTGTGCTAGAACTCGGAGGTGCCGTAGTTTCGGTGCTTGATCGGTCGGGCCGTGAAGACGTATGACTACATCAACCGCGTTGTCATAACGCTTGCGCTGTCGGTCTACAAGGGTACATAGACAACACTCTCCCCTCTTGTTGCTATGCATCACCATGATCTTGCGTGTGCGTAGGAATTTTTTTGAAATTACTACGTTACCCAACAGTGGCATCAGAGCCTGGTTTTATGCGTTGATGTTATATGCACGAGTAGAACACAAGTGAGTTGTGGGTGATACAAGTCATACTGCTTACCAACATGTCATACTTTGGTTCGGCGGTATTGTTGAATGAAGCGGCCCGGACCGACATTATGCGTACGCTTACGCGAGACTGGTTCTACCGACGTGCTTTGCACATAGGTGGCTGGCGGGTGTCAGTTTCTCTAACTTTAGTTGAACCGAGTGTGGCTACGTCCGGTCCTTGCGAAGGTTAAAACATCACTAACTTGACGAACTATCGTTGTGGTTTTGATGCGTAGGTAAGAACGGTTCTTGCTCAGCCCGTAGCAGCCACGTAAAACTTGCAACAACAAAGTAGAGGACGTCTAACTTGTTTTTGAAGGGCATGTTGTGATGTGATATGGTCAAGACGTGATGCTATATTTTATTGTATGAGATGATCATGTTTTGTAACCGAGTTATCGGCAATGGCGAGAGCCATATGGTTGTCGCTTTATTGTATGAAATGCAACGCCTGTAATTGCTTTACTTTATCACTAATCGGTAGCGATAGTCGTAGAAGCAATAGTTGGCGAGGCGACAACGATGCTACGATGGAGATCAAGGTGTCGCTACCGGTGACGATGGTGATCATGGCGGTGCTTTGGAGATGGAGATCACAAGCACAAGATGATGATGGCCATATCATATCACTTATATTGATTGCATGTGATGTTTATCCTTTATGCATCTTATCTTGCTTTGATTGACGGTAGCATTTTAAGATGATCTCTCACTAATTATCAAGAAGTGTTCTCCCGAGTATGCACCGTTGCCAAAGTTCGTCGTGCCCGGACACCACGTGATGATCGGGTGTGATAAGCTCTCGTCCATCTACAACGGGTGCAAGCCAGTTTTGCACACGCGAATACTCGAGTTAAACTTGACGAGCCTAGCATATGCAGATATGGCCTCGGAACACTGAGACCGAAAGGTCGAGCGTGAATCATATAGTAGATATGATCAACATAGTGATGTTCACCATTGAAAACTACTCCATTTCACGTGATGATCGGTTACGGTTTAGTTGATTTGGATCACGTGATCACTTAGAAGATTAGAGGGATGTCTTTCTAAGTGGGAGTTCTTAAGTAATATGATTAATTGAACTTAAATTTATCATGAACTTAGTCCTGGTAGTATTTTGCAAATTATGTTGTAGATCAATAGCTTGCGTTGTTGCTTTCATATGTTTATTTTGATATGTTCCTAGAGAAAATTGTGTTGAAAGATGTTAGTAGCAATGATGCGGATTGGATCCGTGATCTGAGGTTTATCCTCATTGCTGCACAGAAGAATTATGTCCTTGATGCACCGCTAGGTGACAGACCTGTTGCAGGAGCGGTCTGAGATGTTATGAACGTTTGGCTAGCTCAATATGATGACTACTTGATAGTTTTGTGCACTATGCTTTATGGCTTAGAACCGGGACTACAAAAACGTTTTTGAAACGTCATGGAACATATAAGATGTTTCAAGAGATGAAATTGGTATTTCAGACTCATGCCCGTGTCAAGAGGTATGAGACCTCTGACAAATACTTCACCTAAAAGATGGAGGAGAATTGCTCAACTAGTGAGCAAGTACTTAGATTGTCTGAGTACTACAATCACTTGAATCAAGTGGGAGTTAATCTTCCAGATAAGATAGTGATTGGTAGAGTTCTCTAGTCACCATCACCAAGTTGCTGGAACTTCGTGATGAACTATAATGCAAGGGATGACGAAAACGATTCCCGAGCTCTTCGTGATGCTGAAATCGACGAAGGTAGAAATCAAGAAAAGAGAATCAAGTGTTGATGATTGACAAGACCACTAGTTTCAAGAAAAGGGCAAAGGGAAAGAAAGGGAACTTCAAGTAGAATGACAAGCAAGTTGTCACTCCCGCGAAAAAGCCCAAAGTTGGACCAAAGCCTGAAACCCGAGTGCTTACACTGCAAAGGAAATGGTCTTTGAAGCGAAATACCCTGAATATTTGGTAGATAAGAAGGATGGCAAAGTGAACAAGGGTATATTTGATATACAGGTTATTGATGTGTGCCTTACTAGTGTTTATAGTAGCCCCGAGTATTTGATACTTGTTAGGTTGCTAAGATTAGTAATTCAAACAGGAGTTACAGAATAAACAGAGACTAGTTGAAGGGAAGTGACGATGAGTGTTGGAAGTAGTTCCAAGATTGATATGATCATCATCACACACTCCCTATACCTTCGGGATTAGTGTTAAACCTAAATAAATGTTATTTGGCGCTTTGCGTTGAACATGAATATGATTTGATCATGTTTATTGCGATACGGTTATTCATTTAAAGTCAAAGAATAATTGTTGTTCTTTACATGAATAAAACCTTGATGGTCATACACCCAATGAAAATAGTTTGTTGGATCTCGATCGTAGTGATACACATATTCATAATATTGATGCCAAAAGATGCAAAGTTAATAATGATAGTGCAACTTATTTGTGGCACTCGCCGTTAAGGTCATATCGGTGTAAAGCGCATGAAGAAACTCCATAAAGATGGATTTTCACAATCACTTGGTTATGAATCATTTGATGCTTGCGAACCGTGCCTTTTGGGCAAGATGACTAAAACTCCGTTCTCCGGAACAATGGAACGAGCTACTGACTTATTGGAAAAAAAATACATACCGACGTATGCGATCCGATGAGTGTTAAGGCTCGTGGCATGTATCGTTATTTTCTGACCTTCACAAATGATTTGAGAAGATATGGGTATATCTACTTGATGAAACATAAGTCTGAAACATTTGAAAAGTTCAAAGAATTTCAGAGTGAAGTGGAAAATCATCATAACAAGAAAAGTAAAGTTTCTACGATCTGATCATGGAGACGAATATTTGAGTTACGAGTTTGGTCTTCATTTGAAACAATGTGAAATAGTTTCGCAACTCAGGCCACCTGGAACACCACAATGTAATGGTGTGTCCGAACGTCGTAATCATACTTTACTAGATATGGTGCAATCTATGATGTCTCTTATCGGTTTACCACTATCGTTTTGGGGTTATGCATTAGAGACAGCTGCATTCACGTTTAATAGGGCACCATCTAAATCCGTTGAGATGACACCGCACGAACTATGGTTTAGCAGTAAATCTAAGCTGTCGTTTATTAAAGCTTGGAGTTGCGATGCTTATATGAAAAGGTTTCAACCTGATAAGCTCGAACCCAAATCGGAAAAGTGTGTCTTCATAGAATACCCAAAGGTAACTATTGGGTACTCCTTCTATCACAGATCCGAAGGCAAGTTATTCGTTGCTAAGATGGATCCTTTCTAGAGAAGAAGTTTCTCTCGAAAGAAGTGAGTGGGAGGAAAGTAGAACTTGATGAGGTAATTGTACCTTCTCCCTTATTGGAAAGTAGTTCATCACAGAAATCAGTTCTAGTGATTCCTACACCAATTAGTGAGGAAGTTAATGATGATGATCATGAAACTTCAGATCAAGTTGCTACCAAACCTCGTAGGTCTTCCAGAGTAAGATCCGCACCAGAGTGGTACGGTAATCATGTTCTGGAAGTCATGTTACTAGACCATGATGAACCTACGAACTATGAGGAAGTGGTGATGAGCCCAGATTCCTTGAAATGGCTTGAGGCCATGAAATCTGAGATAGGATCCATGTATGAGAACAAAGTATGGACTTTGATTGACTTGCTCGATGATCAGCAAGCCATATTAAATAAATGGATCTTCAAGAGGAAGACGGACACTGATAGTAGTGTTACTATCTACAAAGCTCGACTTGTCACAAAAAGGTTTTCGACAAGTTCAAGGTGTTGACTACAATGAGATTTTCTCAACTGTAGCGATGCTTAAGTCTGTCCGAATCATGTTAGCAATTGCCACATTTTATGAAACCTGGCAAATGGATGTCAAAACTACATTCTTTAATGGACTTATTAAATAAGAGTTGTATATGATGCAACCAGAAGGTTTTGTCAATCCTAAAGAAGCTAACAAAATGTGCAAGCTCCAGCGATCCATCTATGGACTGGTGCAAGCATCTCAGAGTTGGAATACACGCTTTATAAGTTGATCAAAGCATATAGTTTTATACAGACTTGCGGTGAAGCCTGTATTTACAATAAAGTGAGTGGGAGCACTACTGCTTTTCTGATAAATATATGTGAGTAACATATTGTTGATCAGAAATGATGTAGAATTTTTCTGGAAAGCATAAAGGAGTATTTGAAAGGATTTCTTTAAAAGAAAGACCTCAGTAAAGCTACTTACATATTGAGCATCAAGATCTATTGAGATAGATCAAGACGCTTGATAAGTTTCAATAAGTACATACCTTGTCAAGATTTTGAAGTAGTTCAAAATGGAACAGTCAAAGAAAAGTTCTTGCCTGTGTTGCAAAGGTGTGAAATTGAGTAAGACTCAAATCCCGACCACGGCAGAAAATAGAAAAGAGAATGAAAGTCATTCCCTATGACTCAGTCATAGGTTCTATAAAGTATGCTATGCTATGTACCAAACCTACTTTATACCTTGCTCTGAATTTGGCAAGGGAGTACAATAGTGATCTAGGAGTAGATCACTGGACATTGGTCAAGAACATCCTTAGTGAGGACTAAGGAAATATTTCTCGATTATGGAGGTGATAAAAGAGCCCGTCGTAAAGAGTTACATCGATGCAAGCTTTTTACACGATTCCAGATGACTCTAAGTCTCAATCTGGATACATATTAAAAGTGGGAGCAATTAGCTAGAGTAGCTCCGTGCAGAGCATTGTAGACATAGAATATTTGCAAAATACATACGGCTCTGAATGTCATAGACCCGTTGACTAAGCTTCTCTCACGAGCAAAACATGATCATGCCTTAGTACTCTTTGGGTGTTAATCACATAGCGATGTGAACTAGATTATTGACTCTAGTAAACCCTTTGGGTGTTGGTCACATAGCGATGTGAACTATGGGTGTTAATCACATACAGATGTGAATATTGATGTTAAATCACATGATGATGTGAACTAGATTGTTGACTCTAGTGCAAGTGGGAGACTGAAGGAAATATGCCCTAGAGGCAATAATAAAGTTATTATTTATTTCCTTATATCATGATAAATGTTTATTATTCATGCTAGAATTGTATTAACCGGAAACATAATACATGTGTGAATACATAGACAAACATAGTGTCACTAGTATGCCTCTACTTGACTAGCTCGTTTATCAAAGATGGTTGTGTTTCCTAGCCATGGACAAAAGAGTTGTCATTTGATTAACGGGATCACATTATTAGGAGAATGATGTGATTGACTTAACCCATTCCGTTAGCCTTAGCACTTGATCGTTTAGTATGTTGCTATTGCTTTCTTCATGACTTATACATGTTCCTATGACTATGAGATTATGCAACTCCCGTTTACCGGAGGAACACTTTGTGTGCTACCAAACGTCACAATGTAACAGAGTGATTATAAAGGAGCTCTGCAGGTGTCTCCGAAGGTACTTGTTGAGTTGGCGTATTTCGAGATTAGGATTTGTCACTCCGATTGTCGGAGAGGTATCTCTGGGCCCTCTCGGTAATGCACATCACTATAAGCCTTGCAAGCAATGTAGCTAATGAGTTAGTTACGGAATGATGCATTGCGTAACGAGTAAAGAGACTTGCCGGTAACGAGATTGAACTAGGTATTGAGATATCGACGATCAAATCTCGGGCAAGTAACATACCGATGACAAAGGGAACAACGTATGTTGTTATGCGGTTTGACCGATAAAGATCTTCGTAGAATATGTGGGAGCCAATATGGGCATCCAGGTTCCGCTATTGGTTATTGACCGGAAACGTGTCTCGGTCATGTCTACATAGTTCTCGAACCCGTAGGATCCGCACGCTTAAGGTTTCGATGATGTTATATTATGAGTTTATGAGTTTTGATGTACCAAGGAGTTCGAGTCCGGATGAGATCAGACATGACGAGGAGTCTCGAAATGGTCGAGACGTAAAGATCGATATATTGGACGACTATATTCAGACATCGGAAAGGTTTCAAATGATTCGGATATTTTCGGGAGTACCGGGGAGTTATGGGAATTCGTATTGGGCCTTAATGGGCCATACGGGAAAGGAGAGAAAGGCCTCAAAGGGTGGCCGCCTCCCCATGAGCTGGTCCGAATTGGATTAGGAGGGGCGCCCTTCCTTCCTTCTCCTTTTCCTTCCCTTTCCTTCCTCCTACTCCTACTACTTGGAAGGGCTCCTAGTTCTACTAGGAAGGGGGAATCCTACTCGGTGGGAGTAGGACTCCCCTAGGGCGCCATAGAGAGGGCGGCCCTCCCCTCCTCCACTCCTTTATATACTGGGGCAGGGGCACCCATAGACACACAAGTTGATCTTCGTGATGCTCTCTTAGCGTGTGCGGTGCCCCTCCACCATAATCCTCGATAATATTGTAGCGGTGCTTAGGCGAAGCCCTCGACGGTAGAACATCAAGATCGCCACCACGCCGTCGTCTTGTGGAACTCATCCCGACACTTTGCTGGATCGGAGTCCGGGGATCGTCATCGAGCTGAACGTGTGCTAGAACTCGGAGGTGCCGTAGTTTCGGTGCTTGATCGGTCATGCCGTGAAGACGTACGACTACATCAACCGCGTTGTCATAACGCTTCCGCTGTCGGTCTACAAGGGTACGTAGACAACACTCTCCCCTCTCGTTGGTATGCATCACCATGATCTTGCGTGTGCGTAGGAAATTTTTTGAAATTACTACGTTACCAACAATATTAGCATCATCGAAACCGCCGAGAAGCTGCTAATTGCTTAAGGTTGATTATATCTTACGCGTGTAGCACTATGTCCGTGTCCTCCCACTCCGGCGGGTGTGGCTGGAACAAACCATACTGACGGTACACCCGATGTGGCAGGTGAAGCTCAACCGCCCAGTTGCATATGAATGGACACCGCATATGCCAGAGATTCCTATCCCTAGTGCACATCAGATTCAGCCTGAACTCTATAGGGTTCCCAAAACTCTCTCCTTTTCCATACGGTTCCCATACAACCTATAAAATAGGATAGAATGCAAAATTGATATCGATTTATGATGGAAGCATATGCAATGTCGATTCACCTGCTCAGGCGTGATCGCGTCCACCTCGCTCCTGTACAGCTTGTACATGACCGAGGGATCATCCGTCATCTCATTTAACATATCCCACTTGTAAGCCCAAGTGGGGAGCCGTAGTGGGTCGTCTTTGTCGTCCCAATCCTCGTACTTCACGGTCTTCGGTCGTCCAACCGGGAAACGCTCCCAGCTCTATATGGAAAATGTGAGCAAGCAACCACCAATACCTCCAGATAGCCTACATCAGGCTTCGTCCAACTGCACATAAAAGAGAACATGGTTGAATTAACAACAAGATCGCATTCATAATGTACCATTGAAGTGAAACAGAAACAACTTCATACCTGTCTATACAAGTAAGCCAGTGTCGCCGAACCCCAACTCCATTTGCTATCGAAGACGGTCAACGCCTTGAGCCACATCCATGGAGCATTCTTGCATGTGCCATCAGCAAACATAGTCCTGGATATCACGTACCACATGTAGACACGAGCATATGTCTTCACCGTGTCCTCATTAGCATCCTCAGGGAAAATACTGAAGTTCGATACAATCCACGTGAAAGTAGCACCGGCTGCGACTCTTTCCTTCTTCTTGCCTTCTACTTCTTGTTCCCGAGGCTCCGGAGAAACCATACCGATAAGGGCAAGCATTTGCTCGCGCCACCCATCAGAATCGGTGCTCATACATAGAGGATTCCCATCGATAGGAAGACCGTGATCATAGCTATATCCTCGAGCGCCACGGTCATCTCCCCGGTCCGAAGATGGAAATTGTGTGTCTCCGGCCTCCAATGATCAATAAGCGCGGTGAGTGCTGGAGCATTGTCGGGTGGCGTCGACCGGCTGACCAACTGAATGAAAGGGAGAAGTCTTGTCTCCCTAACATACGGCGTGTACCGCTCATCATAGCGCATCCACCCAAGGTTGACCCCATGAGCCCGAAGCTTCAGAGGTGCAAGCTCCTACAAGCAAACAAACATATGGGGGTATGTGTTTGAAAAAAACACGAAATTCATAACACCGGCAACTTTCATTATTACCCGCTGCTTGACCGACATAGCGTACGACCGGTGTTGTAGGTCCCAATGATCATCGAGAAGCCAAACCATCCTAACAATTTGCAAGAAAGCTTTCTTGTCAACACGATTATCTTTTGAATACAAAAAAACTAAAGTACGGCTACTACATGCAAATTTCAAAGCATATGTATCCAAACCATTCTTGCCAATACAAATGTGATTTCAATAAACTAAACTAAGCCTACTTCATGCAAGATTCAATACAAATATCTTTTCCATATAAATAAAATGTCAACCTATGTATCCAAACTATATAAATAACATGTCAACCTATGTATCCAAAGCACATTCTAATCTAACAAGGGTTCCCCAAATCTAATACATGCAAGATTCAAACAAAAGTTCCCCAAATCTAATACATGCAAGATTCAAACAAGGGTTCCTCAAATCTCTGAAATAGCATACATTCTATGGATAGAAAGAAAAGGGTTGGAGAAAAGTACCTTCTAGGATGGATTGGTGAAGGAATCCACGGGCCAAATCATCAGATCTGAAGATTTTTGAAGAGGGGATTGAGAGGGGGAGAGGAGGAAGCCGCCGGCGCCGCTGCTTCTGTAACTTGCAACTGAACGAATGGGGTGGGGTGGGGGAGGGGGAGCGGACGGCTGGCATCTAAGTCACAGTGCAACACCTACGGGCTGGGCGCTGCACATTACATGTGTGATGCCTAGCTCGGAGGCGCTGCACTGCTGGATGCGGGCCCAGGACCTGCCATGGTGGACTGGCGTGCAACGCCCCCGAGCTAGGCGCTGCACCGTAGGGTGTGACGCCGTCGTGACGGACGCTACACAAAAAGGTCATGGGTGTGAAATAATTTTACGGGCAGTTTATTCCGTGAAATGATTTCACTCAGAGGTCAAAATTATCAAATTTGCCTCCCGTAATTTGTGAGCTGTAGCGGCTTGGCGTTTCTCCTGGTATAGGACCGGCCATCCGTGATCCTGTTACAACATGTGCAGGAGATGGACGTGGATGAACTCGTTTGGAGGCTCCTCGCCTTTGTCTGTGTCCTATGGAAAAGCGATTGGTTTCCATACTTGATGGATCATCGTATTATTTTTTAACATGATATAGACGCAAGTGTTTGTATATACGTGCATACATTTATTTTTATGAACACACGCGCATATCTTATCGCCACGAGCACCTTCAAGAGGTTGAATCAGAATTTAAATCTTGATGGACTGGGGATGCAGATGTCCTCCTAACCATCTAACCACATGGTTCATGATCATGGATGCTAATATATTCGTATAGCAACAAGATGTTGGAAATATTAGCGCTTTTTCGACTAATCCAATCCACAAGTAAGCAGTAAACATGGAAAATATGGTATACATCTCGTACCGATACCTAAGCATGTGAGCACGTACAGTTCATAGAACCGAAACGTCTATAAACTAGATATCTACGGCCAACACATGTACGAGCAGATAAGCTAGTTGGCACGCGGGCAACCGCCATTAGTTGGCAAGCTTCCCGGTGCCATGGGCATCTAAGTCGGCTGTGCCATTGGCGGGTAGAGGAGATGAGTCGCTAAGTCGTCTGTGCCATTGGCGGGTAGAGGAGATGAGTCGCACTGGGAGGACAGCAAAGGAGGCGAAACTTCACTTACTCGCGGGCGTTTGACGAATACAACGCCCTCCAAACCAATGCCCTACAGAGTTACAGATCACATGCTCGATTTGAAGCATCCTCCATAAATTATGACAATCAAGGATTGAATGACGACCCTGCTACAGTGACGTTTCTATGTGTTGGTTGTGGAACAGTTGAGGTCAACTCCACTGCACGACCCCAAGCCGATGTCTGTTTTGCCCGGATTCTGTTCATTTGGGTAGGGCAATGGGGTCGTGTCTGGGCCTGTCCTGAGATGCGGTGATCGTGCGTCCAGCGCGCTGCCGCATCTGTTTGCCTCATCCCGTCCGCCAGGGCCTAAAATGTCCATATTTTTATATCAAAACAAGTTTGCAAGTCCAAATATTAATTGTTTGAAAATAGGAATAGTTTTACAACCCAATCAAAATTGCCTCTAATAAAAATAGTTTTACAACCAAATCGAAATTGTTTTGAATGAACATAAAATGAACCAATACATCTATTGGTTGCCAATGTGATCTCACACGTGCTCAACCAAGTCATTTTAAAGATTCAAATGAGTGTATCAATCATGCAGCTCACGATGGAACTGGACAAACTGTTCAAACGTGGCCGGTTCTTGGTGCAGTGGCTTAAAATTTTCACCTTGAAAATCAAATCCTTGGTCGAAGATACTGTCATCACGCTCGTCCTCGACGATCATGTTGTCATGATCACACAAGCAGTCATCACCTCCTAAAGCTTCCTTTCATCCCATGACAGTGCATGGTTTCGAACGATACCCCATCGGGATTGAAGCACACCAAAAGCATGTTTCACATCCTTTCTAGCACTCTCTAGCATTTGGGCAAACCTCTTTCTCTTCTCACCTTGGGGGTTCGAGATTGTCTTCACAAAAGTCGACCACTGAGGATATGTACCATCAGCTAGATAGTATCCCTTGTTGTACTGGTGGCCGTTGATCTCAAAGTTGACAGGTGGGGAGTGGCCTTCTGCAAGCCTTGCGAAGACTGGAGAACGCCGCAGCACGTTGATATCATTGTGAGAACCTGCCATGCCGAAGAAAGAATGCCATATCCAAATATCCTGCGAAGCCACCGCTTCTAATATGACAGTGCACGCTTTGACATGGCCCTTGTACTGGCCCTGCCAAGCAAATGGACAGTTCTTCCATTTCAAGTGCATACAATCTATGCCGCCAAGCATGACTGGAAAGCCTCTAGCTGCGTTGGTTGCCAACAATCTCTCTGTATCAGCGACAGTTGGTTGCCTCAAGTACTCAGGGCCAAACACCTCGATCACAGCCTGGCAGAACTTGTACATTGACATCAGACATGTTGTCTCACTCATACGTACATACTCATCCACCAGATCGCCTGGAATTCCATATGCAAGCATGCGGATGGCCGCGGTGCATTTCTGGTAAGAGGAGAATCCAAGATGCCAAGGGCCTTGCACTCGAAGTATGGGTCATGAGCAACCACTCCCTCTCAGATACGATTGAACACATGCCTTGTGATACGAAAACGGCGACGGAATTTATCCGGCTTGAAGAGCGGGGTGTTCGCAAAGTAATCGGCATAGAGTAGGGCGTGGCCTCTCTCCCTGTTGCGGTTCAGGTTGGGAGCACGCCCAGGGACTGACCCCCTGCACCGAGGAAGCTGCCGTTGAATGTGGTCGTGAACCACCAGTGCAGCCACCACAAGATCTTCATCATCCGATGACTAATTGTCCGATGAACAAATGAAGTGGTGGAAGAAAAACTCATCACCACTGTCCATACCTTTGTGGGCAAAGTGTCGAACACCTTGCGGTCGTGGTGGCAAAGAGGCCGCGATGATCACCTCAATACATGGTGGTTGGTGGCCGGCTACTGGCCGCTCTGGAGCACTCGTCGGAAGCTGTCGTGGCCGCCGTGGTACGTCGCCTGCGGTCATATCCACTCTGCCGCCGGCTACGACGGTGACGGCCAAACCTCCTCCGATCGACGGCCTAAACTACGGCGAAAGTGCGGGCGTGGTGGTGGCCATGTCTAGACGTGGTTTGCTATGGACGGCCGGGGACTGTGTGGGGGGGAGGAGGATAGCGGCGCGTCGCGGCAGGGGGCGGGAGAGTGGGTGGAGGCGTTGGAATCGAATGGGACTACTTGTGTCCCCGACACGCGGGCCACGGGGGGACAAGGGCATGCGGCGAGCCCGTCCGCGCGATGTCCGTTTCACCCCAAACTCGGCGCAAGTTTGGGCCAGGAATGGGTCAAAAACAGACGGAATCCGGACATTTGTCCATATAGGGCCGCGCGTTGGGCCGTGTTATTCGTCCGTTCTATCCTAAACGGACGCACCAGGACAAGATGGGGTCGCGCGGTGGAGATGGCCTGACCCCACAACTTTTGACAAAAACAACCTAAAAGCATTTTGCTGTACATTGTGAAGTTTTTTTTTAAATAGCAATGATCCCACATATTTTTTAGGCTAGCTTCGCCGCTGCCTGCTGAAGACTCATAAATGGGTTGGCCCAAGGTCATTGTCCCATGCACCTTCCATGCGCATGCATGGCCGCATCCCGCATGCGGTCCATGGGTTTTGGCTCGCGCGGCGACCGCCGTTTTCACGAGGAGAAAGCTCGCCGTGACCGCAAATCTGGGCGATCGCCACTAGCAAAACTACTAGACAAATGGCATGGTAACATATTAACAACCAATCTGCTTGCTCCCCCACCTACTCCACCACGACGTGCAGAGTGCTCCCGTCCGTGGCATGCCGATCGTGGCGAACCGAGCACACGGCAATGTGATGAACTGCCATCTGGGAGCACTGCTACGCTAAACCAAACACCAGCCACCGGATAGTGATGATTAGTGGATGTGTCTCCACCGTTAACGCGTGAAAGCGGCCATGGCACTTGTATGACCCTGACGCTGGCACGCGAGCGAGCGAGCAAAAATCATGACGAGGTACGCCATGCGGCCGGAATGGAGCACCTAGGGGACAAGGAGGCGGCGGCGGCGGTGGGTCACGGGCGCGCGTCGGGTGCGCAGGGCGGCGTCGTCGTCGTCTTCCGGGCTCTGGCCGCGGGGGCCGGCGGTCCACGCGGTTCCACTGGCTGGCTTCCCGGGTGGGCGGCGGCACGGCAGGCAGTGCACAAGCGGAATCACCACCGACACCCCTTGCATTTACGTACTCCGACTGACAGCAGGAGCAGAGGGGACTAGTCGGCGCTACCGTATGTATTTACGACCTGTAGCGGCCTGGCGTTTCTCATGTGCCGCTCTGGGTATAGGACCGGCGGCCATCCGTGATTCAGTGCCCGCCGTTCTTGTTACGGCATGTGCAGGAGATGGACCTGCCTGGATGAACTCGTTCGGAGGCTCCTCGCCTCTGTCCCTGTCCTTCGGAAAAGCCAGTGGTTTCCAGGAAAATGCACCGGAGCTCCTGGGTGCTTCACTCCTCTGTATGAATATCAAATTCAAAAAATATTAGAAAAGAGCAAAAAGAAAAAAAAAACTGAAATCTTGGGATATCAAATCTGGGGGCCTAATCTATTCTTCCGTGAAGTTTCCTAAAATAGTACTCCCTTCATCCGAAAATACTTGTCGGAGGAATGAATGTATGTAGACGTATTTCAGTTCTAGATACATCTATTTATATATATTTCTTCGACAAGTATTTCTGGACGAAGGGAGTATCAAGCAATGTATCTGTGACAAAAAAATACAATCCAACCTACGGTCCACCCAAACAGTTATTTTTATACATGAGAAATTTTTGTCCTTTTTACTGAGAGTACCACGATGCCATTTTTTCCGCCGAAATTTGCATGGGAGTAGATTGGGCACCCAGGTTTGATATCCTAAAACCCAGATTTTTTTTTAATTTTTTCAGGTTTTTTTTATTTCAATGTTTATAGGGGTCGGAGCACCCCGGAGCCAAAAATCTGTGTCCGTGGTTTCCATACATGATGGATGCTCATATATTCGTATGGCATGATGCAACAAGATCTCGAACAGATTAGAGCATCTCCACTCGTTCGGCCTTCCAGCGCATCGGCCGGCGCTTTTTTAGCCCCGGGGGCGACCTAGTTCCCAGCCACGCCTCAGGTGTCAGCCCCAAGACGCTTATAAATTCAAATTATCATTCTCCGCTACCCAAAAAAACGCCACAAGTTCGATGATCAGCGGCTGCCACGTAGTTCGGCGATCACCATGCCACAGTTCGGCGATCAATCACACTCGAAATTCGGCGTTCAAAAGGAAGGACGCGTAAGCAATGCATCAAACTACGGCGTTGTCCTCCGGCGTCGGACTAGCGGGAGTCGGCGTGTGCAGGCTGGTCGGCGTCGGCACGGCTTCTGTGCTGGGCGTCGTGAGGCATCATCGCTCGGGCCTGGCGACGGCGTTGGGGTCGGCGTGGGAGTTGGCGCGGTCCTCGACGGCATCTGGTTCAAGATGAGGCTGCGCTCCGCCAGGTACCACGCCTTGACCTGCTCGTCCATCGACGACATGTCCGCCCTCATCAGGAATGACATGTCGGTGTTCCTCTTCTTCACGGCGACGTTGATCCGGAGTAGGTCGAGCTTGACGGCGCTGTTCGTCATCAAAGCCGATCACCGCGCCTCGAATTTCTCTTCCCTCTGGGCGGCGGGGTTCTTGGTGTCGGCGATGCACTGCTCGATGGACGCTTGCCGCCGCTCGGCAGCCGGCGCGGCGTCCTTCACCGTCTTGGCTCGTTTGTTGCCGTCTAGGCGCCCATCAGCCGCCCCCGGCGTCGGCGCGTCCGGCTTGTACGTCTCCTTGGCCTTGGCGAGGGTGTGCCAGACATCCGCCCACTTCTCGCACTTCTCAATCTTGGAGAACACGTGGAGGTACTTGAACTCTTGGTCGGTGTTGCTGTCTTGGCGGTACATGGCAAACATCCGAACCATCTGCGTCGAAGAACAAGTGTCGGCGACGCACACGGCGAATAGAAACGAGAGCCGACGTCTGTGCATACCTGACCCTCGACGTTGGCGCCGCTTTCTGGGCGAGTCGCGATCTCCTCGACGATCCCATGTCATTTGTTGCAGGCCGTTTGGATGAGCGCCCAATGGTTCGCCATGGCCCTCGAACCGCGCTGCATGTGGATGGTGCCGAAGTAGGGTCGACCAACTTGCGCTCATCGAGCTCCGACTTGATGCGCTCCCAATACGTGTCGGCGTTCTGATTTGTGCCGGTGTTCGGGTCGAGGCAGACGGTCTTCCATGCTTCGGTGAGCCACTCGTCTTCTTTGGACGTCTACTTGACGCGCGGCTCGCCGGCGAGAAGCTGGCCCGTGACCCGACGCTCTGCTGGCTCCATGTAGCTTGCGGACCGTGGCCGCCGGGTGGATTCATCATCCCCGCGCGAGACGCCTGTGCCTGCTCCGCCGTAGCAGTCGCCGACGCGGCCGCGTCCCGGGACCTCTTAGTGTTGAGCCTGTTCCGCCGGGCGGTGGTGACAGCCTCTCGGCGCTGAACGTCTGCCTTCCAGTCGGCGTTCGACATGCCCGGTGGTTTTCCCGGCGGCGCCCTCGGTTTCCTTTGCTTCGGCTGGCTGGCATCGACAACGGCAGCGGCGCGAGGGGCCGTATACTTCTTCGGCGGCATGGTGGGATGGCGGCGGATGGCGGGAGAGGAGGAGAATGGCGGAGAAGAGGGCGAAGGGGAATGGAGGGAGACGGAGGAAAAGGGGGGGGCAGGAAAAGGGCCGTCTCACCAACAGAGCGGACCCACGCGCCTTTTTGCTTCGGCCGGCGGCTCCCGGGGGCTTGGGTTCAGCTCGGGTTCGCCGACTGTTATTTCGACCCAAACCGGGATAAATAAGGTCATGTGGGCGCGAATGGGCCGATATTTAGGCGTCGGCGCTAAAAAAAGAGCCCTGAGGAGCATGTTGGGGGGAGGGGGGGGGGGGAGTGGAGATGCTCTTACGGGAATGCGCATGAAACAGCTGATGCCTGAGATGACTTGCTATTCTTTGGTGAGGTGTAACTGGTTGGTCTTATCACCACCCAAAGACATGTTTTCCATCAGAGATGAAACATGTTCTTTTAAATTTGTTTACGGGTAGTACAATTTGTTTCTTCATGAGCTGAAACTTTTTTTTTACGCGAACTGAAAATTGTTGTTTGCCTATGACAACGCACATGAGCACACAATATTTAGGTTGTAGTAGTATATACTCCCTCCGTTCCTAAATACTTGTCTTTCTAGAGATTTCAAATGATCACCACATACGGATGTATATAGACATATTTTAGAGTGTAAATTCACTCATTTTGTTCCGTATGTAGTCACCATTTGAAACCTCTAGAAAGACAAATATTTAGGAACGGAGGGAGTAGTTCTCATGGATATCACACAAGGCTTAGATAGTACATAATTCTCATGGATATTTAATTATGATCATCCAAGAGTGCATTCACCTTTCTTGTTGTACTATTTGTTTGGCATGCCTCCTTGTCATGGGAATCGAATAGATCTTCTTTGTAGAAGCTTCATTTCTTAGCTATGATTCATCACAAGGTGATAAACAAGGTGAACCTAGAATGGCCATAGTGCCCTTCGAGTACGTGCATTCTTGTTGGGTTTCCACAAACTACTACATCCCTAGTTCATGCTCATTAGCCAGCCTCCTCTGCTATACAAGCATTTTCATCATTTTGACAGGATGTTTTCACCTACAACCAATCAACATCTTGCGTCGGAGCGGCAAGATAACACAGCGCGAAAACAGGGCAAGTCGGAAAATAGCATCGAGCTTACAACAGCAGATATGATAAAAACAGCTTTTAACACAACACTGATCGTTCGCGTGACCGACTTACCAGCAATCATCGGTTTCAGACAAATGGTTACAAATGCAAACTACGGCGCTAATTTCCCCTGGCAATAGACTGATCTACTTCATCCCAAAAGAGAACGACAGCTTTGGTCGCGACTTGTTCTTGCCCAGCAGCTTAATCTGGTTCTGCTTCTGCTGCTGCTCCTCCATTTGCTTCTGCTTCATGGCTTCCTCCCTCTCCTTCTGAAGCCTCTCCAGCTCCTGGTACCGCTCCAGCTCTTTCTGCTGCTGCTCCATGGCTACCTTCATCTGAGCCTCCTCTGCTTTCTTTCGCTCCTCTTCGAGCTTCTTCTCTAGCTCGTCCCGCTCTTTCTTCTCACGTTCCTGCGGCAATGACAAACATAAGCTTTCATGAGGTTATTCTAAAACTAAGCTTTCCTGAGTTATAACAAGCAGTGCTGCAACAAGAACTAAAGAATCATGCGAAGGTGCACAATACGTGCCAGCAGAAAACATGGCAGCGGTAAGGGCTTCTCCAATGTGGAAATAAACCTGGCCATAAGGCCCTTGAGGTCGACCTTGGTATATTAAGCATTGTAAGAGTAGACCTTAGTCAGAAAATTGCTGGGGTCGCCCATAGCAGCGTGACCCGCCCACAAGCAATACAAAACCATGTTCTCTCTTTCCTCTCTCCGTGATGCATAAAGTAATACAAATGGTTACAAATGCAAACTACAGCTCTAATTTCCCTTGGCCAATCGACTCTACTTCATCCCAAGAGCATGCATGAAGGGATGAGTGGTTGGGTGAAAGAAAAAAGGAAACTGGCATGTAGGCCCCAGCCTAAGGCCCACATAGTCCTTAAACATCGTAAGGGCATGGCCAACGGGCCACGCTGGACGGGTGCTCCAGGCGCCACATAGTCCTGCCGAACGCCACCTCTGCCGAACATGCTGCTTGCAGAGAGAACGGACTCCTGCAGAAGAGCTCGCCTCCTCCCTGACAAAAACGACGAGGCAGCCGCTCAGGCGAGGTGGTGTGAGCTTCGTAGCTCTGCTCGGTTCAGGACCACGGCTTGGAAGTTGCATGTGTTGAAAAGTGGGTGAGAGAGAAAAAGAAAGATGACGACATCAAGAAAGTAGCCTCCGTTGGGTGATTGTGGCACACACCATAGCTTCATTCAAATTTATCTAGGTGGAAGAGGTGAGGCAGCAGGAAGGTGATGCTTCTTAGTACATGCCCTAAGATTCTTATTTTGCTATAGCATGTCAGATGGGCCTCAGATTAAGACCGGTTTATGATCGAAGGACTGGAGATGCCCTTACCGCTCTCTGTTGGGCTTCAACCAAGGCGGACACCTTCTCTTTCTCAATTTGGGCAACTACCTCCTCCTGTATCCTTTTTCGCCCTTCATCAATTCGACGCTGTATTTCATGTTTGATCTCCTCAGAATTCAAACTATCCTCAACTTGTTTCCTAATAGCTTGCTCAACTCTTTTTGTAGTTTCCTCCTCTAATAGCCTTAGTTCAACTTCTTTTTGACGCCTGCAATTGTGAGAAGAAGTTAATGAAGTGTACTTTGCAAAACAAAATATTGACAGATGACAACACTCCCATCAAATGTCCAAGGGCACAAAAGCAAGGGGCAGATTTAGAATCTTTAGCACTATCTATCATAAACTATACCTTTCATCAGCACAGTGTTGAATACAGACTAATGCATTTTAGGCATACCTCTATTATGATTCCAGATCCAAAAAACGAATTAGCAAAACTGGTCAAGAGTAGATAAAGGATCACCAATTGCATCATCAAATATAACAAGTGGAACTATAGCAGTATCTTCCTTCAGAAAAGCCTGTAGAGAAGAATGTCAAGAGTAACTTGTGGCAGATTTAGAGCTAATCATGTAAGCATCTCAATATTCCAACTAAATCATATTTCTGCATGCATCTAAGTGCATATCAAACCAATCATGCATTGAACTTTTTTACCAATTCAATTGCTTATTGTAACTCGTTAATGGAATCAACAAAAACACATTAGCACACTTTTCAAATGACAGGTGACAGACAAGAAAACTGGAACGACACCATGGTAATGGTGCATATTTAAAATTCTGCTACTTTGGTTTCGTTCCCGTCAATAAGTTACAGGCCAGTGCAGTGAACAAATTAATCTACATTCAACAGGAAGAATAAATTAATCTATATTGAGCAACCAGACCAAATTCTGCTACTCTGATTTTTACAGGAAGCCAAAAAACACACCTAAACTAAGCTAAAAGAAAGGAATGCCACGAAATTGGAACCAAGCAAGTAGCTACGACCATAAATAACACATTAGTCATCCTAAATCATATCTGGCACTTTCAGTTGAATAAGCATAAGAACATGAGAGCCGCAAGCCTCAAGCAACCTGACTAAATAGCCTATGAACAAGCGCACATATCAATAACCAAGATAACACAGAAAATGAATGCCTGGTGATGGTAGAATGCTTAAAAGTAGGCAACTAATTTCATTTCCCACTAAGGGTTATTAATTCAACATAGTTTTTCGGAGCTACTAGCTTACACCTAAAGTGGTTAAGCGACAGTTTTGATTTTTGAGACAGCTCACCACTCTCACAGCGTGGTGGTTAAGCAATTGTTATATCTACAGGCGCAAAAATAAGTGTACTAGCAAAAACAAATTTTGGATGTGCCTTCATTTCATAAGCAAAGCAACCCAGATAAGAAACAATTATCAAATTAACATTCATATTTGAAAGTATTTTAATCCATTACCGTTCAATAAAACATTATTGAATTGCACTGTGTATATTCAGAAGAAAAAAATTTAGAGCAAATTGCAGCACATGTATTCAGAAGAACGTACAATTTAGAGCACAGTTAGCCAATAGAACCTGACCTCATGTCGTGGTGAAAACAGCAGCTAGATGAATACAGTACAATAGCGCTATGAAAATGTTCATTAATGACTAGCTTGTCAACATCGTGAAAGAGGTACGGCAAAGAGGGAGTAAATAATTTTGTCTGTACATGGCATAATCTAGATTCTAAGCAAAGCAGATACTCCCCACCTTTTCTTTTCTTCTTCTAGCCTTTGCTTATCAACGGCATTCTTATTCTCTGTAGACCCAAGATGAGGACTCGATTTGGTAACTGGAGAGCCAGTGACACTCGGACTTCTCTTTCTTTTGTAATGGCTCTTTGATGGAGATGGACTCCTGCGCCTCCTGGGAGAGGAAGGTGAAGGGCTCTTCCTTCTGCAATATAAAGGTTGCCTTTGTAAGGACAAAAATAGGGGCATGATAAGATAACATAAAACAGGTAATCACCGCCACGCACTGAAGCCCTAAAAAGTGAGCGAAAGCAGTTACCTCAAACATGGTTAGAACTTTGGAGGATTCCACAGCAATACAGCATAGAGTAAAATCTTGGTAAGTTCCATTCTTTTTACTGAAGAAACTCTTGTCACTTGTCAATCTATACAGGCAAGCAACATAGACTTGTAGGGTACCAGTGAGGCGGTAACTATGTTCGAGCATCATCTGCTCATATGTTCCAAGCTGCTTCCATGTGTGTTCTTTGTTCAACAGTTTTTCTTGGTTTGGACGTAAATGGATGCAACTGATTTTAGTGGTTCCTATATCAGATTAGAAGATTGATAACAGAAGAAACTCCACACTTAACCACCAATTGCCCACATTCCTCCTCTTCGGGCCTCTTTTGGCCTCTGCACTGTGTTCACCTAAAGATGTCCAAGAAGACAGTGTGCCCTGGTAAGGCATGTGGCATTCATCCATTGCCATCTCAAACAGCGGCGAATCTATGACGTAAATTGAAGGTAGGCTAAACTTTAAGGGCTAAACTAGACCAATATTGTTAACTGCAGGTGAGGTGGGGGTTTAAAACAAAGTGGACGAGCAGCCAGGAAGTCCAAAAATTATCTCACTGGTCAGGATTACCGAAGACAATCTAGCAGCTTGCATGACTGCTCATCCAAACCAGTATGAGGTATCGTCATTAGTGTTTCTTTTTAGGCTGGACTGCCCACTAAACCAGTACGAGACTTGGTGTTTAGACAAAAGAAAGACCAGCAAACCATTTAGACCCTAGAGTGTCACCAGTGGCTGGTGCAAACGGAAGTGTTGTTGGCTTGTTACACGATCCAAACTAGAAGAAACACCAGCTAACCATGTAAGTGGGCAAGAGTGCACCCAAGGCATGTAGCACTAACTTGCTCTCCACCCTCAGTCTAACCTCATGGTGAAAAGGGTATCCATGGCCACACCAGACTCAGAATGCCCATCCATAGATGATCTCTTATCACCATCAGGCAAGGTAAAAGGAGCACCAACAGCCATCTTCGACAACAGTTCTATTTTCTCAACAATGTCTCTAGAATGAAAACGCTCTGGCATATCTAGATCTTCTAAGACTTCTTCCATTCTCTGAAGAACAGAAATCTGACTTGCTCCTCACCAGCATGAATATTACATACATCATAGAACAATCACATATTCACATGACTAACTATAAGAATCACTTACTGACCAACTTCCACTGGTCCAAACAACCATGCCGACACCCAAAAGAATCATTCATTCCATTTAGCAAGTTTGCATTCATAATACAGTTGACATAACAAAAACAAACTATAAAGGAAAAATAATCAGCGGATTAGCATCCCCTCGTATCTTCCCTACTCTTTATACAGGGCGTGTATACATGACACACAGACACGGCGAAGATGCTGAAAAAATAAAGGCGCGCCAGATCGCGGTCGCGTGTGACAGGGGAGATCACCTATAGGAGGGGCGATAAGGGGACCTGCTGCGGCTGGGCACGCGCTCCCTGTAGCCCGGTCCGCGGCGAAGCGGGGATGGCGACGGCCGGCGCCGGCGCGGCGGCGACCGTGACAGGTCGCGCGGCATCCGGCTGGAAGCTAAAGCCACCGCGGTGCCCGGCGCTGGCAGATCTGACCGGATGCGGGGAGATCGGGGACGGACGTCTGAGCGTCGGGCGCCGATCTATGTGTGGACGGGGGATTTTGGGGGCGGCGCTCGGGCATCAATGGCGACGGCGGCCGGCTGGGAAAAAAGTGGGAGGCCGACGAAGAGATGAGGAAAATATAGGGTGGGACCCAGCCACCAGCTGCTTTGGTGGAACGGGCCAAGCATTCTGGGCTGAAAACAAAACTTCCATTATCCATCCCCGGAGACTCTCACGGCGATTAGGGATTCTGGACCGTCCAATGGAACTCCCATGTGATATTGACCGTTCGATGTCGGGTTGATTTGATGTGAGCCGTTTGATCTCACTGCGATCGACCTCGGCCGTTGGATGAATTTCCAATTGCAACAAAATTCCAGTTTCAATTCTATTCGCGCGAGACAACGAGGAAGACGACCTTGATGTGAGTCGCCTCCGATTCACGCGCGAGGTGCCCAACAACTACCTTCAGGCCAAATCCAGACCCCTCTAGTGCTCCTCGTTGTTGTGCGCAGACACATCCGTGACTCCCCAGCTCGCATATCATCACGTCAACCACCCTCGGCCTGACCTAGGGTTCGGTGGGCGAGCTCGCTATCATCCATCCAGGTGGCCCACCAGTTGTGCACCTTGGAGGAGCTCTCCGCAGGGAAGATGCATCCATGCCTAGACGGGAGGAACACATGTCATCGTTGTTCCGTCAGGAGGAGAGCAGCGTCATCATCAGACCGCCATCATCCCCACCCTGGTCGTTCCAGGTTACTCACTCAGATGTCAACTCGATTTCCTCTTATTTTGTAGATTGGAAGTGGCCCCTTATCACTAGCAAAAACTGTTATGTTGTTCTACAATAGCCATAGACATTTAGATTATTACTTTTTGCGAAAAGACATTTAGATAACCTTATGGTTGAAGTTCTGGACTTCAATTGTGCCACTACAAAATTTATTCTTTGCTAAGATTTTTGTTCGTCATTACCATTACTTAGATAATGAATACATGATCTATTTTCATATTACATGTTTGTAGATTCGAATATGTGATCTGTTTCAGTTTGCAGATTTGTAGGCACATACTTTTGTTGATATATCGTTTGGTCTCATGTACTCGACTTCTAACGTTTGTACTATTAACTGCACTTTTGCAGGTTCATGGATGCTCCTTGGAATGTCAAAAGGAAGGCCTATATTCATCTTTCTCTCGGCTAGAACCAACTAATCTGCGCTTTGATACGTCTCCGACGTGTTTATAATTTTTGATTGTTCCATGCTATTATATTATCTGTTTTGGATGTTTTATATGCATTGTTATGTTATTTTATATTATTTTTGGGACTAACCTATTAACCTAGAGCCCAATGCCAGTTTCTGTTTTTCCCTGTTTTTGAGTTCCGCAGAAAAGGAATACCAAACGAAACAAAATTTCGCGATGATCTTTCTTGGACCAGAAGACAACCAGGAGACTTAGAGATGAAGTCGAAAGAGCCATGAGGCGGCCACAAGGACGGAGGGCGCGCCCAGGGGGGTAGGGCGCCCCCTCCCCCCCCACCCTTGTGAGCCCCTCGTGCACCTCCTAACCTAATTTCTTCGCCTATATATTCCCATATATCCCCAAACCAACAAAGGCATCCACGAAAACACTTTTCCACCGCCGCAACCTTCTGTACCCGTGAGATCCCATTTAGGGACCTTTTCGGGCATCTTGCCGGAGGGGGATTCGATCGCGGAGGGCTTCTACTCAACACCATTGCCCTTCCGATGAAGTGTGAGTAGATTACCACAGACCTACAGGTCCATAGCTAGTAGCTAGATGGCTTCTTCTCTCTCTTTGATTCTCAATACCATGTTCTCCTCGATGTTTTGGAGATCTATTCGATGTAATACTTTTTTGCGGTGTGTTTGCCGAGATCCGATGAATTGTGGATTTATGATCAGCTTATCTATGAATATTATTTGAATCTTCTCTGAATTCTTATATGCATAATTTGATATCTTTGCAAATCTCTTCGAATTATCGGTTTGGTTTGGCCAACTAGATTGGTTCTTCTTGCAATGGGAGAAGTGCTTAGCTTTGGGTTCAATCTTGCGTTGTCCTTTCCCAGTGATAGTAGGGGCAGCAAGGCACGTATTGTATTGTTGCCATCGAGGATAAAAAGATGGGGTTTTCATCATATTTTTGGAGTTAATTCCTCTATAGCATGTCATCTTACTTAATGTGTTACTCCGTTCTTTATGAACTTAATACTCTAGATGCATCTTGGATAGCGGTCGATGTGTGGAGTAATAGTAGTAGATGCAAAATCGATTCGGTCTACTTGACACGGACTTGATGCCTTTATTCATGATCATTGCCTTAGATATCGTCATAACTTTGAGTTCTTCTATCAATTGCTCGGCAGTAATTTGTTCACCCACCGTATTATTTTCTATCTTGAGAGAAGCCTCTAGTGAAACCTATGGCCCCCGGGTCTCTTTTCCATCATATAAGTTTCTGATCTAAAATATTAGTTTCCGATCTACTATTCTTGCAATCTTTTACTTTCCGATCTATAAACCAAAAATATCAAAAATACTAATTTATGGTTTATCTATTTCTATCAGATCTCACTTTTGCAAGTAACCATGAAGGGATTGACAACCCCTTTATCGCATTGGGTGCAAGTTTGTTTGATTGTTTGTGCAGGTATTCAGTGATTTGTGCGTTGTCTCCTACTGGATTGATACCTTGGTTCTCAAACTGAGGAAAATACTTATCTCTACTTTGCTGCATCACCCTTTCCTCTTCAAGGGAAAAACCAAGCATAAGCTCAAGAAGTAGCAGGAAGAATTTCTTGCGCTGTTCGGGAGATCTCGCCAAGTCAAGACATACCAAGTACCCATCATAAACTATCATCTCTTGCATTACATTATTCGCCATTCGCCTCTCGTTTTCCTCTCCCCCACTTCTAAAATGATTTTTGAAAAGATTTGCCTTCTCTTTGCCCCTCTTCCATTTGTCTTTCTCGCTCGCTTTTTGTGTGCTCGTGTGTTAGATCACTTGTGTTGCTTTCATGGCTACTCCTCCCATCATTGTTAGCACTCCCGATAATGAAGTCCTCAATTTTAAACAAATGGAGGGAGAACATTTAAAAGATGCTTGGTATAGAATTTGCAATGCTCGGAATAGATCTACTCGAAAGCAATCTACTACCGTTCTTCTCGCAATTTTTTATGTGGGCGTTACTCCTTGGAATAAATATGTTCTAGATACTATTACCGGAGGAATTTTTTTGGGGAGTCATACCTTTGATTCTTACAATGCCAAGAAAGATTTGCTAGGCCCACCACCTCTTTTGATCAATGGAACTACTTTAACTTTGGAACATGTGATGCAAAGACTTGATATTATTGAGAATAAAATTGCTGCCGCTGAATTGATTGAAAATTTGGATTAGAAGATGTTGGAAATATGCCCTAGAGGAAATAATAAATTAGTTATTATTATATTTCCCTGTTCATGATAATCGTTTATTATCCATGCTATAATTGTATTGATAGGAAACTCAGATACATGTGTGGGTACATAGACAACACCATGTCCCTAGTAAGCCTCTAGTTGACTAGCTCGTTGATCAATAGATGGTTACGGTTTTCGACCATGGACATTGGATGTCGTTGATAACGGGATCACATCATTAGGAGAATAATGTGATGGACAAGACCCAATCCTAAGCCTAGCACAAGATCGTAGTTAGTATGCTAAAGCTTTTCTAATGTCAAGTATCATTTCCTTAGACCATGAGATTGTGCAACTCCGGATACCGTAGGAATGCTTTGGGTGTACCAAAGCGTCTGGCGAATCGGGTGACTATAAAGGTGCACTACGGTATCTCCGAAAGTGTCTCATTGGGTTGGTACGAATCGAGGCTGGATTTGTCACTCCGTGTAAGCGGAGAGGTATCTCTGGGCCCACTCGGTAGGACATCGTCATAATGTGCACAATGTGATCAAGGAGTTGATCACGGGATGATGTGTTACGAACGAGTAAAGAGACTTGCCGTAACGAGATTGAACAAGGTATCGGGATACCGACGATCGAATCTCGGGCAAGTACAATACCGCTAGACAAAGGGAATTGTATACGGGATCGATTGAGTCCTTGACATCGTGGTTCATCCGATGAGATCATCGTGGAACATGTAGGAGCCAATATGGGTATCCAGATCCGCTATTGGTTATTGACGGAGAACGTCTCGGTCATGTATCGCATGGTTCCCGAACCCGTAGGGTCTACACATAAGGTTCGATGACGCTAGGGTTATAAAGGAAGTTTGTATGTGGTTACCGAATGTTGTTGAGTCCGGATGAGATCCCGGACGTCACGAGGAGTTCGGAATGGTCCGGAGGTAAAGATTTATATATGGAAAGTTGTTGTTTGGGTTAGGAAAAAGTTCGGGTTTTTCGGTATTGTACTGAGGAAGCTTCGGAAGGTTCGGAGGATTCGGAGGGGTCCGGAGGTCCGGAAATGGTTCCACCACGTCCAATACAGTAGCATGGGCTGTAGGGGCGCCCTAGCCATAATGGGCCAAGGGCACCAGCCCCCAAGGCCCATGCGCATGGGAAGGGGAAACCCTAAGGGGAGGGCCTCCACTTGACTTGGGAGGCACTCCTCCCCTCTTGGCCGCCCCAAGTCCCATCTAGGGCTGGCCGCACCCTTGGGGTGGGAAACCCTAAAGGGCGCAGCCCCTTTCCCTATATATACTTGAGGTTTTGGGCTGCCCAACATACATGAGAACTTCTCCTCTTGGTGCAGCCCTGCCTCTCCTCCTCCTCCTCTCCCTTGGTGCTTGGCGAAGCCCTGCGGGATTGCCACGCTCCTCCACCACCACCACGCCCTTGTGCTGCTGCTGGATGGAGTCTTCCTCAACCTCTCCCTCTCTCCTTGCTGGATCAAGGCGTGGGAGACGTCACCGGGCTGTACGTGTGTTGAACGCGGAGGTGTCGTCCGTTCGACACTAGGATCTCCGGTGATTTGAATCACGACGAGTACGACTCCATCAACCCCGTTCACTTGAACGCTTCCGCTTAGCGATCTACAAGGGTATGTAGATGCACTCTCCTTCCCTCGTTGCTAGTTTCTCCATAGATAGATCTTGGTGACACGAGGAAAATTTTGAATTTCGCCACGTTCCCCAGCAGTGGTATCGAGCTAGGTCTATTGCGTAGATTCTTTGCACGAGTAGAACACAAAGTAGTTGTGGGCGTTGATGTTGTTCAATATGCTTACCGTTACTAGTCCAATCTTGTTTGACGGTATTGTGGGATGAAGCGGCCGGACCGACCTTACACGTACACTTACGTGAGGCAGTTCCACCGATCGACATGCACTTGGTGCATAAGGTGGCTAGCGGTGCCGATCTCTCCCACTTTAGTCGGAGCGGATTCGATGAAAAGGGTCCTTATGAAGGGTAAATAGCAATTGGCATATCACGTTGTGGTTTTGCGTAGGTAAGAAACGTTCTTGCTAGAAACCCATAGCAGCCACGTAAAACATGCAAACAACAATTAGAGGACGTCTAACTTGTTTTTGCAGGGTATGCTATGTGATGTGATATGGCCAAGAAGAATGTGATGAATGATATGTGATGTATGAGATTGATCATGTTCTTGTAATAGGAATCACGACTTGCATGTCGATGAGTATGATAACCGGCAGGAGCCATAGGAGTTGTCTTTATTTATTGTATGACCTGCGTGTCATTAAACAACGCCATGTAATTACTTTACTTTATTGCTAACCGGTAGCCATAGTAGTAGAAGTAATAGTTGGAGAGACAACTTCATGAAGACACGATGATGGAGATCATGATGATGGAGATCATGGTGTCATGCGGTGACGATGATGATCATGGAGCCCGAAGATGGAGATCAATGGAGCTATATGATATTGGCCATATCATGTCACTACTATATAATTTCATGTGATGTTTATTATGTTTATGCATCTTGTTTACTTAGAACGACGGTAGTAAATAAGATGATCCTTACAACAATTTCAAGAAGTGTTCTCCCTAAGCGTGCACCGTTGCTAAAGTTCCTCGCTTCTAAGCACCACGTGATGATCGGGTGTGATGGATTCTTACGTTCACATACAACGGTGTAAGACAGATTTACACACGCGAAACACTTAGGGTTAACTTGACGAGCCCGGCATGTACGACATGGCCTCGGAACACGAGACCGAAAGGTCGAGCATGAGTCGTATAGTAGATCGATCAACATGAAGATGTTCACCGATGATGACTAGTCCGTCTCACGTGATGATCGGACACGACCTAGTTGACTCGGATCATGTAATCACTTAGATGACCGGAGGGATGTCTATCGAGTGGGAGTTCATAAGATGAACTTAATTATCTTGAACATAGTCAAAAGACCTTTTGCAAATTATGTCGTTAGCTCGCGCTTTAGTTCCTTTGTTTAGATATGTTCCTAGAGAAAATATAGTTGAAAGTTGACAGATGGCGATTATGCGGACGAGAGAAAGCTTATGTCCTAATGCACCGCTTAGTGTGCTGAACCCCAAACGTCGTTTGTGGATGTTGCGAACATCGGACATACACGTTTTGATAACTACGTGATAGTTCGCTTAAACGGTTTAGAGTTGAGGCACGAAAGACGCCAAAGCGTCACGGAACATATGAGATGTTTGAGGGCTGAAATTGGGATTTCAGGCTCGTGCCCACGTCAAGAGGTATAAGACCTCCGACGATTTTCTTAGCCTGCAAACTAAGGGAGAAAAGCTCAATCGTTGAGCTTGTGCTCGATTGTCGAGTGCAACAATCACTTGAATCGAGTGGGAGTTGATCTTCCGGATGAGATAGTGATGCTTCTCAAAGACATTGCCACCAAGCTACTAGAGCTTCGTGATGAACTATAACATGTCGAGGATAGATATGATGATCCTTGAAGTGTTCACGATGTTTGACACCGCGAAAGTAGAAGTCAAGAAGGAGCATCAATTGTTGATGGTTGGTGAAACCACTAGTTTCAAGAAGGGCAAGGGCAAGAAGGATACTTCATGAAACGGCAAATCAATTCTTGCTGCTCGGTGAAGAAACCCAAGGTTGAACCTTAACCCGAGACTGAGTGCTTCTGTAATATGGGGAACAACCACTGGAGCAGAATTACCCTAGATACTTGGTAGATGAGAAGGCTGGCAAGGTCGATAGAAGTATATTGGATATACATTATGTTAATGTGTACTTTACTAGTACTCCTAGTAGCACCAGGGTATGAGATACCGGTTCGGTTGCTAAGTGTTAGTAACTCGAAATAAAAGAGCTACGGAATAAACGGAGACTAGCTAAAGGTGAGCTGACGATATGTGTTGGAAGTGTTTCCAAGTTTGATGTGATCAAACATCGCACGCTCCCTCTACCATCAAGATTAGTATTAAACCAGAATAATTGTCGTTTGGTGTTTGCATTGAGCATAGACATGATTGGATCATGTCTATCATAATCTGATTATTCATTTAAGAAGAATAATGGTTACTCTATTTATTTGAATAATACCTTCAATGGTCTTGCACCTAAAGGAATGGTTTATTGAATCTCGATCGTAGTGATACACATTTTCATGCCAAAAGATATAAGATAGTAATGATAGTACCACTTACTTGTGGCAATCGCCATGTAAGTCATATTGGTGTAAAAGCATGAAGAAGCTCCATGTTGATGGATCTTTGGACTCACTCATTTTGAAAAGTTTGAGACATGCGAACCATGTCTATTGGTGTATACGCATGAAGAAACTCCATGCAGATGGATCGTTTGGACTCACTTGATTTTGAATCACTTGAGATATGCAAAACATACCACATGGGCAAGATGGTGAAAAGCCTCGGTTTGAGAAGATAGAACAAGATAGCAACTTGTTGGAAGTAACACATTTTGATATGTGCAGTCCAATGAGTCTTTGAGGCATGCGATGAATATCGTTATGTTCTTACTTCACAGATGATTCGAGTAGATGTTGAGTATATTTACTTGATGAAACACAAGTCTGAATTATTGAATGGTTCAAGTAATTTCAGAGTGAAGTTTAAGATCTTCGTGACAAGAGGATAGAATGTCTATGATATGATCATAGAGATGAATATCTGAGTTACGAGTTTTGGCACACAATTAAGACATTGTGCAAATTGTTTCACAATTAATACCGCCTGGAACACCATAGTGTGATGGTGTGTCCAAACATCATGGTTGCACCCTATTGGATATGATGCATACCATGATGTCTCTTATCGAATTACCACTATTGTTCATGGGTTAGGCATTAGAGACAACCACACTCACTTTAATAGGGTACCACATAATTCCGTTGAGATGACACCGTATGAATTATGGTTTAGAGAAACCTAAGCTATCATTTCTTAAAAGTTTGGGGCTACGACGCTTGTATGAAAAAGTTTCAGGTTGATAAGCTCGAACCCAAAGCGGATAAAATACATCTTCATAGGACACCCAAAACAGTTGGGTATACCTCCTAATTCAGATCCGGAAGCAATAGGGATTGTTTATTGAATCGGGTCCTTTCTTGAGGAAAAGTTCGTCTCGAAAAGTTGAGTGGGAGGATGGTGGAGACTTGATATGGTTATTGAACCGTCACTACAACTAGTGTGTAGCAGGGCACATGAAGTTGTTCCTGTGGCACCTACACCAATTGAAGTAGAAGCTTATGATAGTGATCATGAAACTTCGGATCAAGTCCTCGTAGGGTGACAAGGATGCGTACTACTTGAGTGGTACATAATCCATCTTGAAGGTCATGTTGCTAGACAACAATGAACCTACGAGCTATGGAGAAGCGATGGTGGGCCCAAATTCGACAAATGGTTAGAAGCCATGAAATTGAGATAGGATCCATGTATCGAACAAAGCATGGACTTTGGTGGACTTGCCGATGATCGGCAAGCCATTGAGTTAAATGGATCTTTAAGAAGAAGACGGACGTGGGACGGTAATGTCACCGTCTATGAAGCTCGACTTGTGGCGAAGAGTTTTCACAAGTTCAAGGAGTTGACTATGATGAGATTTTCTCATCCGTAGCGATGCTTAAGTCCGTCGGAATCTGGTTAGCACAAGCTACATTTATGAAATCTGGCAGATGCATGTCAAAACGAGTTTCCTTACCAGTTTTCGTAAGGAAAGGTTGTATGTGATACAATCAGAAAGGTTTTGTCGATCCTAAGGATGCTAAAAGGTATCTTTGGCTCCAATGATCCTTCTAAGGACCGGAGTAAGCATCTCGGAGTTGGAATATGCACTTTGATAGGATGATCAAAGATTTTGGGTTTATACAAAGTTTATGAGAAACTTGTATTTCCAAAGAAGTGAGTGGGAGCACTATAGAATTTCGATGAGTATATGTTGTTGACATATTGATGATCGAAATGATGTAGAATTTTGGAAAGCATATAGGGTTATTTGAAAGATGTTTTCAATAGAAAACCTGGATTAAGCTACTTGAACATTGAGCATCGAGATCTATAAGGATAGATCGAAATGCTTAATAATACTTTCAAATGAGCACATACCTTGACATGATCTTGAAGGTGTTCAAGATGGATCATCAAAGAAGGAGTTCTTGCACGAGATGTAAGGTATGAAGTTAAGAGTTAAAGCTCGACCACGGCAGAAAAGAGAGAAAGGACGAAGGTCGCCCCTATGCTTCAGACGTAGGCTCTACAAGTATGCTATCTTTGTGTACCGCACGGAAGTGTGCCTTGCCATGAGTCATCAAGGGTACAAGAATGATCCAGAATGGATCATTGGACAACGGTCAAATTTGTCCTTGGAGTAAATAAGGACATGTTTCTCGATTATGGAGGTGATAAAGAGTTCAGCGTAAAGGGTTACGTCGATGCAAGCTTTAACACCTATCCGAGTGACTCTGAGTAGCAAACCGGATACGTATAGTGGAGCAACCATTTGGAATAGCTTCAAGTGGAACGTGGAAGCAGCATTTACAATATGACATAGAGAATTGCGAAGTACACACGGATCTGAAAGGTTCAGACCCGTTGAGTAAAACCTCTCTCACAAGCAAAACATGATCAAACCTCAGAACTCATTGAGTCTTAATCACATGATGATGTGAACTAGTTTACAGACACTAGTAAACTCTTTGGATGTTGGCGATGTGACCTATCAGCGTTAATCACATGACGATGTGAACTAGATTATTGACTCTAGTGCAAGTGGGAGACTGTTGGAAATATGCCCTAGAGGCAATAATAAATTAGTTATTATTATATTTCCCTGTTCATGATAATCCTTTATTATCCATGCTATAATTGTATTGATAGGAAACTCAGATACATGTGTGGGTACATAGACAACACCATGTCCCTTGTAAGCCTCTAGTTGACTAGCCCGTTGATCAATAGATGGTTACAGTTTCCTGACCATGGACATTGGATGTCGTTGATAACGGGATCACATCATTAGGAGAATAATGTGATGGACAAGACCCAATCCTAAGCCTAGCACAAGATCGTAGTTCGTATGCTAAAGCTTTTCTAATGTCAAGTATCATTTCCTTAGACCATGAGATTGTGCAACTCCCGGATACCGTAGGAATGCTTTGGGTGTACCAAACGTCACAACGAATCGGGTGACTATAAAGGTGCACTACTGGTATCTCCGAAAGTGTCTCATTGGGTTGGCACGAATCGAGGCTGGATTTGTCACTCCGTAAACGGAGAGGTATCTCTGGGCCCACTCGGTAGGACATCGTCATAATGTGCACAATGTGATCAAGGAGTTGATCACGGATGATGTGTTACGGAACGAGTAAAGAGACTTGCCGGTAACGAGATTGAACAAGGTATCGGGATACCGACGATCGAATCTCGGGCAAGTACAATACCGCTAGACAAAGGGAATTGTATACGGGATCGATTGAGTCCTTGACATCGTGGTTCATCCGATGAGATCATCGTGGAACATGTGGGAGCCAATATGGGTATCCAGATCCCGCTATTGGTTATTGACCGGAGAACGTCTCGGTCATGTCGCATGGTTCCCGAACCCGTAGGGTCTACACACTTAAGGTTCGATGGCGCTAGGGTTATAAAGGAAGTTTGTATGTGGTTACCGAATGTTGTTTGAGTCCGGATGAGATCCCGGACGTCACGAGGAGTTCGGAATGGTCCGGAGGTAAAGATTTATATATGGAAAGTTGTTGTTTGGGTTAGGAAAAAGTTCGGGTTTTTCGGTATTGTATGGAAGCTTCGGAAGGTTCGGAGGATTCGGAGGGGTCCGGAGGTCCGGAAATGGTTCCACCACGTCCAATACAGTAGCATGGGCTGTAGGGGGCGCCCTAGCCATAATGGGCCAAGGGCACCAGCCCCCAAGGCCCATGCATGGGAAGGGGAAACCCTAAGGGGAGGGCCTCCACTTGACTTGGGAGGCACTCCTCCCTCTGGCCGCCCCAAGTCCCATCTAGGGCTGGCCGCCCCTTGGGGTGGGAAACCCTAAAGGGGCGCAGCCCCTTTCCCCTATATATACTTGAGGTTTTGGGCTGCCCAACACACATGAGAACTTCTCCTCTTGGTGCAGCCCCGCCTCCTCCTCCTCCTCTCCCTTGGTGCTTGGCGAAGCCTGCTGGATTGCCACGCTCCTCCACCACCACCACGCCCTTGTGCTGCTGCTGGATGGAGTCTTCCTCAACCTCTCCCTCTCTCCTTGCTGGATCAAGGCGTGGGAGACGTCACCGGGCTGTACGTGTGTTGAACGCGGAGGTGCCGTCCGTTCGACACTAGGATCTCCGGTGATTTGAATCACGACGATTACGACTCCATCAACCCCGTTCACTTGAACGCTTCCGCTTAGCGATCTACAAGGGTATGTAGATGCACTCTCCTTCCCTCGTTGCTAGTTTCTCCATAGATAGATCTTGGTGACACGTAGGAAAATTTTGAATTTCTGCTACGTTCCCCAACAGAAGATTCATAATCTAAGGTATGAGTTACTTTAAAAAATCTTAAAGAAAAAGAACCTATAGTTAATGAAAAGATAGATCAAGATTCTGTTAGAATTGGCAAACTAGAAGACATTATTACAAACTTGGGTTCTGCCTTTTCTTCCATTAAAACTACTAAAAATCTTCCTCCTACTAAGACTACCAAGTTTATTTACACTCCTAAGAATAAGGCTGAATCTTCTAGTAAGGAAAATGAATATCTCAAAACAATTAGTATTCACCCCAATTTTTTGATATTATTAAGGAACCGTTTGCCACGAATGAATTTATTGATTTCTTGCCTAGGAATTTAATCATTGATAAAACCAAAAAATATCCTAAGGATTATGTTTGTGAAATTAAGGAATTGCATACCAAAGATGACAATACTTAGATCTATTCATGCTTTATGCCTAGCTAAGGGCGTTAAACAATAGCGCTTGTTGGGAGGCAACCCAATTTTATTGTTGTTCTTTGCTTTTTGTCCCTGTTTTGTTTTTAATAATTTATCTTGCCTCTGGTTAGATGTGGTTTTGTGTTTTAATTGGTGTTTGTGCCAAGTAAGACCTTTGGGATAACTTATGGTGATAGTTGTTTTGATCCTGCTGAAAAACAGAAACTTTTGCGCCCAGTAAATAATTTCCTGGATTTTATTTAAACGTGCTTTTGATATGATTCTTTTTGCTCTGGATTGGTGCACAAATTGCAAAGGTCATCCTAATTTTTCAGAATTTTTGAAGTTACAGAAGTATTTGAGAGTTCTGATTACTCTGCATCGCTTTTTTGATTCTGTTTTCTATGTATTGTTTGCTTACTTTGATGAATCTATGGGTAGTATCGGGGGGTATGAACCATGGAAAAGTTGAAATACAATAGATATTACACCAGTATAAATAAAGAATGAGTTTGCAACAGTACCATAAAGTGGTGATTTATTTTCTTATACTAACGGAGCTTATGAGATTTTCTGTTGAGTTTTGTGTTGTGAAGTTTCCATGTTTTGGGTAAGGATTTGATGGACTATGGAATAAGGAGTGGCAAGAGCCTAATCTTGGGGATGCCCCGGAAGGCATCCCCTCTTTCGTCTTCGTCTATCGATAACTTTACTTGAGGCTATATTTTTATTCACCACATGATATGTGTTTTGCTTGGAGTGTCTTGTATGATATGAGTCTTTGCTTTTTAGTTTCCCACAATCATCCTTGTTGTACACACGTTTTGAGAGGGACACACATGAATCATGATTTATTAGAATACTCTATGTGCTTCACTTATGTCTTTTGAGCTAGGCAATATTGCTCTCGTGCTTCACTTATATCTTTTTAGAGCACAACGATGGTTTTATTTTATAGAAATTGATGAACTCTCATGCTTCACTTATATTATTTTGAGAGTCTCTAAACAACATGGTAATTTTCTTTGGTTATAAATTTAGTCCTAATATGATAGGCATTCAAGAAGGATATAATAAAAACTTTCTTATAAAGTGCATTGAATACTATGAGAAGTTTGATTCTTTATGATTGTTTTGAGATATGAAGATGGTGATATTGGAGTCATGCTGGTGAGTAGTTGTCAATTTGAGAGATACTTGTGTTAAAGTTTGTTATTCCCCTAGCATGCACGTATGGTGAACCGTTATGTGATGAAGTCGGAGCATGATTTATTTTTTGATTGTCTTCCTTTTGAGTGGCGGTCTGGGACGAGCGATGGTCTTTTCCTACCAATCTATTCCCCTAGGAGCATGCACGTAGTACTTCGTTTTGATAACTAATAGATTTTTGCAATAAGTATGTGAGTTCTTTATGACTAATGTTGAGTCCATGGATTATACGCACTCTCACCGTTCCACCATTGCTAGCCTCTCTTGTGTCGTGCAACTCTCGCCGGTACCATACACCCACCATATACCTTCCTCAAAACAGCCACCATACCTACCTAATATGGCATTTCCATAGCCATTCCGAGATATATTGCCCTGCAACTTTCCACCGTTCCGTTTATTATGACACGCTTCATCATTATCATATTGCTTTGCATGATCATGTAGTTGACATCGTATTTGTGGCTAAGCCACATTTCATAATTCTTTCATACATGTCACTCTTGATTCATTGCATATCCCGGTACACCTCTAGAGGCATTCATATAGAGTCATATTTTGTTCTAAGTATCGAGTTGTAATTCTTGAGTTGTAAGTAAATAAAAGTGTGATGATCTTCATTATTAGAGCATTGTCCCAGTGAGGAAAGGATGATGGAGACTATGATTCCCCCACAAGTCGGGATGATACTCCGGATGAAAAATAAAAAATAAAAAGAAAAAAGAGGCCAAAAAATGAGAAAGGCCCAAACAAAAAAATGAGAGAAAAAGAGAGGAGGGGCAATATTACTATCCTTTTTCCACACTTGTGCTTCAAAGTAGCACCATGATCTTCATGATAGAGAGTCTCCTATGATATCACTTTCATATACTAGTGGGAATTTTTCATTACAGAACTTGGCTTGTATATTTCAATGATGGGCTTCCTCAAATTGCCCTAGGTCTTCGTGAGCAAGCAAGCTGGATGCACACCCACTTAGTTTCTTTTTGAGCTTTCATAAACTTATAGCTCTAGTGCATCTCTCACTCACAGTGATATCTATTGATGGGCATCTCCATAGCCCGTTGATATGCCTAGTTGATGTGAGACTATCTCCCTCTTTTGTCTTCTCCACAGCCACCATATTCTATTCCACCTATAGTGCTATATCCATGGCTCATGCTCATGTATTGCGTGAAAGTTGAAAAAGTTTGAAAACATCCGAAGTATGAAACAATTGCTTGGCTTGTCATCGGGGTTGTGCATGATTTAAATATTTTGTGTGATGAAGATGGAGCATAGCCAGACTATATGATTTTGTAGGGATAGCTTTCTTTGGCCATGTTATTTTGAGAAGACATGATTGCTTTATTAATATGCTTGAAGTATTATCGTTTTTATGTACATATTAAACTTTTGTTTTCAATCATTCGGATGTGAACATTCATGCCACAATAAAGGAAATTACATGGATAAATATTCTAGGTAGCATTCCACATCAAAAAAAATCTGTTTTTATCATTTACCTACTCGAGGACGAGGAGGAATTAAGCTTGGGGATGCTTGATACGTCTCCAACGTATCTATAATTTTTTATTGTTCCATGCTATTATATTATCTGTTTTGGATGTTTTATATGCATTATTATGCTGTTCTATATTACTTTTGGGACTAACCTATTAACCTAGAGCCCAGTGACAGTTCCTGTTTTTCCCTGTTGTTGAGTTTCGCAGAAAAGGAATACCAAACAGAGTCCAAACGGAATAAAACTTTCGCGATGCTTTTTCTTGGACCAGAAGACAACCAGGAGACTTGGAGATGAAGTCGGAAGAGCCATGAGGCGGCCACAAGGACGAAAGGCGCGCCCAGGGGGTAGGGCATGCCCCCCACCCTTGTGGGCCCCTCGTGCACCTCCTAACCTAATTTCTTCACCTATATATTCCCATATATCCCCAAACCAACAGACGTATCCACGAAAACAGTTTTTCGCCGCCGCAACCTTCTGTACCCGTGAGATCCCATATAGGGACCTTTTTCGGCGTCTTGACGGAGGGGGATTCGATCATGGAGGGCTTCTACATCAACACCATTGCCCTTCCGATGAAGTGTGAGTAGTTTACCACAGACCTACGAGTCCATAGATAGTAGCTAGATGGCTTTTTCTCTCTCTTTGATTCTCAATACCATGTTCTCCTCGATGTTTTGGAGATCTATTCGATGTAATACTTTTTTGCGGTGTGTTTGCTGAGATCCGATGAATTGTGGATTTATGATCAGCTTATCTATGAATATTATTTGAATCTTCTCTGAATTCTTATATGCATGATTTGATATCTTTGCAAGTCTCTTCGAATTATCGGTTTGGTTTGGCCAACTAGATTGGTTCTTCTTGCAATGGGAGAAGTGCTTAGCTTTGGGTTCAATCTTGCGCTGTCCTTTCCCAGTGACAGTAGGGGCAGCAAGGCACGTATTGTATTGTTGCCATCAAGGATAAAAATATGGAGTTTTCATCATATTGCTTGAGTTAATTCCTCTACATCATGTCATCTTACTTAATGCATTACTCCGTTCTTTATGAACTTAATACTCTAGATGAATGCTGGATAGCGGTCGAGGTGTGGAGTAATAGTAGTAGATGCGGAATCGTTTCGGTCTACTTGACACGGACACGATGCCTATAATGATCATTGCCTTACATATCGTCATAACTTTGCGCTCTTCTATCATTTGGTCGGCAGTAATTTGTTCACCATCGTATTAGTTTCTATCTTGGGAGAAGCCTCTAGTGAAACCTATGGCCCCCGGGTCTCTTTTCCATCATATAAGTTTCCGATCTACAATTAGTTTCCGATCTACTATTCTTGCAATCTTTTACTTTCCGATCTATAAACCAAAAATACCAAAAATATTTACTTTATCATTTATCTATCTCTATCAGGTCTCACTTTTGCAAGTAACCATGAAGGGATTGACAGCCCCTTTATCGTGTTGGGTGCAAGTTGTAGGATCAAAAGTATGTCTAGAGGGGGGTGTTTAGACTACTTGACCAAATAAAAACTTGTCCTTTTCCCAATTTTAGTTCTTGGCAGATTTTAGCAACTTAGCACAAGTCAAACAATCTCAGCACAATTCAAGCAAGCATGCAAAGAGTATATGAGCAGTGGAAAGTAAAGCATGTAACTTGCAAGAAAGTAAATGGGAGGAGTTTGGAGGGAGCAAACACAATGTTGACACAAAGATTTTTGGCATGGTTCCGATAGGTGGTGCTATTGTACATCCATGTTGATGGAGACTTCAACCCACGAAGGGTAACGACTGCGCGAGTCCACGAAGGGCTCCACCCACGAAGGGTCCACGAAGAAGCAACCTTGTCTATCCCACCATGGCCATCGCCCACGAAGGACTTGCCTCACTAGGGTAGATCTTCACGAAGTAGGCGATCTCCTTGCCCTTACAAACTCCTTGGTTCAACTCCACAATCTTGACGGAGGCTCCCAAGTGACACCTAACCAATCTAGGAGACACCACTCTCCAAAAGGTAATAGATGGTGTGTTGATGATGAACTCCTTGCTCTTGTCCTTCAAATGATAGTCTCCCCAACACTCAACTCTCTCTCACAGATTTGGCTATGGTGGAAAGATGATTTGAGTGGAAAGCAACTTGGGGAAGGCTAGAGATCAAGATTCATGTGGATGGAATGGAATATCTTGGTCTCAACACATGAGTAGGTGGTTCTCTCTCAGGAAATGAATGCTGGAAGTGTAGGCACGTTTTGATGGCTTTCTCCACGAATGAAGAGTGGGTGGAGGGGTATATATACCCTCCACACAAAATCTAACCGTTACACACAGATTCCCAAACTCGGTGAGACCGAATGGTAAAACTCGGTCAGACCGATTCAGGTCAAAATATGAACGTTAGGCTTTTCGGTGGGACTGACACAGTCATCTCGGTGGGAGCGATATGCTAGGGTTAGGGCATAACGTAATCTCGGTGTGACCGATTACATAAACTTGGTGGGACCAATTTCAGCAAAAGGCACATGGAAAGTTGGTCAGGCAAACTCGGTGGGACCAATTCGCTCACTTCGATGGGACCAAAGTGTTACGAAGAGGAAACAGTGAATTTGCATTGCAGACTCGGTGGGACCGATTCACTCATTTCGGTGGGACCTTTGACAACAAGATACCAAAAAGCTTGAAACTGCATAGTGCTATGCGACTCTCTAGGCTTGATCTTCAGGAGGAGGTTTTGAGAGGACTCCAAGGACAAAGGCATCAGTGGAAGATGATGGAGCTGGTGGAGTTGCCACTGGAGGGGCAACTGGAGCTGTGGCTGCAGGTGCTGAAGATGTTGCTCTTGTGTCTGGCACTGGCACTGTTGCATACCTCTGTGCCCTAGGCACTCTATGAAACACCTGTGTAGTTGCTTTTCCCTTCCTCTCTTCTGCTTCTTCCTAGAGCTCTTCAACTGATGTCTGAATTTCAGTCACCTTCAAGTCAAGATCATAGAATTTGGTTTCAATGATCCTTTCCAAGCTCTCCTGGTTCTGAGTCAGGGTGGCCAGTCCTTTCTCAATTCTCAAGGTTGCTTGAATCTGATATCCAAGCTGGTCTTGCTTTGACTTGAGGAATACTTCTAAAGCTTCTTTAGCACTGGGCATCTTTGCTGCCTTCTCTGCTTTGACTTTTTATCTCTTTTCCTGAGCCTGTAGGGATGTTGAATCTTCAGCTGTCATGACAACAGTGTTGTCCTCAAAGTCAGGCTTCAAAGGCAGATGCTCTTTGTCCAACAAGTACACTCCCCTGGGCATCTTGGAGTTGATTAGCATTTGTATGTGTGGAGCATACCCACATGACCTCTTCTGGTCAGCAGTTGTTCTCTTGATTGTCTCAACAATCAAACTCATGACTTTGAATTTCTGTGGCAAATCAAACATCTGAAGCAGATTGATGGAATGGCCTCTGATCCTCCTGTGATCTCCTGATTTGGGCAACAAGGTGTGCCTCAATATGGTGTTCATAGGGGCCAAACCAGACATCAAGTAGTACACTGACCCTAGCTTGTGAGTCTCCAAAGCTTTGTCAGGTATTTCCTTGTACATATTTTCCATGGAGTTGTGGTTTTTCTTTTTCTGAGCATAGACATCAATGTCTTCTCATGCTCCTTGGGTGCTTTGATGAGCTTTGCCCACTCATCCATAGTAGACTGGTACCTTGTTCCTTCAGTCATCCACGCTATCTTTCCATCTGGATAGAAATGAGTTGTAGAGTAAAACTGCATAATGAGCTCATCATTCCATTTGGTCAACTTTTGACCCACAAATTTGTCAACACCATTGAGCTTGAAGCTCTCATGCACTCCTAGGAAATGGTCTTCATTCTCATCAATATACTCCTAGTCAACCCACTTCATGTCACTGACAATGGGCTTCTTGTCAAGAAGAACTGTTTCATAGAAATCTTGTAGTTCTTTGGTGTGGAATCTATAGTCCACAACTGTCCTTCTCCTCACTACATATGGATCAGCTTGTCTCCATAATCTGAGACATGCATCTTTCCTTTCCTTTATATTCTCAGCCACTGGATGATTGTCATCATGGTCTGGAATTTTTGGCTTGAGCTTCCTAGGCACTTGGGCTTCAACATCTTCTTCCTCAACTTCAGGCACTGGGGCCTTGTACTTTTCTGCAGCAGGGATGTTCCTGGTGCTTCTCTTAGGTGCAGTCTTGGAGGCTTGAGCTGGAGCTTTGGGGGCTGTATTGGGCTTTGAAGGAGCAGCCCCAGACTTGATGGCATCCCCCATCAGCTTTTGTGACTTAGCAGGAGGTGCTGGTGCAGCATCCTCTTCTTCCTCTTCCTCCTCACTAGCAGAGTCTCTCCTCATAGATGGATTTCCAAGCACTCTAGCAGTGGTTTTCCTGATCCTTTTCTTGCCCTCATCACCTTTTCCTTGCTCAAGTGTGAATACCATAGTCTCTTGAGTTGATCCCCTGGCCTTAGACATTGGCACTCTCCTGGCAGGTGCTTTCTTGTGCTAACCTGGCTTGGTAGAAGCAGCATCAGCATATTCCTTCTTTAGAACCTTCTTCTTTGAGCTAACTTCTTCAATCTCAAAGTCCTCATCCTCAGAGTCTGAAGTTTTCTTCTTCCTCTGCCTAGTCTGAGCCTTAGGCAGGTTACTTGGTGTTCTCCTGCTACCTTCATCATAGCTTCCAGAGGGACTAGTGCCCTCACTCAAGTCCATCTGCTCCTCTGATTGTTCTAACTATCACTTTGATCAGACATTCTGCACAGCAAACTGAGAGCTGACCCTGTGAATAGTTGTAGATGAGATAGAGTAGATGGGCATCATAAAGTGCAGAGTTTTTGCAAAAAGAATGAGTCAAAAACTTAGTTTTAGTTTTCTACAGGAAGCATTTCTGAGCTACCAATTTGTAAAACTTGGTGACACCGAAGCAACTTTGGAGTCTAAACTAGTGTAATCGGTCAGACCGAGACATAGTTTGGTGACTCCGAGTTTGCTAGGGTTTCACAAAGTCCTGATATCGGCCACACCGATTTGCAACTTTCAATCAGACCGAAAATCACATGTGCAATGGCCTAAGCCAAATCGGTGAGACCGATTTCTACAATTCGGTCGGTCTGAGATGAGTCTGGCGGAAACCTAAGCCTAAATTTTCAAATCAAAACTAATCTAAAGGATGATTTTTGTGGATGGATCAATCTCATACTTGGAAAGAAACATGGCATTGCCTTTGTTCTAGGAATCGGAGTTCAAAGAAAGAACAAAGTGTTGAGCTCATACCTAACTTGGTGATGAGATCGTTACAGCGGCAATGGAGGGGAGGATTTCTATTGACGGCGGCGGAGACCAGCGGCAGGAGGTCACTGGCGACGAGAAGATGATCCAGAGACCCGAGGCGGCAGAGCAGGACATGCGCGGGCGAAGAGGTTTTGGAGGAATTTACAATATTTGACCCGTCGGTATATATATCCTGGCACTGTCAGTGTGACTGAGTGGAACAACTCGGTGGCACCGAGAAGCGGAATCGCAAGCAGTTACTGCAACTCGGTGAGACCCAAAAGTTCTAATCGGTTGCACCGAGATTGAAAACTTGATCAACCCAGTGAACTCGGTGTGATCGGAATGGATGAATCGGTCAGACCGAAATACACAGAGAGGTTTTGGAAGTTTTAAGTCTATGACAAATCGGGAGTCCAAGTGCTCCTCACCCAGAGGGTTTGAATTTGACTTAGATCAAACTTTGTGATGTAGCATGAATAGAGTTTGAGAAGAGAAAAACATAGATAGCTAGAGGAAGTTCTTAGGCATTCTTGTCCATCCATTTGGCAAAATAAGAAAGTCCGAACACTCAAAGCAACAAATGGATGTCCTCGAATGAGAAAAATATGCAACCAACATGCTCACACAATAAAATGGCAAATTAAATATGTGGCAAAAGATGCACAATCACTCTAGCATCTATCAAGCAATTGGCGATGACTAGGTCATCTATATATGAGTATATTGACTTAGAAGTCAAATGAGAACATTTGTTCATAGGTCATACTCATCGTTTAAGCACAAGTGGGGTTACCACTTTTACATAAAGCATTGTTGTGTTCAAACCATTAGAGTTGCTTTAGCTCAATTCTTAGAGTAAAGCTCCCCTAGATGTGATATCCCCCCTAAGAGGGATGAACTAACCTTGGGTTTTGTCGATGATGACTTCATGTAGATGTTGAAGATGTGGATGCTCATTGTTGATGTAGATCATTTGAAGCAATCCATTGGAGTGAGTTGCACTTTCAATACCTACATGGGTTAGTCCCACAAGGAACAAACAAGGATATCCATAGACATAGAGTGAAGTATACACATGATGATGTCCATGAAAGCATTAGGTTACCTTGTCCCTTGTCTTACCAACAAGAGGGTTTGTGACTCCTTGAACTAGTGCAATATGTGGAAGTTGTTTGCACTTGTCCTTGCCAAGATGAATATGAGTGAAGTATGTTGGCGGGGTCACCCTCAAGAACTCTCTAGTTCTTCTTCTTTGGGATCCACATCATCTTGATGGGAATCCTTGGAGTTGTAGATGTACTTGATGAAGTAGAACTCGATGTAGTCTTGGGAACCCACTTAACCAAGGCCTTTGGAGCATCTTCAAATGCATCAGTCTCCTCTTTAAGCTTGTCCTTGCCTTTTAGCTTGTGGTCTTGTGGTGGAAGATCATCTTGAGCTTGTGTCCCCTTGAAGGAAGTAGGATCATACTTCTCTTGTTGAGGAATAAACTTCATCTTGGGGCATTGATCTTCTTCCCACTCAACTCCATTGGCATTGAACTTTCGTTCAAAACCAACACCTTGATTCTTCTGGTGCCTTCCTTGCTTGCATACAATTTCCTCAAATTGCTTACTCCCGGCAAGGCTCTTGTAAACACCTTTCTCTATAATTCCCTTCAATAAGCTATTTTCTTGCTCAAGTGTAACTTGGCTAAGAGAATCATTAGTGGAATCAAGAGAACTACTAGAAGCAACAATATTTGATTTAGCATGATTATTGTTACTACTAGAAGAAGAATCTTTCTTGTTCTTGTTGCTAGATTTTACTTGTGGCATGTAAGTAGACAAGAGTAAACGCTTGGCAATGTAAGAAGAACTTTTCTTCGGAAGATCATCATTGATGGCCTTAAAGAACCCATGTTCTTGCTCAAGATTGAGCTTTTCGAAGCATAACTTCTCATGAGTTTTTAAAAGTTCCTGATGATCTTCTAAAGTAGTTTCATGAGCCAACTTAAGAGTGTATAGTTCTTTAATTAGATGCTCAATCTCCTTCTTATCATTGTCATTCGTTTAATCTTGATTAGCATGATTAATAGCATTTTCATCATAGTATTCATCACTAGAGTTGTCAACAAGTAAATCATCATCACCTAGCAAGTCATCTTCATCACTATTGAAATCAACATACTCGGGGTGTGTTACCTTGGGGCCTTTAGCCATGAAGCATCTCCCAATCCCTTCATTTGGTGAATCAAATATGTCATAGGAGTTGGTTGACACAAGTGCTAGACCAGCAACACCTTCATCTTGAGTATATTCAGAGTAGGAGTGATAACTTCTCTCGGAGTGTGGTCGGATTCGGAGCCAGATACCCATTCACCAACATGTGCTTGATGTCTCCGTTTTGTGTAGCTCCTTGATGACTTGTCCTTCCTTTCTGAATCCTTGCTTCTTCGAGAGACTCTTCTATCATAGCAATTATCTCTACTCGTTCTCTCTCTTGGAGGTGATTCTTCCCTTTTGCTTCTCCTTTTATGTGAGTCTTGTATTCTTTTGTAGGGAGCCGTACACTCATTGGAGTAGTGTCCGGGTCTGCCACAATTGTAGCAATTTCGCTCACGACTAGAAGATCTTTTGCCGTTTTAGGACCTTGACTTGGAACTTCTTTCCTTGCTTCTACTCTTGTAGAATTTGTTGAAGTTCTTCACCATTAAGCTCAATTCTTCATTGAAGGCTTGTTGGAGTTGAGGTCGGTGGAGCTCCAGGGGGCCCACGAGGCCCACGAGTTGGAGTTGAGGTCGGTGGAGCTCCAGGGGGCCCACGAGGCAGGGAGGCGCGCCCAGGGGGAGGGGGCTTGCCCCCCACCCTCGTGGACAGGGTGTGGGCCCCCTGGTCTTGGTTCTTTCGCCAGTATTTTTTATATTTTCCAAAAGTTATCTCCATGGATTTTCAGGTCATTCCGAGAACTTTTCTTTTCTGCACAATAAATAACACCATGGCAGTTCTGCTGAAAACATCGTCAGTCCGGGTTAGTTTCATTCAAATCATGCAAGTTAGAGTCCAAATCAAGGGCAAAAGTGTTTGGAAAATTAGATACATTGGAGACGTATCAACTCCCCCAAGCTTAAACATTTGCTTGTCCTCAAGCAATTTAGTTGACAAACTGAAAGTGATAAAGAAAAACTTTTACAAACTCTGTTTGCTCTTGTTGTTGTAAATATGTAAAGCCAGCATTCAAGTTTTTAGCAAAGATTATGAACTAACCATATTCACAATAACACTTAGGTCTCATGTTTACTCATATCAATGGCATAATCAACTAGCGAGCAATAATAATAAATCTCGGATGACAACACTTTCTCAAAACAATCATAATATGATATAACAAGATGGTATCTCGCTAGCCCTTTCTGAGACCACAAAACATAAATGTAGAGCACCTTTAAAGATCAAGGACTAACTAAACATTGTAATTCATGGTAAAAGAGATCCAGTCAAGTCATACCCAATATAAACTAATAGTAATGCATGCAAATGACAGTGTGCTCTCCAGCGGGTGCTTTTTAATAAGAGGGTGATGACTCAACATAAAAGTAAATAGATAGGCTCTTCGTAGAGAGAAGTAGGGATTTGTAGAGGTGCCAGAGCTCGATTTTAAAATAGAGTGGAATAACATTTTGAGCCGTATACTTTCACTGTCAACGCAACAACTATGAGATCTCGATATCTTCCATGCTACATACATTATAGGCGGTTCCCAAACAGAATGGTAAAGTTTATACTCCCCCACCACCAACAAGCATCAATCCATGGCTTGCTCGAAACAACGAGTGCCTCCAACTAGCAACAGCCCTGGGGGAGTTTTGTTTAATTATTTTGATTTGCTTTGATCTTTTTGATCATGGGACTGGGCATCCCGGTTACCAGCCATTTTCTCGTGAATGAGGAGCGGAGTCCACTCCCCTTGAGAATAACCCACCTAGCATGAAAGATACAGACAGCCCTAGTTGAAACATGAGCTGCTCGAGCATACAAAACAGAATTTCATTTGAAGGTTTGGAGTTTGGCACATACAAATTTACTTGGAACGGCAGGTAAATACAACATATAGGAAGGTGAAAGGACATGCGGTGCCCCCATGTGTGGTTTTGGTAATTGATGACATTCTCTATGGACTAATGGTTGCATTGAGTTATATTTGAAGGATTTGTCCATAGGCATTTCTTGAAGTCCATGTGTTGGTTTCAAGGAGTTTATGTGTTGACCAAGGTGCTATTAAGGAATTATCCAAAGATTGGTCATGTGAGTGTTGAGCTTATTGCAAGCATGTCTTGAAGAAGAAGATTGTGTGATCATTCATGTTTACCTTCAAGACATCATCCAAACGAAGAGAGTTGGAAAGATTCAAGGTTGATCAAGACTAAGTCAAGAGTGAATCAAGTTGATCAACTCACAAAGCGTAGAAGATGTACCGAGAGGGATCAAGTGATCCCATGGTATGGTAAGCATTATCCATTGCACTTTGTCTACTAACCCATGGTCTATGTGAGAGTCTATGTGGGGTTAGGTACGTGTCCATGGGCTTGCGTCAAGAGGAAGATATCATACAACCCATGGAAAGGATGACATCTGGTGATCGTCATCAAGATTGCCGTGTGCAAGTTCAAGTGGAGCATCACGAAGAGATCAAGTGCTTGAAGCTTGCCATCCATTGTGGTGTCAATGGACTTGTGAAGATGTGTCAAGAGTGGCTCACCCATAGTGGAGTATGGGGAGCAATCATCTAGTCTCCATCGCCCATCGCAATCAAGAAAGGTGGTCCATCTTGAGGAGGACAAGATCGTCATCATCTAGCTCAAGTGGATCATGTGCAAGGCAAAGGTTTTCCCTTGATAGGTTTTCTATTTTACCGGTCTCATGGTGGTAGTTGGGAGACCGGGTTATAGGATCCATAGCCGTACTATCAAGGGGGCTCTCAAGTGAGTAGCTTGATCGTATCGCTCGTCGAGAGCTCAAACCATTGCATCCTTGCATCATGTTTCTTGGTTCTTGTTTGGTTCTCTTTGTGAGTCTTAGAGCTTATGGTCATCTTTATGACAAGCTTGAGTTCATCGAAAATGGAGTTTGCATGCGTCTTCTATGATGTTTTAGGTGTTGGAGGTTTTACCGGTCTTCTCCGAGGAAGGGTTCTCACCATTTTCTTTTGGGCCTTTTCTCATTTGCTTATTATTGGTATTTCTCTCAAGATTGTGTTAGCCCTTGTCTCTAGCTTTCCAACAAACTTGGTTTAAATCGAATTCGAGTCCGAATGCGAAGTTATGGTAGCTTTGGTGTTCGAAAAGGCTGCAGCGGTACTACCATGGTAGGAGCGAAGTAATTTTTACTACCGCTCTAGGGAGCGGTACTACCGCTTGCAGCAGTACTACCGCGGCTACTTCCGTGGCTACTTCCGCCGGGACCAAAAACTCGTCACAAGTCTAGCGGTGGTAGGCACAGATGTAATTTTTAGTACCTTCATAAGCGTAGTACCGCTACCCTTAGCAATAGTACCGCTACCCCTAGCAGTAGTATCGTGATGTCGAGCGGTACTACCGCTCGGTGCGGGCTGTGAGCATAACGGTTGGATTTTTTCCCACCTATAAAAGGGGGTCTTCTTCCCCATTGAACCTTATCCTTTGAGCTTGTGTTCTTCCCCCATTGTTGACCTTCTTCGAGCTTGCTAACTCTCAATCCCTCCATGTATTATTGCTAGTTTTTGAGGGAAAAGAGAGAGGAGATCTAGATCCACATTTCCACCAATCACTTTCTCCTCTAAGTGAGGGGAACCCCTTGGATCTAGATCTTGGAGTTCTTTGTGTTCTTCTTTCGTTCTTCCTCTCATTTTCCTCCCAAGCATTAGTTGCTTTGGTGGGATTTGGGAGATAAGGACTTGGGCACTCCGTGTTCCTTTGCCATTGCATTTGGTGCATCGGTTTGAGTTCTCCACGGTGATACGTGGAAGTGAAGTTTGAGAAGCTTATTACTCTTGGGTGTTTGGGCACCCTAGAGCTTGTTCCTCTTGGGTGCCTTGGCGCCCTAGACGGTTGGTGGTGTTCGGAGCTCAATCATTGTGGTGTAAAGCTCCGGCAAGCGTCGGGTCTCCAATTAGGTTGTGGAGATCGCCCCGAGCAATTTGACGGGTACCGGTGACCGCCCCCAAGGGTTGCCAAAGTGTACGGGTTCGGTGACCGCCCCCAAGGGTTTCCATTTGTACGGGTTCGGTGACCGCCCTCAAGGGTCCCTTAGTGGAATCATGGCATCTTGCATTGTGCGAAGGCGTGAGGAGATTACGCTGGCCCTAGTGGCTTCTTGGGGAGCATCGTGCCTCCACACCGCTCCAAACGGAGATTAGCATCCGCAAGGGTGTGAACTTCGGGATACATCGTCATCTCCGCGTGCCTCGGTTATCTCTTATCCGAGCCCTTTACTTATGCACTTTACTTTGTGATAGCCATATTGTTTCTTGTCATATATCTTGCTATCACCTAAGTAGTTTTTCTTGCTTAGCATAAGTTGTTGGTGTGCATAGGTGAGCCTAGTTTTTTTAGGTTTTGTGCTTGACAAATTTACCGCTAGGTTTTTTCCGCATTTGTTCAAGCCTAAACCGTAATTACTTTAAAGCGCCTATTCACCCCCCCCTCTAGGCGACATCCACGATCTTTCAATTGGTATCAGAGCCTCGTCTCTCTTTGTTAGGCTTAACCGCCTAGAGAGTAAAGATGTCGACTAGGGGATTAGGATTCTCTGACACTCTTAGTTTTGATGGCACAAATTTTGATGTTTGGGTAATTCGCATGCTTAATCTCTTTAGGGTCATGGACCCAAATTTAGAGCGAATTGTAGATATGGGTTTTTCTCCTCCAAAGGATCCCCAAAGATTATCTTTAGAGGATGAGAAAAACTCTTATCTCAATACTCAAGCTTCTAATGTGCTTTTCGATGTTTTGAGCAATGTAGTTATATTTCAACTCATGCCGTTCTGGGATGCTCATGAGTTGTGGACAAAGCTTCAAGATAAATATGGCGTGTCTAAGATTTGTAGGGATGATTGTTCTCCCTCCACCTCCGGCCGTATAGTCTTCTCAACTTCTTCTACTTCACCTACATGTGGTTTGCCACAAGGTAATGATATGGTGAGTAGTGTCGGTCATTGCAATGATGATAGTGTGCTTTTTGTGGATGATTCTTCATCACTATATTATTGCAATGCTCCGTCTTTGGGCCTTAGCACTTCGAGCACTCCAAATGTTTCACTTGCTTGTGTTGATAGTCCTTGCATATCATGTAGAAATTGCTTGACTAAATATCATGATGATATGCTTGCTATATCTTGTTGCCATGATAAAAATGCATGTATTTCCTCGAGTTGTTGTGCTAACAATGTAGATGAAACCCAACACTCCATGGAACAATATGTGGTCTTGAATGGTGCTTCAAGGGATCCTATATCATCATCTACTGCATTTTGCCTTATGGCCAAGGCTTCAAAGGTATCTCCCACTTTGAATCCCAATATATCTTGTGATGATATTGATGATTGCAAGAGTGATGATGATGTTGATTATGATGAAGAGAGTGATGATGTTGCCTCCTTAAAAATTAAGGGGGAAATGATTTTTAAAGCTCTTCTTAAGAATAAAATTGCTCGTTCCAACTTCATGGAAATCATGTCTATTGCTATTGAGGGCAAGAAATATATTAATGAGTTGGAATCTCGTCTTGAGGAGCATGAGGTCACCATTGATCAAATGGAAGGTCATGAGCGTGATTACGCTAATGAGATTGCGGACCTCTCTCAAGCTCTTGAACTTCAACAAACCACCAAGGAATCTCTTGAGGAGACTTTTGCTCTAGAATTATCTAGAGTGAGGGAATCTCATGATAGAGCTCTTGACGTGGCCAATGATTTTGAAACTAAAAATGAGGAGCTTGAAGTTGTGCATGCTAAACTCCTTGAGGACTTTGAGCACCTCGAAAATGGCTCAAGGGTCATTAAGAGTGAGCTCATCAAACTCACCGAGTCTCATGCTCAACTTAAAGCTTCATATTCTAAAGATCTTGCCAAGTTGTCTTCTCCTCTTGTTGTTAATGATGATGCTTGTGCTACTAACTCTATCTCTTGTGAAGCATCCATATTGAAGGAGAATGTTGAGCTAAGGGCTCAACTTGAGTTGCTATCTAGCAATTATGGGATGTTGGAAGAAAATCATGTAAGGCTCACAAGCTCTCATGATGATCTTCTAGTATCCCATAATGTGCTAAAGATAGCTCATGAGGCCATGCTTGCTAAGGTAACATCTAGTGAGCCTCATGTGGATACTAGCACTACTTCTAGTCAAAATGCTATATTGATATGTGCTAGTCCTTGTAATTCATCTACTCACAATGTTGGTACATCTTGTGATGAATTGCTTTCCTTGCCTTGTTGCTCTAAAAATGAAGCTTATACTTCCTCTAGTACTTGTATTGCGACTAACCATGTAGAGGAAATCAAAGAGCTCAAGGCCCAAGTCACTTGTTTGAAGAAAGACTTGGAAAAGAGTCATGAAGGGAAATCCACACTCAACAATATCTTGAGTGTGCAAAAATCCCCCAATGACAAAGGTGGACTTGGATTCAACTCCAATAAGAAGAAGAAGTCTAAGATGAACAAAAAGAAGGGCCAAGAACAAGTCAAGAAATCGGCCAAGATTGTTTGCTTCAAGTGCAAAGTAGAAGGGCATCATGTTAGATCTTGCCCATTGAAGAAGAAGGCCATTAGTGTCAAGCAACAAGGGAAGAGGGCACAAGTTCAATCTCATGCTCAACCTCAAGTTGAAGAAAGGCCACTTCCCAAGAATACTCAAGTTAATGCTTCTCTTGTTGAGAAATCAAGTGAGAAGAAAGTGAAGAGTAGACGTTGCTACTTATGTCGTGAGAAAGGCCACGTCGCTTCTTCATGCACTAGTGGTAACTTATCCAACCCAATTATTATTGATGATGTCTATTCTCTTGGGAAGGAGAAGGTTGGCAATGTGTTTGCCAAGTTTGTTGGTACTCAAAGTGGCGTCAAGAAAAGAACCATTTGGGTGGCCAAGCCTGTTGTGACTAACCTCTTAGGACCCAACTTGGTTGGGGACCAACTAGCTCAAACTTGATCAATAGGTGTTGTTGGAGGTCATTGGAGACTTGGCTACATTATGAAGATTTAAGGGGTCCTCGTCATTCATATTGTGTCAAGCCAAGTCATTCGGATTATCTTTCTATCATATATCCAATGTTCCTCCTTGCGGTAACTCGTGCTTAAATTTCTTACATTAAAAGTTACTTGTCCCTTAGCATGTTGTGGTTTTGTATCTTGCATGTGCTTGTATATGTTGTGCTTCCAAATTGCTTATCCTGAGAAATCAAGTATGTGCATGTTGGTTTGCACATCATGTACATGTGTGTTGTGTGTTGAGCCTTTTTGCATCTTGTTTATTTCTTAGTTGGCTCTTGTGAGAGATTAATGGAATATCACATTATGGGGGAGTAATATGCTATGTGTGTATTACTAGCCTAGAAAATGTGTACATTTGAGATATTGTCACCTATAATTGATATCGTAAATTATCTTGTTCCTAGGAGGCATGATAGCTCTACAAGTTGCAATTTGCTTGTGTTTGGTGTGAAGATGTTGTCGGTTATCCTTGTTATCTACCACCAGGAATTATTTCCAAATACTTCTTGTCTTTTGACAATTGGTACTCACTTTTGTGTGGTAGAATTTATTGATCTTTTTTCTTTGGCTTTTTTTTGCCTTTTCTCTTGCCAAGGTTTGTGTCAACTCCCATTGCCTTCCGTGCCACTTGAGGATCTTGTTGTTTTCTTGATCTTGTCTAGTGTTTTCCTTGATATAGTGAACATGGTGATCCTACCTTGTGCATTTGTATTCAAATGCAAATTCTCTATAATGCACAACTCGTGGGGGAGCTATTCTATTCTCTATAAAATACTCATCTTGTGATCCTTATCAAGTGTGTGTTTGTGGAAGGCAAGCCGTTTCTTTTTGGTACTTTGTGCCATCATGAAACTTTGTAGAGGGCTTGGTTTGTTTGGAACCATTCTCTCTTTTGGGAGTTTGACATCCTTCTTTTTGAGTGTATCAATGGATATCTCATTCCTTGATGTATCTTTTGGGATATCCTCCAAGTGATGATTTATTCATTTGGTATATTTTCTTCGCTTGGTATTTCTTTGTCTTTTGGTCACGGTTCTTGAAAGTCTTGAGCATGCATATTTACTTCTTGTAGTTTCTTTGGCATGCTTTCTTTCTTTGACCCAATTTATAGGGGAAACTCCACCAAGTATCAAATTGGATGAGATGTGCATGAAATTCATTTTCATATATATATGCACATATTTATGTGGAGTTTGTCCTATGCATTGGTGTTTCTAACTATTTGGTCCCGATGAGTTTGGGTACCGTTTAGTTTGTGTTGTTCTTATAGGAACATTTGGAGATGCATTGGATGCTCGGCTCACTCACAAGGAAGGTGTTGTCACCATGTGCATATTGGAGTCAAGCTAGGATGATCAATGAACTACCATCTACCTTCAATTGGTATCTACTACATCCTTCCAATGGTATCTCGGTAACAAGTATCATCATCTACTTCATGCACACATTTCTTGCATCAACCTTGTGTGGGTTGTATCATGGCATGTAATTCATTTTTTTGTGATACTTGTTTCCTTTCTCAAAGCATCTCAACGATGATCTCATGTTGCTAGTAGTGATGTCTTTGATGGTTGTGTGGTAGGAATTCATTTATATACAATAAGACCATATCTAGCCATGTGCTATGCTTTCAAGCAAATATCTTATTGGTATATTTATGACTTCCTTGTGGATATCTTGTTCCTTCATGTTGTAACTATTTCGGGTGTACATCCCTCTTTGTAGATATATATCATCATGATTTTGTCTACCTAGAACCTTATACATTTGAGAGAAATTACATCTCTAGTTGATATCTTTTCTTTCACGTCCACCTTGTCTTTCTTATGTTATTTCTTTGGTGGCTCCGTGAAAGCTTTTGCCTTGAGTGCGTGTCCTCTATTGTTGCATCTTGATGCACTCTTGTGTGGTGAAGATTATTTTCCTCTTGCTCATCTTGACGAGGCTTTTGCCATCTTAATTGGTACCCCTCGTCTTGATGAGCCTCTCATCGTCTATCTTCACCACGGGTTGTCACAAGCATAGGTTCTCTATTTTCTTATTAGTAAGCTTGTGAACCCATTTTCTAGTTGTGTGTGAGAATCAAAGGCTTTGCATCGTGTATCTCATTCATTCGAGACTATGTTGATGCTTATGCTCATCTGTATATTAGTCTTCTCATGTGCTTTGCCATGACTCACACACATCATTTTGGTTGAGCCTATTCTTAAGTTGCCTCTTTTACAATGTTGCTCAACCATGTGCTTGTTGCAAGCGCTAGGCTTAGTTTCCTATATGCTCTCTTGCACTTGTTGTTAGTTTCTGTTGACTTTGGGGGAGCTATGATCCTATTTTGTGCACTTTGTATCCAAATACAAAATTCTTGATGTGCACAAATCATGGGGAGCTTCTCTAGTTTCTTTAGAACAATCCTCTGCTCATATCATAATATCTTTTTCATGTGGCTCGTGAGGATCTTTGGTCTAGTTGGTTTAGTTGATATCTTTTGATAGCTTGCTTCAATTGGTATCTTTTGATTGCTTGATTGCTTGTTTCTCTCTTTGTTATGTCTTTGTGGCATATCATTCTTTTGCAATCTTGGTGCCTCAATATAGTTGGTCTTCCTCCAAGTATTACCTTTGGATATGTGTATGTCATTCCACTCTCTTGTTGAGAAATACACAACTTTTGGAGGAACACCTTTATATTGGTCTTCTTAGCTTTTAGCCCATTTTGGCAATCGATGCCAATGGGGAGAAGTTTCAGAGAGTTTTGTGGAGAAGTCTTGAGTTTTCTCCTTTCTTTGGTTTTGTTCCTAAGCATTTGCATCTCATACACATGCATTATTGGTTGTTGCATTGCATGGTGATGCATAATTCCTTATATAAACTCTCTTGAAAGTGATTGTCATCAATTACCAAAATGGGGGAGATTGAAAGGACATGCGGTGCCCCCATGTGTGGTTTTGGTAATTGATGACATTCTCTATGGACTAATGGTTGCATTGAGTTATATTTGAAGGATTTGTCCATAGGCATTTCTTGAAGTCCATGTGTTGGTTTCAAGGAGTTTATGTGTTGACCAAGGTGCTATTAAGGAATTATCCAAAGATTGGTCATGTGAGTATTGAGCTTATTGCAAGCATGTCTTGAAGAAGAAGATTGTGCGATCATTCATGTTTACCTTCAAGACATCATCCAAACGAAGAGAGTTGGAAAGATTCAAGGTTGATCAAGACTAAGTCAAGAGTGAATCAAGTTGATCAACTCACAAAGCGTAGAAGATGTACCGAGAGGGATCAAGTGATCCCATGGTATGGTAAGCATTATCCATTGCACTTTGTCTACTAACCCATGGTCTATGTGAGAGTCTATGTGGGGTTAGGTACGTGTCCATGGGCTTGCGTCAAGAGGAAGATATCATACAACCCATGGGAAGGATGACATCAAGTGGTGATCGTCATCAAGATTGCCGTGTGCAAGTTCAAGTGGAGCATCACGAAGAGATCAAGTGCTTGAAGCTTGCCATCCATTGTGGTGTCAATGGACTTGTGAAGATGTGCCGAAGAGTGGCTCACCCATAGTGGAGTATGGGGGAGCAATCATCTAGTCTCCATCGGCCCATCGCAATCAAGAAAGGTGGTCCATCTTGAGGAGGACAAGATCGTCATCATCTAGCTCAAGTGGATCATGTGCAAGGCAAAGGTTTTCCCTTGATAGGTTTTCTATTTTACCGGTCTCATGGTGGTAGTTGGGAGACCGGGTTATAGGATCGATAGCCATACTATCAAGGGGGGCTCTCAAGTGAGTAGCTTGATCGTATCGTTCGTCGAGAGCTCAAACCATTGCATCCTTGCATCATGTTTCTTGGTTCTTGTTTGGTTCTCTTTGTGAGTCTTAGAGCTTATGGTCATCATTATGACAAGCTTGAGTTCATCGAAAATGGAGTTTGCATGCGTCTTCTATGATGTTTTCGGTGTTGGAGGTTTTACCGGTCTTTTCCGAGGAAGGGTTCTCACCATTTTCTTTTGGGCCTTTTCTCATTTGCTTATTATTGGTATTTCTCTCAAGATTGTGTTAGCCCTTGTCTCTAGCTTTCCAACAAACTTGGTTTCGTCGAATTCGGAGTCCGAATGCGAAGTTATGGTAGTTTTGGTGTTCGAAAAGTTGCAGCGGTACTACTACATGGTAGGAGCGGAAGTAATTTTTACTACCACCCTTGGGAGCTGTACTACCGCTCTTGGGAGCGGTACTACCGCTGGAGCAGTACTATCATCGGCTACTTCCGTGGCTACTTCGCTCGGGACCAAAAACTCGTCACAAGTCCAGCGGTGGTAGGCACGGATGTAATTTTTAGTACCGCTGCATAAGCAGTAGTACCGCTACCCTTAGCAAGATAGTACCGCTACCCCTAGCAGAGTAATACCGTGATGTCGAGCGGTACTACCGCTCAATCTTGGGCTGTGAGCATAACGGTTGGATTTTTCCCCACCTGTAAAAGGGGTCTTCTTCCCATTGAACCTTATCCTTTGAGCTCGTGTTCTTCCCCATTGTTGACCTTCTTCGAGCTTGCTAACTCTCAATCCCTCCATGGATTATTGCTAGTGTTTGAGGGAAAAAGAGAGGAGATCTAGATCCACATTTCCACCAATCACTTTCTCCTCTAATGAGGGGAACCCTTGGATCTAGATCTTGGAGTTCTTTGTGTTCTTCTTTCGTTCTTCCTCTCATTTTCCTCCCAAGCATTAGTTGCTTTGGTGGGGTTTGGGAGAGAAGGACTTGGGCACTCCGTGTTCCTTGCCATTGCATTTGGTGCATCGGTTTGAGTTCTCCACGGTGATACGTGGAAGTGAAGTTTGAGAAGCTTATTACTCTTGGGTGTTTGGGCACCCTAGAGCTTGTTCCTCTTGGTGCCTTGGCGCCCTAGACGGTTGGTGGTGTTCGAGCTCAATCATTGTGGTGTAAAGCTCCGGCAAGCGTCCGGTCTCCAATTAGGTTGTGGAGATCGCTTGAGCAATTTGACGGTACCGTGACCGCCCCCAAGGGTTGCCAAAGTGTACGGGTTCGGTGACCGCCCCCAAGGGTTGCCATTTGTACGGGTTCGGTGACCGCCCTCAAGGGTCCCTTAGTGGAATCACGACATCTTGCATTGTGCGAGTGCGTGAGGATATTACGGTGGCCCTAGTGGCTTCTTGGGGAGCATTGTGCCTCCACACGGCTCCAAACGGAGATTAGCATCCGCAAGGGTGTGAACTTCGGGATACATCGTCATCTCCGCGTGCCTCGGTTATCTCTTATCCGAGCCCTTTACTTATGCACTTTACTTTGTGATAGCCATATTGTTTCTTGTCATATATCTTGCTATCACATAAGTAGTTTTTCTTGCTTAGCATAAGTTGTTGGTGTGCATAGGTGAGCCTAGTTGTTTTAGGTTTTGTGCTTGACAAATTAACCGCTAGGTTTTTTCCGCATTTGTTCAAGCCTAAACCATAATTATTTTAAAGCGCCTATTCATCCCCCCCCTCTAGGCGACATCCACGATCTTTGAGAAGGTATGGTGGACTCATATGGAATAACTTTGGGGTTTATGGAGTTTGGATGCACAAGCAGTATTCCCGCTTAGTACATGTGAAGGCTAGCAAAAGACTGGGAAGCGACCAACCGAGAGAGCGACAACTGTCATGAACATGCATTAAAATTAATCAACACCGAGTGCAAGCATGAGTAGGATATAATCCACCATGAACATAAATATCGTGAAGGCTATGTTGATTTTGTTTTCAACTACATGCGTGAGCATGTGCCAAGTCAAGTCACTTGAATCATTCAAAGGAGGATACCACCCTATCATACCACATCACAACCATTTTAATAGCATGTTGGCACGCAAGGTAAACTATTATAAGCTCCTAGCTAATTAAGCATGGCATAAACAACTATAATCTCTAATTGTCATTGCAAACATGTTTATTCATAATAGGACGAATCAGGAACGATGACTCATCATATTTACAAAAATAAGAGAGGTCGAGTTCATACCAGCTTCTCTCATCTCAATCAGTCCATCATATATCATCATTATTGCCTTTCACTTGCACGACCGAACAATGTGAATAATAATAATAGTGCACGTGCATTGGACTAAGCTGGAATCTGCAAGCATTCAATTCAAGGGAGAAGACAAGGTATATGGGATCTTGGTTAAATTAACAATCATGCATATAAGAGCCACTAAGCAATTTCATTATGGTCTTCTCCTCTCAACCCCCAAAGGAAAGAAAAGAAATAAAACTATTTACAAGGGAAAGCTCCCAACAAGCAAAAAGAAGAACGAGAAATATTTTTGGGTTTTCATTTTAATTACTACTACAAGCATGGAAGTTAAACTAGCTAATCCCCTTTTTTTTCTTAAGGTTTATCAAACACACAAGAAGAAAGCTAGAAAAAGAAATTAAACTAGCATGGATAGTACAACGAAAAAGTATGAGCACCGACAACTAGAATAAGTGTGTGAACATGAATGTAATGTCGGTGAGAAATACGTACTCCCCCAAGCTTAGGCTTTTGGCCTAAGTTGGTCTGTTGCCAAGGACCGCGGCTACTCTCCCCGGTGTACTGAGGAGTGTCATCTGGATACCACTGGCTGGCGATCTCCTCCGGATCCCATTGATAACATGATGGACGATAAGGATCCAGTGGTGGTTCCGACTCAGGCTCTGGAGCTGATGTCTGGCCTCGGTGCGCGTACACGGCCGACGGCAAGACAAGGTAAGGGCCTGCAGTTAAATCAAACAAAGACGATGCAGGCAGGGTAATAATCTCATTGTGTTTCTTATTAAATCTCAGGTTATACAGAAGCATCTTATCATCATTGTCAATAATAAACTCATGCGCTACCATGCTCCTGTAATCTAAATAGGTAAGAGGTAGCAGTGTCTCCTCTTTCTCATCATGCCTAATAGGTATCTCGAAATGTTTAGCAAGGCGTGCAGCATAGATACCTCCAAAGATGGGGCCCTTGGTACGGTTCAGGCTTAACCGTTTAGCAATAACGGCACCCATACTAAAAGTGTTATCACAAAATAAGGCATGGTACAGAATAATAATATCAGGGACACTGAGGTTTCCACAGTTTCCGCGACCAATTAAGCATCGACTAGCAAATATGGCAAAGTAGCGTAAAACAGGAAAATGTATGCTAGTTATTCTCGCATCAGAAACCTTCCTTGATTCCCCTACAGTAATAGTGTCAATAAAACCATCCACATATTTACGATGTAGTTCATCTAGGCTACCATCAAAGGGTATTCTACAAATCGGGCAAAAATTACGTAATGACATTTCCTTAGCCTCATCATATAAATGAAAAGCTACTGAAGGTGGTGAATTCTTAGGACAATAGTAAATTTTTTGCATGAAAGTATTGGTAAGTAAGAGATACTGTTTGATCCGGTCGTGGAGGAAGTCGGTGAGGCCCGCATTTTCAGCGAAAGAATAAAAGTCTTCATAAATCCCGACTGCTCTCAAGAAATTATCACAAGGCCACTCACACGGCCTTACTTCCGCTACGCGAGGAAGATTATACTTGGACTTTTCTTTCTCCTTAGCTTGTTTATCCTTGGAGCTTTGGCTAGAAGAGCCCCTCAAGAACAACCTCTTCATCTTTTTATGAAATTTTTAATAATTCAAAATAAAAGTGAATCAAACTCAATAAAACTGATAGCAACTACTCCCATAATTGCCTAGAGCCTATATCATGCATTAGAATTACTTGGGACCTCATAAATTTGACATGAAAGCTCAAGAACAGGGTCACATAGGCAGCAAAAATTTGCAATGAATAAAGCATTAGAACAAAAACTAATTGGACCATTGGAGGAGTCACATACCAAAGAACAATCTCCCAAAGCAGTTTTGTGAATGGAGCTTTGAGCAAGGAGATCGAAAATCGCAGCAAAATGAGCTAGAACTCGTGCTTGAGTTGGATGGGGAATTTTTGGGAGGAAGATGGAGTGTGGGGGTGAATGAATAAGTGGAGGGGGGCCACCGTGGGCCCATGAGGCAGGAGCACCCAAGAAGAGAGGCGCGCCTCGGACCCTCGTGGCTGTGTGCTTGCCCCCCGATGTGTTCTCGGTGCCTAAAATCCTCAAATATTCCATAAAAATCATACTAAATTTACAGGGCATTTGGAGCACTTTTATTTTTGGGATATTTTTTATTGCATGGATAATTCAGAAAACAGACAGATAATACTATTTTGCTTTATTTATTCTAAATAACAGAAAGTAAAAAGAGGGTACAGAAGGTTGTGCCTTCTAGTTTCATCCATCTCATGATCATCAAAAGGAATCCACTAACAAGGTTGATCAAGTCTTGTTAACAAACTCATTCCGTCATGGAACCGGAGAAATTTCGAACAACACTAGGTTACCTCAACGGGGATATGAACATCCCCTATAATAAGAATATCATTTTTTTTTCTTGACAGTATGAAGAGGGAATTCAAAACCTCCAATAATGATAATTGGAACTTTTCCAATAGAATTGATGCTATGAACTTGAGGTTATTTCCTCGGAAAGTGCACCGTATGCTCATTACCATTAACATGAAAAGTGACATTGCCTTTGTTGCAATCAATAATAGCCCCTGCAGTATTCAAAAAGGGTCTACCAAGGATAATCGACATACTATCGTCCTCGAGAATATCAAGAATAAAAAAGTGCGTTAAGATAGTGACATTTGCAACTACAACAGGCACATCCTCACAAATACCGACAGGTATAGCAGTTGATTTATCAGCCATTTGCAAAGATATTTCAGTAGGTGTCAACTTATTCAATTCAAGTCTACGATATAAAGAGAGAGGCATAACACTAACACCGACTCCAAGATCACATAAAGCAGTTTTAACATAGTTTCTTTTATTGGAGAATGGTATAGTTGGTACTCCGGGGTCTCCTAGTTTCTTTGGTATTCCACCGTTAAAAGTATAATTAGCAAGCATGGTGGAAATTTCAGCTTCCGGTATCTTTCTTTTATTTGTAATGATATCCTTCATATATTTAGCATAAGGATTTACTTTAAGCATATCAGTTAAGCGCATACGTAAGAAGATGGGTCTAATCATTTCACCAAAGCGCTCAAAATCCTCATCATCCTTTTTCTTGGATGGCTTAGGAGGAAAAGGCATGGGTTTCTGAACCCATGGTTCTCTTTCTTTACCGTGCTTCCTAGCAACAAAATCTCTCTTATCACAACGTTGATTCTTTGATTGTGGGTTATCAAGATCAACAGCAGGTTCAATCTCTACATCATTATTATTGCTAGGTTGCGCATCAACATGAACATTATCGTTAACATTATCACTAGGTTCATGTTCATCACCAGATTGTGTTTCAGCATCAGAAATAGAAATATCATTGGGATTCTCAGGTGTGTCTATAACAGATTCACTAGAAGCATGCAAAGTCCTATCACTTTTCTTTTTCTTCTTTTTAGAAGGACTAGGTGCATCTAAAATATTTCTCTGAGAATCTTGCTCGATCCTCTTAGGGTGGCCTTCAGGATACAAAGGTTCCTGAGTCATTCTACCAGTTCTAGTAGCCACTCTAACAACAAAGTCATGTTTATTATTTAATTCATCGAGCAAATCACTTTGAGCTTTAAGTACTTGTTCAGCTAGAGTGGTAACCATAGAAGCATATTTACTAATGAGTTTAAGTTCACCTTTAACTCTAGCCATATAATCACTCAAGTGTCCAATCATGTGAGCATTACTATTTAATTATCTACCAACATAAGCATTAAAACTTTCTTGTCTAGCCATAAAATCGTCAAATTCATCCAAACATTGGCTAGGAAATTTAGTAGACGGGATTTCAACTTTATCATATCTATAGAGAGAATTTACCTTTACTACCTGTGTCGGGTTATCAAGACAATGTGTTTCTTCGACAGGCGGTATATTAAGACCATGTATTTCTTCAATAGGAGGTAAATTCTTAACATCTTCAGCTTTATACCTTTTTCTTTCATAGATTTCTTTGCCTCTTGCATATCTTCAGGACTGAGAAATAGAACTCCCCTCTTCTTCGGAGTTGGTTTAGGAATAGGTTTGGGAGCTGGCTCAGGAGTTGGCTCAATTGGCTCAGGAATTGGCTCAGGAAGAGTCCAATTATTTTCATTAGTCAACATATTATTCAATAACAATTCAGCTTGGTCGACTGTTCTTTCCCTGAAAACACAACCAGCACAACTATCCAAGCGGTCCTTGGAAGCATCGGTTAGTTCATTATAAAAGATATCAAGTATTTAATTTTTCTTAAGAGGATGATCAGGCAAAGCATTAAGTAATCGGAGGAGCCTCCCCCAAGCTTGTGGGAGACTCTCTTCTTTGATTTGCACAAAATTATACATTTCCCTCAAGGCAGCTTGTTTCTTATGAGCAGGGAAATATTTAGCAGAGAAGTAATAAATCATATCCTGGGGACTACGCACACATCCAGGATCAAGAGAATTAAACCAAGTTTTGGCATCACCCTTTAATGAGAACGGAAATATCTTAAGGATATAATAGTAGCAAGACTTCTCATCATTAGTAAACAGGGTGGCTATATCATTCAACTTAGTAAGATGTGCCACAACAATTTCAGATTCATAGCCATAAAAAGGATCCGATTCAACCAAAGTAATTATCTCAGGATCAACAGAGAATTCATAATCCTTATCAGTAACAAAGATAGGTGAAGTAGCAAAAGCAGGGTCATGTTTCATTCTAGCATTCAGAGTTTTCTGTTTAAGTTTAGCTAATAACTTCTTAAGATCAGATCTATCATTGCAAGCAAGAAGATCTCTAGCAGTTTCTTCATCCATAACATAACCCTCAGGAACAACAGGCAATTCATACTTATGGGAGAACCTTCATTATCACTATCATCAATAATTTCATCTTCAATAATTTCATTCTCCCTAACCCTAGCAAGTTGTTCATCTAGAAATTCACCTAATGCCAGAGTAGTATCAAGCATAGAAGTAGTTTCATCATAAGTATCATGCATAGCAGAAGTGGCATCATCAATAACATGCGACATATCAGAATTCATAGCAGTAGCAGGTTTAGGTGTCGCAAGCTTACTCAAAACAGAAGGAGAATCTAGTGCAGAGCTAGATGGCAGTTCCTTACCTCCGCTCATAGTTGAGGGAAAATCTTATTCTTTCTTCTTTCAAGTTCCTCATAGTGACCAGCAGATATAAATCCCAAGTGACTCAAAGAATAGAGCTATGCTCCCGGCAATGGCGCTTTAAAATAGTCTTGATAACCCACAAGTATAGGGATCGCAACAGTTTTCGAGGGTAGAGTATTCAACCCAAATTTATTGATTCGACACAAGGGGAGCCAAAGAATATTCTCAATTATTAGCAGTTGAGTTGTCAATTCAACCGCACCTGGATAACTTAGTATCTGCAGCAAGGTATTTAGTAGCAAAGTAGTATGATAGTAATGGTAACAGTGGCAAAAGTAACGATAACAATTTTGTAGTAATTGTAACAGTAGCAACGGTGAAGTAAATAAGCAAAGCACAATATGTGAAAAACTCGTAGGCATTGGATCAATGATGGATAATTATGTCGGATGCGATTCCTCATGTAATAGTTATAACATAGGGTGACACAGAACTAGCTCCAGTTCATCAATGTAATGTAGGCATGTATTCCGTAAATAGTCATACGTGCTTATGGAAAAGAACTTGCATGACATATTTTGTCCTACCCTCCCGTGGCAGCGGGGTCCTAGCGGAAACTAAGGGATATTAAGGCCTCCTTTTAATAGAGAACCGGAACAAAGCATTAGCACATAGTGAATACATGAACTCCTCAAACTACGGTCATCACCGAGAAGTATCCCGATTATTGTCACTTCGGGGTTGTCGGATCATAACACATAATAGGTGACTATAGAGTTGCAAGATAGGATCAAGAACACACATATATTCATGAAAACATAATAGGTTCAGATCTGAAATCATGGCACTCGGGCCCTAGTGACAAGCATTAAGCATAGCAAAGTCATAGCAACATCAATCTCAGAACATAGTGGATACTAGGGATCAAACCCTAACAAAACTAACTTGATTACATGGTAAATCTTATCCAACCCATCACCGTCCAGCAAGCCTACGATGGAACTACTCACGCACGACGGTGAGCATCATGAAATTGGTGATGGAGGATGGTTGATGATGACGATGGCGACGAATCCCCCTCTCCGGAGCCCCGAACGGACTCCAGATCAGCCCTCCCAAGAGAGATTAGGGCTTGGCGGCGGCTCCGTGTCGTAAAACGCGATGAAACTTTCTCTCTAGTTTTTTCTCCGTGAAACCAAATATATAGAGTTGGAGTTGAGGTCGGTGGAGCTCCAGGGGGCCCACGAGGTAGGGGCGCGCCCAGGGGGAGGGGCGGTCCCCCACCCTCGTGGACAGGGTGTGGGCCCCCTGGTCTTGATTCTTTCGCCAGTATTTTTTATATTTTACAAATGTTATCTTCGTGAATTTTCAGGTCATTCCGAGAACTTTTGTTTTCTGCACAATAAATAACACCATGGCAGTTCTGCTGAAAATAGCATCAGTCCGGGTTAGTTTCATTCAAATCATGCAAGTTAGAGTCCAAAATAAGGGCAAAAGTGTTTGAAAAAGTAGATACGTTGGAGACGTATCAAGCATCACACGAGGCTTTATAAGCACCACTAGAAGCTCTTCCTTATCCTTGAGTGACATCTCATGAGCAACAATTCTTCCAATGACTTCGGTTGGCTTGAGATCTCTCTAGTTTGGCATCATTTGGATCAAAGTGCACACGGTATCATATTTTACATCCAAGGCTCTCAAGATCTTTTTGATGATGAATTTGTCGGTCATCTCTTCACTTCCTAGGCCGACAATCTCATTTGTGATGAGAGCAAGCCTAGAGTACATTTTAGCGATACCTTCACCATCCTTCATTTTGAACTTTCTCAGAGACATCAAGCTTTCCAAGAATCCAGTTCAGCACTCGAAGACAAAGCACATTCAAATCCGTCATCACTTTCTCAGAGATCATGTCAACAAGGAAGACATTGATATCATTCACGTCAACACTGAAGAGCAATTGGCAGATATCTTCACTAAGCCCTTGGATGAGAAAAGGTTTTGCAAGTTGTGGTGTGAGCTAAATATCTTAGAATCCTCGAATGTCCTATGAATGGACATACATCCTAACGCTTATGCATGTTGACGACTTAGATGTGCAACACATGAAGCAACGTATATCTTCAATTAATGAAGACTTACCCTCTGAATGTGAATACATTAATGTGGAATTTGACTTCGGAGCGCCACGATAATTGTGCATCGTGTCTGGGTCTAATACTTCCTATACGGTGGGTAACGCCACCACCAAATTCTTATTGAAATGTTTCTCTTGGCGTTACAATTGCAAAGTTTTCGCATTTGGTTAGTCTTCAACATTAATTTATCTTCTTGATTTATCTTCACAATGTTGGTTTGTTTCATATACATATATACATATTTGTGTTATGTCCTCTACAACATTCACTTATAGCTATGTCTTCACTCTTGAATCTTTTGATCTAAGTGAATGTGATCGGACCCTAACCTGCTCTATGCTTCTACCTCAACTCTAACTGTCCAAATCATGTGCATTCTATTTGAACCTATCGATTGTCTTCTGTGGGTCCTTGTCAGCAGATGACAATCTGACAAACATTTAATCTATTTTTAGTGTTGCATCCTTATTGCCTGAAAACCGGAGAAGCCGGAACGACCACCCGACAATCCAGGCGTGCGTGGGAACATGGAACAATTTCCAATGTGTTGCATGTTTGCCATGTGGCCCTCAGATGTGAACCGCCAGGGGCACCTGAGTAATTGTGCTGTGTTGTCCCTTTCCTTATAAATACACATCACATCGCGGTCAAAAATCCTTCCTCCACCTCCACACCTTGCTCAAACCCTAGCGCCACCACTAGCTCTTGACGACACCGGCGACGAAGCGCTTAGCTGTCGCGACCTCACCGACGCCGTCCTCACGCCGGCCGCGGACCTCGTCTTCTCCGCCGCTGCTGTAGGTGTCTCCCGTCGCCAAGTTAGGGCACGGGAGATTGAACTGCTCGGCCTCCTACTCTGTTCCGTCTAGCAGTTCTTCGTGTGGTAATTAAAACTTACTTTTCAGTGCCTTTTTGATCCGATAGATTCATCCTTCACTACCAAAAGTGGTTTCTATGCTTACACTATTGAATCTATCCTGTTCTGCATCTCATATTATGCCTAGTATATTCACTTATGCTTCACTACAAGTTAGATTCCTCACTCGTACCTATTCTTGGATTCGTACAAATCTGGAACCAACTCTCAACAAATAAGTGAATGTCTTCGCTGTCGGTGTCAAAACCGGTGGATCTCGGGTAGGGCGTCCTTAACTGTGCGTCTAAGGCTAATGGTAACAGGAGGCGGGGGTCACAATGTTTACCCAGGTTCGGGCCCTCTCTATGGAGGTAATACCCTACTTCCTGCTTGATTGATGTTGATGATATGAGTATTACAAGAGTTGATCTACCACGAGATTGTAGAGGCTAAACCCTAGAAGCTAGCATATGATTCTAATTTTTCTTGTCCTACGGACCAAACCTTCCAGTTTATATAGACATCGAAGGGGGCTAGGGTTACACAGAGTCGGTTACAGAGAAGGGAATCTACATACTCAAATTGCCAAGCTTGCCTTCCACGCAAAGGAGAGTCCCACCCAGACACGGGACGAAGTCTTCAATCTTGTATCTTCATAGTCCAATAGTTCGGCATAAGTATATAGTCCGGCTGTCCAAGGACCCCCTAATCCGGGACTCCCTCAGTAGCCCCTGAACCAGGCTTCAATGACGATGAGTCCAGCGGGCGGTTTTTCTTCAGCATTGCAAGGCGGGTTCCTTCTCCGAATACTCCAAAGTAGATCTTGAACACAAGGGTCGTGTCCGGCTCTGCAAAACAAATTCCCCATACCACCGTAGAGAGTATAATATTCCACGAGTCTAATCTGCTGACAACTTTTCCATAGCGTGACATCACGCCGCGGCCTGGTCATTATTCGAACCGTTTTCTCGACCTGCTACTGCACATCTTGTGAGGTGGTTTTATTGGCACGTCTTGTCGAAGCAGAGATCGTGTCCCCCTTATCACGGGATTCTCATCAATACGGGCGTGCGTAACCCAACCATGCCGCTAGTATGACTCCTTGGTTTAGGAAAGTTCCAAATGGCCGCGTGGAGGACGATTGATATTCTTCCTCTATATAAAGAGGTCAAGACCCGCCCTTTTCTTTCCATGCCCGATCCTTCCCTTCCCCTACCTCGAGTTCCAACACCCAAGGTTTAGTCCAAGCGCCCCGGACCTTAAATCATGTCCGGATCCAACCTTCAAGGCCGGTGGATGGCCTCCTCTGTCACAGAGGAGGACATCAAAAAGCTTAGGGAGGCTAGGTATCTGACCGCCGAAATCCTTCATAGGCTTCCTGCTCAAGGGTAGGTTATTCCTACTCCCGGACCTAACGAGAGCGTCGTATTCATCTCCCACTTCCTCCGAGGGATAGGCTTCGGTCTTCATCCCTTTGTTAGGGGGCTCATGTTTTGTTACGGGCTAGATGATACGTCTCCAACGTATCTACTTTTCCAAACACTTTTGCCCTTGTTTTGGACTCTAACTTACATGAGTTGAATGAAACTAACCCGGACTAACGCTGTTTTCAGCAGAACTGCCATGATGTTGTTTTATGTGTAGAAAAGAAAAGTTCTCGGAATGTCCTGGAAATCCACGGAGGCACTTTGGAATTATTAAGAATTTTTGGCGAAAGAATCAACACCAGGGGCCCACAGGCTATCCACGAGACAGGGGGGCGCGCCCCCCTAGGGCGTGCCCTCCTATCTCGTGGGCCCCCTGGACCTCCACCGACCTCAACTCCAACTCCATATATTCACGTTCGGGGAGAAAAAATCAGAGAGAAAGTTTCATCGCGTTTTACGACACGGAGCCGCCGCCAAGCCCTAATCTCTCTCGGGAGGGCTGATCTGGAGTCCGTTCGGGGCTCCGGAGAGGGGGATTCATCGCCATCGTCATCATCAACCATCCTCCATCACCAATTTCATGATGCTCACCGTCGTGCGTGAGTAGTTCCATCGTAGGCTTGCTGGACGGTGATGGGTTGGATAAGATTTACCATGTAATCAAGTTAGTTTTGTTAGGGTTTGATCCCTAGTATCCACTATGTTCTGAGATTGATGTTGCTATGACTTTGCTATGCTTAATGCTTGTCACTAGGGCCCGAGTGCCATGATTTCAGATCTGAACCTATTATGTTTTCATGAATATATGTGTGTTCTTGATCCTATCTTGCAACTCTATAGTCACCTATTATGTGTTATGATCCGACAACCCCGAAGTGACAATAATCGGGATACTTCTCGGTGATGACCGTAGTTTGAGGAGTTCATGTATTCACTATGTGCTAATGCTTTGTTCCGGTTCTCTATTAAAATGAGGCCTTAATATCCCTTAGTTTCCGCTAGGACCCCGCTGCCACGGGAGGGTAGGACAAAATATGTCATGCAAGTTCTTTTCCATAAGCACGTATGACTATTTACGGAATACATGCCTACATTACATTGATGAATTGGAGCTAGTTCTATATCACCCTATGTTATAACTATTGCATGAGGAATCGCATCCGGCATAATTATCCATCACTGATCCATTTCCTACGAGCTTTTCATATATTGTTCTTCGCTTATTTACTTTTCCGTTGCTACTGTTACAACTACTACAAAAACCCAAAAACATTTATCTTTACTTTTGCTACCATTACCTTTATTATCATACTACTTTGCTACTAAATACCTTCCTGCATTTACTAAGTTATCCAGGTGTGGTTGAATTGACAACTCAACTGCTAATACTCAAGAATATTCTTTGGCTCCCCTTGTGTCGAATCGATAAATTTGGGTTGAATACTTTACCCTCGAAAGCTTTAAGATCGTAACTCAGGATTCCTTCCTTCACATCTCGACGTTCATCGTTGTGCATGAGGTCTTCCTCCGCACTACCCCACACTTCGGCTTATGGCTCAAGACCTTCAATGTGAAGCCGAAGATGATCGACGGGCGACACGCGGAGTGCGGAGGTGCTATAATAAGCAGAGGTGTCGATGCTTTATGGCCAAAGGGTTCTTTCGCAGAAGTTTCCGACCTATGGCAACGGGAGTGGTTTTACATCATAGCACCTCGGGGGAGGAAGTGGGCGGCCACACCGGCCTTCCGCTCTGCCCCTCCGCCACAGCTCGCTGTTGGAAATATTCCCTAGAGGCAATAATAAAAGGATTATTATTATATTTCCTTGTTCATGATAATTGTCTTTTATTCATGCTATAATTGTATTATCCGGAAATTGTAATACACGTGTGAATACATAGACCACAATATGTCCCTAGTGAGCCTCTAGTTGACTAGCTCGTTGATCAATAGATAGTCATGGTTTCCTGACTATGGACATTGGATGTCATTGATAACATGATCACATCATTAGGAGAATGATGTGATGGACAAGACCCAATCCTAAGCATAGCACAAGATCGTGTAGTTCGTTTTGCTAGAGCTTTTCCAATGTCAAGTATCTCTTCCTTAGACCATGAGATCGTGTAACTCCCGGATACCGTAGGAGTGCTTTGGTTGTACCAAACGTCACAACGTAACTGGGTGACTATAAAGGTGCACTACAGGTATCTCCGAAAGTGTCTGTTGGGTTGACACGGATCGAGACTGGGATTTGTCACTCCGTATTACGGAGAGGTATCACTGGGCCCACTCGGTAGTGCATCATCATAATGAGCTCAGAGTGACCAAGTGTCTGGTCACGGGATCATGCATTATGGTACGAGTAAAGTGACTTGCCGGTAATGAGATTAAACGAGGTATTGGGATACCGACGATCGAATCTCGGGCAAGTAATATACCGTCTGACAAAGGGAATTGTATACGGGGTTGATTGAATCCTCGATATCGTGGTTCATCCGATGAGATCATCGAGGAGCATGTGGGAGCCAACATGGGTATCCAGATCCCGCTGTTGGTTATTGACCGGAGAGCCATCTCGGTCATGTCTGCATGTCTCCCGAACCCGTAGGGTCTACACACTTAAGGTTCGGTGACGCTTGGGTTATTAGGAAGACTTATATGTGATTACCGAGTCCCGGATGAGATCTCGGACGTCACGAGGAGTTCCGGAATGGTCCGGAGGTGAAGATTTATATATGGGAAGTTGTCATACGGACACCGGAAAGTTTCGGGGCATTTCGGTATTGTACCGGGGCCACCGGAGGGGTTCGGGGTCCACCGAGGGGCCACCCCTCGGAGGGCCTCATGGGCCGCAGGGCAGGGAACCAGCCTGGAGGGCTGGGCGCGCCCCCTTGGGCCCATGCGCCTAGGGTTGGGGGGGGGGGGGGAACCCTAGTGGGGGCGCCCCCCCTTGCTTGGGGGGCAAGCCCCCCTCCCTGGCCGCACCCCTCTAGATCTCATCTAGATATGGCCGGCCCCCTTGCCCCTTCCCCTATAAATAGAGGGGTGAGGGGAGGGCTGCAACACACATCCAAGGCGCAGCCCCTCCCCTACCCAACACCTCTCCTCCTCCGTTAAGTGCTTGGCGAAGCCCTGTCGGAGTACTGCCTCTCCACCATCACCACGCCGTCGTGGTGCTGCTGGAGCCTTCTTCCTCAACCTCTCCTTCCCCCTTGCTGGATCAAGAAGGAGGAGACGTCATCCGCTCCGTACGTGTGTTGAACGCGGAGGTGCTGTCCGTTCAACACTTGGTCATCGGTGATTTGGATCATGGCAAGTACGACTCCATCATCCCCGTTCCCTTGAACGCTTCCGCACGTGATCTACAAGTGGTATGTAGATGCAATCTCTCTCCCATGACTCGTTGCTTAGATGAACTCATAGATGGATCTTGGTGAAACCGTAGGAAATTTTTTAATTTTCTGCAACGTTCCCCAACAGTGGTATCAGAGCTAGGTCTATGTGTAGTTCTCTATTGCACGAGTAGAACACAATTTTGTTGTGGGCGTAGATCTTGTCAACTTGCTTGCCGCTACTAGTCTTTTCTTGCTTCAGCGGTATTGTGGGATGAAGCGGCCCGGACCGACCTTACACGTACGCTTACAGACAGGTTCCACCGACTGACATGCACTAGTTGCATAAGGTGGCTAGCGGGTGTCTGTCTCTCCTACTTTAGTTGGAGAGAATTAGATGTAAAGGGTCCTTATGAAGGGTAAATAGAAGTTGACAAAATCACGTTGTGGTTATTCGTAAGTAAGAATAAGTTCTTGCTAGAACCCAATTGCAGCCACGTAAAAGATGCAACAACAATTAGAGGACGTCTAACTTGTTTCTTCAGCGATTGTCATGTGATGTGATATGGCTAGAAGTTGTGATGAATGATGAATGATATATTGTGATGTATGAGATCATGTTCTTGTAATAGGAATCACGACTTGCATGTCGATGAGTATGACAACCGGCAGGAGCCATAGGAGTTGTCTTATTTTGTATGACCTGCGTGTCATTGAAGAACGCCATGTAAATTACTTTACTTTATTGCTAAACGTGTTAGCCATAGAAGTAGAAGTAGTCGTTGGCATGACAACTTCATGAAAACACGATGATGGAGATCATGATGATGGAGATCATGGTGTCATGCCAGTGACGAAGATGATCATGGAGCCCCGAAGATGGAGATCGAAGGAGCTATATGATATTGGCCATATCATGTCAATACTTTATATAATTGCATGTGATGTTTATTATGTTTATGCATCTTGTTTACTTAGAACGACGGTAGTAAATAAGATGATCCCTTATAATAATTTCAAGAAAGTGTTCCCCCTAACTGTGCACCGTTGCTAAAGTTCGTCGCTTCAAGCACCACGTGATGATCGGGTGTGATAGATCCTTACGCTCACATACAGCGGGTGTAAGACAGTTTTACACATGCAAAACACTTAGGGTTAACTTGACGAGCCTAGCATGTACAGACATGGCCTCGGAACACAAGAGACCGAAAGGTCGAACATGAGTCGTATGGTAGATACGATCAACATGGAGATGTTCACCGACGATGACTAGTCCGTCTCACGTGATGATCGGACACGGCCTAGTCGACTCGGATCATGTAACACTTAGATGACTAGAGGGATGTCCAATCTGAGTGGGAGTTCATTAAATAATTTGATTAGATGAACTTAATTGTCATGAACATTAGTCTAAACCTTTGCAAAATGTCTTGTAGATCAAATGGCCAACGCTCATGTCACCATGAACTTCAACGCGTTCCTAGAGAAAACCAAGCTGAAAGATGATGGCAGCAACTATTCGGACTGGGTCCGGAACCTGAGGATCATCCTCATAGCAGCCAAGAAACAATATGTCCTAGAAGCACCGCTAGGTGAAGCGCCCATCCCGAGAACCAATACATTATGAATGCTTGCGGTCTCGTGCTGATGATTACTCCCTCGCTCGGCGGCATGCTTTACAACTTAGAACCGGGCTCCAAAAGCGTTTTGAGCAACACGGAGCATATGAGATGTTCGAGGAGCTGAAAATGGTTTTCCAAGCTCATGCCCGGTCGAGAGATATGAAGTCTCCGACAAGTTCTATAGTTGTAAGATGGAGGAAAACAGTTCACATCGGTGAGCACATACTCAAAATGTCCAGGTTGCACAACCGCCGTGTCCCACTGGACATTAACCTCCCGGACGAGGCGGTCATTGACAGAATCCTTGATCGCCCCACCAAGCTACAAGAGCTTTGTGATGAACTACAATATGCAGGGATGGTGAAGACCATTCTGAAGTATTCTCAATGTCAAGTCGCAGAGGTTGAAATCAAGAAAGAACATCAAGTGTTGATGGTTAATAAAACCACTAAGTTCAAGAAGGGCAAGGGTAAGAAGAACTTCAAGAAGGACGGCAAGGATGTTGCCGCGTCTGCAAGCAAGTTGCCGGAAGAAGTCAAAGAATGGACCCAAGCCCGAGACAGAGTGCTTTTATTGCAAAGGAAGGGCCACCGAAGCGGAACTGCCCCAAATACTTAGCGGACAAGAAGGCCGCAACACTAAAGGTATATTTGATATACATGTAATTGATGTGTACCTTACCAAGACTCGTAGTAACTCCCGGTATTTGATACCGTGCCGCTGTTCATATTTGTAACTCACAGCAGAGCTGCGGAATAAACGGAGACTGGCGAAGGACGAGGTGACAATGCGCGCCGAATGGTTCCATGGTCGATGTGATCGCCGCCGCACGCTGCCTCTACATTTACCTACGGATTAGTTTTAAACCTCAATAATTGTTATTTAGTGCCAAGTTTGAGCATGAACATTGTATTAGGGTCTCGTTTAATACGAGATGGCTACTCATTTAAATCCGAGAATAATGGTTGTTATATTTATATGAGAGATATGTTTTATGGTCATGCTCCGATGGTCAATGTTTATTCTTAATAAATCTCGAACGTAATATTACACATATTCATAGTGTGAATACCAAAAGATGTAAAGTTGATAACGATAGTCCCACATACTTGTGGCACTGCCTCCTTGGTCACATAGGTGTCAAGCGCATGAAGAAGCTCCATCTCGATGGACTTTAGAGTCTCTCGATTATGAATCATTTGACACGTGCGAACCATGCCTCATGGGTAAAATGACCAAGACTCCGTTCTCCGGAACAATGGAGCGAGCAACCAACTTATTGGAAATCGTACATACCGATGTGTGCGGTCCAATGAGCGTTGAGGCTCGCGGAGGATATCGTTATGTTCTCACTCTCACTGATGACTTGAGTAGATATGGGTATGTCTACTTGATGAAACACAAGTCTGAGACCTATGAAAAGTTCAAGGAATTTCAGAATGAGGTAGAGAATCAACGTGACTGAAAGATAAAGTTCCTACGATCAGATCGTGGAGGAGAATATTTAAGTCACGAATTTGGTACACACTTAAGGAAATGTGGAATCGTTTCACAACTCACGCCACCGAACACCTCAACAGAACGGTGTGTCCGAACATCGTAATCGCACTCTATTGGATATGGTGCGATCTATGATGTCTCTTACCGATTTACCGCTATCATTTTGGGGATACGCACTAGAGACATCTACATTCACTTTAAATAGGGCACCGTCTAAATCCGTTGAGACGACACCGTATGAATTATGGTTTGGGAAGAAACCTAAGCTGTCGTTTCTAAAAGTTTGGGGATGCGATGCTTATGTCAAGAAACTTCAACCTGAAAAGCGCGAACCCAAGTCGGAAAAATGCGTCTTCATAGGATACCCTAAGGATACCATTGGGTACACCTTCTACCTTAGATCCGAAGGCAAGATCTTTGTTGCCAAGAGCGGATCCTTTCTTGAAAAAGAGTTTCTCTCGAAAGGAGTAAGTGGGAGGAAAGTAGAACTCGATGAAGTACTACCTCTTGAACCGGAAAGTAGTGCAGCTCAGAAAATGTTCTGTGGTGCCTACACCTACCGGAGAGGAAATTAATGATGACGATCAAGGTACTTTGGATCAAGTTGCTCTTGAACTCAGAGGTCCACAAGGACACGCTCCACACCAGAGTGGTATGGCAACCCTGTCCTGGAAATCATGTTGTTAGACAACGGTAAACCTTCGAACTATGAAGAAGCGATGGCGGGCCCGGATTCCAACAAATGTCTTGAAGCCATGCAATCCGAGATAGGATCCATGTATGAAAACAAAGTATGGACTTTGACAGACTTGCCCGATGATCGGCAAGCGATAGAAAACAAATGGATCTTTAAGAAGACGGACGCGGATGGTAATGTCACCATCTATAAAGCTCGACTTGTCGCTAAGGGTTATCGGAAAGTTCAAGGGATTGACTACGATGAGACTTTCTCTCCCGTAGCGAAGCTTAAGTCCGTCCGAATCATGTTAGCAATTGCCGCATACTATGATTATGAGATATGGCAGATGGACGTCAAAACGGCATTCCTTAACGGTTATCTTAAGGAAGAGCTGTATATGATGCAGCCGGAAGGTTTTGTCGATCCTAAGATTGCTAACAAAGTATGCAAGCTCCAGCGATCCATTTATGGGCTGGTGCAAGCATATCGGAGTTGGAACATTCGCTTTGATGAGATGATCAAAGCGTTTAGTTTATGCAGACTTATGGAGAAGCTGCGTTTACAAGAAAGTGAGTGGGAGCTCAGAGCATTTCTCATATTATATGTAGATGACATACTTTTGATGGGAAATGATATAGAATTCTTGGACAACATTAAGGCCTACTTGAATAAGTGTTTTTCAATGAAGGACCTTGGAGAAGCTGCGTACATATTAGGCATCAAGATCTATAGGGATAGATCGAGACGCCTCATAGGTCTTTCACAAAGCACATACCTTGATAAGATTTTGAAGAAGTTCAAAGTGGATCAGTCCAAGAAATGGTTCTTGCCTATATTGCAAGGTGTGAGATTGAGCTCGGCTCAATGCCCGACCACGGCAAAATATAAAGAAGAGATGAGCGTCATCCCCTATGCCTCAGCCATAGGATCTATTATGTATGCCATGTCAGTGTACTGGACCTGATGTAAACCTTGCCGTAAGTTTGGTAGGAAGGTACCAAAGTAATCCCGCAAGGAACTTTGGACAGCGGTCAAGAATATCCTGAAGTACCGAAAAGGACAAAGGACATGTTTCGTTTATGGAGGTGACGAAGAGCTCGTCAGAAGGGTTACGCCGACGCTAGCTTCGACACAGATCCGATGACTCTAAGTCACAAACCGATACGTGTATATGTTGAATGGTGGGGCGAGAGCTGGTGCAGCTGCAAGCGAGAGCGAGTGGCGGGATCTACGTGAGAAGCGGAGTACATGGCAGCCTCGGAGGCAGCGCATGAAGCAATTTGGGTGAAGGAGTTCATCACCGACCTAGGAGTCATACCCAATGCGTCGGGGCCGATCAAACTCTTCGTGACAACACCGAACTATTGCACTTGCCAAGGAGCCCAGGTTTCACAAGAAGACCAGGCACATCAAGTTGCCGCTCAACTCCATCCGTGAAAATGTTCAAGATGGAGACATAGAAATTTGCAAAGTGCATACGGATCTGAATGTCGCAGATCCGCTGACTAAACCTCTTCCATGGGCAAAACATGATCAACACCGTAACTCTATGGGTGTTCAATTCATCACAATGTAACTAGATTATTGACTCTAGTGCAAGTGGGAGACGGTTGGAAATATGCCCTAGAGGCAATAATAAAAGGATTATTATTATATTTCCTTATTCATGATAATTGTCTTTTATTCATGCTATAATTGTATTATCCGGAAATCGTAATACACGTGTGAATACATAGACCACAATATGTCCCTAGTGAGCCTCTAGTTGACTATCTCGTTGATCAATAGATAGTCATGGTTTCGACTATGGACATTGGATGTCATTGATAACGGGATCACATCATTAGGGAATGATGTGATGGACAAGACCCAATCCTAAGCATAGCACAAGATCGTAATTCGCTTTGCTAGAGCTTTTCCAATGTCAAGTATCTCTTCCTTAGACCATGAGATCGTGTAACTCTCGGATACCGTAGGAGTGCTTTGGTGTACCAAACGTCACAACGAATCGGGTGACTATAAAGGTGCACTACAGGTATCTCCGAAAGTGTCTGTTGGGTTGACACGGATCGAGGCTGGATTTGTCACTCCGATTACGGAGAGGTATCACTTGGGCCCACTCGGTAGTGCATCATCATAATGAGCTCAGAGTGACCAAGTGTCCGTCACGGATCATGCATTACGGTGCGAGTAAAGTGACTTGCGGTAACGAGATTGAACGAGGTATTGGGATACCGACGATCGAATCTCAGGCAAGTAATATACCGTCTGACAAAGGGAATTGTATACGGGGTTGATTGAATCCTCGACATCGTGGTTCATCCGATGAGATCATCGAGGAGCATGTGGGAGCCAACATGGGTATCCGGATCCCGATGTTGGTTATTGACCGGAGAGCCATCTCGGTCATGTCTGCATGTCTCCCGAACCCGTAGGGTCTACACACTTAAGGTTCGGTGACGCTAGGGTTATTAGGAAGACTTATATGTGATTACCGAATGTTGTTCGGAGTCCCGGATGAGATCCCGGACGTCACGAGGAGTTCCGGAATGGTCCGGAGGTGAAGATTTATATATGGGAAGTTGTCATACGGACACCGGAAAGTTTCGGGGGCATATCGGTATTGTACCGGGGCCACCGGAGGGGTTCCGGGGGTCCACCGGGAGGGGCCACCCCTCTCGAAGGGCCTCATGGGCCACAAGGGGCAGGGAACCAGCCCCTGGAGGGCTGGGCGCCCCCCCTTGGGCCCATGCGCCTATGGTTGGGGGGGACCCTAGTGGGGCGCCTCCTGCTTGGGGGCAAGCCCCCTCCGCCGCCCCCTCTAGATCTCATCTAGAGGGGCCGCCCCTGCCCCTTCCCCTATAAATAGAGGGGTGAGGGAGGCTGCAACACACATCCAAGGCGCAGCCCTCCCTCCCAACACCTCTCCTCCTCCGTTAAGTGCTTGGCGGCCTCGCCGAGTATCGCTTCTCCACCATCACCACGCCGTCGTGGTGCTGCTGGAGCCTTCTTCCTCAACCTCTCCTTCCCCCTTGCTGGATCAAGAAGGAGGAGACGTCATCCGCTCCGTACGTGTGTTGAACGCGGAGGTGCTGTCCGTTCAGCACTTGGTCATCGGTGATTTGGATCACGGCGAGTACGACTCCATCATCCCCGTTCCCTTGAACGCTTCCGCACACGATCTACAAGTGGTATGTAGATGCAATCTCTCTCCCATGACTCGTTGCTTAGATGAACTCATAGATGGATCTTGGTGAAACCGTAGGAAAATTTTTAATTTTCTGCAACGTTCCCCAACACTCGCATCATGGGTCAACAAGGGGCTGGACTGGGGATCAGTTAATGACGTACCGACGTTGCAAAGCCGCATTCGGGACCTCCTCAAGAGGGATATTAGTCTCGTCAAAGTAATTCAAGTAATGCTAGTTCTTCGGGTCCTGCCATGCCAACGTTAATCTCTCTCCATGTGGGAATTCAACCCGGAAGGACCGCGAACCATTCAACACTTCTTCGGCATGACGCTCGAAGGGATGTATCGGTTATTCTTCGGATCACGAATAAAGTGTCCGGACACAACAGAGGATGCGGGTCTCAACTGCAACCGTCCAGATACCCAAGTAAGTAACTCCGCGACCGAACATGCTGTCATTATATTTGTCACAACATTATTCTGAAAAACCGGCCTTGACCAAGACTGGATAAGAAAGGCGGAGAGGATCAGGTGTTCGGACCCTCTTCCCGAAGATTTGCCTGATCCTGTACTAACCAGGATGCTGGCTCGCACACCTTACCAAGTGCCATCAGGGGAAAACAAGGAGAGGAACAAGGAAGCCAAAAACGGACTTCATGCTGGAGGTACGTCACACATCCTAACTGGAAAAGTTAGTATCCCCGTGGCGGAGGATGCACGGGGAGGACAATCTAGTATCCCCTCTCCCCACGGGAAGAAAAGGACCGCCCCCGAAGATTTAGAAGAATAAGCCTCCAAACAAGGGAAGAAAATTTCTTCTGGGGGCCCTGCCCCGGAGGGCAGCATTGCCGCACAACGCTCACAGGGGCGCCAGCCGTTAACCGAGCCGTAAGTGAACAAGGGTACTTTAGTAAGCAGGCCCCGTTCTTTTCTTGAGAATAACAACTGAGACATATGTTTTTGCAGTCCGGCTCATAGCCCTTCTCAACAAAGTTCGTCCTCGGGGGATCTTCTTCCGGAGATGATGGAGAGTGAAACGCCTCCACCCAATTCCCCGCCTCATGAGGCGGACGACCCTGAGGTGTTGTCCCGGAGGATCTCTCCCAATCCACAAAGACCAGAAGGTAACTCTTCGGTCGTCCGAAGTCCGGGGTTCTCAGCTCCTAGAGAGACCAACAGAGAAGGCCCCGGACTGTCCGATATACAACCGGACACATTGGCGGGTCTTCTGCGGTAAGCGGCTATCTCAGAGGCACACCGTACCTTAATGGGTACGGTGGCCGAGAGGATTTCATCCGTGAAAAGCGGGTTGGATGAAGCTTTTACGAGCTTGCTAAGAGGCTTCGAGGTACGCAAAGTGATATTTTTGAATGTACCGTAAACGCAAGGTACGCTTTGTATAGACAGTAGCCCCTGAGACTCTGGTTGCCATCCGGACGAGGCGAGCAGAGGATCATAGTCTCAGGTAATGATAGCGCTGATCTTCTACGCAGGCGGCTGCAGATCCGGCGGCTGACAGGACTGCTGCATTTGCCGAACTAAGGTGGCAACTTGACGTGGCGGATGCGGACATTACCCTTGTGAACAAGTGGCCTGACAAGGCACATGATATGTATATTTGGGTGGTCAGCAAATATTAATAAGAGCATGATGCTAGGATTTATAATATGCTTTGACTGCAGATGGAGCTGCCGCTGTGGAGACCCTTCGGGCAGAGCTTGCCCGGGCCAAGGAGCAAGCTAGGAGAAGCAATGCGGCTACCATGAAGGCAGCTGAAGAATTAGAAGCTGAACAGGCTGCTCATTGCTGAAGTAAGGATAAAATAGCCAACATGGCTCTTGAGTTACAAAACGCCGCAAGCCGATATGAGCTTCTCAAAAGGGAAAACCAAATGAAAACGGCTGACCTAGAGAAGGCCTTACAAGCAGCAATGGAAACTCGCTCTGAGATCAGAGCGGCTCGGGAGGAGCTACGTCAAGTCGGTGATATCACGGCTTGGAAGCCCTTTTTATTACGAACGAAGTTCGGCGATTCGAAGTATGCCCCTCTTGACCAATTGTGGAGTTCTTCAGACGCGTACCTGGATTTGGCAAAGAGTGCTGCTGACGCGACGCAGTATTTCAAGGATCGAGAAGATCATGAGGTGGAAAGATTGTTCTGGTCGCAGTTCAGTGCTCCAAGGCGTCCGCTGCTATTGAATGAGCAAATGGCCGAGTGGGCCGAGCTCCATACTTTATTCGGGCTTGCCATGAAGGCTGTCGTGAATCACCTGTGGCCGAAGGAACCAAGTCCGGATAGTTATTTTGGTTTGGTGCAACGATTTATTCGTGTTGTGCCGCATATCAATGCTGTCAAGAGGTCGGCGTGCATAGAGGGTGCGCGGATGGCCCTTGCCCATGTTAAGACATATTGGGCGAAGATGGAGGCCACCGATGTTGCAACCAAGGGTCCGCCCGGGGGTTAGGACTCGCCCGAGCACTATTTTGAAGAAGTCTTAGAAGGTGCCCGTTTAATAGAGGCTCAGTGCTCAAAGAATACCATGTTCCAGTGACATGTATATTGATTGTAAAAACAATGCTTTTGATAATAAAGGCTATATTTATACTTTTGCCCGTAAAGTATTGTAGTGCCTCCTGTGCGGTCGCTTATGTATATATGATTATAACCTAAAAGTTTGCAGTCGTCGGCTTCAGCCCCCTCGCATATAATGCGGGGATGTTCGGCAAAGCGCGTAATCACACTTGATCCAACGTCTTGGTCCGTTAAGGAGGTGGTAGCGCGGTGAACGAGGCAATCGGACTATATAGCTTTAACACTTTCACTTAGCCATAGGAGTTTGACGGTGGGGCTACTATATAGCCCCTGGTATGTCCGCGCTCATCCGAATACGGTGCGTGTACATACATGACCGGGAAAACGGTCCTTCGTTAATGCGGAGGAATCGCGAAGATTTCGCGGAGTCATCGAGTGGTTGACCAGTCTCTCGCTTTGTCATGACATCGGCCGCCGGCTTTCATCGAGGTGCTCATCCGGATGAACCAGGGCACAATCGCAGTAGTTCTCCCGGTGCCACCTTAGCCGATAGAGCGAAACGTAAGGTAGCAAAACACGGGAGCCGGGCAAACCCAACTATTGACCAAAGACATGATTCGGAGCTGATGCATATAAGGCCAAACTCATGACGCTGAACACTCCCGAAGGTATTCAGAGTTTACAACATATACTGGGCTGAGTACCGCCCTCGATAATGATCCCTGAATTTCCGGGTACGTGCACTAATCCGGCGTGACGAAAGAGTGGCTGTGATGAGGGTAGAAATCCCTAAAAACACATTGGTTGCTGCCCTTGTAACGTCTATTTCGAATCTGCGAATCATAAGCTTGCCAATAATGCCGGTATTGCTCTTGGTTATTTTAGGTGCCAGGAGGGTGTGAGGAAACAAGAGACAATAAAAAAGGTTTACACAGGGTCTTAATCTAAAAAGAAACCTTTGAACGGGGCCCTGCTGCACGTCTGCGCCTTTATCTCCGTTGTGTCGTATCCCGGAAGGGTGTAGCGCGGTGGTCATCTGTAAAGAAAAAGAAGGAAACCCCAGGTAAGAGAATCTGGTGTGACCGTGCGAAAAGTTGGTTATTCTTAATGAACCATGAGAGTTCAATCTCTTGAGTGTGAATACAGTCGGGCCGAACTATGGGCCTTTTGCATGCTGGCAGCCCCTAGCACCACATATGGGGGCATAGCCATTAATCAAGCTCGGGTTTATCTGGGCTTTTACAACTAGTGGTGCGCCGGACACGTCTAGCCGTGTCCGTGGTCTCGAAGACCGATTAGTTACTCGGGTTGGAGAGGCCGTTTAGTGGTTCGGCTGCTAGAGCCGCCACGTAGTCTTCCGCGTGAAGAGAACGCTCTATGTTTCCGTTGATAGTGATGACGCCGCGTGGACCAGGCATCTAAAGTTTGAGATAAGCGTAATGTGGTACTGCGTTGAAACGAGCAAAGGTCGTTCTCTCGAGTAGTGCATGATAGCCGCTTCGGAATGGAGCGATGTCAAAGATTAGTTCTTCGCTTTGAAAGTTGTCGGGAGAACCGAACACAACCTCTAACGTCAAAGAGCCCGTGCAGTGGGCCTCTACGCCTGGTATGACTCCTTTAAAGGTAGTACTACTTTGGTTGATTCTTGATGGGTCTATCCCCATCTTGCGGACAGTGTCCTGATATATCAGATTGAGACTGCTGCCGCCGTCCATGAGGACTTGGGTGAGATGGTATCCGTCAATTATTGGGTCGAGCACCAAGGCGGCCGAACCTCCGTGCCGGATACTAGTCGGATGATCCCTGCGATCGAAAGTGATTGGGCAGGCCGACCATGGATTGAATTTGGGGGCGACTGATTCTACAGCGTATACGTCCCGGAGTGCGCGTTTGCGCTTCCCCTTTGGTATTTGGGTAGCGTAAATCATGTTCACTGTTTTGACCTGTGGTGGAATTTTTTCCTGTCCCCCAGTGTTCGGCCGGCGAGGTTCGTCCTCGTCTTCACTTGGTGGCTCTTTCCCCTTGTGTTCAACATTTAGCTTGTCGGCCTGCTTGAAGACCCAGCATTCTCTGTTGGTATGATTCGCAGGTTTCTCGGGGGTGCCATGAATCTGACAGGACCTGTCTAAAATTTTATTTAGGTTGGATGGTCCATCTCTACTGCCTTTAAATGGCTTTTTCCATTGACCGGGCCTGGAGCCCCTGAATCTGGCGTTTACTGCTGTATTGTCTGGGTTGTCTTCATTATTTCGACGCTTGTTTTTATTGCATCGCGGTTTTCCATTGCCATCCCTGATTTCGGATGTGCCTGGATCGCTGGTGCCGCTGCGGGCCAACCAACTGTCCTCGCCTGCGCAAAAGCGGGTCATAAGAGTTGTTAGGGCTGCCATTGTCCTCGGCTTTTCCTGGCCGAGGTGTCTGGCAAGCCATTCGCCCCGGACACTGTGTTTGAAAGCTGCTAGGGCTTCAGCATCCGGACAGTCGATGATTTGGTTCTTCTTGGTGAGAAATATGTTCCAAAGCTTGCGGGCTGACTCTCCAGGTTGTTGAATTATGTGACTTAAATCGTCTGCATCCGGAGGTCGGACATATGTCCCTTGAAAATTAGCCCTGAAAGCGTCCTCGAGTTCTCCCAGCTTCCAATGCAATTTTCGGGGAGGCTTTTCAACCAGTGCCGAGCTGGTCCTTTCAACTTGAGGGGAAGGTATTTGATGGCGTGGAGATCATCTCCATGAGCCATATGGATGTGAAGAATAAAGTCCTCAATACAGACAGCAGGTTCTGTCGTTCCGTCGTATGCCTTGATGTTTACGGGTTTAAACCCCTCTGGAAATTCATGGTCGAGCACCTCATCGGTGAAGCACAGGGGGTGTGTGGCACCCCTGTACTTGGATGCGTCGTGGCGTGGGTCTTAAGGCTGTAGTGTTCGATGTTGATTCCGAGATGGTAGTCGATCAGTATAGTCGGTTTGGTGGCCGTGATCCTGCGCAGGAACACGTTTCCTAGATCCATAAATGGACCTGGTCATACCAGCCTTTTTGTCTAGCTGCTCACATAGATCGTGTGCAGACTTGTGTGCGGCGTCATTAGCCGCTATGTCTCGACCACGAGGTGGTCGGTCTGGCAGATTGTCCGTATTGTTTTTCGGCAAAATGGGCACGATAGCCTCATCGTCGAATTCGGGCAGCAACTTGCGTTTTGGGTAGCTCTTTGTGTGGCGATCACCGTCGTATGTTTCGTCAGTGTCGAGCACTTTGTTCCATCTGTGGTTGAGCGTATCCTGTGCGGCTTTAAGCCGTTGCTTCTGCTTCTTCAAGCTCCTCGCGGTGGCAATAAGCCTTTTGTGGAGGTGCTCTTGTTCCAAGCGTTTTTTCGGGATGATGTGTGTATCATCGTCCGGACTGTTCTCCTCGCCGGAGACCGGTTTATAAGTTTTGTCTTCGGTACCACTGTGATCGGACAGCGGCCTTGGACTGTGTTCTCCATCCCCCGGCTCGCCCTGCTCCATCGCTGGGTCTACGGGGTCGTCGTTGGCGTCGTCTAGGGTATTATTCTTTTTGTGCCGGTATCGCTGTTTTTGCTATGGCGGGCTTTGGAGCGGCGCCGCTGACGTTGGCGCTTTGTTTGCTTCTCGATGGGATTATCCTCCGTTGCATCATCGCCATTGCTTTCTTTGGGTGTGTCCACCATATATTTATATATCATATGATGAGGTGGCTGTCCAGGGCCCTGTGGGCGGTGGTTCCTGTTCTTCTCCATCGTCGTCGTCCATACCGTTGATGTCTTCGGAGTCGAAGTCAAGCATGTCGGTTAAGTCGTCGACAGTGGCTATTAAGTGGGTGGTGGGTGGGTAACGAATTCCTTCGTCGTCCGCTTCCCACTCAAGCCGGACATAGTTCAGCCAAGAGTCTCCTGACAGGGAGAGAGATTTTAATGAGTTTAGCACGCCGCCCAAGGGCGAGTGCTGAAAGATATACGCGGGGCTAAACTCCATGATCGGTGCCCAGTCAGGTTCGATGGGCACGGATGCACGCGGTTCGGAGCCTATGGCCGGAGACGAGTCCGAGGGTCCGAAGACACAGACCTCCTTGGAGGTGAGATCTGTGTTCGGCTCTATTGCCGCTTAGTGTGCGGCCTCCATGGCGGGGTCCATCCACCCGTCCTCGGATGGCACGATCTACTCTGGATCTAAAGCCGGGGCAGCTGTAGGTGTGATCTCCCGAACACCGTCCGATGGAAGATCTAAGTCATGCTCATCGTGACTGTAGGGCACACCTATCGTGGGCTCGAATCCATCGAAGATCAAGTCTCCGCGGATGTAGGCAGTGTAATTCAGGTTTCCAAATCTGACCTGGTAACCAGGGGCGTAGCTATAGATCTGCTCAAGATGGCCAAGCGAATTGGCCCGCAGGGCGAAGCCACCGAATACGAAGATCTTTCCGGGGAGGAAAACCTCACCCTGGACCGCATCGTTGTAGATGAATGAAGGAGCCATCAAGCCTTACCGTGACGACACAGTGGAACTCTCAATGAAACCACCAATGTCGGTGTCAAAACTGGCGGATCTCGGGTAGGGGGTCCCGAACTGTGCGTCTAAGGTTAATGGTTACAGGAGGCGGGGGACACAATGTTTACCCATGTTCGGGCCCTCTCTATGGAGGTAATACCCTACTTCCTGCTTGATTGATCTTGATGATATGAGTATTACAAGAGTTGATCTACCACGAGATCATAGAGGCTAAACCCTAGAAGCTAGCCCATGATTCTGATTGTTCTTGTCCTATGGACTAAACCCTCCGGTTTATATAGACACCGGAGGGCCTAGGGTTACACAAAGTCAGTTACAGAGAAGGGAATCTACATATCGGAATTGCCAAGCTTGCCTTCCATGCAAAGGAGAGTCCCACCCGGACACGGGACGAAGTCTTCAATCTTGTATCTTCATAGTCCAACAGTCTGGCATAAGTATATAGTCCGGCTGTCCGAGGACCCCCTAATCTGGGACTCCCTCATTCACGTTATGAGGTCAATATATTCAAACTGATTTATCTTCAAAATCTTCTGAGAATGCATATGACCTCTTCCCCTTCCCTCGCACCTCTAATGCTGCCACAGGTACATGTCCGTGGGAGAATCCCTTGGTTCTCATAGTCTGCATTCATTTGCAGAATTCTTACAGTGTCACATCAACTCTCCTGAAGCCAGTTCCTGTCTGACCAACCGTCGGAAGCCTTTACAAGTTCTGAAGCCTTTCAGGTTAAACTTCATGACCACAGAAAATTCAGCTAGAAAGGGAGGCAGACAGCGTCGTGGGAATACATCCAAAGATTGGCCACCAGATCTGCATGAAATGTACAAGACAGACCCTGAAGAAACCTATGGTGAACGCAAAAGTCGAATCCAATGGATTCGAAGATATTGAGCAGAGGAATGGTTTAAGTACAAATTTGTGACTACTGAGTAAGCCGAGAAGAATGCCATCAAGCGACCTTGGGGAGATATATTATACAAAAATCTTCAACCCAAGTCCTTGTATGAAGCTATTGATCAAGGCTTCTACCCGTGCATGGTTCACGGACCACAGCCAGAGAATGCTGACCCATCTTCTCTGCTATGGTGTCGTCAAGACAATCTGTTCAAGCGCAACTTCAAGTTTGCCAAGGATTCTGCTGTGAAGAACAAGAAAGCATTTGGAGTCGACTTCAATGCCGGTCTGTCTGCTCCTCGGGCTGATGGCACCTGTGATGCCAATCCCAATGTCATCGGCCCCTTCTACAACCTCGAAGGCCTCATCACTCACATTGCAGTTCAAGGGGCCGCCGTGGATCACTCAGCTGATGACGCAGATTCTGATGAAGCGCCAGCTCCTCCTAAGCCACAGAGGCAGAAGAAAACTAAGGCTTCAAAACCCTCTATCGCACCAAAAGCTTCATGTGTGAAGCCATTGGCAACTGCTCCTCCTGCATCCAGTATGCAATCTGAAGATCTCTCTCGCCCGTTCTGAGGAACGAGAATGAAGCCATTGATCTGTCAAGTGACGATGATCCTAGTGAGGATGCTCTTGAGCTGCTGATAAAGAGCAAACAAGAGGCGGAAATCTTTAACGATCTGCCCCTCTTTGACGTAGACATCCTCAATAACTTCATTGATGAGTGGTTTGCCAATCCGGACCTCAGTATTGATGATCTTCAACTTCCCATTGGCATCAGTGTCTCTTTCCATAGTGCCATTGCAAATGAGCTAGCTCTGGCTTAGAAGATAGTTTAGCTGAAGAACAAAATTGACTATGAAAAAGCTCAATTCAAGAAGCACATGGCCAAGCTCAGTGTCACTGATGTTCAGAACTTCAAGCAGCTGTTGCATGACCTCAAGGAAGCGTTTCACAAAAAACGTGAAGAAGCAAAAGGTTAAAGAGAACGTATGAAAAGCCTCGCTGCAAAATGTGTTCAGGCTCACAATGAAGCTTAAAAGCGCAAGGCTCTTGGGCGTCCAGGCATCGACCCCAAGATGGCTGCCAAAAAGAAGAAGTCGACTGTGACCCATGCTAAGGCGTCAGGAGAAGAAGCACCTCGCATTGTCTTCCCTGCCAGCATGACAGGCTCGAAACCTAAGGTCCCCACAGTGGCTTCAGAACTGAAGAAGACAAGGGCAGCCGAGGCCGAAGCCAGGAAACGCAAGAACAAAAATGCCTCTGATGATGCACCACTAACCAAGAAGTGGAAGACAAAGTCTTCGAAGAATAATCAGGCTGCTCCTTCAGAGCCCCTTCTTGTCGAGCCCCTCTCAGTTGCTCGTCCTGCATCTCCCCACCAAGACGTCAGCTAGTACTTCACGAGTCTGTCCACAGAGGCTCCTGAGGCTGAAGAAGTTCCAGCTTTTGACCCCACCGCAGATGAAGACATTGGTCCTCAAGACAATGTAGAAGATGATGTAGTTCTTCCTCAGATTGAGCACCAAATGGTATCATCGCCTGTTCTCATGAACAGCAAAATCATCAGCATTGGTCGCCCCTTGACGCCAATCGCTCAGGATGCATCATGGGCTGATCGCCCCCACCCAGAAACTCCGAGTCAAAGTTCACCAAGTACTCCCCCACCTCAAGTCACCACTCCGGTGCTTGATGATGATGACTATGTGGTCCATCCAACTCCCACTCCGAAAGCGACGCCCGCATTCCGTAGGCTTCGCAAAGGACCAAGGCCGCAAGTCTCTATGTCGAGCGTTCCAGCTAGATAAGTGCAACCTAACTCAATAGCACGTCAAGTGTTTCCTGAAGCCACTCCTACTATGAATGTATCTGAGTCTGAAGCTAAGGCTGCTGAAGACATACCGGCTGCATCAGCCGAAGAACATCAAGAAGCCCGTGAAGAAGAAGAGCATGTTGTCACACCCCCCCCCCACCAATCAAGAAACTGTTCTCAAGGAGAACGTGTCTGTGCCCGACCCTCCAGCTCCTCAAGTGGAGGATGAAAATACTGAGGCGGCCACCAACAACACTACTTAAGCCAATGACGTTGTCATGGCTGAAGCTAATATGGCGCCCACAGTGAATACGGTGTCTGAAGCCAATGATGCACCCGTAACCAATGTGCAGTCTGAAGCTCTTGTCAACGCCACTGCTCCTGTACCACCTCCAAGGCCTCACACCATTGAGAAATCATTTTACCAAGGTGAGATGGTCACTGTTTGATGGCCTATTCTGGTTCCTCCGCCTTCTCCCGGACCACAATTTGATTATCATGTGGAGCACAGGCCTCAGGTGCAGAAGCCAAAACCGAGGCTGCCAAGGTTTCCAGGTACTGCATCTGTGCCAGGATCGTTCAACGTGAATGGCTTCATTGAACACAACACCTTCTTTGATAGTGTCAAGAACCCAAATTCAAGGCCGAGAATTTCATCAGATCGGTTCTGGAGCTATCAGCAGCGCAGTTATTATTCTTGTGTCTTATACAATCAAGGGCGCATTTTCCCTCATATGCATCTAGACTGCGAAGCCATTGCTGGACTGCCCTGCTTGGAAGAAGCCCTAGACTGCTTCAGAGATGCTGGCCATCTGCAGTTTGTGACTAACAAGGAAAATTGGAATGAAGAGCTTCTGTTACAATTCTATGCTACACTTCACATTCGCGGCTACAACAGGGATACCAAAACTTGGATCCCTGAGTGGATGACAGGCAATGTACACCACGAAGCCAAAGCTCTTGATCTCATTGAGCTTACTGGCCTGCCCACTCCAGGTGAACTTTATGAACCTGGTTGTCAGCTTCACCGCAATGCTTTAGAGAGCATATTCCAGAAGCCTGAAACTAATATGAGCTAGATGCTGAGTATGATGAAGCCACTGCCACAAGATGCTGAATATCCAAAGGAATTCTTTGTTGAAGACCTAGAGTATCTGCCCCGCACCATCTATCACATTATCAGGCAAACTCTATGGCCCATCAAAGGACATTCTTCTGTAGCAAATCTTGAAGGCTCAATGAAGACATTGGTCTTCTATATTCTCAATGGCATCAGCTTCAATGCTCAGGATTTCTTCATTCAACAACTTGCTGCATCTGGCTCAGATATATTTGGTCTGAAGTTCTATGCTCCATGGGTAATGCGCCTTATCAAGCTTCACTCTGCTATCAACTATCAGCCCTCTACGCGCAACCATCTCATATTCCTGCCAAAGTTTTTGTCCTGCACCGCACAAACCAACGAGCATTGTAAACATCCTAAAGGCAAACCTTTGGTACATTAATTTTATAATACAATGTAATTGTACAAGGGATAATTATTTTTGATGAAAATGTTATGTAATTAAGATTCACAAATTTTTCGTGAGCATGAACAAAGTTCAAGGAGCTCTCCCACTTCAGCAATGCTTGTCTTTCTCACTTTCACTTTCCTTTTTGAAAAGTTTTGGGTTCCCTCTTTATTTTATTTTTTTGTTTTTAAACTATATAAAAGCACTCAACAGAAATAAAAGACTCTCTAAAACTTCCGGGTTGTCTCCCTGGCAGTGCTTTCTTTAAAGCCATTAAGCTAGGCATTTAGTGCTCAAGTAATGGATCCACCTGGATCCCAAGGTATATCAAAGCCAATTTTAATTAACAATGATTTGTAATTTAGTAATGAGCACAAAGTAACATATATCATGTAACAACGAAGTCTAACTCTCTTCCTATGCATCGGCATGTCATAAAAGAACAATTCATGCACACCAAGTAAAGGCCAATGCATAGTATAAGCAGTTTCTTGCAATTTTATCATATTGGAAACATAGAGAGGCGGAGATATAGTTCCTCTTTCATAATAATTGCAAGTAGGAGCAGCAAGCACATGCATATTATATCTATCAAAATCATCATGTGTAGTAGTAAAAGGCAACCCATCAATATAATCCTTAATAAGCATAAAGTTCTCCGATGTAGTGTAGTTTGGAGAATTCAAAAAGATAATAGGACTATCATGCGTGGGTGCAATAGCAACAATTTCATGTTTAACATAAGGAACTATATCAAGTTCATCTCCATAAGCATAATTCATATTGGCATCTTGGCCACAAGCATAGCAAGCATCATCAAAAAGGGATATTTCAAGAGAATCAACGGGATCATAACAATCATCATAGCAATCATCCTTCGGTAAGCACGAAGGGGAATTAAACAATGTATGAGTTGAAGAGTTACTCTCATTAGAAGGTGGGCACGGGTAGCTAATCTGCTCTTCCTCCTTTTGTTCTTCGCTCTCCTCATCATCTTTTTCATCCAATGAGCTCATAGTTTCATCAATTTCTTCTTCCATAGACTCTTGCAAAATATTAGTGTCTTCTTGGACAGCGGAGGAGTTCTCAATATATGGTTTAACATAGGCATTAGAAGCATAATTATCATAACAATATTGAAGTATGGCAAAATTTTCAGATTTGTAAAGAGTAGCATCATACTTTTCAATCAAAGAAGCAATTTCATAAGCACCCTTAAAAGCAACAAATTCTTCAATTTGTTGAACATCATAGTAATTATAAACACCCTTAGCATACGAAGATACGATTCCATTATCACTAAACTCACATTGGTAGGGAAGGTGTTTCTTAGGGTTTTCAGAACAACAAGTTACATCATATATTTCACATAAATTCCAAGCATAGCATTGCAAACGATGAATTTGATCCAGTAAAAGTTTCCCTTTTTCAGATATACGGTGTCGCACATAACAAGCATGCTCATCTAAAGATTTGCCCTCAAGAAAGCTAGTGGGGGTTTCAGCACGAGCACAAAGGGATCGAAGATGATCCAAGTAAAAAGCTTCAGGAGTGTGATAGATTTTGAGTGGTTCTTCAACCATTGGTTCAGTAGGTACAACTAATTTTTTTTCATATTTTGCGTTTCCTACCCATAACTAAAGATAGAGAACAACTTAAAAGAGCAAATAAAAATTACTTAGTGATAAAGAAAACAAGCACACACGAGAATATTCACCCCACGCTATGACTCCCCGGCAACGGCGCCAGAAAAAGGTCTTGATAACCCACAAGTGTAGGGGATAATTGTAGCCTCTTTTGATAAGTAAGAGTGTCGAACCCAACGAGGAGCTAAAGGTAGAACAAATATTCTCTCAAGTCCTATCTGCCACTGATACGACTCTACACACGCTTAGTGTTCGCTTTACCTAGAACAAGTATGAAACTAGAAATACTTTGTAGGTGTTGTTGGATAGGTTTGCATAATAAAGAGCACGTAAATATAAACTAGGGGCTGTTTAGATAAAGAAGCAGTAAAATAAATATAGCGAGTGTGAAAAAGTGGTGGTAGGAGTTGTGAAATTGTCCCTAAGCAATTGACTACTTTACTAGACCGATAGCAAGTTTTATGTGGGAGAGGCATAAGCTAACATACTTTCTCTTCTTGGATCATATGCACTTATGATTGGAACTCTAGCAAGCATCCGCAACTACTAAAGATCATTAAGGTAAACCCAACCATAGCATTAAAGCATCAAGTCCCTTTATCCCGTGACGCCACAACCCCTTACTCGGGTTTATGCTTCACACTCAAGCAACCCACTATAAGTTTAATCATCAACATATTGCAACACCCTACAGCGGAATCCCTCACGCTATGCGACACGGAGGGCACAATAGGACAGCAACATAACCACAAGCAAATTAAACCAATCATAGCAATTCATCAATCACCGGTAGGACAACGAACATCTACTCAGACATCATAGGATGGCAACACATCATTGGATAATAATATGAAGCATAAAGCACCATGTTTAAGTAGAGGGTACAACGGGTTGCGGGAGAGTGGATCGCTGAATATAGATTGGGGAAGGTGAGGGAGATGTTGGTGAAGATGGCCGAGGTGTTGGTGTAGATCGCGGTGATGATGATGGCCCCCGACAGCGTTCCGGCGCCACCGGAAGCAAGGGGGAGAGAGCCCTCCTTCTTCTTCTTCTTCCTTGACCTTCTCCCTAGATGGGAGAAGGGTTTCCCCTCTGGTCCTTGGCTCCCATGGCGTGGGAGGGGCGAGAGCCCCTCCGAGATTGGATCTATCTCTCTATCTCTCTCTGCTTACTGCGCCCCAGATTCTCGCCTCGCACTGTTTCTTTTATATCCGGAGATCCGAACTCGATTGGATTGAAACCTTCACCAGATATTTTTCCAAAAATTAGCTTTCTTTTCGCCAAAGAAGAGCAAAGAATCGCCTTTACGAGGGGCCCACGAGGGTCAGGCACGCCTAGTATAAGTGGGCGTGTGGGCCACCCTCGTGGGCACCAGGCACCGCCTCGCTGATTCTACTTCCCAAAAATCATAAATATTCCAAAATAATTCTCCATCCGTTTTTATGCCGTTTGGACTCCATTTGATATGGGGTTTCGTGAAACATAAAACATGCAATGAGCATGAACCGCACTGGCAATCGGATCAATATGTTAGTCCCAAAAAATAGTATAAAAAGTTGCCAAAAGTATATGAAAGTTGAATAATATTGGCATGGAACAATAAAAAATTATAGATACGACAGAGACGTATCAGGACCCTAACCTGCTCTAGGCTTCTACCTCAACTCTATTTGTCCAAATCATATGCATTCTATTTGAACCTGTCGACTGTCTTCTCAGAGTCCTTGGTCAGCAGATGACAATCTGACAAACATTTAATCTGTTTTTAATGTTGCATCCTTATTGCCTGAAAACCGGAGAAGCCGGAACGACCACCCGACAATCCAGGCGTGCGTGGGAACATGGAACAACTTCCAATGCGTTGCATGTTTGCCACGTGTCCCTCAGATGTGAACCGCCAGGGGCACCTGAGTAATTGTGATGTGCTGTCCCTTTCCTTATAAATACACATCACATCACGGTCAAAAATCCTTCTTCCACCTCCACACCTCGCTCAAACCCTAGTGCCACCGCTAGCTCTTGACGACACCGGCGACGAAGGGCTTAGCTGCCTCGACCTCACCAACACCGTCCTCGCGCCGGCCGCGGACCTCGTCTTCTCCGCCTCCGCCGTAGGTGTCTTCCGTCGCCAAGTTAGGACACGGGAGATTGAACTGCTCGGCCTCCTACTCCGTTCCGTCTAGCAGTTCTTTGTGTGGTAATTAAAACTTACTTTTCACTGCATTTTTGATCCGATAGATTCATCCTTCACTACCAAAAGTGGTTTCTATGCTTACACTCTTGAATCTATCCTGTTCTGCATCTCATATTATGCCTAGTATATTCACTTATGCTTCACTACAAGTTAGATTCCTCGCTTGTACCTATTCTTGGATTCGTACAAATCTGGAACCAACTCTCAACAAATAAGTGAATGTCTTCGCGTTATGAGGTCAATATCTTCAAACTGATTTATCTTCAAAATCTTCTGAGAATGCATATGACCTCTTCCCCTTCCCTCGCACCTCTAATGCTGTCACAGGTACATGTCCGTGGGAGAATCCCTTGGTTCTCATAGTTTGCATTCATTTGCAGAATTCTTACAGTGTCACATCAATTCTCCTGAAGCCAGTTCCTGTCTGACCAACCGTCGGAAGCCTTTACAAGTTTTGAAGCCTTTCAGGTTAAACTTCATGGCCACAGAAAAGTCAGCTAGAAAGGGAGGGAGACAGCTTCATGGGAATACATCCAAAGATTTGCCACCAGATCTGCATGAAATGTACAAGACAGACCCTGAAGAAACCTATGGTGAACCAAAACTCGAATCCAATGGATTTGAAGATATTGGGCAGAGGAATGGTTTAAGTACAGATTTTTCACAGCTGAATATGCCGAGAAGAATGCCATCAAGCGACCTTGGGGAGATATATTATACAAAAATCTTCAACCCAAGTCCCTGTCTGAAGCTATTGATCAAGGCTTCTACCCGTGCATGGTTCGCGAACCACAGCCAGAGAATGCTGATCCATCCTCTTTGCTATGGTGTCGTGAAGACAATCTGTTCAAGTGCAACTTCAAGTTTGCCAAGGATTCTGCTGTGAAGAACAAGAAAGCATTTGGACTCGACTTCAACCCCGGTCCGTTTGCTCCTCGGGCTGATGGCACCCGTGATGCCAATCCCAATGTCATCGGCCCCTTCTACAACATCGAAGGCCTCATCACTCACATTGCAGTTCAAGGGGCCGTCGTGGATCACTCAGCTGATGACGCAGATTTTGATGAAGCGCCAGCTCCTCCTAAGCCACAGAAGCAGAAGAAAACTAAGGCTTCAAAACCCTCTGTCGCACCAAATGCTTCACGTGTGAAGCCATTGGCAACTGCTCCTCCTGCATCCAGTATGCAATCTGAAGATCTCTCTCGCATCTCCAAGAAGATGGAGATGTCTATACAGAAGAAGAAGCCCATCCTGAGTTCTGGTCAAGCACCGACCCCAGCTGCCGTTCTGAGGAACGAGAATGAAGCCATTGATCTATCAAGTGACGATGATCTTGGTGAGGATGCTCTTGAGCTACTGATAGAGAGCAAACAAGAGGCGAAAATCTTCAGCAATCTGCCCCTCTTTGACGTAGACATCCTCAATAACTTCATTGATGAGTGGTTTGCCAATCCGAACCTCAGTATTGATGATCTTCAACTTCCCATTGGGATCTGTGTCTCTTTCCACAGTGCCATTGCAAATGAGCTAGCTCTGGCTCAAAAGATAGTTGAGCTGAAGAACAAAATTGACTATGAAAAAGCTCAATTCAAGAAGCACATGGCCAAGCTCAGTGTCACTGATGTTCAGAACTTCAACCAGCTGTTGCATGACCTCAAGGAAGCGTTTCACAAGAAACGTGAAGAAGCAAAAGGTTCAAGAGAATGGATGAAAAGCCTCGCTGCAAAATGTGTTCAGGCTCACAATGAAGCTGAAAAGCGCAAGGCTCTTGGGCGTCCAGGCATCGACCCCAAGATGGCTGCCAAAAAGAAGAAGTCGACTGTGACCCATGCTGACGCGTCAGGACAAGAAGCACCTCATATTGTCTTCCCTGCCAGCATGACAGGCTCGAAGCCTAAGGTCCCCACAGTGGCTTCAGAACTGAAGAAGACAAGGGCAGCTGAGGCTGAAGCCAGGAAGCGCCAGAACAAAAATGCCTCTGATGATGCACCACTAACCAAGAAGCGGAAGACAAAGTCTTCGAAGAAGAATCGGGCTGATCCTTCAGAGCCCCTTCTTGTCGAGCCCCTCTCAGTTGCTCGACCTGCATCTCTCCACCAAGAGCGTCAGCTGGTACTTCACGAGCTTGCTTCCGCAGAGGCTCCTGAAGTTGGAGAAGTTCCAGCTGTTGACCCCACCGCTGCTGAAGACATTGGTCCCCAAGACAATGTAGAAGATGATGTAGTTCTTCCTCAGATCGAGCACCAAACGGTATCATCGCCTGTTCTCACGAACAACGAAATCATCAGCATTGGTCGTCCCTTGACGCCAATCGCTCAGGATGCATCGTGGGCTGATCGCCCCCAACCAAAAACTTCGAGTCAAAGTTCACCAAGTACTCCCCCTCCTCAAGTCATCACTCCGGTGCTTGATGATGATGACTATGTGGTTCATCCAACTCCCACTCCAAAAGCGACGCCCGCATTCCGTAGGCTTCACAAAGGACCAAGGCCGCAAGTCACTATGTCGAGCTTTCCAGCTGGAGAAGTGCAACCCAACTCAGTAGCACGTCAAGTGTTTCCTAAAGCCACTCCTACTATGAATGTCTCTAAGTCTGAAGCTAAGGCTGCGGAAGACATACCGGCTGCATCAGCCGAAGAACATCAACCCTGTGAAGAAGAAGAGCGTGTTGTCACACCCCCCACCAATCAAGAAACTGTTCTCGAGGAGAACGTGTCTGTGCCCGACCCTCCAGCTCCTCAAGTGGAGGATGAAAATACTGAGGCGGCCACCAACAACACTACTGAAGCCAATGACGTTGTCATGGCTGAAGCTAATGTGGCGCCCACAGTGAATACAGTGTCTGAAGCCAATGATGCACCCGTAACCAATGTGCAGTCTGAAGCTCTTGTCAATGCCACTGCTCCTGTACCACCTCCAAGGCCTCACAGCATTGAGCAAGCATTTAATCAAGGTGAGCTGGTCACTGTTCGATGGCCTATTCTGGTTCCTCCGCCTGCTCCCGGACCACAATTTGATTATCATGTGGAGCACAGGCCTCAGGTCCAGAAGCCAAAACCGAGGCTGCCAAGGTTTCCAGGTACTGCATCTGCGCCAGGATCGTTCAATGTGAATGGCTTCATTGAACACAACACCTTCTTTGATAGTGTCAAGAACCCATATTCAAGGCCAAGAATTTCATCTGATCGGTTCTGGAGCTATCAGCAGCGCAGTTATTATTCCTGTGTCTTATACAATCAAGGGCGCATTTTCCCTCATATGCGTCTAGACTGTGAAGCCATTGCTGGACTGCCCTGCTTGGAAGAAGCCCTAGACTGCTTCAGAGATGTTGGCCTTCTGCAGTTTGTGACCGACAAGGAAAATTGGAATGAAGAGCTTCTGTTACAATTCTATGCTACACTTCACATTCGCGGCTACAACAGGGATACCGAAACTTGGATCCTTGAGTGGATGACAGGCAATGTACACCATGAAGCCAAAGCTCTTGATCTCATTGATCTTACTGGCCTGCCCACTCCAGGTGAACTTTATGAACCTGGTTGTCAGCTTCACCGCAATGCTTTAGAGAGCATATTCCATAAGCCTGAGCCCAATATGAGCCAGATGCTGAGTATGATGAAGCCACTGCCACAAGATGTTGAATATCCAAAGGAATTCTTTGTTGAAGACCTAGAGTATCTGCCCGGCACCATCTATCACATTATCAGGCAAACTCTATGGCCCGTCAAAGGACATTCTTATGCAGCAAAGCTTGAAGGCTCATTGAAGACATTGGTCTTCTATATTCTCAATGGCATTAGCTTCAATGCTCAGGATTTCTTCATTCGACAACTTGCTGATCCGCTCGAGATATATTTGGTCTCAAGTTCTATGCTCCATGGGTAATGCGCCTTATCAAGCGTCACTCTGCTATCAACTATCAGCCCTCTGCGCGCAACCATCTCATATTCCTGCCAGAGGTTGATATGTCTGTTGAAGCCATTTACCCAGAGCCTGCCAAGGAGCCAATTTATCTTCACAATGTCGATCGTCAAAGTTTCACTCAACATATTGACGGAGTTCATGCTGCCACTCGTGTTTATCATTTGGCTGGAAATACACGTACACATCATCGTGCCCATACTGAAGCCACTGAAAGCACAATTGCTCAAAGGCCTCGGAAGAGATCTCGTGTACTCAATGACCGAGAGCTTCTCGTGGCCTTGCATTAGAAACATGATAAGCATCATTTCTGGCTCAAGCGTCAAATGCAAAGTCTCTTGGTGGATGTTAATCGCATTCGCAATCTAGCCACCAAGAATGCATTTGTGACTCATGAAACCTGTCGGCGGTCGTGAAAGAGTCTGACATTGCTTAGTTCTAAAGATGATCTTCACCAAGATGGCTTCACAGAGAGATTCAAATTTTATTCCACTCCTCCCAGGAACGTTGTCTTGCGTCGGACTCCTTCACTCGAAGACTCTGAGTACTCCTCCTCGGCAGCAACTGTCAATGCCAAAGTCATCGATGATGAAGATGATGCTACTTCACCAACTACCACTTCAGCGCGTATCGACACTGCACCAGGCCCCTCTGCACCACCAAACTCCAACGTCGACCCTACTCCTCCATTTGCTCCTTCTGGGAACGAGTAGATGCTCTATGTCTTCAAACATTTTTGGTCATTACGGACAAAAGGGGAAGAAGCATATGAGTTGATAGTCTTCAAGAGGGTCCTTATGAGTGGCTGCATTACTTTTTGCCAAGTCTTACAACTCTCGTCTTTTGATACATTTGGTTCTCTGAGTTGTAACACTTAAACTTGATGGTCGTCTGCTACTTTATCTGCTATTCTATGATGCGATGATAAATCCCGCATGAAGTCATTCTTCAGACTCCATTTATCATTATGCATATCATTATCTTCGTTACTTGTTTACATGCATAATGCATTGTCTTCACACTTTGATGATGGCCTCCACAAAACAAAACCTGCCATGTGCATTTGCATTCAAACACAAATCATCTATATGCACATCTTCAGGGGAGCCTCGTCTTATGTATGAAGACAATATTCACAACACTAAACTTTCACATGATTTTATCCCCGTTGAAAACTTCAACCAGTTTGTCATCAATCACCAAAAGGCGGAGATTGTAAGTGCATCTAGTGCCACCCCTAGTTGGTTTTGGAGTATTGCCGACAAACTTGGTTGAGGGACTAATGTGTTTGTGAGAATTGCAGGATAACACAGGTAGTAGTCCCACGTTGATTTGGTTTACCTACCAGAGATGACCCCTAAAAATGTGTGAAGACATTGAAGACAATGGTGGTCTGTGAAGACATTCACATTGAAGACTATGACAGGAGAAGACATCGCGTGAAGACTATGGAGTGCGAAGACATAGTTGTTTCGTGGTTTCCTTTTCTTCTTTGTTGAGTCATAGGAACCACCGTACTATTAAGTGGGGTCCAAGTGAACAAAGTCAGAGTGACTGATGTGATGCTCAACCAAATCCTATGTCTTCGAGCGAAGACAATGAGAGCAAATCTTATCCATAGTTGGATGAGTCAGCTTGACTTGTAGCCCAAGTTAAGCTGTCGCGTGTGTTTGAAATCTTGCTGTTGGACACGTGTCAGATCCTTAGTGACCCAGGGTCATTTTGGACAAATCAGGTCGGGTTGCCTCCTGGCTATAAATAGCCCACCCCCTACACCATAAATTGGTGGTTGCTCAGAGTTAGTACACGGCTTTTGTCATTTGAGAGCAACCCACCTCCGAACCCTTTGAGAGAGAATCCTTGCGAGGACAAAGCCAAAAACACCCAGAGCCAAAGAGTGTTAGGCATCACTGAAGTCCTTCTGTCTGCGTGATCTGAAGACTTATTACACTTGAGGACTGTGAATCCTCCAGCCGGTTAGGCGTCGTGTTCTGAGCATCCAAGAGTCATTGTGGATTGCCGGTGAACGAAGTCTGTGAAGGTTTCGAAGTCTCCCTTGAAGACTTACCAAAGTGATTGGGCGAGGACTAAGTGTTCTTAGCTCACGAGGAATAAGGTGAAGACACGGTCTTCCGAGTTGAATCTCAGTCTCCCAAACCAGACGTACAGTTGTCACAGCAACTGGAACTGGTCCAACAAATCCCTTGTCCTCTCCTAGTAACTGGTTCTATCCTACCTCTCTCACCTTACTTACAGTTGTCTTCGTGAAGTCTTTGCCAACTTGCCTTATCTGTTTGACTTCACTGTGTGAAGATTGTTGTCTGTTTGGCTTCATACTATCTTCCATCCTGATCAAATCTACCTAGCTGCTTATAGTCTTCATGCTTTCACTTTGTTGCTTACTTGACTATGGCTTGTCTAGTGTAGACTACCTTCCGCTGCATATTAATAGAGTCATTTCTATCGTTTGTCTTCGAAACACCCATGTTTTGAAGACTTTCATAAAAATTGCCTATTCACCCCCCCCCCTCTAGTCGAATACTAGCACTTTCACTTATCCTTTTCCCAATTTTAGTTCTTGGCAGATTTTAGCAACTTAGCACAAGTCAAGAAATCTCAACACAATTCAAGCAAGCATGCAAAGAGTATATGAGCAGCGGAAAGTAAAGCATGTAACTTGCAAGAAAGTAAACGGGAGGAGTTTGGAGGGAGCAAACGCAATGTTGACACGGAGATTTTTGGTGTGGTTCCGATAGGTGGTGCTATCGTACATCCACGTTGATGGAGACTTCAACTCACGAAGGTTAACGGCTGCGTGAGTCCACGGAGGGCTCCACCCACGAAGGGTCCACGAAGAAGCAACCTTGTCTATCCCACCATGGCCATCGCCCACGAAGGACTTTCCTCACTAGGGTAGATCTTCATGAAGTAGGCGATCCCTTGCCCTTACAAACTCCTTGGTTCAACTCCACAATCTTGATGGAGGCTCCCAAGTGACACCTAACCAATCTAGGAGACACCACTCTCTAAAAAGTAATAGATGGTGTGTTGATGATGAACTCCTTGCTCTTGTGCTTCAAATGATAGTCTCCCCAACACTCAATCTCTCTCACGGATTTGGCTATGGTGGAAAGATGATTTGAGTGGAAAGCAACTTGCGGAAGGCTAGAGATCAAGATTCTTGTGGTTGGAATGGAATATCTTGGTCTCAACACATGAGTAGGTGGTTCTCTCTCAAAAAATGAATGCTGGAAGTGCAGGCACGTTATGATGGCTTTCTCCATGAATGAAGAGTGGGTGGAGGGGTATATATACCTTTCACACAAAATCTAACCATTACACACAGATTCCCAAACTCGGTGAGACCGAATGGTAAAACTCGGTCAGACCGATTCAGGTCAAAATATGAACTTTAGGCTTTTCGGTGGGACCGACACAGTCATCTCGGTGGGACCGATATGCTAGGGTTAGGGCATAACGTAATTTTGGTGTGACGGATTACATAAACTCGGTGGGACCGATTTCAAAAAGGCACAAAGAGAGTTGGTCAGGCAAACTCGATGGGACCAATTCGCTCACTTCGGCGGGAACGAAGTGTTACGAAGAGGAAACAGTGAATTTGCATTGCAGACTCGGTCAGACCGATTCACTCATTTTGGTGGGACCAAAATGTCCCACCAAAATGTTACAAAAAGTAAACAGTGAGTTTGCAATCCCATCTCGGTGAGACCGAGATCCCTATCGGTGAAACCGATATGACTAGGGTTTGTGGCAGTGGCTATGTCAAATGAAACTTGGTGGCGCCGGATAGATCAAATCGGTGAGGCCGAGTTTGACTTTTAGGTTTAGTACATATGTGGAAATGAGAAAGTGGTTGAGGGTTTTGGAGCATATCACTAAGCACTTTGAGCAAGCAAGCCATTAAGCAACACCTCATCCCCTCTTAATAGTATTGGCTTTCCTATGGACTCAATCTGATCTAGGATCACTAAAATGAAAATGATGTAGAGTCTTGGGCTTGTTGCCAATATGTGTCCTTAGCATTTTGAGGGGGTCCACATCTCTAGTCCATGCATGCCAATCATTGAACTTTCTGAAATGATCATCTTGAAAGAGCATTAGTTCAGTGAACTATATGTTGTTAAGAATTAACAAAACCACCCAGGGATTAGTTGCACTTTCACAAGTTTGTTTGATTTTTTGTGCAGGTATTCGGTGATTTATGCGTCGTCTCCTACTTGATATCTTGGTTCTCAAACTAAGGGAAATACTTATCTCTACTTTGCTGCATCACCCTTTCTTTTCAAGGGAAAACCAACGCAAGCTCACGAAGTAGCACGCTTCAAATGGTTACACCATTTTTACCACTTAAATCCCTATATTCGCCGCTCCAAATGGTTATGTCGGTTCAACCATCAACATATTTGCACTACAGGAGCATTTAATTTGGCTATGGAGTTATGGGGTCTGATTTAGGAGCTGCTCCATTTGATATATGAATGTGGAACATCAAAGACCGTTAAACCCAAACACGGTCTCTTTGAGATCATTGTAGAGAAATATCAAGCAAGGGAGCTTTCAAACAGTTCTCCATTGCAACACTCAAGACCATGGATGGTTTTGCTACAAAAAGCCCGATGATCAGGTATATTTGCACATTATGTTCTGTTTGTTATTTCAGGTTACTTCCGTCTGGTTTATCCAACATCAATATTTGTTTTGAAAGTGGCACAAGTCATTTTCCATGCTTATTTTCTGCTTCCTCTTATTAATATCTTGTGGCCACGTTTAATGGTTGTGATAACAATGAAATTCTGCAAAAACTTTTGATGGTTGTAATGTCACTTGGGAGTTGAGACAACTTATTTCCCAAAATGTATAGCTTACTTTTTGTTTCCCCTCTAGATATCGAATACTTGAGGGTGATTCTAATCCTATTCTATTGTATAAATTTGCGCATGCCAATAGTACTATTTAATTATTTTGTATCTAATTGTTCAGATGATAGAACAATACATATTATGCCACCAATATCAAGCATTATATAGCGACATAATATACTATTCCTTGATGATAAGTTTTTGTCCAGAATTTACAACTCTTCAGTGTTTGGAATTGTTTGGAATGTCTGCGAGATTCAGGGAGGGAGAAGAAGTAAAGGAGTGGTTTATAACGGTAAAAAAAGTTAGAAAAGCCACGAGGATCCTATTGATACATGTATACTTTCGTTGCAACGCATGGACAATTACATAGTCACAGACCAAAAATGAAACATGTGATTGTATCTGATCACCACTAGCTTACACAATAATAACTTCTCATCTAATCCACCCCACCCCCCCACCTTTGAGGACGCAAGCAGCAAAAGGACATCATATGATTCATATAAGATCCATCAAATTGAAATTCATCAACATTTTTAAAAATCTAGGAACACCTTTCAAACTCTGAACATTTTTAAAAATACAAGATCTATTTTAGAATTCATGATCGTTTTTTAAAATCCAGGAACATTTTTTAAAGTCCAAGATTTGTTTACAATTTCATGAATATTTTTGTAATCTGAAATATTTTTTAAATCCCAAAAATTTCGAATTAGTGATGTTTTTTTGGAAGTACATTTCTTCATGAACATTTTTTCAATTCCGATTTTTTCTAAAGCGTGTAGTATGGCAGCAGCTATATGCCGCCCGCAGCGTCGCCTCCAAGCACTCGCTGCAGCTGGCCCAGTAACCACCCTGCTGACGTCACACTGATGTTTCCCAAGTTTTCTCTTTTTTATTCACATTTTTATTTCGATTTTCAATTATTTTTAAGTAAATTTAACTTAGAAATATATATTAAAAAACATTTTACATAAAACTTATTATAATGTTGTAAATGCATTTGAAAATTGATAAACCTGTATAGAAAAATGTTAACTGTGGGTACAAAAAATGTTCGTGAGATTAAAAAAAAAGTCATATGTTTACAATAATTTACATGCCATTCTAAAAAAAATGTTTATAAAATATAAATAAATGTTTGCGTAGTTCAAAGAAAATGTTGCGTAAATTCATAAAATGCATATTACACTTTATAAAATTGTTCATGAGTTTCAAAATGTTTTCCTGTCATTGTTAAAAAATATTGTACACAAATTTAAGTTTAATGTTTCCATACCGCAAGAAATGTTTTGTGCCATTAATAAAAAATGTGAGTGTGATTCAAAAATTTCATAGAATTTTTAAAATATTTTCCAATTTTCAAAATGTCCCTGTAGCATAAAGAAATGTTAATTACCACTAAAAATTTATCACATTTATTTTAGAAAAGTTTTACCGTGTCTTCAAAAAGTGTTCAAAAAGCATGCATTTTTGAAAATATACATCATGTGTAAAGTGTAGGTTAAAGAAATTTTTACTACCATCAAATAAATAATAACCTGTGTTTTCCAAAAATGTTACAGTGTATTCAAAAAGTGTTCAAAATATATATTTTAAAGTGTACATCATGTAAAACATGTAGGTTAAACAAATTTTCAGTACTATTAAAATGTATGACATGTATTTTGCAAAATGTTATAGTGTAATAAAAAATGTTCATTTTTTTTAAATATACATCATATATTGGGAAAATGTCCAAAATGTACCGTAAATGTTTCATGTGCGCTCTAAAAATGTACATTGTGTATTGAGAAAAAAAGAAAACATGCGTGAAAAAACCCAACAAAAAAACATAAGAAAAAACAAAAACCCAGAGAAAATAAAGACAAGAAAGAATGAAACAAAAGAAAACCTAAAGGCGGGCCCAAGTGTGTGGATTTATGATCCAGTTCACACCGGTTTTAGAAATTAGATATGTTTAAAATACACGTTTAGATTTTTTTTTCTGACTGGTAATGAATATTTAAAAAAATATTACATGAACATTTTTCTACATCATATAAGCATTTCTAAGAAAAATGTAACGAATATAATTTTCAAACATGTGAATATTTTTTGAAATGTCATGTACATTTGTTGAATGATAAGAAACATTTTCATTAATTTACGAAGATATATTTTTACATTATGTAAATATTTTAAAAAACTATGGACATTTTCTGAAACACGTGAATACCTTTTAAATGCCACAAACTTTATATGAAATAATACAAACCTTTTTAAAAGTTACGTGAATATTGTTTTGCAGAGTCTCGAAAAAAAATTAGGCAGCTCACGAAGGTTGACGACAGTTTTGCACGAACTGAAACTCGCAAGAGGACATTTGACTCATGAATCTTGAGGTGTACACCGTTGGCCTACTCCCGGAACTGCAATTGCCGATAATCATCATAGACAAAACAATGAAACGTGTGACTGGATCCGACCGCCAGTTGCTTATTACACAATTCTAATAACTCCTCACCTAATCCTCCCCCTCATCCTTGGAGTACGCAAGCAGCAAAAGGGCAAGCATCCTCGTCGTCATCTCCAAGCTCTCCACTTCCATTCAGTTGGGCCAACGCATGCATGCATCATCTTCATGTGAGGTTGCTCCCCAACTCCATTATCACCACCACCAGACGCAGTATGTGACGCCTAGCCGGCTGACCACACTCCAGCTAGCTTGATCACTACCTGCTCGTTCTGAAGCGCGAGGTCAGGAATTTTTCTCTTCTTTAACGCAACTTTCTTGCTAAAAGGACGGTTCTGGTGTAAAAGAAGAAGAAAGGAATTACAAATTTACAATACAGTACATTGACTTGAGCAAAAGTATCACTTCTATTCTTGCTAAATTGAAATTGTGTTCCACATCAGTCTGATTATTCTCAAATCGAACGAATACTTACCTAGTGGTCGGACATTCTAGATCGATTGAGTAAAGGCCAAGCTGAGTTCAGTTGCAGCACCCACGTTTAGATGCAATCTTCTCACCTTTGCTGTTTGGTCCCACTTAAGCCCAGCACTTTGCTTGTATATACTAATGTAAAGAAACACACGCAAGAGTAGTAGCGATTCTGTAACACCTCTGGTGATCACAGGTTAATCATCATGTATGTGTACCTGGAACCTAACTTTGCAAAGAAAAAAAGGAGAATATATGTTTCACCCCATGCCAGCCTGAATGAAAGCAAAAGCATATATATGTCACTCAGACCGGATTCCGCTAACTGAAACAGTAGGGCATCCGATTCATAGGATCCCTAGTGATATTTTGTTGGCATATAGTATGTCATTGACGCGTTATTCTGACTCAGGGTGCATGGAGCAGGGAGATAGCAGGGGAAAAGGGAAAGAAAAGATGATGCGCCCCGGGGATCAGATGCAGACATCTGGCGACGGTGATCGGGAGCATTCTATTCCGCCGCATGTCGCCCAGATGCGTATTCCTGCAACCCAATGCAATCATTCTTCGGGCTTTATCAGTTTGCCGGTGACACCGATCTCACTGCATGCAGATCAGATGCAGCCGAGCTTCCTCTCTTGGTTCTCTCCCATTCTATTTCTGCATGGGATGAAGAAGCGGATCGACAGAGACAGTGAACTCGAGAGTTTCGTACCACAAAATCCAATCCTAATCCATTATTAGTTCACGAGCGATCGTGGAGGAGACCGGCTAGGGCACGTGCACATGTGAACCACATCGATCGCTTGTGCCATTTTGTGCCTGCCTGTGCAACGACAGATCCTGAGACGAATAACATAAGCGGCCCTGCAACCGTCCAAGGAGCACGACGACTAGTCGACGGCAGCCACAACGGGGATCCCGATCCACCCTCGGGAGGAGGCTACACCGATATTCCTTCACGAAAGCGGCCAAACATGGCTAGAACCCAACCCCATGCACGCACGCGCGGCTGCGCTTTTCTGAAGGCCGGCAATGGCGTCCCGGCCCGGGCGGCCGGCCATGCCGCGCTGCCTGTGCGTGCCCCTCGTCTCCACCTGACCTGACCTGACCTGACCTAGCCACTGTGTACTACGTGACCACACGCAGGCCACACGATCGAAGCGACGTCTCGTCCGATAGGAGCTAGTCGAGCCAACAGCGACGTCGCTTTAGACAAGATAACCCTGGAAAAACCGCGCCATCGGGTCGATCGGCAGCTGGGCGGCATCGTCAAGAGGTAACCTGTCGCCATACCACGAGTTACCACTAGCCAGAGCGACATGTAATTTAACCGGCACGGCTCTGTCCATTGCTTCATCTCATCTCAGTCAATTCAAACGGTGGCAAGTAAGATCTGATCTAATCTGATATACTCCATATGCTGGAGATTGTCTGCAGGTGATCTCTCAACATATGGCTCACATCTGTCAGCTGGAGAATACAAAATGATGCAGATAGACCGCATTTCGGCCTTCTTTTCTGGAGAGTGACTCAGCGGTGTTAGTATCCAGTGATGAAGTAATTTTCTATGATAAATTGTCTGACCCTAATTTTAACCTTATGCGTAACAGCTGAATGGTGGCAGTGCATCGGATCCAACAGCATATTCGTGGCGTGCACATCAGGCAAGCACGTCGGTCCAGTCAATCACGGCCTAGGTACGTACGTATACGTAGTAGTGGCGCGCATGTGGAAGACAAGCGGAGAGCATCTATCTATCTCGATCCAAGACTATTTAGCAGCACTATCTATCTACTTTTTTTTTTTTTTGAAAAGTAGAATCCTACCGTGATCGATCGATCGATACTACTCTTATTAACCAAATAAAGAGGTTCGAACAAAAGTCTTACAAACAAAGGAATAAAGGCAGCCTATAGCTCACATAGAGCCTCGATCGAAAGGCAAAATGAGATAAGCCACAAACCGGTGGCATAATATAAGGAAGGTAAACTAGATGCCTATCCTATTACATGATCGCCATCCAAACCGGTTGAAGATATCCCGCACTACCGTCTCCCACCGGACAGATCCAGTAACCAAACAGCGCTAGACCATACAGCCTAGACCAATAGACCATACGACCGTATCTACCTAGACAATTCAAGGTAGATGCTCCGGCTAACTCGCCATAGATCTTAGGGGAGCTAATCTGCGGTCGACCACCGCAAACAACCATTATTTCAATTTTCAAACAGCGCATCGTCATGAAGGCATCAGTTGCAACCCTAGCCATTCAGCAAACATTTGTCTTTTCGTGTTGTATAATTGTATTCGAAGAGTTCTCCTAGCAAATTTCTAAATCGCCGAGGGTGGGAAGAAGCGTGGATCGATATTTTGTTACTCCCTCCATTCGCTATTATAAGATGGTGTAAAAAAAATTCAAAAGCTTATGCATGTAGACATGTTTTAGTGTGTTTGTTAACTTGTATTAGTTCGTACGTAGTCCGTGTTAAAAATATCCAAAACATATAATAGTGAACTGAGGGAGAATATTTTATGAGCCCGGGCCCACTAAATCTTGTATGTCAGCTCAGTTGAGATTGTGAAATATGGAAACCCATTTGAGTTGTATATGGCAAATGTGCAGGTGCAATGTTTTGCCAACTTGCCTCGCAAAAGAAAGTGGGTCCTGTTGCCGTTGTGCGATCTTCGTTTATTACAATTTTTTTTTCCTTTATTGGAACCATGGGGTAACACCAAGTGGTAAAAGACTAAACGTGAAACTTGTAACAGCAACTTTGAAAAATTCTATTCCTCAAAAGTTTCTTTGAAAAAAAGAAGAAAAAAAACTAATGTACCTTTAGTTTCCACCACCGATTTCTACCGTTCTCATATACGACAACTCTTCAAAGAATCATATGCAACTTTAAATGTTCACACGGACTTTCACTTTCAGTATTTTGCTTCAGTTCATTGCATCCCATAGACTCTACATATTCATGAGATCGCATGCTAAAAGGAGTATTAGTAGCACTACACATGAAGAAACTACCTGTCTTTTTAGCACTGGTTGAAGCCTTGGGCCCGTTTAGCGCTTTAATTAGCGCCGCTGGGCCGGCGGTGGCCTTCATTTCCACGGCATGGCCGGGCGGGCGGACAGTAACTTGAATGGCGTGGGGCCGTTTGAGTCAGTCGTTGACGGCAACCCGGCGACTTGTTGAAACCAACCCAAACCAAAGCAAAGGTGAAAGGGAAAGACGCAAAAGGAACAAGGCGCCTCCTTTCACGGGATCCAACAGCGACCCACCCGGGCCCAAGCTTGAATCCCGGCCAATCGTTGAACAGGACTTGTAGATTAGAAGATACTCCATACTATGTGCTTATCATCATGTGTGATGTGTGTGCGCGGACTGCTCTTTTGGTGCCTAGCTTTGGCGAGCGCTACGGACACACATGGCGTGAGTTGTCACGACGCCGACGCGACAGTGGATCTGTCCGTGCATTACTGCCGCCTGATTTGATGGCTTGGATTATGGTTATGGGCCTGATGGAGCGGTGAGAGAGACGGCTCATCCAATCCACCGCCGGGAGAACATCTTGGGCTCCGGCCTTTTATGTTCCCCTGCCGCCGTCGCCGTTGCGTCTGCCATGGCATGGCAGGGCAGGGACGAAACAGGGCTTCTGCACATGGTCTGCTTTGGGAGTGGTAGGGCTATACGTACTGGCCGGCAGGGGTGAGGTCAGAATAATACTCACTAGTGCCGGATGCTACTGGCGTAGTGTATGCACTGTATTATACTACAGGCAAAAGCAAGTGAAAGATACAGGGGACAGTTGAGTTTGGGGTATCCTACGGAGCCGGGTTCGATCGGCGACGCATGTGCTGAACGCACAGTGACGGAGGAGGCGTCAACATCTGGACGCTAAAAAAACTTTGACCCGTCTTGTGTCCACTCTACCCATATCCTGGCTTGGCTTGGGATATGAGAATGAGATTATTCGCACTCCTCATCTCCTCTGGCTAAGCGCTTGCTTGACCCACGGGGTGTGGAGGAGGACCCCATCCAGCTTATCAGCGTCGAGCCATCCATGGACCAGTGAAAAATGTACCTTCTTTTATTTTATTTTCTTTTCTTTTCTAGAGACAGCACGAAAAATAAGGTCGTTGTGACACAGTCCGTCCCGTGTTACAAGGAGCACTGTTCAACATCTCTCATCTCTCTCCTCCATTCTTTTATTCGGAGACGGGGACAGCATGTGCTCATTGTACGAACAAGACGACGATACGTACATGTCGACGATCCAATGCGCCTCAATCAATAAAGAAAAAAACGTAGTAGGAATGAGTGCATGGATGCGAATCAACCTGTGGTTAAGTTGGTTAGTGGACAAGAAGATCCCCAACCCACCGCGTTCAAACGCTGTCCGCATTATTCCTGGATTTATTTGAAATTCCCATCGCTTTCGATGGGAGGAGACGTTCTCATCAACGACGGCGGCGCTTACGATGACTTCAGAATCTCAAGATGATACGCATACCAATCTCCGGAGGTGCTAATAGGGATAGAGTGTGCGTGTGTGCGTTCATAAGGGTGAGTGTATGCGCCAGATACGAAGTCATTGTCAGACTTATGCTAAATAAAAAAGAATGAGTGCATGGATGGGATGGGGCAGGTAGCAGCGACGCAACGTGGTGATGTCGGGTGCGGGTGTGCATGCACGCACGCATCATGGGCGGCCGGACTGACGGACGGACGGATGGCGAGGTCAAACAAAAGCGCACGGAGCGGAGTGAGTGGATGGGTCAGCCGGGCTGTGCGTACGAGCCGGGCCACTAGGCACGGCGGCATCTCGGCGCAGGGAGGACAGCACCAAGACGAACCCAACAAAACGATCTCCGGACCGCAGGCGCCGATTGACAGGTGGACTTCGGTGCACTCCACATGCCGCGCACCGACGAGCGTGCGTCCAAGGATCGATGATCGGGTTTGCCGCTTGCTGCCGGCGCCGGTGGGGGTGGGATCGAGCCAACTAATCTTCTTTCCCGGCGGCGGCGGGGTCAAATAATGCGGTGGACGGGCGTGCGTGCGCGCGCGACTAGTTTAATCGAGTGTTGTAGCAGTTGCGTGGAATGAGAGGCTGTCCCGAGACCAAGATCGTGGTTCCAGCTAGCTACGTGCCGGGGGAAATGTCTGCACATTCAGAGCAACTCTAACCAGCCAAGACGAAGAGTTTATCCGCTTTTTATCTGTTTGAGTCGGTTCGACGGACACTTATATCCGCTTTTGCGTTTGGATCAGCGCTTGCGTCCAACGCTAACTCGACCCATTTTTAAGGTCGCGCGGAAAAAAAATACCGCAAACATTTTGAAAATAAAAAACGTTAATTAAACATTAATGCCGGTCTCAAAGGCCGGCGAGAGTCCACGAGTCTGCTTTTACATTAAGTTATAGAACATTAATAAACTAAAACCTAGGAGGAGGCGCGCTGTCCTAGCGTCCTCGTCATCGTCATAGGGGCCGGTGAGGTTGATGAGCGTCGGCGCCGGGCTAGCCCAGGGGAACGCCGTCGCCCAGGCTGTGGCGACGTCCTTCGCCGCTGGCTGGGCTGGCCTACCGCGGGCAAGACGCCCATCCTCCTCTGCGTCGCGCTCTAGCTGCTCGAGCCTCTCGCCCTCGCAGCGCTCCTTCGCTAGCCTTTGCCGCCGTCATTGCTCTAGGTAGAGTTGCTCCTACGTCGGCGTCGCCCCAAACCAGATCAGTGGCGCGCTGACCCATTCGCGCACCACCCCGTCCCATGTGTAGTGCTCGGCTTGATGGGGGACGGCGGCATCAACGACGGCACGACGCAGTCGCCGGCAGCAGAGAGCGCCATGGCCTCCGTCATGCGCGCCTGGTACACCGCCGCCTCCTCCTCCTCCTCACTTTCATGGAAGGCAGCCGCCAGCGCCGCTTGGCAGGCGGCCTCCGCCTCCTGGTCCTGGGGAGACATGCCGCACGTTGCGGACGTCGCGCTGACGCTGCTCCTCATGCTTGAACACGAACCAGGCCTCCCAATCGTGAGAGTCTGACGCGTAGGCGGAGTTGAGGAGCTGCTCCGGCGTCAGCTGCTGCCGCTGAGGCCGCACCTCCTCTATGTGTGCCCATGCCGACCGCAACACCGTTGGCACTGGGATCCTCTCCGGATCCAAGTGCCAGTCGTGTGGCAGCGTGACGTCGGGATAAGGGAGGGGGATGTGATGCTCCCAGTGCCAGCTCGCCTGGTGCACTGGGATGCTAACCTGCCACCAAGGGCGGCGGGAAGACGCCGGCCGAGGCGGGGGGAGCGCGCGGGAAGGGGCGGCGAGGGCCTTGCCCTTGCTCTTGCCGGAGAAGAAGCCCATGCTGGCTAGGGTTTTTCGCCGACGGGGGAGCACATGGGGTGGCTAGATGGGGATGGGGCATCTGGAAGAGGATGAGGACGGCCCCCACTGCACGCTCGGATTAAAAAAGGCCGATCGCCGTCGCCGACGTGTGGGCTCACGGTTGGCGATCGTCATTAATAAAGACGACCGAGGTAGTTGGGAGGCCACCATGTGGGGACGCAGCGGACACCGAGAGGATGTGCGGCACGTCCCCGCCGATGCATTTCAGCCACAAATTTAGGCCGTAAATGGGTCCGCGCGGACGAGAAGCGGACGCGTTTTCGGAACGGATCGACGCGTTGGGCCATCACTTTTGTTCGCGATGACCCAAACAGACGGCGGCGGACGAAATGGGTCGCCGTGTTGGAGTTGCTCTCATGGATCTGTGTACAAAGGTGGGAGACCTCTCATGCATTTCTCCTGGAGTACCTTCCCGGTGTTAACACTACAGGAGGGGGCGGGGGGGGGGGGGGGGTTGTTAGGTCTGAGAGTGATGTGTTTGAGTTAATTGGGTGTGTTACTAGAACTTACTGCCTTGTGGCTACTATTAAAAATAAATTGGATGGTTTTTGCTGGCATTTAGTGGTTGTGTATGAGACAACCTATGCTGAAATTAAAGTTGATTTTGTTGATGAATTGCATGAAGTGATGGATTCTTTGATTTGCCCCGTCCTTTTTGGAGGGGATTTCAATTTAGTAAGAGATCCTAGAGATAAATCTAATAGTAACATCAATTTAAATTCGTCCTTTTTGTTTAACGATTGGATTAACAAGTGTGGGTTTATGGAGATTAGAATTGCCAACTAATTGTACACTTGGAGTAATAATCAGAAGAAGTCCATTTTTGCTGCTATTGATAGAGTATTTTCCTCCACTTCTTGGGATGCTCATTTCCCTCTTACCACCCTTCATGCTTCACATAGAGTTGGTAGTGATCATGCCCCACTTTTGTTGGACTTTGGTTATAATGATAGTAAAATTGATAGACCTTTTAGGTTTCAAAAATGGTGGTTATCCCAACCTGGATTTAAGGAGCTAGTGGCTCAAATCTAGGCCACTCCATCACCTTTTTCTGCTGCATTGATACTCCTCACCAAAGGGGAGCACCAAATCAAGAGAAGGGGTGGAAGGAAAAAAGAGAAGGGGTCGAAGGGAGACGAGAGCATCAAATCAAGGGAAGCCGCGTGTTCAGGGAGAGGGACAGAGAGATCGTAAGAACCAGAGAGAGATCGAGGGAAGAGAGAAAAGGGAAGGGAAGGCCACGCGCTTCACCAAACATGAAGTCATGGTGTCTAGTTCTCCGCGGGAGTCTCCCTCTGTGAATCATCTAGTGTGTGAGTGCATTGTTGCAGGTCTTGTGTGGCAAACCATCTTCATGATAAACTATGCGGCATTTATACTAATTTTTTATAATTTTGTCAAATGTCATCGATATATGTTTAAACATACAATTTCAACCTGAACTTCTTGTTGCAAGTAGCCAAATTGGGCATGTAATTACGATGCTACATTATGTAGCAGATCATGTTTATTGTTGGAAATACATGTGAGCAAAATTATAACCATATATACTCACTTAAAGTTCATTTTGGATGTAAGAAAAACTTTGGCTAAATTGAGTTAATTGCTTCCCAAATTTAAATGAAAGTAAAAATGAATTAATTACCTACTTCAATTTTCTTTTACCAGTTAGATGTATTTCATCATGTTTATAGGTGTGGACATCCATTTCTACATCCCGAAATATCTTACTAGATTATTCTACAATGTTTGAGTTTAGCATGTACCACAAGTGAGCGTTCTAGTGTACGGTTGTCTAGACATAATTACTCGAATAGACAATAGTGTTAGTGATGTATGAGGAGTATCGTATTCATGCACCGGGTGCACTGAAGCATGAAAGCATGCCCTAAGGCCCACTTAAATGTTTGGTAATAATTGTGGACATATACACATCTCACTGAGAGAAATAAAAACATGTTGTTTTGTTTCTTAGGGTGTTGTTTAATATGTTTAAGTTTTGGGAACATAATTGGTGTATATTGTGTCCATGTTTACATATCAATTTTTTGTGACTTTTAGGGGACGTTCTCGAAATTGTAGGTTCATTCATCTTCCTATATGCCACCATGTTGTGATGATGTTAGTTATGATATTTTTATATCACATGGACAATTATTTTTTGCAAATAATAGTCCTCTGAAATATCGATCTAGGTTCTTCAGAATTATAGTAGTGAAAAGTTGACCTTGAAGTACGATACCAACCACCTAGAGTTGTTCACAATAGAGTATGCTTTGTTTGTGCAGCTGGACTTGGCAAATTCAACCCCCCCCCCCCCCTAAACGCGCCCGGGAAATCACTCTCCTCAAATCTATATATATGATCTTATGTATGCATGCCTGGTTCTATATATATGGTTGTGAACTTGATGTACACGTTGACCAGATACGGAAGACACCGAAAGAGGTGGTTGCCCAGAGACATATGTCAAAGGCACTCAAAAGACCATGAAGGATTACAACAAGAAGATAAAGGAGCAAAAATATGATATAGATGACCATGCAGCTGAATCTTTGTATGAGAATTGCCTTCCACTCAATATTATCAATTCAAGGAGTTGGGATATTCTATTGGAATCTATAGGGCGGTATGGTTCTGATTATATATCTCCTTATCATCAAGTGAGGGAACCATTGCTTGATAAGGCAAAGATCAAGACCGACAACTTGAGAGGGAAGCATGAAGTTGCATGGAGAGAATATGGTTGCTCACTCATGTCAGATGGCTGGACGGACATGACCGGACGGTACTTGATCAACTTCCTTGTCAATAATCCGGAAGGTACCTTCTTATTAGGGACAACCAATGTTTCTTCTGGAATAGTTGATGCAAATATGGTGGCAAAGTTGTTGAGAGAACAAATTGATGCAATTGTCCCTGAATGGGTAGTCCAAGTAGTTAGCGATAATGGATCTAACTACAAGGCATCCCGCAGACTTCTAATGAAGAAGTATCCTGCAATGTATTGGACACCTTATGCTGCCCACTGTTTGGATCTTATGCTACAGGACATCGGGAACATCAAAGAGTTCAGCCGTTGCATTACAAAAGCAAAGAGAACAACCAGATTTATTTATTCCAATGGAAATGTTCTTGATTTAATGAGAAGCTTGAATGGTAAGCAAGAAATTGTGAGGCCTGGAGCAACTCATTTTGCTATGTCATTCCCTACTTTGGCCAACATGTGGAAGCAAATTCAAACATTGAAAGCTCTCTTTGTTAGCATACAATTGTATGCAAACAAATCAAAGGACAGGAAGGAGGGAAGGTAGCAGAAGCAACTGTGATCTCCGTGTCATTTTGGCAATCGATGGAGTGTTGCATGAGAGCTTCACAACCCCTTTCTAGGGCTATGAGGATCGCTAATGGTGATGAGACTCCGGCTATGGCAGAAATGTGGGCAGCCATGGATATTGCAAAGGCACACACAAAAGAAGCTTTGACACATAAGCAAAACTTCCTAGGTCAAGTGGTAGCTGAAGGAAATATGCCCTAGAGGCAATAATAAAGTTGTTATTTATATTTCCTTATATCATGATAAATGTTTGTTATTCATGCTAGAATTGTATTAACCGGAAACTTAGTACATGTGTGAATACATAGACAAACAGGGTGTCACTAGTATGCCTCTACACTACAAAAAAAAGACACATCCGTGACATTTTGGGCCGAACGAATTTTTTTCTGTCATACATATGACACTTCTGTGACGATAATTATGACAAAACCCGGTATCATCATAGATGTGGTGGGCTCCTACTTCTATGACAAAAAATCATGACAGAAAATGGGCTTTTCGTCCTAGGTGGGCCGGAGACGCAGCTGCATGACATTCTTTGGGCCGTCCATGACGGAAAGAACCGTGGTAGAAGCGAGGGCGAGGAAAATTTCAGGGAGTTGCCGGTTACGGTGGGAGATCGGGGGCCGAGCAATGCGCGTTTATCTCGTACACATACGCACGTGTGTGCGAGGCGTTGGCTCTAACTGAACCCGAAGCGAGGCGTTGGGCTCTAATCGAACCCGAAGCGACAGATCGCAGGCTACGCGTTATCGAACTCGAGCGATCGATCGGTAGCTGTTAATCAACCCGATCGAGCGATTCTTCGCCATCGCTGCTAATCAAGCCGATCGATGCTGCCTCGGGATGAACAAGTGAGCGTTGGGGGGGGTGGATGAACAGTGAGCGGTGGCATTTGCCTCTGGATGAACAGGACCCCGTGGTGTGGAGGGCTATTTGAACAGTAGACGGTGGAGGGGTGCCCGTGGAGGGGTGGTTGAACAGGACCCCGTGGTGTGGAGGGATGGATGAACAGTAGATGGTGGAGGGGTGGTTGAACAGTAGCCGGTGGAGTAGGGCGCGGTGGAGGCTGGGTGAACAGGAGCCCATGGAGGCTGGAGGAGGTCGACGGTGGAGATGAACAGTATCCCGTGGAGGCTGGAGGAGGTCGACGGTGGAGCAAGATCTGTGGAGTCCTGCTTGCGATACGCCACACCCTCCCGGCGAACAGACCCCTGTTTCGACCGTAGCGCCCAACACAAGTCCGCTTTCGTCCGTTTTACGGACGCCACACCCTCCCGATCAACAGACCCCGTTTCGACCGTAGGAGGTCCGTTTGGTCCATTTTATGTACGCCACACCTCTCCCGATCAACATGACCCCTGCTTCGACCGTAGGAGGTCCGCTTCTCCGCTTTTGGCGGACGCCACACCCTCCCGATCAACAGGACCCTGCTCAACGTAGGAGGTCCGTTTGTTCACAGCGGTACGCCAGCCTCGCTTCCATCGCTGTTCCGCCCAAGCCGGTTGGCTCCCACGCATTCCGCTGCCTCCCGGCGAACACGATGCATTCCGCTGCCTCCCCATGAACACGACGCACTCTGTTGCCTCCCCATGAACACGACGACGACGCTGTTTCTCCGTTCGACCCAGCCATGTACACGAGCCCCGGCCAGACGATGCGCGAGTAGGCGCTCGAGACCCCTCCCAGATGTACATATATCGTGGTCAGATTTTCTTTCTTGCACCTCGCCGCCAGACGACATGTACATGCTATGTGCGCACTCTACTACGACATCGCGCGCGCCTCTACAACGACCAAGATGTACGCACATCGTCACGACTGAATGACAACGCCACGCACCCTTCGACCAGGTGGGTCCCGACCGCCGTGCACTTCCTTGCGTGCGAAGATGTAGCTAGTGGGTCCCAACAGTCAGGGGGGTGAATCGCTTTTTTTTCCCGGACGCACTTCCTTGCGTGCAAAGATGTAGCCGGTGGGTCCCAAAAATCGTGGGGCTAATCGTTTTTGCCTGCACGCACTTCCTTGCGGCGAAGGTGTAGTGGTGGGTCCCAACAATGTGGGGCTAATCGCTTTTTTGCTCGGGACGCACTTCCTTGCGTGCGAAGATGAAGCTGGTGGGTCCCAGCAGTCAGGGGGAAATGTTCTTTCCGTGAAATACAGTGGCCCGTCCGGTGGGTCTCAGTTGTCAGGTGGAGGAATCATTATTTTCCGCATAATAAGGAGGCACTTCCTTGCTACGGTCGTGGACCCAGCTGACCACGTTGACCACGTCCGATGGAAGCCATTCCTTGACCACGTTGACCACACCGCGCCGAGAGCACCAGGGCGGTGGACGACGGTGAGGCCTAGGAAGGGGACGACGCGGAGCCGGGGAAGACGCGACAATGGATGCCCACGCGTAGAGGAGTATGAGGGTTCACTCGTTCGGATACGGTGTGAGGCTGTCGTCGCCGTAGAATAACAGGGGGTGTGGGTGCGTAGAGGGATGGCCTGGCCAGCGGTGAGAGTAGTAGGGGCAGTGAGGCCTCTGCGGCATCACAGCCGGCAGGAGCAGGCGGCACGACCGGCGCTGCTTTGGGCGGCTGGAGCAAGAAGACCAGAGGTTGAAGAAGCACTACGGCCGTTGGATGGACATCGTACGGTCACTGGAGCTAGAATCGTTCATATATTGACTAAAGTTGACAAAGGCATCCGCCCCATCAACTTAGTAGCCCCATTAAGTCAGCCTCCCACCAAGGTGGGTCCCAGCTAATGTGGGGTATTCATTTTTTTGTGCGTAATAAGGAGGCACTTCCGGTGGGTCCGAGCTGACAGCGGGGGGGAAGTTTTTTTTGGCAAAATACGATGGCCCGTCCTGTGGGTCCAAGCAGTCAAGGGCAAACGTTTTTTTTCACGAAATATTGGTGGCCCGTCCGGTGGGTCCCTGCTGTCAGGTGGAGGAATAATTATTTTCCGCGTGATAAGGAGGTACTTCCTTGCGGCTGCCGTGGACCCAGCTGTCAGCCTCTCCACGTACAGTACTCTTCCGATGGAAGTCGGTCGTTGACCACATTGACAACGCCGCGCCGAGAGCACCATGGCGGTGGACGACGGCGAGGCCTAGGAAGGGGACGACGCGGAGCCGGGGAAGACGCAGCAGTTGAAGCCCGCGCGGAGAGGAGTACGAGGGTTCACCGGTTCGGCTGCGGTGTGAGGCTGCCGTCGCCGCAGAATAACAGGGGTGTGGGTGAGTAGAGGGATGCCCTGGCTAGCGGTGGGAGTAGTAGGGGCGTTGAGGCTCGCGCGACAAAGACAGCCGCCACGGAGGCGGAGCAGCGTCCCGCCGGTGCTGCTTTGGTGGCTGGAGCAAGAAGATTAGAGATTGAAGAAACACGGCGGCCGTTGGATTGACATCCAACGGTTACGTCTGCTAGAATCATGTGTTGACGTATATCTCTACTACTTATAAAGAACATAAGGTTCCCATTTCACTTTTTTTCCACCTCCCCTTCGTCCAACCTTCCATGTATATGATAATCAATCACCTTAATATACTTACCCTCTGAATCAATTCTACTTTAGTTTACTTACCAAATTTCTAATCAAAATATAAGGTAACTCACAGTTAGAATTTGATGAACATTTATTTACACAGTCGCATTATAACTGATAGGTAAATCACGAACTAGCGTAATAGAATATTTATATCCTTTGCAACGCACAAGCATTATTCTAGTAATAACTAAAAAAATCTTGCATACGCGTCAACTAAACAGGCCCACAAGTCAGACCACTCCCTCTTTTTTTAATAATTTATATATAGCTCATGGCAACTTCTTGTGCAATTTATTGCAGTCGTTTTTTTTGGTTGGCCAGGGCCAATTTCGCATATTTCTGTGGGTTCCAAACTATTTTTAATATCAAAATGTCGAGCCAGATTTAAAATACTTTGAAGATATATTTAAATTAGGTTAATGCCCAATGAAATAGGAATATGAAAATGTGAAAAAAATCAGAAATTATAAAGTAATTGCCAATTTGTCATCTGTTTTTATATTTACAACCCATTTCATATTACTTTCAAGATTTGCAGGCGTCTTGAAAGAGTTGCAGCCCATCAGGGTGTAGAAAAATAAGTATGCATGGATTGGGTATTCTTCAGAAAAAATAAACTAGGCTCATTTTCACAAAGAAAAAATAGCTGGGCTGGTCACATGGTGAACATAAAATATAAGCCTGGGCTAGACGGGCCACAGCCCAGTTCAAACCCTGCTCCGTCTCAACAATACCAAACAAAAAAAATACTGCTCGAGTAGCTCGAATACCAGATACAAAACTAACATGGATGAACAATTGGAACGACGTCGGGGTGGAAGATCGTAGCGAAGATGAGACCAGGTTCTACTATTTCCATCAACATTCGTGCAGCAACTTTCAGTCCGTAACACTTGAGAAAGTTTATCCAAGTTAGGCCATAAAAAAAGCAGCGATCTTCTTGGTTCATGAACCCAACTCGGAACTTATATCCATGGCTTGTCTTCACTATGACCATTAAAGTAGTGTATTTAGTTGTGGCAAGGCCGAGCATCTTGAGTACATGTGTTCTGGCAGAGCAAATAATACACTGCAGGAAAAATAATATGAGAACACAGCATGTTCATAAAACCCCCACCATCCCGGATAGAAAAGAGGATTCTAGGAACATAGTGTGCGCGTTTCAAAATGCTGTGTTAGGATGAGAAGGAACAAGTGTGGCGTCTCGTCGAGGGCGCAGAAACCTGTAGGGTACTCGCACTTTGGGCACTGCAAATGAAACACACTAGATTCAGTAGAAAGAAAAATGCATCAACGGTGGCGGCTGCCATCCTAGGATTACCTGCGACCAAGGGACTTGGATTTATCGGGGATGGATGAAGAATTCGTACCTGGTTCTCCATGAGAAAACCCTATGCAATAGCCGAGAGGGGGTTTTCTCTGAACAAGCATTGGGCATTACTGCGGCGCTACGACCGGGTTGTGTCTACCGTGAAGTTGTGCACTCTAATTTGTGCATATGGCACGTGGACCCCGTTGCCAGTTGCCCCACATATCAGCGAAAGGAAGTAGAAAGACAGGAGTAACTAGTTACACATAAATATATATTTTGACAGAGAGATACTCCTCTATAAAGAAATATACAAATCTTTTATATCACAGGCTCACCTTGCCGAGAAATATACTCCCTCTGCAACGCACGGGCATTATGGGGGTTCAGCTGAGAATATAATACTCAGATAGGCTCACGGTTCTGGACTTTGGGCCACAGGCCGACCCTGCATGTTTGGGGGCCCATGTGTTCTACCTCAGCGCTTTTCATATTGCAAGCGATCGGTACGGCGCTGGTTTTAGATGCTGTCGCAAGGCGAATACACAAAATTGAATAAAGCACGACAGTTGTTGGAATGAAATCGAACGTTCCTAACCAGCAATCAGAGTTGCAATCTATCAACGATATACCATGTGATAAATAATATTGTCGTACTACTTATACACACAGGACACTTGTTTCACCATGCCAGATTATTACATCAAAATCTCTCGGAGGATAGATCAGTTCGGCAGTTGCGTGCTGCTACTGAAGAATTTCAAAGGTGATTTGGAACAGCTCTCTTGCCGAGAAAGTTCAATTTTGACATCATCCCCTACCGCAAGATATGATTTAGATTTGAACCTTGACCATCCTTTAGCATCAATCATCATGCGACCATCCTTTGTACTTACGGTATATTGAGTAGGTTCATTCACACCAAGGCTGCGCACGGTAAGAGAAACTTGGCCGCGGTCGTCCGGATTGTTGAATGACTCCCTCGTTGCTCTAGGAATTCTCTGTTTGCAAACAAGAAGACATACCCAAACAGTTAGATCAACACAGTGAATCATGTGAAACAACATGGAAAGAAAAAGCCAATGCTTACCAAGAAGGTGGACATGTCGGTTTTTGTAAGGACTTTGGTATATGAAGTGCGAACTGCAGCCCAGTCTATTGCCGGTGCAACTGCACGGGCCGGAGCAGATGCAAGTGCAAGTGTTGGTGCAGGTGCCGAAGCCGCTGCTGCTGCCGGAGATGGTGCTCCTTGTAGAGCTGGTGCCGGTGTCGGAGCAGGTGCCGTGTCGATGCCCGATCCTCCAGTAGATCGGGACCGATTCACCGACGCGGTCGGTGCCCAATCCTCACCTGGATCAGATCGAGTTGCCTGCCATTGCCGCTAGAGCAACCGCCGTGATCGATCTGCGCGCGAGACAGCGCGATCGTGGTCCGGTCTGCGATGATCAACTTTCTAACTTGACTAGGATCCGTGACCATGATCCAGTTTTTTCTTCATTTCTTTTAAACGCGAGAAGGACTAATTGTATGCTTTTGTTAAACCAAACTGCAGTTCATCATAGGGATTCAGCTTGTACTCGCACAAATGATCGATCCAATTTTTCTAGTAATATAAGTGATGGACAGTGACTTCAAGCATCGACACGACATAAGAAGTGAAACCTGCAAAATAGCCATCGAGAGCAAACCAAACGGTTTATTCTATGATGAATGTCACATGGAAAACCTGCATCGTAAAATTGCAGGAAAAGAAAGAAAACATGACATTAAATCAATAAGATTTAGACAAGAAATCAATAAGATTTACTTGATGTGACACGACCAATTCTTACCAGGAATCACTATGTTGAAGTACTAAACAGAAGATTGATCGTCCAACCACGCTGTGGCATGCAGGGCCCCGCTTACTCCCACAAGGTGACAGTCCAAAGGTCGTGACAAATCGTATGGACCGAACATCCATGGATTGGAAATCCTGGTGGGTGCGATAAACCCTGCAATGCATACAGATATTGGAGTGTAACCATAATTCATAAACCGTCCTCACAAAAAATATGATCTGGATACTTCAAAATATATGATCAATTGAGTGGACAGACATTAACATAGACCGCTCTCAGACGGACCACACACCAAAAGCGGCAAGATTAATAACAATACAGGTTCACAAACACAAATCAAGTAATCGAACAATAGTACTTACTACGACAAGCAAAGTTGCACTAAGTAAACTTTGCAGACTATTTCTTGCCACCGACCCACGGGATGAAACCCGATAACCGACTAGGCCATGGACTTCGTGTGAGATGTCTACATGCACCATCACCATCTTGTCAACCTTGAGAACCTAACAGAGTGGTCTTTCCACTCATAAACTTGATGATGAAGACAGGCCGATCACATTTGTTGGGAAGCTTTACAAGAACCACACCCTTCAGAATCGAAGGCACAACCAGAAATTGTTGTGGTCAAGTATAGCCTCGAGAACACGCTCGACAACAATGCTACAGGAAAACACTAGTTCAGGACACGTGGCGACAAGGACACAACAGCTGGATAGTTCAGCAAGAGAACTCATCATCAGGTCTTCCAGTTCACACGGCATGACTTTGAGAACTTCATCTCCACCGGACCTGGTTCTAATTCAAACAGAAACCATATTTTATTACTACCTCCGTTCAGAAATATAAGATGATTTTCGATATTATACTCCATATATGACTACATATACACACAAAAATGAGTGAACAAAGACACTAGAACATGTCTTCAAAAGGCATGACAGCAGAGGGATTACATGCAATATCCATAACACAAGTTACTGAGGCAAATATGCCCTCTTAAAAGGTAGCATTGATGTTCATAAAATACTCCCTCGGTCCCAAAATTCTTGTCTTAGATTTGTCTAGATACGGATGTATCAAGTCACATTTTAGTATTAGATATATCCGGATCTAGACAAATCTAAGACAAGAAATTTGGGACAGAGGGAGTAGTTGAAAGTAATCTATAAGAAATCAGTGTCAACCTCTCGCATGTTTTGGTCAAAAGAGGAATTTAGAACCGCTATTTGGCACACTAAAATCACATGCAAGATCACCCGTAAAGTTGTACTACCAGACTAGTACTGCGTGTTAGATGAAAAACACGATCAAGATCGAGAAAAGATCGCCAATAAGAGACATTACCGGACTTGCTTAATGAGGGATCCCAAGAGGGGTTTTGGCAGGCGATGGCTTTGAGCTTGTCTCATGTAGTCTCAAGGGTGCTTGCGCTTTTCGCACTATGAGCCTCGACGGTTTGGCTGAGCCATTGACATCATGTCGGCCGGGTGCTCCGGCCCATCCAGAGAGAGGAAGCTGAGAGAGAAGAGGAAAGGAGGAACGAGATGAAGGAGAAGCGAAGCGAGTGGGGTTTTCTTCAAGAGAGGAAGCTGAGAGAGAAGAGTGAAATGATGGTTGCTTCGTCCGTCCAACTTATCTTTGGAAAGGAGGGGGTTTTGTGATTTGACGGCTCATTGGGCATTATCAAGGCGGTTCGATCGGGTAGTCTACCGTCACTCTACTACGGAGTAATTTAGTGCATGGCTGGTCGACCTGTGCCGCTATCCCACACGCCGCGAAAGTGAGTAATTTAGTGCATGGTGGAGGAGGATCCGCACGGTAAAGCGTGGTCCACTGCTTTTTCATTCTCAAGAAAAAATGATTACAACAAGCGTTTCCACTCTTACAACAGAGGAGTGCGAAACACGGCAGCCACTTGAACATACACAGTGCTCCTACTACTAGGCATGTGAAATGGTTCATATGTCAGTACTACACAATCTTGTTGCTAGTGTAGTAAGATATGACGATAACAAATGATGTTGTGCGCATGTCAACTACTCCTATATGTAACATAGTACCGCTTTTATTCTTTTCGACTGTCGGTCGAGAATGAACGGTGAGATCAATGTTAACAGAACTAGGTCCACAGCTCATGGAGAGTACGGTGCTACAGTACTCCACGAAACATGAACCATATGAAGCACGAATAGTGTTAGGCAGGCTGTATGAAGGGTGCACGGGATGGGAGCAAAAGTTCCCTTCTCGACCCACTTTTGGGTGTTTGGCAGAGTGTATGAAGGGTGCAGGAGTCCACACTAGTATGTTGACAAAAATACACGAAGAGGAAACAACTACTCATATTGAGATGAGAATGCAACCAAACACACCCACACGCTTTGTGCTACAAAGGATCGATCCGCACTGGCTCGAGTTTGATCCAACGGTCATTGAGGGAGTCCCTGACTAGGGTGTCCCGATAGCCGGACTGTCCGCCACGGCCGGACTCCAAGACTCAAGATACAAGATTGAAGACTTCATTCCGTGTCCGGATGGGACTTTCCTTGGCGTGGAAGGCAAGCTTGGCGACACGGATATGTAGATCTCCTACCATTGTAACCGACTCGGTAACCCTAACCTATCCGGTGTCTATATAAACCGGAGGGTTTTAGTCCGTAGGAGGAACAACAATCATACCATAGGCTAGCTTCTAGGGTTTAGCCTCCTTGATCTCGTGGTAGATCTACTCTTGTACTACCCATATCATCAATATTAATCAAGCAGGAGTTGGGTATTACCTCCATCGAGAGGGCCCAACCTGGGTAAAAACATCGTGTCCCTTGTCTCCGTTACCATCCGCCTAGACGCACAGCCGGGACCCCTACCCGAGATCCACCGGTTTTGACACCGACATTGGTGCTTTCATTGAGAGTTCCTTCAGATCATCACCGATAGGTCTGATGGCTCCTTCGATCATCAACAACAACGCGTCCGTGGTGAGACTTTTCTTCCGGACAGATCTTCGTGTTCGGGCGGCTTTGCATCATGGGCCAATTCGCCATGGCCATCCGGAGCAGATCGAAGCTACGCCCGCCATCAGTCGATCCGAAGTTTAAACTATACGGCCGATATCCGCGGAGACTTGATCTTCGACGGATTCGAGCCGCAGCAAGCGCGCCAAGACTGCCTCGATTGGCATGATCTAGCTCGCAGTTAACAAAGGCTCGAGGCCGCATCAAGATCCGCCCGACCCTTAATCCGAGCCGGATTCCCGATCGAGGACGAGTGGTTGACGCCGCCCGGGGCTACAATCTCTACGGCGATCGAGCGAACTCCATCCTTGTCCTTTGCGAAGACCTCGACTCCGTGGTGCCGGACTCCTCTCCGGACCAACCTCCGCGCTCTTGCCATCGAATCCGATTAGGCGCCCGCTATGGAGTTCACGGTCATGACATCTTTCAAGCACTCGCCCTTTGGCGACATCCTGAATTCACTAAAGTCTCTCTTTATCCGAGAGCCTCGCCGGACTACGCTCAGAAGGTTGGGATGCGGACGATGAAGAAATTCAATGCCCACCCACCACCCACTTTATAGCCACCGCCGAAAGCTTACACGACGTGCTCGATTTCGATCAAGACATCGACGGTATGGACGACGATGTAGGAGACAACAATGAACCAGCACCTATAGGATGCTGGACAACCTCATCCCATGATGTATACATGGTGGATATGTTGGAGATATGCCCTAGAGGCAATCATGTATGATGATATTTCCTATGTGTTTATGAATAAAGATAGTCCTTGGACATTATCAATGATGTGTATCAGCAAGTACGTGACTTGTTTGTGGGACTATACATTGTATGATGACTGTCCTAAAAGGTCCCTAGTCGAAAGGGCTGTGTGGACGCGCAGCCGACTAGACTAGCATATGACACGGTCGATGGCTCGGTCTCACTAGCCATGGAGCATTGGATGCTAACCGGATAATATGGACTTGGAAAGGTCTGGTCGGATTCGACATAGTTGGATCCGAGTCGAGATAAGGTCCGAGTCGGACAGACCCAACTATGAGACGCAACGATATGTCATCTGTGAGTCTCTAGTACAACATACGCTCTATGTCCTAAGACCTGAGTCGACGCATGTACTGGATGGTGATAGACTTGCTTTGGGCCTACCAAACGCTACTCCGTGGATCGGGTAGTTAAAAGGTAGGTTTCGGTTTGTCCATTCCCCATGCTCGCGAGACATGGTCGAGCAAGATGGGATTTGCCCTCCGATCAGAGAGATATCCTCCGGCCCTCGTGGTGATCTCGACCAGAATAGCATGGCCATGCGACAAGGATTATGAGATAATCCGGATTGTGGCCAGTATCACCGAACGAGAAAGAGGTCGGCTAGCACAAGGATGATGGGGCCTCGCCTTGAGCCCGGCAACATATATCGTGTGGCAAAAGGAATGGAAGTATGATGCTGTGTTCGCTTAACCAGCTTCATCGCTCGCTTGGTGGTCGGCACGCCTTGCTAGAGGTCGCTACCAACCATACAGGTCGGAGGTGATCCGAACTGTGACCAAGCTGACTTGAACCTAAGGTGTCGACGCTTAAGGAAGGAACCCACGAGGTCGGTTCAGAGGACACCGGGTCGGATGTGATCCGAATCGACTAGGAACGTGACCGAGTAGACTTTGGGTTTTAGGGTCCGTGCAAGGCCCAAGTGTTGAGCTCATGACGGACGCCTATATAAAGTGGAGGTGCGACACACTCTGCGGAAGGCTTTTGGCCCGAGGGTGCGAGATCGCTGGCCTCGTGGAGGCAGATCACTTCGCCTCGGGAGGTTGATCGCCGCCTCGTGGAGCCACCTCCACTCGCCCGATCGTGTGATCGACCTAGCAGTCCGCCGACGGTGTTCCTCCCGCACGCGGATACCGTTAGAGGCGGTGCACTTGGCGCCACTCCCGCGAACTCAGACGTGGATCGGACGACAGGCTGCTCGAGGGAGATCGAACGAGGAGAAGACGATACACTCGGACGCCGCTGCCCCAACTCTTCTTCGCGCTGCGGCACTGCGCTGCCTAGTGGTAACGAATCGTGATCCATCTCCCGTAGCATGTTCCCGGATGTTCTGCGCGAGGAATTTTTAATTTGCAATCGACGAACCTACCAGAGAACCCAACAGATAGACCTAAAGGAAATGAAGACGAGGAACAACGGACGCTCACGAAGGATAAATCCTCTAAAAGCGTCAAACGGCAACGTAAACGCCGAACAAAGTCCCGCCAACAAAGACCCAGCCATAGAGCAGGGTGAACCGTGGACAATGAACAAGCTATCGAGCAATCGTCCTAACAAGACAACTTGATAAACAATCTGTCCTGGCGAAGACAACAGTCCGGACGATCTCACACCGGACAAACCATTGAGCAAAATGACCTCCGCAAAAGGCTCGCCGCCATCGGCAGAGCCTCTAAAAAGCAGAAGCGGAAGCTCAAAACAGCAGAAGATGCACTCAGGATCAGATGGAGCAAAGTATTCAGCATCAGAGACAAGACGGGCGACGCGCGAACAAAGAGCTACCCAAAAGAAAGCTACTGCGAATTGACGAGGAGGCCTTAGAGCCCCCACAATTAAAAAGCAAGAAGGCCACCCGGTCGGATGGACGACTTCACAAGAAAAGAAAGCGCAAATGGTGCCAAGACACAAGCCAATATGCGATCCGCATAAGGATTCACATCAAAAGGATGACCCATTAGGTCCATCTATGGGCCAAGAAAGCATGCTCACAAGCAATGCAATACGCCAAAATTCAAGATCACGGCACACCCAATATAGGGCGCCAGACACCTCCTATGTTTCACTAATGAGGTGCTGGATCATGAATTTCAAAGGATTCAAACCCGTAAACATAGAGGCATACGACGGAACAATGCACTCGAGTCTGGATTGAGGATTACATACTCCACATACACATGGCTAGAGGAGATGATGTCCACGCCATAAAATACTTACCCTTAAACTCAAAGGGCCAGCTCGGCATTGGCTTAAGAGCCTCCCTAAAATACCATTGAAGCTGGGAAGAGCTCGAGGATGCATTTCGGCAAATTTCAGGGACCTATGTCCTCCCTCCTGACGCAGACAATCTAAGTCACATAACTCAACAGCCCGGAGAGTCAGCCCGGAAATTCTGGAACAGGTTCCTTACTAAAAAGAACCAAATAGTCGACTGTCCGGACGCCGAAGCCTTAGCAGCTTTCAAACACAATGTCCGAGACGAATGGCTCGCCAGACACCTCGGCCAAGAAAAGCCAAGAACAATGGCCTCATTAACAAGCCTCATGACCCGCTTTTGTGTGGGAGAGGATAGCTGGCTAGCACGATGCAGCACCAGCGACCCAAGTACATCCGAAATCAGGGATGGAAACGGGAAACCACGGCGCAACAAGGACCAGCGCCGGATTAAAAGGAACAGTCCAAAGAGCATGGCAGTTAACGCCGGATTCAAAAGCTCACGGCAGAACAACAAAAAACTACCCCTTAAGGACAATAGCGATGAGCTATCCAACTTCAACAAAATCTTGGTCAAGATATGTCAAATCTACAAGACTTCGGAGGCTCCGCCAACCATACCCACGTAAATTGTTGTCTTCAAACAACCGCGATCGAACGCCGAACACAAGGGGCTCGACACACCAAGTGAAGATGACGACGAGCACCATAAGCGAGCCTCGAAACAAAAAACTTTCCCGCAGGAGGTCAAAACAGTAAACTCACTTCACGTGGTCAAAGGAAACAGAGCGGCGCCCACTAAAAGGCGCGCGCCGCACACCGGGTTGTCAAAACCAATCACCTTCGACCATCGTGACTATTCCGATAATATCCGAACGCAGGATGGACTGCCTTGATATTGGATCCTATAATCGACGGATTCCAATTTACACATGTCCTCATGGATGGCGGCAAGGACATAAACCTGATATATCGTGACACAATCCACGTGGATGGGGATAAACCCAACAAAAATTCGCCAGAGCAACACCTCCTTTAAAGGAGTAACGCCAGCCCATATGCCCTTTGTACGGCTCCATACTGCGGAAGTTGTGTTTGGTTCATCCGACAACTTCCGCCACGAAAGGTTACTCTTCCATGTCGCCCTGCTTAAAAGTAGCCATCAAGCACCATTGGGACGCGAAGCTTTCGCTCGCTTTAACGCAATACCGCACTATGCATCTCTAACACTTAAAATTCCCGGTCCACGCGGCATCATCTCGTTAAAAGGAAGAATTAAGTGTTACTCGAGCACGGAAGAACGGAGACTGCCTTGACAGCCCCATAGCTATCCGGCTCGCTAGGCAAAGAACCTGAATTGGTTCATTCAAACCCCGGACACGGTTAGACGAGTCCGCTCCTACTAGCGGCATACCCCATACAAGGGGCCGATGCATGTATAACAAGAGACAATAAAGCTCAATTTTATTCAATTCTGACTGTTTATTTAATATTAGGTACATCTTTCGACGATCCTTTTCTTTCAAACTAAGTTCTCTCTTTACAGATGAACAACGTATACACCCGCCCGTGATACGGCACAACGGAGACACAAAGCGCAGACGCAAGAGGGACCCGCTGCAAGGATTCTTTTCAGATTAAGACCCCGCGTAAACCTTTTTTCACTGCTCTTGTTGATATACATCCCCGGTCCCTTAATATAACCGAGGAGGAGGCTGGTGTTTTGGCATTGGCCGCACCAGAATTTTTATGCGCACATGGACACCAGGGCTTAGGGCATTATTCTGCCCATTTTCATAAAGACCGAATACCTTAGGGAGTATTCGGCGCCTCGAGTTAGGGCCTTATATGCATCAGCTCCGAATCATGTCTTTGGTCAAATGTTGGGTTGCCCGGCCCTGTGTTTTGCTGCCTTACGCTCGGTTTTCACGGCTAACGCGGCACCAGGAGAACTATCTGCGACAGTGCTCTGTTCGCCGGGCGAGCACCTCAAGAGAGAAAGCCGAAAACTCGACCGTTATGATATAGCGAGAGACTGGTCAGCCACCGACGACTCACAGAATGTTTAGGATTCCTCCGCATTAACGAAGGACCGGTTTTCGTCGCACATACGCACCCTGAATTCCGGAGAGGCGGTATTCGCAGGGCTATATAGTAGCCCCACCTCGAACTCCTATGGCTAAGTGAAAGTGATAAAGCACTATAGTCCGTTGCCTGGTTTGTTACGCTTATTACCTCCTTAACAGACCAAGACGTTGATTAATGTGAAAAAGAGCTTTTGTAAACACCCCGACTATGTGCGTAATGGCTGAAGCCAAGGACAGCCATCTTCAAGTTATATATACATATACATAAACGGTCAGACAGGAGTAGTTTACTACTTGAACGCAAAAGTATAAAAAAGCTCTTATATTACATTGAAACACTATTTTCACAAATCATACATGTCATTTAAACATAATATCCTTCGAGCAATCGTGAGGGAGTTCCGGACTAGGGGTGTCCGGATAGCCGAACTATCATCATCGGCCGACTCCAAGAGTATGAAGATACAAGATTGAAGACTTCGCCCCTGTCCGGATGGGACTTTCCTTGGCGTGGAAGGCAAGCTTGGCGATACGGATATGTAGATCTCCTACCATTGTAACCGACTCAGGTAACCCTAACCCTATCCGTGTCTATATAAACCGAGGGTTTTAGTCCGTAGAGGATCTAACAACAATCATACCATAGGCTAGCTTCTAGGGTTTAGCCTCTTTGATCTCGTGGTAGATCTACTCTTGTAACACACATCATCAATATTAATCAAGCAGGAGGTAGGGTTTTACCTCCATCAAGAGGGCCCAACACTGGGTAAAACATCGTGTCCCTTGTCTCCGTTACCATCCGCTTAGACGCACAGTTCGGGACCCCTACCGAGATCCGCCGATTTTGACACCGACATTGGTGCTTTCATTGAGAGTTCCTCTGTTGTCACCGATAGGCTCGATGGTTCCTTCGATCATCAATAACGACGCAGTCCTGTGGTGAGACCTTTCTCCCGGACAGATCTTCGATTCGACGGCTTTGCATCTCGGGCCAATTCGCTGGCCATCCGGAGCATATCGAAGCTATGCCCCTCGCCGCCGTCGATTCGAAGTTTAAACTATACGGCCGATATCCGCGGAGACTTGATCTTCGACGGATTCGAGCCACGCGCTGCCGCCAGACTGCCTGCCTCGATGGGCATGATCTAGCTCAGAGCCGAACAAAGGCCTCGAGGCCGCACTCTGATCCGCCCGACCCTTAATCCGGAGCCGGATTCCCGATCAAGGATGAGTGGTTGGACACCGCCGGGGCTTTAATCTCTACGGCGATCGAGCTTAACTCCATCCCTGTCCTTTGCAAAGACCTTGGCCCTGTGAAGCCGGACTCCTCTCCGGACGCCAACCCTCCGCGCCTTGCTAATCGAATCCGATTGGGCGCCCGTCATGGAGTTCACTACCATGACATCTTTCAAAGACTCGCCTTTTGCGACATCCTGAATTCACTAAAGTCTCTTTATCCAAGAGCCTCGCCAGATTACGGTCAGAAGGTTGGGATGCGACGACGAAGAAATTCAACGCCCACCCACCACCCACTTGGTAGCCGCGACGATTTATCTAATCGACATGTTAGACTACGACCAAGACATCGACGGTAGAGGGACGACGATGCCGGAGACGACCAAGACCCAAATACCTGTGGCACGGAAGGCCACCGCCATACGACATATATATGGTGGACATCCCAAAGATGGGAACGGCGACGAACAACGGAGGATGACCCTCCAAGCAGCCCAAGCGCCAAGCGCCGGGCGCCGCTTAAATCCCGCCACAAAGAAGAATGAAGATTCCGCACCGAGATAACAATACACCGGACAAGGTCAAGACAATCCACTCCAAGAAGATCTAGCGCAGAAGATGGAGACGCCAGCCTCACGAGAGCGGCAAAAGAAGAGGTAGAGGATTATATGCCTCCTCCGGAGACGGCAAGCCTTGACGACGATGAATTCGCCGTGCTCGAGAATCCCGCCGAACAAGAGCGTTTTAGACGCAGGCTTATGGCCACGATTTAACAGCCTAAAGAAAAGCGTAAACAGCTTAGAGCTGATCAGATCTAGCTAGGCTATGATGGATCAAGTCCTCGCGTCAAGAGCATGAGCTCTAACGCCTCCAAAAGCTACCCTAAACACAAGCTGCTCCCCGATTAGAGGAGGAGGCTTACTTAACCCGCATCACCAGGAGACATACGGCTGACCGACCACCCCGTGGTCGCGACAGAGAGGCCTCTAGGCCCTTCACTAGAACCGCACTCGCATCGCTCAAAAGCACACGCCAAAGGGGAACGCCCCGACCGCGAGATATATTGGAGGACAAGGCAAGACAATCAAGATCGACCTATGGATCGCGTACGCCTACGCACGCGGATTTACAACCGTCGCACGGACACAAGAAGTCCGCCGGGCCAACAAAATAGACCAAGCTCTTTTGAGTCTGGCTGCGTGATATCGCCAAAGACAGAGGCGCCAAGACACCCACTATGCTTCACTGCATTTAAGTAATGGATCATCAAACTCAAGGGTTTAAACCCGTCAATATTGAACTTATGATGGCAATAACAGACCTCGCGGTTTGGATGGAAGACTATCTCCTTCACATCCACATGGCCCGCGTGACGATCTTCACACCATCAAATACCTCCCCTCAAGTTTAAAGGACCAGCCCGCATTGGCTCAACAGCTTGCCGCCAGAGTCAATTGGGAGCTGGAGGACCTGGAAGCCGCATTCCTCGATAACTCTGTGGCACTTATGTGCGACCACCGACGCTGATGACCTAAGCCACATAATTCAGCAGCCAGATGAATCGCCGACAATTTCGACACGGTTCTTAACCAAGAAAACCAAATCGCCGACTGTCCGGACACGGAGGCCCTCACGGCCTTCAAGCATAACATCCGTGACGAGTGGCTTGCCCGGCACCTAGGATGAAAAGCCAAATCCATGGCAGCCCTCACATAACTCATGACCCGCTTCGCTGGTGAGGACAGCTGGCTAGCACGCAGCAACAACCTCAAAGCAAAAATTCGCAGTCCGACTTCAAGGACCAAATAGCAGCCGCCGTAATAAAAACAAACGCCGCATTAACGCTACAATATTGAGGATACGGCAGTCAATGCCGGATTCGTGAGGCTCTAAACCCGTCAGCGAAAAAGCCATTCAAAAGAACTACTCCGGTCCGCCCAATTTGGACCGAATATCGATCGCTACAGCGATACACGGCACTCTCTAAAAGCCAGTTAACCACACCAACAGGACTGTTGGGTATTCAAGTGCAGGCAAATTAATTGCCAAAATCAATGACAAGGCTGCATAGCGATGACGAGGACGAGACCCAACCGCCGAACAATAGAGGACATAAGGGTTTCACAAAAGCGGACGGTGAACATGATATACGCAACGCACATACCCAAAAGGGAGCGGAAGCGCACTCGTGGATGTCTACGCCGATGGAGCCGCTGCCCCAAGTTCAATCCATGGTCCTCCCGCCAGATCACTTTTGACCGAAGGACCACCCCACCAAAGATCCGCCACGGCGGATTCACCGACCGTCTTAGACCCAATCGTCGATGGATTTCACCTAACCGAGTCCCGATGGATTTGCGGCAGCAAATGAACCTGCTTTACCAGATACAAGGCGCAAAATGGGCATAGACCCTCAAGGATTAAACCTACCAAAACGACCTTTAAAGGCATCATACAGGTGTAGAAGCCAATTGTACAGCTCAATTACACCGGAAGTGGTCTTCGGATCCCCGGATAACTTCAAGCGAGGAGTTAATCTTCGACATAGTCCCGCTCCGCAGCGGCTATCATGCCTTGCTCGGACGCATCGCGCTTGTAAAGTTCAACGCGTGCCGCACCACGATACCTCAAGCTCAAGATGCCAGCCCTCGAGGAGTCATTACGGTCAACGGAAACATCAACGCTCTTCCGCACGAGGAACATACAATGCTCTCGCGTGGCGCAATGCAGCCTCTTACATTTCTCGAAGTCCGCCGTTAAGCCGCCGGACAGCTAAGCCGCCTCGAGTAACTTACAACAAGACCACCGCACGGTCAGAGCATCGCCAGAGTAACAATGCGGCCCCAACCCCAGCCCCCGCAAACGCCAAAGCAGGTCCTTCACGCACACCATTACGCCCCAAGATACCATGGGCATGGGAGAGGGGCACGACCACGATAAACCTGCATCAGGGCTCAACCACACCAGGGCTCTCACGTGTGTCGCCTTTTTTTTTCTTTTTTACCTTTACTTTTACCCACAGACTCGCTTGCCGAGTCCCCGTCCCGCAGCAGACCTGCCAACTCACGATGCAACAGCCTGTGGAAGGATAAAGGCTACAACGAATATACTGTGTGGTCTCCATTACGGCATTTTCATACACCAATTGCAGCCTACCCTCGAGGGGACATGTTTAACAGCCTCATACCCTTGCTTATCGTGACTATTTGTATCGCTCGCATTCGTAGCAGCACTTATTGATAAAACAATGCAGCACCTTTTTGTTTAAAATTGCATTTCTTTTTCATACATATGTTCATTCACGACATGTTGCATCCGTGACACTTTGGTACAGCTAATATACACCCGTGGGCTTATGTTTCCAAGTTATGGTGTGATGAGTCCTAACACTTTCACAAGTGCGGCACCTAACTTATAGCACTATACGCATCGGTCTCAATCATGTCTTGGGTCAATAGTTGGTTTGCCCTGCCCCGTGTTTTGGTACCTTACGCCCGCTATATCGCTAAGGTAGCACCGGAGAACCATCGCGATTCCGCCTCAGCTCGGCTGGGTTAACGCCTGGAGAAAGCTAAACTGACCGTCATGATGAGGCGAGAGACCGTCGCTGCTCAAGAGGTTTTTTGCAGTCCTTAAAGACTTATGCCGCTTAGAGCGAGGAGCCGGATACTGTCCGCCAAGGCGTGATAGCGCCCCAAATTCGCCTTCAAGACTAGGGCTTCACGAAATTTAAAATTATAGAATTCTATGGCTAATGAGAGTGTTCAAGCATTATAAGTCTGGCTGCCTTGTTCACTGTGTTGAGCGCCTCAGATGGACCCAAAATGGGAACAAGAGCGCCAAGTTTATCCCCAACATCCCAAAGACTGTGGCATGGGGGCTGAAGCCGACCACTTGCCATCTCTCGATTTGATAAACAGCGCACATAAGGTAATATTTTAAATTAACAAGCTGCTGCTTAGCGATATGAACTAAGTTTTCAGCGCACAGATAACAAAATGCGTAGTCTACTCAAATATTACATCTTTTGAGCACTCACCGCAATAGTGCGGGCGCCTCTTCAAAGACACTCTTATAATACATCTCGGGCGTATGATGCTCCTTGCCCTCCGTGGCGGGTCCGCCACGAGCTTCGGCATCCATCTTGCCCCACAGGCACCTTTGCGCTGGCAAGGGCCCGACAGCACCTCGATACAAGCAGAATGCTTGATAACTTCAACCCACGGCACGCATCCACCAGCCGCCGCACCAGGCAAGTAGCTCCCTGTGCATGGCCTCTTTAGGCCACAACCAACTATGAGGCCCTTCATGGCCTGTTCGCCGCTTTAGGAGCTCGACCAGCCGCTTCACCTGGTCGCTATAAGCACTGATGTCCGCCTCAAAGATACCGAGACCGAAGACCTTCTCCGCCGAGCTCCCTCCTCGCCCGGTAGAATGCGGCAGATCGGACACGCTATGCAGGAAGATCTCGCGAACGCCTCGAGAGCTCCGACCCGGGTAAGAAACAGTAATTAACACTCACATGCTTACTTTGCATGAAAAATGCCTTACCCGCTGCTTTTTTCTTCACCGCTCAATCTCCGGAGGGCCTTGTATGCTTCGCCTTAGCGGCTCGCACTCTCAAGAGTCGTTGCAAGCTCGTGACTCGAGTCTTCGAGTCACGCCCAAGTTCTCATGTTTTTCACGAGATCCTGAGCTCTTTCTGTATTCTCCGCCACCAAGGCTTCTCGCTTTCTCGCTGCAGCCCGCGTCAGACATTTTCGCCGCTGCCACCGCCTTCCTTCGTGGTCGCCACCTCGTTAGTGGCCCCTACAATACCCACGTTATCCTTGTCATTTTTTCTTGCAACCAAATCCTTTTCTCAGAAGGTATAATTTTCATAAGGTATTACTCACCTTATTTTTCCTCAAGCTGCTTTGGCATGTCCGAGCTCGCTCGGACCGCCGAGGTTTTCCTTCAAAGTATTGACCTCCGCAATCAAGATGACGGAGGTCAAAGACAGCCTGCAATCCCATATTGACATATTTTTATGACTTCGCTTATCTTTCTAAAGATCCTCGGCCGGCTTTTCTTTCCAACACCGAACCGAGCATCGGGCTACCGCCTATGCTGTACCATTTACATATAAATTTCTTACCTCAAAGCCCGTTAGAAGACCGGCATAAGCTCGGTCAGCCCGCCTTGGCGATCTGAATCAGTTCGGATCACCGCACTCATAACAAAGGCGGTGTTCTTCGATGGAGGCGCCTGCTGAGCGCCTAAGAAGCTATCCGGCCTCTCGTTAGACGGTAGGACACGGCTTACCCTTCTTGTGAAGGATCGCTTGTCCGACTGAACCATCAAGGTTCCGCATGGAGTCCTCGACAAGGGTCGGTTTTAGAGCCCGTGGGGTCTTGACCCCCACGCTCGAGTCCGGGGTTGCTTCAGGTGCCTCCTGGCCACCTCCTCGGGACCAAGCCCCTTTGGGGCTCCCCGCTGTGGCGTTGTCCGCAGATGATGAGGCGAGGAGGCAATGGAAGCGGCACTTCCATTTCCGACGAGCCCTGTGGACCCGCTGATGAATCGGGCGAACTCGCTTTTGGGTGGGCTGCACGATCGCTCGACATTAGAGAACACTGCAATAATAAAACACCATGGGTAGCCGGACACTTACGATCTCGCCAGGGGCTTGGCCCTGTAGGCCAATCCCCCGCTGTCGCCGACGCTGCTGGAGAAGTCCGGAGGAAGGGTTCTTCCTTCTTGACCCTTCTCGCCTCCTCCCCTACCGGGTGGCCTTCCTTTTCTCTCCTCCTCACTGGGGATAAGCTCCTCTTCTTCCTCCTCGCCTTCAGAGAAGATTTTGCTTCGTAATCCGACAGACCGGCGCCGAGCTCCTTCAGTTCCCGTGGGCTCTTCTTGGCCTTCTTCTCCGCACCACATGGGGTCCATTGGTCTTCGGCAAAGGAGCCGACAGCTTAATCTGTTCGGACGCCTTCAGCCGCATTCGCTTGAAGAATAGGAGTTTTTAGATCCGACGAGACTCAATCTATGAAAAAGAGTCCCGTAAAGGGTAATAATCTTACTCGCCGGGCTTGACGCCGCGAGCCTGTATCCGCGATCTTTGTTAGCGGATGCGGGGCTTTGGCGCCCTTGAACAGCACTTCCGTGCATCTTCGCACGTGGTATCAAGAGCCGCTCAAGGTTCGGTGCAGGCCGGATCGAACTCCCACAAATTGAAGTCCCGTTGTTGGCATGGGAGAATCCGGGCGATGAGCATCACCTGGATTACGCCGACAAGCCTGCCATTCTGTCCACCAGGTTCCGGATGCGTGTTTGGAGTCCGGATAGCTCGTCTCAATTCCCCACTTCAGGCCTGTCTTTTCCATGACGAGAGCCGGTGGGGAATCCAGATCTGAATTCGGGGCCGCCACCCATTCAGTGGTCGCGTGGCTCGGTGATGTAGAACCATCCCTGATTGCCACCCCTTTATTGTCTCCACAAAGGAGCCTCGAGCCATAGGACTTGGCCATCTTGCCGACTATGGCGCCCCACACTCGCTTGGCTGTTCTTCACAACCTTCGGCAGACATCAAGGTCTTGAGCCATGTCAAGAGGGGCTGGATGCGAGGAAGGTCTCGCACACGACGATAAACGCCGAGACATTGAGGACAAAATTGGGCTAGGTCGTGGAAGTCCAGCCGAGTAGAACATGAGCCCCTGGACAAGTGGGTGAAGTGGAAAACCTAGTCCGCTGGAGGAAGTGGGGGAGAAATACCACCTCTCATGGGGACTGTTGAATGAGCTGCCTCTGTCGGGCAGCTCAGGCGCGATATCGCTGACAAGTATCCGCCTCCGCAGTCTTGTGATGTGCCCTCCGCGGATGAGAGGAGGCCATCCATCCGCCTCCTGCTCGGACATGGTTGGAGAAGGTTGAGGAGGAAAGTGCGACTTGGGCGCCGAGCTCGAAAGTGCACGGAATGGATGAGCAAAGGAGGAAGAAGGCGCAGTGAAAAGGGTGGATCCTTATCCCTTATATGGGCGGACAAAACATGTGTTCCCACCGCCCGGGTAAAACTCGCTTATCTCCCGCCACAATCAATGGCGCGTTGGGTTACCCACGTCTGTATTGATGGGAATCCTGAATAAGGGGAACACGATCTCCGCTCGACAAGACGTACATGAAACCGCTTAAACTCGCCGAGGTGGAACAATAAAACAATTTGAGTGAAGGCTTGGTAGTGGTGCTGACGCCACGCCATAAAATACGTCCGCAGATTGATCTTGTGTAATATTATTCTCTACGGTGGTATGTGGAATTTATTTTTGAAAAGCCGACACTATCCCGGTGTTCACAATCTTCTATAAATTATTCGAGGAGGAACCCGCTTTGCAATGCCGAAGACAACATGCTACCGGACTCGCTATCATTGAAGCCGGTTCAGGGCTACCGAGGGAGTTCGGACTAGGGGTGTCCGGATAGTCAACTATCATCATCGGCCGACTCCAAGACTATGAAGATACAAGATTGAAGACTTCGCCCCGTGTCCGGATGGGACTTTTTCCTTGGCGTGGAAGGCAATCTTGGCGATATACGGATATGTAGATCTCCTACCATTGTGTTTACTCAGGTAACCGTAACCCTATCCCGGTCTATATAAACCGGAGGGTTTTAGTCCCAGAGGGATCTAACAACAATCATACCATAGGCTAGCTTCTAGGGTTTAGCCTCTTTGATCTCGTGGGTAGATCTACTCTTGTAACACACATCATCAATATTAATCAAGCATGACGTAGGGTTTTACTCCATCAAGAGGGCCCGAACTCGGGTAAAACATCGTGGTCCCTTGTCTCCGTTACCATCCGCCTAGACGCACATCGGGACCCCTACCCGAGATCCGCGGTTTTGACACCGACATCAAGGCCTCTATTAAACGAAAGCGCCCGCGTGACTTCTTCAAAGTAGTGCTCGGCAGTACTCGCTTCGGGTCCGAATCTTGGGATGAAACGCCGGTGGCTCTTCATCTCTGCCCAAGATGTCTTGACACGGCCGTAGCCATCGCGCCCTCAATACACGCCGATCGCTTCATTGCGGCCGACACGCAGTACCGCACTAAGGAACCGCTGCTCCAAACCAAAATAGCTCTTCGGCCGGGTCCGCCCGCCACAAGTGAGTCAAGACATGCTTCATGGCAAACTAAAACCGATTCAGCTCGCCCATTCGCCAACCGATCGTCGCTGGCAGAGGACGCCCGACTATGGAATTGCGACCAATATAGTTTCTTCCTTCGATGCCCCTTCCGCCCCGGTGCTCCACCAAGGTCCGCAACGCCGCCAAGTCCAGATAAGCATCCTCCTAACTCCACAACTTATCCAATTGAGCATACTTTGATTTGTATATCTCCTCCGCAGAAACAGTTTTCCAGCCGCAATTGCCCCGCCCGACTCAGCTCCTCCTTGGCAGCTCTCAAAGCCGATTGGGCATTCTTGATTCGCGGCGGCCTTTTTCAGTTATCTTGTTCCGCTTTGACGCTCTTTTTTTCAAGAACCTCGCAGCGGTCGGTAGTATCTTAACTTTTTGGCCATATCGCCATCTCCTCTTTGTTTCCGCAAGGAGCAGCCCGCTCAGCTTTAGCTCTTCGCCGCCTTTTAAAGCGCCGATTACTAATTCTGGCTTGCTCTTTCGCCGGGCGTAGTTCTGCCGCAACCTCCACGGCAGCGATAACCATCTCGCATTAAGCATACAAATAGTAAGACATGGGCGCCAAGCTCCTTACAAGGTGTCCACGAGAGGTCACATACGCCAGACTCGTTAAACCGCTTATTGACCAGCGCGATGTCCGTGATCCGGCTCGCCAAGTTGCCGCTTAGTTCGGCATATTCATCAGTCCCGCTGGCCTCCCGGACGCCTCTCCACCTGCTTAGGAGCGGTGATATGTTATAATCGAGATTTGATCCTCGCACGCTGTCAATTTTGACAACATACCGAGTCTCGGGGCTACTATCTACACAGGCGCATTTTATATGCATAACTCGTGAAGGTACATTATTTTTGCATACCTCAAACCCTCACAAGAAGCTTCGGCGGATGCAATTCTTTCAATCACCGCACTCCATTAGAGCACGGTGATCTTTTGAAATAGCCGCCGCCTGAAAGCAGATCCTTCAGCTCCTCCAACCAAGACACCACTTGGCGCCGGACCTTCCGCCCCGCCGGACTTGGGGAAACCTCCGCTGACGACACCTCCGGGTCGTCCGCTTCACATGAGGGTGCTGCAGGTGGAGGCGTTGCTCTCCATCATCTCCGAAGAAGATTCTCAAGACGAGCTCACTGAGAAGGGCCGAGGTCCGAACTACAAGGTACAATTTCGTTATCCTCATGAATAAACACAGGATGTTCCTTATTTACAAGACCCCTTATTTTTACTTACGGCCTCCTCGAGGGCTGATCCTTGGGGAAATAATGCGCTGGGTTATTTTCCCACGGACCGACTTCCGCCAAGATTCCTTCTTTGAGGCCTTGACCTCCGGATCTTCCGGCGGTCCTCTTCTCTCCTCGGAAGGTGGGACTTTAATCCTCCTTCCTTGATAGCTCCTTCGCAGCAGGTGTTGCTTCCCGCTCCCCCTTCGCTTTCTTCAAAAGGCGCGACCTTCAACATCTTGGTCAACATGGGATCCGGCGTGGTCTCCGGAGGGAGCCGACACCTTATTAACTTTGCCTTGGCTATCCACTCCTGTTCAAGAAACGGCTCTTTAAAGGGCATATATATGAAATAAATGAATGAACAGATTGTCCGTTACAGGACTACTTACTTGAGTATTTGGGCAATTGCAGCTTAGTCCTGCAAGGCCCTCGGTCAAGTCCTGGACACTTCTCTTGTGATCCAAAGAACAATTTATACATTCCACCTGCGCCGTGCCCATAAAATTTTGGAGAGCTCGTGGTCCTCCGGATTGAATTCCCACAGCGGAGGGGTGGGCGCATGTGGCTGAAGGCGCCAGATCACCATAACTCCGCGCCATCGCAACCAGATTGATCCTCTTTCCCCGAGATCTCGAATACGCCCCGCAGTTAGGGAACGCCCTGGACGGCCCCAGCCGAGCCCCTTGTTGGCCCATGATGCCAGCACCTGTGGTGGACCTGAGCGGAAGGCAGGGAGCGCCGCCCATTTGGTGCCCCGAGCGGTGATATAAAACCACCCTTGCTACACAAACCAAGCTCCTCTTGAAAGAGCCTCGGCCACGGAGCATCAGACATTTGCTTATGACCGCCCTCCTCACTCGCTTGTTGCCCTCGATCATCTTTGGCTCCACCTTGAAGGTCTTGAGCCACAATCCAAAGTGGGGGTAATATGGAGGAAGGCCTCACATACGACAATGAATGACGAGATATGGAGAATGGACTGATTCAAGTCATGGAAATCAAGCCCATAATAAAACATGAGCCCCGCGACAAAGGGATCCGTCTGGAAGCCTAAACCTCAAGGAAGTGGGACACGAACACCACGCTTCGCCGGCTCAGAGTGGGAATGATCTGCCTCGAGCAGGCAGCATATGCGAGATCTCACCGTTAGATACCGCGCCTCGCAGCTTTAGCACATCTTCTTCTCGACGGAGGAAGACATCCATCGGCCGCGGTTGGTCGGAGCCGGACATCGCCGAAAGTCCGGTTACTCAATCTGAAGCTTTGGGTGTTGGAACTCAAGCGCGAGGCAAACTCGATGGAGGGTGTAAAGAAGAAGAGGGCCTTGGTCTCATTATAAAGAGGTTGAATACCAAGAGTCCACCCCGTGGTCGATTAGGACTCGCCTTTGATAGAGAAGGCAGGCCAACGGGCACGGTTGGGTTACCCACGTCCGTATTGATGAGAATCCCGGAATAAGGGGCACGATCTACGCTTTGATAAGACGTGCCAAGGAAACCGCCTCGTTAAACACGCTGAGGTGGAAACAGTAAAAGACGATTCATATAAAGGCCTGGCCGTGGTGTGATGTCACGCCGCGAAATACGTCAGCAGATCTGTGTGAAAATTATTCTCTCTACGATGTTATGTGGATCTTGTTTTGCAGAGCCGGACACTATCCTTGTGTTCGAAACCTTCTATGAAGTATTAGGAGGAGGAACCCGCCTCGCAATGCCGAAGACAATCAACGCGCCGGACTCATCGTCATTGAAGCCTGGTTCAAGGGCTACTGAGGGAGTCCCAGACTAGGGGTGTCCGGATAGCCGGACTGTCGTCACGGCCGGACTCCAAGACTATGAAGATACAAGATTGAAGACTTTGTCCCGTGTCCGGATGGGACTTTCCTTGGCGTGGAAGGCAAGCTTGGCGATACAGATATGTAGATCTCCTACCATTGTAACCGACTACTGTAACCCTAACTATCCGTGTCTATATAAACCGGAGGGTTTTAGTCCCAGAGAAGGAACAACAATCATACCATAGGCTAGCTTCTAGGGTTTAGCCTCCTTGATCTCGTGGTAGATCTACTCTTGTACTACCCATATCATCAATATTAATCAAGCAGAGTAGGGTATTACCTCCATCGAAAGGGGCCCGAACCTGGGTAAAAACATCGTGTCCCTTGTCTCCGTTACCATCCGCCTAGACGCACAGCTGGGACCCCTACCCGAGATCCGCCTGCTTTTGACACCGACAGCTCATGTTATGCCGAGACATGGACATGCCCATGCAGAGGGCGCTTAAACACCACCAAGTCCTCTCGCTTTCGAGGCACACGACGTTGGTGATGCAGTGGTAACCGCCTCAGAGACTCGCTTCCCGGCCGACGGAGCTAGCTCGCCAAAGACGGCATCCAATGGCACGAATGGATTCCGTGATGAGCCCTCGAAGGATTCGCCTAAGAACGGCGACGGCAGCCCGCGAACCCCTCCTTGTCCAGCTCAGCCCCCACCATCGCGCTGGAGAAGGCTCGCCTCGTGAGATATAGGTGAAGAAGGACACCTGGTCAGAAGCCGCAGCTCGCTGAAGTCGACCGGGCGGTCGAACGGGTTTAGCCCGACAGCCGGCGATCGCCGCTACTGCACGACGGTGGCATCGCGCAGCCGAACATCGCAGGTGGCAACTTGGTTCACCAAGTGGCCGAGGAGATCCGGACCTCGTCACGATCGCGCCTGGCCAAGGCCCAAACTGCCCCCGACGGCCTATCGATCTCCCGCTCGCAGCAACGCCGCCGACGCCGAAAGCAACTTTGTGGTGGACGCCCGCTTTTGAAGTCCGTGAACTCCCTGACATAACGGAGGAGCATGGCACTCCTCTCCTCCTTGAGCTCACGGAGCTCCACATCCTGGCCCCGAGCCTCCGTGATCCTGGCATGGAGCCTCAGTCAGCGCCTCACCCGGACTCCATGATCGCTGCGCCACCATGGCACCGTGTAGAAGCAATGGGAGAGGAAGCAAAGGGGCTAAACGGCTGAAAGGCAATGCACCCACGGGAAGGCGGAGGAGCTGGGAATTTTTGGTTTTCACCATGGTAAAACACCACGACGACTTCTCACATCGTGAGCAAGGGTTTTACAAAGGAGTCATCATGACTAATTGCTACCGCCCGCCCCGCCAATCAAAAAATTAAAATCCTGCCGCTACCGCCTCCCCGCCAATCAAAAATTAAAAATCCTGCCGCACCCAAAAACCAGAGCAACGCCGTGGTGGATATTTAAATTTACGCGGCCGCAAGTAGATAAAAAAGGGTGAAAAATAAATGGCGGCGCTCAGCTAATCGGTCGAACTAGCCCAACTAGCTAGCCACCGTGCTTCACCGATGTACTCGGCGGAAAGGTGGTCTTTCGTGATTTGACGACTCATTTACTTGCTTCGCGCCACGACCGAGGAGGACCCGTAAAACGCGGTAGGGCGTCCCACATCAGGAAGAATATATGCGCACCACCGGGAGGACCCCAAACCGCGGTAGGGTGTGCCACGCCTCGACACGGAGGAAAATGTGCGGTAAAAATATATCAGACGACGATTAGTACCTATGGTTCGACTCGACCCCCAGCCGGTCGAAAACACCCCACTAGCCACATACCTTCATCATGCAAACGTGGCATGGAGGATAGATGTGGTTAGCTCCGCCTCGACCAGCCACAACGCCTCTTGTTCTAGGCGATTCTTCTATTTTCCAAGCTTTTTTAGTTGTAATAACACCACGGCAAGCTAGCGCCGCTTCTTCGTGTGTGCCCGCAAAGGTTAGACGATGGAGAGAAGAGAGATTGAGATCGCAGACTGGGACCCACCAAGAAGTGAGACAACGGTCATGCACGTGTTGACGAGGCACTCTCTACTCTACTCAACGCAAGTACTGTATAAAATCAAGTTATGGGACAAAGCCAACAACCGCTCGTTTTTCCAGCTATCGACTTACGCTTTGTAGTCAAGTTGCCTCAATCTCGCCTTTCAGATTTGTTAGTTTTAGGTCCAAATTTGATTAATGACAAGTGGGACCCCCTGTGTTGTTCCGATATTTCAGTGTAGGATGGTTTTTTGAACAAACACTTTGTGCGGTTAGACAAGTAACGCACGAATTACACGTATTTTGC